>OU342740.1:487305759-488505759 GCA_910589775.1 Avena eriantha
CTATGCAAATTCACTTTTGATTGTGTTTATGATAAATTGAGTTCGACTAATCCAAATTACAAATGAACTCCCCACTCAAAACAACATCCCTCGAGTTGTTTTAGTGATTACACGAACCAAATCCCACTACCACCAAGTCCGATCATCACGTGAGATGATGTAGCTTTAAAGGCGAACAATCAACATGTTCATCATAGTCATCCATATGACTCATGCTTTACCTTTCGGTATTCCGTGTTCCGAGACCAATGTCTGTACATGCTAGGCTCGTCAAGGTTAACCTTAGTTTCCGCATGTGCAAATCTGGCTTGCACCCGTTGTATGCACAAGTAGAGTCTATCACACCCGATCATCACGAGATGCTTCGAAACGACCGAGTCTTGCAACGGTTGCCAACTAAGGACGAACACTTTATTACTTGATATTTAGTGAGAGGGATCATCTTATAATGCTACCGTCGCGATCTAAGCAATACAAGATGCATAAGGATTAACATCACAGGCAATTCATAATTAGTGTGATATGATATGGCCCTTTCTTCTTCTTTTCGCCTTGATCTCCATCTCCAAAGCATCGAACATGATCTCCATCATCACCAGCATTGCGTCAAGGTCAGTGGCGCCGCTTCATGGTTAGTCCATCATCACTAGCAACTATTACAACTACTTGGAACAAAGCTATTACAAGATGAATAGACACGCATGTCTTAACAGAATGAAGACAACCATTAGGCTCCTGCTGGTTGCCATATTACAACAAGGATCATTGCATACATCAAATATAATCACAATCACATGATGGCCATATCACATCACAAACCCCTGCAAAAACAAGTTAGACGCCTCTAATTTTCTTTGCATGTTTACGTGGCTTGAGGCTTTTCGAATAAGAACGGATCTTACCTACGAAACTGAACCACAACGTTGATACAAGTGCTATCAAGTTGTAAAGTGTAATTGGATCTATACTATGGTGAGAGAGACAGACACCCGCAAAGCCACTTGTGCAAGCAAGTTACACGTCAAGCGTGGAGCAAGTCTCATGTGCGATGACATGTAGGTTAGCCCGAGCCACTTCATCCCACCATACAGCAAGAGCAAAGTACACAAAGCAAAAGACGGCACGAGCACCAACACCCACAAAACCATTGTGTTCTACTCGTGCAACAGATCTACGCATAGATACGGCTCTGATACCACTGATGGGTTCGTAGAATGGAAAACAAAAAAATTCTACCGCAAGAAACAAACAAAACCCAGATCTAATCTAGATAAAAGCCAAGATCTAATCTATTAGACATGTGCAACGAGATAGATCTGTACTAACCCTTGTAGATCCGAAAGCGTTACGAGATTCGGATCTCGTGGTTCATGTAGTCGATCACTTGCCGATCTCAAGATCGAGTGGACGATCCTTCCGGCGCCGGGTTCCGGCAGCGCTTCCGCAGTCGGTCACACGTGCGGAGTCGAAGCAGACCTTCCTCTGCTTGTTCTAGCGAGCAGCGGAGGTAGTAGATCTTCTCCACGGAATCCCAGCAGCACGACGGCGTGGTGGTGGTGGTGGAGTAGAGAATTCTGCAGGGCTTCGCCTAAGCCAGAGTAGAGGGAAGGAGAAGGAGAGAGGCGGCTAGGGTTTGAAGTGCAAGGGGGCTAGGGGTGGCGCCTCCACCCCTCTATTTAAAGGAGGGAGGCGCCATGGGGAGGTGGAGTCCTTGTAGGACTCCCCTCTCCCTTGGCCGGCGGATCAAGGATGTGGGGGAGAGTCCTACTCCCCCACGAATCCTTGTCTTACCCCACAAGGATTCCTTGATCCTTTCTTGGTTTTCAAGTAAACTCCAAGAAATCTTCCAGAACCTTCCGGAACATTCTGAAACCTTCTAGAATCCCCATACAAATACTCCGGAACATTTCCTAACTTAGAAAATGATCCCCAATATATGAATCTTATTCCCCGGACAATTCCAGAGCTCCTCGTGACGTCCCGAATCCAATCCGAGACTCCGAACAACATTCGGTCTCCAACGCACATTCCATATCTACTTAAAACAACTTCGAACCTTAAGTGTGTCACCCTACGGTTCGTGAATTAGCAGACATGATGGAGACAACCTCTCCGATCAATAACCATCAGCGGGATCTGGAGATCCATAACGGCTCCCACATACTCAACGATGACTTTGTGATCGATAGAACCATTAACATACGAAAACCAATTCCCTTTGTCACGCGATACTCTACTTATCCGAGGTTTGATCGTCGGTATCTCCATACCTAGTTCTACCTCGTTACTGATAAGTACTCTTTACTCGTTCCATGTTATGTCATCCTTGTGACCTAGTCACATGCTTGCAAGCTAATTAGATGACATTCCACCGAGAGGGCCCAGAGCATATCTATCCGTCATATGGATGGACAAATCCCAATCTTGGTCCATGCGCTTCAACACATACTTTCAGAATACCCAATGACACCTTTATGACCACCCAGTTACGAAGCGGTGTTTGATGTCATCAAAGTACCCATCCGGCGATGGTGATTAACATAACCTCATGGTCGAAGGATTAGGTTACTATGTATTTTAAAGCTTATAGCAAACGAACTTAATGACTTGATCTTATGCTATGCTTACTACGGGTGTGTGTCCATCACATCATTCTCCTAATGATATGATCTTGTTATTAACGACATCCAATGTCCATGATCAGGAAACCATGATCATCCATTAATCAACAAGCTAGTTTAACAAGAGGCTTACTAGGGACTCTTTTATGTTTACAAAACACACAAGTATTAATGTTTCCGGTTAATACAATTATAGCATGGGATGTAAACATTTATCATAAACATAAAGATATAATAATAACCACTTTATTATTGCCTCTTGGGCATATCTCCAACAGTCTCCCACTTGCACTAGAGTCAATAATCTAGTTAAAAACTTGTGCATTCAACACCTATGGCTTTTTGGTGTTGTATAGACACTATTGCTAGTGGTAAATATAATCTTCGGATCTAACACTTCCAGGTCCGTGTGTATTTGCATGTCCTTACGTCTCTACGCATTACTCATTCTCCAATGAGATGGCATTGTATAAATTTGGTCCTTTGGTGAGACCTTTAGTTCCTTGGGATTAAATCATGTTGATACAATTGTCGTACAATGTATCTTCATAGTATTATCCCGCTATGAACCACGCCTAGTTTGATAACAAACTACTTAACACAAATGCCCTCCTTTGCTGCTACTATAGCAGTTATATACTTAGCCTTTTGTTGTAGTATCCGTCACAATATCTCAACTTTGGAACTCATCCAAATCCATCACGGAACATCCTTTCCATTATATTGTGCCACCCATAGTCTAAATTGAGATAAATTTATTTTGTATCTTGTGACAAAACTAGTATCCATGTAACACTTTACAATGAACTACCTTTAACTATTTGTCAATTATACATGATATATTCTTAGTTCTTCCAAAGCTCATAAGAATATATTTACTATTGTCCAATGATCATCTTATGAATCATTCTGGTATATGCTCATAACATTTAGAGCATAGGACATATCTGGATGTGTACATCTCAAAGAATGATTGATCAAAATATTCTTGTGATTTCACCAAGTGTCAAAACACTTAAATCTCGTGTCAACACACTTGAATCTTGATTTAGTCCTTTCCGTGCGTCAAGAACCTTTCTTGTTGTTTCCATATTGAACTCATTTAACATCTTATCTATGTACATTTGGCAAAACCATATTAGCGGCTCAATCTATTCATATAGACATTGATGCCTAATTCTCGAGTTATGCCTAAGTCTTTCATCGAAATGAAATTCTTAACCTGTGTCGATAAAAGATACATTATTTCTAATCAACAATATGTCTTTCACATAATGTATTAGAAATACGTCTTAGCGCTCCCACTTAATTTCTTGCAAAATGCAAACATCTTCATCGTCTCTGATGAAATTAAACCTTTTAACGGTTTCATCACGGTGAAGATTCCAACTCTGCGATGCTCACTTCAACCATTGAAGTTTTGCATACTCTTTTAGCATCCTTTGAATTAACAAAACCCTTTGGATCGTGTCATGTACACGTCCTAGGTAACCATTCTATTAGAATAACTTGTTTTGTTTGTTCAACTACCATATACCAAAATATATGTAGTGGTTGCTACATTAATCCGTCCAGACTAAATATCGCTATGAAAGATCAAATCTTATCATAGTCAATTCCTTGAACATTGTCGTAAACTCTTTCCGACATGTCGACTATTTCATAGATTTAAAACATCCATGTCTATTTCTTTATAGATCCAAACACGACCGATAGGCTTCACGCCTTTCCGGAGGGTCTTCTAAGTTCAGAAACTTGATTTCTCGTGTATGGATACTATCACGGATTCCTTGACTTCTAGTCATTTTATGGAGTCAGGGCCCATCATCGCTTCTTTGCATGTAGTCGGTTCATCATTTTCAAAACAATAGCGACTTGCTTATCAAATCTTACTATTTGATTCTTACCGACCCACACGGTTCTATAAGAACTCTAATCTCCGAGATCACACCTTTTGTAATCACTAGAGCCATGAGCATTGTGGCCGCCACCGGGACACTTTCCGGCGCTACGCTACTTAGCACATATAGCTAAGGTTCAACAACCTTATCAAAGTTCTATTGTCCTCCCACTTAACTTTTCACGAAAAATTCCTTCTCAAGAAACTTGACGTTCCAAGCGACAAACTCTTTTGTCCTCGGCGTTATGGAGAAATTCCCAACAAATTCTTTGGAATAAACTACAAAGACGTGCTTATCCGACTTTGGTTGTAAACATTTTACTTATGCCTAGCATACCAAAAATTTAAGAAAGGACAACCTGGGTTTTATCCCAAACCATGACTTATATGGTGTCATTTTAACGGATCACTATGGAGCTCTTTTCAGTGTAAAAGCGGTAGTCACTAAAGCTTTAATCTTTAATATATAATGGCAGTTTTATAAATGACACCTTTGATCTTACCATGTCAAACAAGGTTTCATTACATATCTTGAACACTCCATACTCCTATGGTGTTTTGGGAAATGCAAATCCATGGAACGATTCCTCAAATCTTAGGTGTTTTGCTAAACTTGTAACTCAAACATCTTTCTTTATGATCCAATCATAAACTCTTTTATTTTCTTGTTACAATGATTTTCCACTTCATCTTGAAAGTCTTTGAACATTTTTCAAATGTTTCATACTTCTTCCTTATTGAGTAAGTATATACATATACTCACTCAAATCTTCGGAGAAAGCATATGAAGTTGAAATCCATCACCCACGACTACACATAATGGACTATATACATCAATATGTACAAATTCCAATCAGTTAGTCGTCCGTTCCTCTTTTGGCCTACGAACGGAGTTTTAATTATCTCCAGGAAAGTATCACAAGCGTCATTTGATCCAAATCAAAGACTCCAAAAATCCATCAACATGGAGTTTCTTCATATATCCTTTCAATATAATTTAAACGGCGATGTCACTTCGCAAGTGATCTTTCAATCATTTGTCTTGCGACATTTTAGCATTAGTTTTATGGTCGTTTATTTCTCCTACCAGACTTGTATATTATCCATCTATTATGGAATACGGTAATTATTTGAACAACCTTTTGTCGTCATAATACCTGATCAAAATAACAATTATTGAAACAAATCTTGAAGGCAAGCTTTGATGTTAACGAGCAACACAACAACCCTTTGTTTGTTTTCGATGAACATCATCACATTTTCTCTTGCTAGTTACTTAGGCCATTGCAGTTCATGAATTGTGTTGTCCTGTATGACACTTCGTACCAACCAATTCGGTATCCAATACCGGTATCCCATACCTAAGAACCACATTGTTTAACAAGCAAGGAATACAACCATAACATGTATATCTTCTATATGCCTAAGTTGGACATCTCCAACCTTTTATTTTCTGCCAAATATTTTATAGATTCTCTTTCAGCAATTCCTTTTCTTTTAAAAGAATCTACCAACATCAATAGTGGTGCCATCAACATGACACATGGTACAAAGCGTATATAGTCAACTACTAATACCTTTGGACTTGCACTTTGAGGTGGATCACCATCATCAAATGTTTGGTGTTCTTTCAAAAATCCATTCTTTAGTAATCTTTTAGTGTAGTAAACATTTTACTTACATCTTCTATTCATCCTTATCATGACAACTTTCATGATCAAGCTGCTATAGCTTATAAAGGTGAATTGCGAGTATAATGTTTCTTTTTCAAAACCTTTGGAGGATTAGGACGACTAGCGTCTCCAACCTTCACAAATTCTCATCAAATATGAGGACGTATACTCTATCATGTTGTAACCAACACATTGTTTTAGATATCGCAATACCTTTCACATATGATGGTTTCTAAAACATTGCTTTCAGCTCTTAGATAAACTTGATATTAAAAACAATCTTTTGAGTATCAAGAATCATGGAGGCAAAACATGATACATTAGATACTAACACTGGAATTTTTACCCTTGATTTAATACTATTTATTAAACTTCATGGAGTAAATAGAGTTTGCTGAAAGTTTACAATATGACTTATAAACTTTAAATTGACATTCAAAACAATACGATACCAGTTCGTAAAGTAAATATCCAGAATTTCTATAGTTCCACTATCTCAACTATAACTAAGCGTAAGGTGGTGAACGGATGCCAATGACTACAACAAACTATGCAAATTCACTTTGATTGTGTTTATGATAAATTGAGTTCGACTAATCCAAATTACAAATGAACTCCCACTCAAAACAACATCCCTCGAGTTGTTTTAGTGATTACACAAACCAAATCCACTACACCAAGTCCGATCATCACGTGAGATGATGTAGCTTTAAAGGCGAAAAATCAACATGTTCATCATATCATCCATATGACTCATGCTTTACCTTTCGGTATTCCGTGTTCCGAGACCATGTCTGTACATGCTAGGCTCGTCAAGGTTAACCTTAGTTTCCGCATGTGCAAATCTGGCTTGCACCCGTTGTATGCACACGTAGAGTCTATCACACCCGATCATCACGAGATGCTTCGAAACGACGAGTCTTAGCAACGGTGCCAACTAAGGACGAACACTTTATTACTTGATATTTAGTGAGAGGGATCATCTTATAATGCTACCGTCGCGATCTAAGCAATACAAGATGCATAAAGGATTAACATCACAGGCAATTCATAATTAGTGTGATATGATATGGCCCTTTCTTCTTGTGCCTTTGATCTCCATCTCCAAAGCACGAACATGATCTCCATCATCACCAGCATGGCGTCAAGGTCAGTGGCGCCGCTTCATGGTTGTCCATCATCACTAGCAACTATTACAACTACTTGGAACAAAGCTATTACAAGATGAATAGACACGCATGTCTTAACAGAATTGAAGACAACCATTAGGCTCCTGCTGGTTGCCATATTACAACAAGGATCATTGCATACATCAAATATAATCACAATCACATGATGGCCATATCACATCACAAAACCCCTGCAAAAACAAGTTAGACGCCTCTAATTTTCTTTGCATGTTTTACGTGGCTTGAGGCTTTCGAATAAGAACGGATCTTACCTACGAAACTGAACCACAACGTTGATACAAGTGCTATCAAGTTGTAAAGTGTAAATTGGATCTATACTATGGTGAGAGAGACAGACACCCGCAAAGCCACTTGTGCAAAGCAAGTTACACGTCAAGCGTGGAGCAAGTCTCATGTGCGATGACATGTAAGGTTAGCCCGAGCCACTTCATCCCACCATACAGCAAGATGCAAAGTACACAAAGCAAAAGACGGCACGAGCACCAACACCCACAAAACCATTGTGTTCTACTCGTGCAACAGATCTACGCATAGATACGGCTCTGATACCACTGATGGGTTCGTAGAATGGAAAACAAAAAAATTCTACCGCAAGAACAAACAAAACCCAGATCTAATCTAGATAAAAGCCAAGATCTAATCTATTAGACATGTGCAACGAGATAGATCTGTACTAACCCTTGTAGATCCGAAAGCGTTACGAGATTCGGATCTCGTGGTTCATGTAGTCGATCACTTGCCGATCTCAAGATCGAGTGGACGATCCTTCCGGCGCCGGGTTCCGGCAGCGCTTCCGCAGTCGGTCACACGTGCGGAGTCGAAGCAGACCTTCCTCTGCTTGTTCTAGCGAGCAGCGGAGGTAGTAGATCTTCTCCACGGAATCCCAGCAGCACGACGGCGTGGTGGTGGTGGTGGAGTAGAGAATTCTGCAGGGCTTCGCCTAAGCCAGAGTAGAGGGAAGGAGAAGGAGAGAGGCGGCTAGGGTTTGAAGTGCAAGGGGGCCAGGGGTGGCGCCTCCACCCCTCTATTTAAAGGAGGGAGGCGCCATGGGGAGGTGGAGTCCTTGTAGGACTCCCCTCTCCCTTGGCCGGCGGATCAAGGATGTGGGGGGAGAGTCCTACTCCCCCACGAATCCTTGTCTTACCCCACAAGGATTCCTTGATCCTTTCTTGGTTTTCAAGTAAACTCCAAGAAATCTTCCAGAACCTTCCGGAACATTCTGAAACCTTCTAGAATCCCCATACAAATACTCCGGAACATTTCCTAACTTAGAAAATGATCCCCAATATATGAATCTTATTCCCCGGACAATTCCGGAGCTCCTCGTGACGTCCCGAATCCAATCCGAGACTCCGAACAACATTCGGTCTCCAACGCACATTCCATATCTACTTAAAACAACTTCGAACCTTAAGTGTGTCACCCTACGGTTCGTGAATATGCAGACATGATGGAGACACCTCTCCGATCAATAACCATCAGCGGGATCTGGAGATCCATAACGGCTCCCACATACTCAACGATGACTTTGTGATCGATAGAACCATTAACATACGAAACCAATTCCCTTTGTCACGCGATACTCTACTTATCCGAGGTTTGATCGTCGGTATCTCCATACCTAGTTCTACCTCGTTACTGATAAGTACTCTTTACTCGTTCCATGTTATGTCTCCCAATCTTGGTCCATGCGCTTCAACACATACTTTCAGAATACCCAATGACACCTTTATGACCACCCAGTTACGAAGCGGTGTTTGATGTCATCAAAGTACCCATCCGGCGATGGTGATTAACATAACCTCATGGTCGAAGGATTAGGTTACTATGTATTTTAAAGCTTATAGCAAACGAACTTAATGACTTGATCTTATGCTATGCTTACTACGGGTGTGTGTCCATCACATCATTCTCCTAATGATATGATCTTGTTATTAACGACATCCAATGTCCATGATCAGGAAACCATGATCATCCATTAATCAACAAGCTAGTTTAACAAGAGGCTTACTAGGGACTCTTTTATGTTTACAAAACACACAAGTATTAATGTTTCCGGTTAATACAATTATAGCATGGGATGTAAACATTTATCATTAACATAAAGATATAATAATAACCACTTTATTATTGCCTCTTGGGCATATCTCCAACAGAATAGTGATGCAAAATGGACGTATCAGGCAACAAAATGATAGCGGTCACCACAGTTGAAGCAAGTTATCAATCTTGAACCATTCTCTTTTCTACCACTTGGGCTGCTTCTTCGTTGCATTTCCATTTTGGTCTTGGCGGGATCTTTCCAAAATTTCCTTGCATAAAAGGCCATGTATTCATCATGAGCAACCTTGAAATCTTCGGGGTGGCTCATAGAAAGTACTTAATCACTTCCTTCTTCTTCCACATACTCCACAACCTTGGCCTTCTGATGGCTCAAAATATATCGAGCTTGTTGGGAACCCTAAGAGGAAGGTATGATGAGCACATCAGCAAGTTTTCCCTCAGTTATGAAACCAAGGTTATCGAACCAGTAGGAGCAAGGAAACAACTCCAAGGTGTTGTTTCCAACTTGGAATTCTGCACAACATAACCATAGAACTTTGCCCCAACTTACAGTGAGGTTGTCAATCTCACTGGTTTGGCTGAAAACACTGGATTAAACGTATTGTGTAGAAGATAGTAATTTCTTGCAGAAAGTAAACAGTAAACAGTAAATGGTACATGGTTTATCAATGGTAAAAGAATGGACCGGGGTTCATAGTTCACTAGAGGTGATTCTCCTTAAGATAAATAACATGTTGGGTGAACAAATTACATCGGGGCAATTGACAGACTCGAGAAAGCATACCATGCATATACTTATCATCTTGACTCCTATGAGATTTGATTGGGCATTACAACATTATACATAGACCGTAATCCAACTACATCTATGACCAATAATACACCTTCAGGTTATCATCCGAACCCCCTCTAGTATTAAGTTGCAAGCAACAGATAATTGCATTAAGCAAAGTGTGTAAAGTAAACAATACGATTGTCCCATGGACAAATGATTGATATTTTGTCCCTAGTAGCAACATCACATCTGGTACCTTAGAGATTCCTGTCACTTCCCCAGATTACTAGAGGCATGAACCAACTATCGAGCATAAATACTCCCTCTTGGAGTTGCTAGCATCTACTTGGCCAAGATAGCTACTAACAACGGAAAGCATGCAAGATCACAAATAACATAGACATGATAGAATCAATAATCAATCTGAAATAGCATCTCAATATCCATCAGATCCCCACAAACACAGTATGTAAGATTACAAATAGATGATCTTGATCATGAACAGAGCTCACAAGATCTAAACATGATAGCACAAAGGAGGAGAACCAACCATCTAGCTACTACATGGACCCATATTCCAGGGATGAACTACTCACGCATCACACCGGAGGCAGTCATGATGATGAAGGAGGCCTCCAGGGTGATCTCTCCCCTCCGGCAGGGTGCCGGGAAGAGCTTCGGATCCCCCGATCTGGGGATCGAGATGGCGGTGGCTACAGACTCTTCCGTGGATTTCTATGGGATTTTGATCGGGTACTTAGGATTTTCGTCCTGGGAGGCTTTTATAGGTGGAAGGGCAAGGTCGGTGGAGCACCAGGGGGCCTACACCCCTGGTAGCACCCCCCCAGGCCGTGCCCCCACCAGGTGTAGCCACCCTGGTGCGCCACTTCGTCTCCCCTCCGGACTCCGTGTTGCTTCGGGTAAAATATTGACTTGGGCTTTTGTCCGGTCCAATTCAGAGAATATTTCCTTACTAGCTTTTCCGAAACCAAAAACAGCAAAAAACATGCAACTGGAATTGTGGCATATTGTTAATAGGATAGTTCTAGAAAATGTATAAAAATACCCCAAAGTGTGGACAAAACATAAGAAAGTAGATACTAAACAAGCATGGAACATCAAAACTTATAGATACGTTTACGACATATCAACATCCCCAAGCTTAACTCTTGCTCGTCCTCGAGTAGGTAAGTGATAATTTTTTTTGAGGTGACATGCACCATCATAATCTTGATCAAGGTATTTTTAAAACATTTATAGCTGGGATCATAGTACTCTAACATAGACATGAAAGATATAGTTCTAACAATAAGACATAGCAACTATGTTGTAACATGAAAAGGTACAAACAAAAGATTCATGAATAACAATGCTTTGAAAGATGTTTGTTTGTTTCACATATAGAAAACATAATGAGAATGCTATTGAGCTTGTCCCTCATGGTGTAGCAAAACATAAATGCATAGGACACCTTCAAAGTTCATAAGGGTGACTAGATACAAATAGTTTAAGAACAAGCAATATAAAAGTTATGATCAATCAACAAGTTTTGGGACAATGCACATTAAACTAAGAATGGCCACTATGCTCTCTCAATAGGTGCATAAAGATAGAAGATGGAGACTCAACATAAAAGTAAAAGAAAGGCCCCCCATAGAAGGAGGCAGGGATTCAAGTCTCATAAATAGCTTCCAAAAATTATGGTACTTATTAGCTTTCAGCTCTCATTACCCCTATCATAAACATATTTAGGTGATTAAGGTTAAAGTGAACAAATATGAGGATATGCTTGACAAGTTATAAGCTGAAAATCTCATGCCCCTTGCTTACGAGTACCGAACCTCATGCTACTCAACTTTAGTAACATATAAGTTCTTGGCATTGCAAGTATATGTGTATCATAGAGAATCGCCAACAGGTTACCCCTTGCCCCATGATACATGAGCTTTCCCATATCAAAATGACAAGGCAACAGACAATGAGCATCTCAGTGATCCTTTTATTTGCTATTTGCATAGGGTTTTCCCTTTTTATCGAGAATGCTTCACAGATTGCTCAGTATGGTTATGCTGCAAGTTTCCACCATGATTAGGCATGGCTTAGGTTAGCCGCACAGGCGTTTCTCTAACACATATACAAACTCCATGAGCTTACAAGCTCCCCTTTGATTTCAGACCGCCGGGATCCATAAGCAAAAGAACATGATATCAACTAAATAAAGTGCAATGTTGAAAGTGTTCCCCATGGTAACATGGTTCTGCTAATTCACAACTTACAAAACACAAGAATATACGCAACATAGATGGGCACAATTGTTCAAGTTTATTAAGTGCAAGAAAGTAAAGTGTGCCATCAAATTCGTGAGAGCTTTAATCACTAATTTTCACATAACAAGTTTAATTCGGAAGGTAGATAAAACCATGAATATACTTGGAATAGCAATAATGCTAATAGGTAGGTATGGTGGACTCTTTGGAATAACTTTGTTTTATTTGGAGTTGGATGCATGAGTGGAACTCATACTTGGTTCATGTGGAGGCTAGCAAAAGACAGGGAGCGACCAATAATGGCCATAATCATGCAAAGCGACAAAACATTATTAATTAAAGCATAACGTGATATTACAAGTCGAAAACTAAATGATCATAGAGGCTATGGTGACTTGGTATAGTCTTAACATGGCATGAGGATGCACCAAATCAACGCAAATAAAGCATCAAAGGAGAATACCACAATATTATGCTTTTATATGCTAAAACAACGCATGATTCTTTTAAGGCACATTAAGCAAGTCTCAATTGTTTGTAATAAGTCATGCTACAACAATAATCACTAAGCATAAAGTCAAAGCAATATCAAACATGACATGATAAAGTCTAGGCCACGGTCAAAACAAGACTCCTTTTATACCACTTATAAGCATGAACTTTCCTAATCTTTTCCAATCCAAATCAACTTATTTGAAACTATGTATGAATGCGGGGGTACAAACAATTTATTTAGGCAAACTAAGCCAAAGTAAAAAAACAATGACGCTCCAAGAACAACACAATTGTGCATGAAACAATAAAAATGAAGTGTTTGGAAGAAACCTGAGATTTTTATTGATGAAGAAGGGGATGCCTTGGGCATCCCTAAGCTTTGACGCTTGTACTTCTTGAATATTTCTTGGGGTGACACGGGTGGCATTCACAAGCTTGAGCTTTTGTCCATACTTCATCTTATCACATTGTTCTTCCCTACACTTTAAAATTTCCTTCATACAAAACTTCACACAATCTTCATTAGCAACATTAGTGTACTTAAGATAATAAGTCTTTAGGTTCAGTTTCAACACAAGTAAAACTTCCACTAAAACACAAGCTACTATAGCACTTCCTTTTAAAAATTCAAGAAATTGGCAAGAACTCAAAGAGAAAGAGATTTAAGAGGCAAATACAAATAATGGCAGAAATCTGTCAAAACAGACCAGCTGGTAAAAACTGATTTTACCTAAGACCTTCTGTTGCTCAAATTGAAAAGTGTTAAACTAACGAAAGTTATATAACAACCTAGGTCAGAAGCACAAAAATTACAGCTCAATCCGACGTACAGAGATTTTTCACGAATTTTTACAGCAAAGCATAAAAATCTGTTTTGAGGCAGCAACTTTCCCAAGCATTATTTCTCTCTTATTAGAGGTTATTCTTGGCACAAAAACCACACAAAAATGATAAGGAGAGGTTATTACTGTGGTAATAACTTCCAAGACTCAACAAAATAAAAATTTATTGACTAAATATTTGGTTTATCTCCCAATAAGTGCTTTTCTTTAACACCTTTGAGCTAGGCATAAGAAGCAAAAATTAAGTATTTTCAAATGAAGAAGCATTAAGAGCAAATTTTGTTTTAATAGGAGAGGCAAAATGAATCTTCTCTCTCTTCCTAGGGAAGTGTTATATACCTTTCTTGAGTGGTAATTGATATTTAATGGTGCCTTCTTTCATATCAATAATGGCACCAATAGTTCTAAGAAAAGGTCTTCCCAAAATAATAGGACAAGAAGCATTGCATTCAACATCCAAAACTAGAAAATCAACAGGGACATAGGTATTGTTAACCATAATAAGAACATCATTAATACTCCCTATGAGTTTCTTTTTAGCATTATCATCATGTTGGACATTTAAATAACAATCTTCCAATGGTGGAAAATCAAGCATTTCATAAATCCTTATAGGCATAATAGAAACACTACTATCAAGATCACATAAAGCTTTTAGATCAAAATCGTTCACTTTCATATTAATGATGGGTTCCCAACCATCTTCTAATTTCATAGGAATAGAAGCTTTATGTTTCATCTTTTCTTCTTTAATTTTTATGAGAGCATCAGTAATGTGTTTTGTAAAGGCCATATTCATAGCACTAGCATTAGGACTTTTAGCAAGATTTTGTAGGAACATAATTACTTCAGAGATATTGCAACCATCAACATCAAAATCATAATTACCATCCAAGGTAGTAGAGCTATTGTTTCCCATATTTTGAAGAATTTCAGCATTTTTATTAGAAAAGGTTCCCTTGGTTTTAGGCATTGTTGCAAAAGGAATGGGGACTTCATGTGGTTTGCTAGCATCAACATTAGTGGTGGTGATAGTAGAAATACTACTATTTCTAGCAATTTCATCTTCTCTTTCCCACTTAGCATGCAATTCAGCTAACTAACATTTTCATCAATTCTAACTTGTATGGCATTAGTAGCAACAAATGGATTTTCAATGGTTTCAGGTTTAGCAGCCATTTTATCAATCAAATAGGATTGTGCTTTAGACAAATATGATATTTTTTCAGCATTCAAAAGTTTTTCCTCAAGAGTTTTATTGAAAGCAGTTTGTTTACTAATAAAATCTTTAAGCATGGCTTCAAGTTCAGAGGGTGCACTTCTATTGTTGTTGTAGGAATTTCCATAAGCATTACCATTATTGGGAGGATATGGCCTATAATTATTATTACCAAAATTATTCCTATAGGCATTGTTGCTAAAATTATTATTTCTAATAAAGTTCACGTCAACTTGCTCTTCTTGAGCAACCAAAGAGGCTAAGGGAACATGATTTGGATCAATATGAGCTTTCCCATTAACAAGCATAGACATAATAACATCAATTTTATCACTCAAGGAGGAGGTTTCTTCAACAGAATTTACCTTCTTACCTTGTGGAGCTCTCTCAGTGTGCCATTCAGAATAGTTAACCATCATATTATCAAGGAGCTTTGTTGCAGCACCCAAAGTAATGGTCATACAGGTACCTCCAGCAGCAGAATCCAATAGATTTATTGAAGAATAATTCAGTCCTGCATAAAAGGTTTGGATAATCATCCAAGCAGTCAGTCCATGAGTGCGACATTTCTTTACCAAATATTTCATTCTTTCCCAAGCTTGAGCAACATGTTCATAATCAAATTTCTTAAATTTCATTATTTCACTCCTCATATATGTAATCTTAGCAGGAGGATAGTATTTTCCAATGAAAGCATCTTTGCATTTAGTCCAAGAATCAATACTATTTCTAGTTAGGGATAGCAACCATTCTTTAGCTTTTCCTCTCAAAGAGAAAGGAAACAATTTAAGCTTAATAATATCTCGATATATATCCCTATGTTTTTGCATCTCACAAAGTTCAACAAAGTTATTAAGGTGATCAGCAGCATCTTCAGTACCAACACGAGAAAATTATTCTTTCATAACAAGATTGAGCAAAGCAGGTTTAATTTCAAAGAAAGTAGCTTCAGGAACAGGTGGAGCAATAGGTGTGCACATGAAATCATTGTTGTTGGTGCTGGTGAAGTCACACAACTTAGTATTTTTAGGAGTATTCATTTGTTTTGTGTTTTTAATAAAGGAAGCAAACCAGTATAACTAATTTTTGTGTGTTTTTGATAAAAGAAACAAGCAAACAAAGGAGAAATAAACTAAGCAAAACTAAAAAAACAAAGTAAAGAGATTGGTTATGAGGGATTCCCCTTGTGAATTTGTCCTTGACTCCTCGGCAACGGCGATAGAGAAAAGGCTTGATGGCTCAAAATATATCGAGCTCGTTGGGAACCCCAAGAGGAAGGTATGATGAGCACAGTAGCAAGTTTTCCCTCAGTTATGAAACCAAGGTTATCGAACCAGTAGGAGCAAGGAAACAACTCCAAGGTGTTGTTTCCAACTTGGAATCCTGCACAACACATCCACAGAACTTTCCCCCAACTTACAGTGAGGTTGTCAATCTCACCGGTTTTGCTGAAAATAAAGGATTAAACATATTGTGTAGAAGATAGTAATTTCTTGTAGAAAGTAAACAATAAACAGTAAATGGTAGATAGTTTATAAATGGTAAAATAATGTACCGGGGTCCATAGTTCACTAGAGATGATTCTCCTTAAGATAAATAACATGTTGGGTGAACAAATTACAGCGGGGCAATTCACAGACTCAAGAAAGCATACCATGCATATACTAATCATCTTGACTCCTATGAGATTTGATTGGGCATTACACCATTATACATAGACCGTAATCCAACTGCATCTATGACTAATAATCCACCTTCAGGTTATCATCCGAACCCCCTCCAGTATTAAGTTGCAAGCAATAGATAATTGCATTAAGCAAAGTGTGTAAAGTAAACAATACGATTGTCCCATGGACAAAGGATTGTTGTTTTCTCCCTAGTAGCAACAACACATCTAGTACCTTAGAGATTCCTGTCACTTCCCCAGATTACTGAGGCATGAACCCACTATCGAGCATAAATACTCCCTCTTGGAGTTGCTAGCATCTACTTGGCCAAGATAGCTACTAACAACGGAAAGCATGCAAGATCACAAATAACATAGACATGATAGAATCAATAATAAATCTAAAATAGCATCTCAATATCCATCGGATCCCCGCAAACACAACACGTAAGATTACAAATAGATGATCTTGATCATGAACGGAGCTCACAAGATCTAAACATGATATCACAAAGAGGAGAACCAACCATCTAGCTACTACATGGACGCGTAGTCCAGGGATGAACTACTCACGCATCACACCTGAGGCAATCATGGTGATGAAGGAGGCCTCCAGGGTGATCTCTCCCCTCCGGCAGGGTACCGGGAAGAGCTTCGGATCCCTCTTGATCTGGGGATCAAGATGGCGGCGGCTATAGACTCTTCTATGGATTTCTGTGGGATTTGGATCAGGTACTTAGGGTTTTCGTCTCGAGAGGCTTTTATAGGCGGAAGGGCAAGGTCAGTGGAGCACCAGGAGGCCACACCCCCTGGTGGCGCTCCCCCAGGCCGCGCCGCCACCAGGTGTGGCCGCCCTGGTGCGCCACTTCGTCTCCCCTCTAGACTCTGTGTTGCTTCGGGTAAAATATTGACTTGGGCTTTTGTCCGGTCCAATTCCGAGAATATTTCCTTACTAGCTTTTCTGGAACCAAAAACAGCAGAAAACAGGCAACTGGCACCATGGCATCTTGTTAATAGGTTAGTTCCAGAAAATGTATAAACAAGCATACTAAACAAGCATGGAACATCAAAAATTATAGATACGTTTATGAAGTATCACCTTCAAGGCAAGATTGACACCATTGCTCATTCCAAGGGCACGATCGCGGGCATCTTTGGCATTCTTGGCAGCAATCTTGAAGGTGGACATCTCTTGCATCACTTCATTGGAGGTCATGAGATGGTAGTTGTGTCTTCCTTTGAGACTCTTCAAGTTGGTGGGATCAAAAGGCATGAGTGCACTCACATACTTACTTTTTATCCAAGCATCATCCACATGATATGCACCAACATTTCTAAAGGCGGTGGTAGTGGATTTGAGTCTTCGATACATGTCTTCATGGTCCTCACCATCCTTCATATAGAAGCCTTCGGCTTCATTGCTCAAGTCATCATATCTATTTCTTCTCATGCTCTCATTTCCAAAAAACAAGTCAATGAGAGCATCCCAAGCTTCCTTGGCGGTGTTGAGGTGCTCAATGTGAGGGAAATATTTTGGTCCCGCACCAAGTTGAATCATGTGCAAAGTGGTGGCATTGAGTTGACTATTGACCACTTCTCTTCTTGTCAAGTTGGTTGGATCCTCAATTTTGAGTCCTTGTTCAGTAATATTCCACAAATCAATGCAAGAGTTGCGCACATGAGATTTCATCAAAACTTGCCATTGAGCAAAAGAATGTGTAGCTAGCATAGGTGGGTCACCTCTATTATTTATATAGGGATGAGGGATCAGAAGGTCGGGAGAGTACCATCCAGGAACCGCATGGTGCTCTTCCTTCCCATCACCCTTTTTGGTAGAGGAGTTAGTGGCAATATGTTTACCCCCCACTACTTCACCCATTGGCTTAGCCGAAGCATTCACCTTCGGGATTGGAGGTGGTTCCTCTTGAGAATGAGGTGGTGAGGCTATCTTTTACTTAACAAGTTGTTCAATTAGTTGACACAATTGTTGTATTTCGTTTCCCAAGGAAGATCTCAAGCTTGTTTCCAAATTCTTGAGATCTACCATGGTCACCGAAGTGCTAGCCTCAGCCTCTCCAACTTCCTCTGAGTTACCCATACACTCTTAGGCGGTTAAGCCCAAATAAAGAGCCGAGGCTCTGATACCAATTGAAAGGATCGTATGGGCACCTAGAGGGGAGGGGTGAATAGGTTCTACTTCAAATTTTACTCCTTTTCAATTTAGGGTATGACACAAAAGGTAAATTCTCTAGATATGCAACTAAGGTGAATTTACCTATATGTCTCACTAGCACAACTAACTAAGCAAGAGCAAGATATAAGCAAGGTGCGGTAAAGGATAGAAGTAACCGAAATGGAGCACATGGAGACAAAAACATTATTTCCCGCAGTTCCTTCCTTTTGAGAGGAAGTACATCTGTGTTTGGAGAGGGGTGGTATCAAACCACAAACGCCACGAAAGGCCTCCCTTGTTCTCTAGTGAACCTCACCCCAAAGGGATCAATTTACTCTTCCACTATATCGACAACCTTTGAGGTGGTAGCTGACACCTTTACAACAAGTTCGAGGCACACATCCACAACTGAATTGGAGGCTCCCGAATCCCAGAAAGTCGTCACAACAATCAAAGACAAGCTTGTAAGAACCAAATCAAGGCTTAGGGTTTCCAATGAAACCCTAGAGCAAGGGGCCCTCAAGTGAATGCGGGAGGAATGAAGATCTCTCTTGGTGAAGCTGTAGATCAAGGCCTCCTCCTTCGATTCCCCAAAGATTAGGGACTTTGGGTGGTTGTAGAGGGAGATCTTGTTGATTTGGTGGCTCTAATGGGGATGTTCTTCTTTTCTGGAATGATCAGCTGGAGTTAGGGGATGAAGTCCCCTATTTATAGCCCCACATATTTCTGTCCGTTTTCTGCCCGTTGGGGAGTTTCCACACCAAAAACTTTGGTCTGCATAGGAGATTCCGGTCTGTCTTCGGTCCATCTCCAGACCACCATACAGAATGCCTAGGGCCTGGTCTTGATGCTTCCTCTAGAGATTTGGCAGGAACTCCGGACCTGAGCACACTGGAGACTCTAGACTGTTCACTCCGGAGATTCCGGTCTATCAGAGTACACCGGAGATTCTGGCCTGACTCCGGACCCCTAGTCAGAATGTCCATGGGCTTCATCTTGGATCCACTCTAGAGGTTTGAGGTGAAACTTCAGACCAAACCGGCACCAAAGTGAAGGAAATATGCCCTGAGAGGCAATAATAAAGTGGTTATTATGTATTCCTTATATATGATAGATGTTTATTTTGCATGCTATAATTGTATTGATCAGAAACATCAATACATGTGTGTTTAATAAACAAAAAGGGTTCCTAGTTATGCCTCTCTTATAGACTAGCTTGTTGATTAACAAGATGATCAAGGATTCCTGATCATGGACATTGGATGTTGTTAATAACAAGGTCACAACATTTGTGAAATGATGCGATGAACATTCATTCGAAGTATAGCAGTATGATCAAGTCATTATGTTTACATTGCTATAACATCATACGAAGTAATCTTTATCCTTAGACCATGAGATCATGTTAATTGCTAACACCGGAAGAGTATCTTGATAACATCAAATGCCACACCGTAACTGGGTGACTATAAAGATGGATCAAGAGTGGAATTTGTCAATCCTGATGATGGATAGATATACTCTGGGCCCTCTCAGAGATATCACATTAAGGTAGCTTGGAAGCAAGTGATGTGATCACTAGAATGTTATATCACGGAAACGAGAAAAGAGTGCATATCGGTAACGAGATCAAACTAGGTATTTGGATACCGATGATCGAATCTCGGACATGTATTACATCAAGAGACAAAGGGATTAAATTACAAGCGTTAAAGGTTCTCACGATTATAGAAGTCATCGTTGAATATGCAGGAGTCAGTATGGACCTCCAGGTCCCGCTTCTGATTATTGATCTGAGAGGAGTCTCAATCATGTATGCATTATTCGCGAACCATAGGGTGACACACTTAAGATTTACTGGACACCATTTTGGAGCACATATGTTTCAGACAAAAGAATTGCAAAGCGCAGGAATTGTTTCGATAGAAACCGGAAATTGTTTCGGGTGAAATTGCAGAAAGTGGTTCTGCATGTGATATTGAAATATTGCAAGGGGTTATATGTGAATGTTTGTTAATTAAAGTAATTAACAAAATTCTGAATAAATTTAATAAAAGATTTTTATTAAATGAGAGAGCATTAAACTTGAAGAATTTTAATGCATTTAAAGTAGGGACTTTAAAGAGGAATGTGAAGAGGCATTTTAATGTGGAGGGGTTACCACCACATGAATGGGTGAGGTGAGGAGTCACCCCCCATGCGCCGGCCATGGAGAGGAGGGGCACC
Organism: Avena eriantha; assembly: GCA_910589775.1. Lineage (NCBI taxonomy): Eukaryota > Viridiplantae > Streptophyta > Magnoliopsida > Poales > Poaceae > Avena > Avena eriantha. The sequence continues at coordinate 487,326,871 of OU342740.1, forward strand.
CCCCCTCCTCCTATAAAAGTCCCCCCTCTTCCTCCTTCTTCCTCACACCTCCTTATGAAGGATCTCTCTCCCCCTCTAGAATTATTCCCGCATGGTCTCGGATTACCGAGATACATGTTCCCGGTGGCATTTTGTCTGGAAGGAGTTGCTGCTTCCGCTGGATCGCTGGAGCGAGGAGGTGGAGGTTGTCCGGTGGCTTGAACGTGTGTGCGAGTGCGGATGCGCTGCTGAGTTGCGGCGCTCGGACTTCCTCACGATCTTGAGATCGACAAGTGTACGACTACATCAACCACGAGTTCCTACTCGTTAACAAAACTTGTTCGTCTTCGAGGGTAAGTTCTCGTTGGATGTATGTCCACCCGTTGCTCTGTACCTAGTAGATAGATCTTGGCGTGTAGTTCTCATCGTAGGAAATTTTTTGTTTTCTATGCTGCGGACCCAACAGTGGTATCAGAGCCTGATCTATGCGTAGGTGCTTTGCACGGGTAGTACACATATGTTTATATGTGGGCGATGATGATCATGTTATTGCATCTTCTATGTATTTTGGATATTGGTGGCATAGTGGGATGAAGCGGCCCGGACCAACCTTACATGTCATCGTACAGGAGACCGGTTCCACGACTGACATGCAACTTGTTTTACATAAGTGGCTGGCGGGTGTCTGTCTCTCCTAGTATAGTCAATATCTGATTTACAACGAGTTGCTAATAACTTGGTTATCCTCATTGTGGTTCATGTTCGTAGGTAAGAACGGTTCTATCTCCGAAAGCCCTAAGCCACGTAAAACTTGCAATTGATAAATTAGAGGCGTCTAGTTTAGATCATTGCTGGGCTAGTGTCTTGATATGGTATTGTTGTAAGTAGATGTATGATATATACTCTTACAACACATTCAACGTGTAAGTTCCATAGACCTTGGCCTTACACACAAAGGAATGATAAAGATCATACCACGATGCAAATGATAGAGATCAAATGCATGGACCATATCATCTCACTTTACACATTAGATGTTAGTATCTTATACTGCTAGTTTGGCGCTTTCTGTAGCATGGTAAGATGATCCCTGTTCTTCCTTGAGTATGCACCGTTCTGTGGATCGTGCTTCGAGACATCACGTGATGATCGGGTGTACTCGAATCTACGCTTTCATAGGAACGGGTGTAAGACAGTTTTACACATGCGAATACTAAGGTTCTTACTTGGCGAGCCTAGCATGTACAGACATGGCCTCGGAACACGGACCGAAAGGTTAAGCATGAGTCATATAGTTGATATGATGCCCATATAGATGCTCGCCTTTGAAGCTACATCAACTCACGTGATGATCGGACTTGGTGTAGTGGATTTGGTTCATGTAATCACCAAAAGGACACGAGGGATGTCGTTTTTGAGTGGGAGTTCATTAGTAATTTGGATTAGTTGAACTCACTCTATCATAAACTTAGTCTAAATAAACTTTACAAGTTGTGTTGTAGATGGCACCACCTGCTTTTAATTTCAATGTGTTCATGGAGAAAGAGAAACTTGCTGCGAATGGTAGCAACTTCACCAACTAGGCTATGAATTTGAGGATTCTCCTCACTGCTGCACAAAAGCAATATGTGCTAGATGCGCCTCTAGGCCCCCCACCAGCTCCTGATGCCCCTGACGAGGAAAAGAATGTCTATGTGACTCGTTAGGAGGACCACAACTTAGTTCATTGCAGCATACTGTATGGGCTAGAGCCAGACCTTCGAAAGCGTTTCGAAAATGGCAATGCCTTTGATACCATGGGAGAATTGAAAATGATTTTCGATACCCATGCTACCGTAGAGAGTTATAATGCTACTAAAAAGTTCTTTAGCTGCATGATGGAGGAGAACAACTCCGTTAGTGAGCACGTACTCAAAATGTCTGGGTACGCTGTTAAGCTTGTGTCCTTGGGAATAATGATTCCCATTGAGTTAGGCATACATCGTGTTCTCCAATCTCTACCACCTAGCTACAAGAGCTTTGTGATGAACTATAATATGCAGGGCATGCAGAAGTCTCTTCCCGAGCTTATGTCAATGCTTAAGACTACAGAAGTGGAGATTAGGAAAGAACATCAAGTGTTGATGATCAATAGGACCACTGGTTTCAAGAAGGACAAGAAAGGCAAGCACAAGGGAAAGAAGGGTGGAAAATCTGTTGCCACACCTGAAAGGAAACCCCGAGCTGGCCCTAAGTTTGACACCGAGTGTTACTATTGCAAGGGGACTGGCCATTGGAAGCGCAATTGCCCCAAGTATTTGGCGGGCAAGAAGTCCGGCAAGGCAAACAAAGGTATATATGATATACATGTTATTGATGTGTACTTGACTAGTACTCGCAGTAGCACCTTGGTATTTGATACGGGATCGGTTGCTAATATATGTAACTCGGTTCAGGGGCTATGGAACAAGCGACAACTAGCAAGGGATGAGGTCAGGATGCGGGTCGGCAATGGATCAAGAGTTGATGTGATCGCCGTCGGGACGCTACCTCTCCATATGCCATCGGGATTAGTTATAAACCTAAATAATTGTTATTTGGTGCCTGCACTGAGCATGAACATTGTATCCGGATCGTGTTTGATGCAAAGTGGTTATTCCTTTAAATCTGAAAACAATGGTTGTTCGATTTATAAGAATGATATATTTTATGGTCATGCACCTGTGTTGAATGGTTTATTTCTATTGGATCTCGATAGTAATATTACGCATATTCATAATGTTAATGCTAAAAAGATTAAACTTGATAATGATATATCTGCATATATGTGGCACTGCCGTCTAGGTCATATTGGCGTTAAACACATGAAGAAACTCCATTCTGATGGACTTTTGGAATCACTTGATTTTGAATCATTTGATACATGTGAGCCATGCCTTATGGGAAAGATAACTAGAACGTCGTTTTCCGGTTCAATGGAACGGGCGACAGATTTATTTAAAATCATATATACTGATGTGTCTGGACCAATGAGTGTGTCGGCGTGAGGTGGATATCGTTATTTTGTTACTTTCACGGATAATTTGAGTATATACGGGTATATCTATTTGATGAAACACAAGTCTGAAACCTTTGAAAAGTTCAAGGAAATTCAGAATTAAGTGGAAAATCATTGTAATAGAAAGATCAAATTTCTTCGGTCTGACCGTGGAGGTGAGTATCTAAGTTACGAGTTTAGCACACACATGAAAGAGTGTGGAATAGTTTCACAACTCACGCCTGCCGGAACACCACAACGTAATGGTGTGTCGGAACGTCGTAATCGTACTTTATTGGATATGGTTCGATCTATGATATCTCTGACTGACTTGCCACTGTCATTTTGGGGTTATGCACTAGAAACAACTGCATTCACTTTAAATCGGGCACCATCTAAATCCGTTGGTTTGGAAACAAACCTAAGTTGTCATTTCTTAAAGTTTGGGGATGCGATGTTTATGTGAAGAAACTTCAGCCGGATAAACCCAAACCCAAAGCGAAAAAATGCGTCTTCATAGGATACCCTAAGGAAACGATTGGGTATACCTTCTATCACAGATCCGAGGGCAAGGTTTTTGTTGCCAAGAATGGATCCTTTCTTGAGAAGGAGTTTCTCGTGAAAGGTGTGAGTAGTCGGAAGGTAGAACTCGAAGAGCTTATTGAACCTTCTCTTCATGAAATGGCGAGTAGTGCAGCACCGGAAATTGTTTCGGAGTTGACTTCACCTAATGAAGAGAGAGCTAATGATATTGATCATGAAACTCCGAAAGAGGACACTACCACACCTCGCAGGTCAAGTAGGACACGTGCATCTCCTGAACTATACGGTAATCCTGTTATGAATTTCATGGTTGATGAAATAGATGACCCTGCGACATATGAAGAAGTGATGGTGAGCTCGGATTCCAACAAATGGCTAGAAGCCATGAAATCCGAGATGGAATCCATGTACGAGAACCAGGTTTGGACCTTGGTGGACTTACCTCACGATCAAAAGGCCGTTGAGAATAAATGGATTTTCAAAAGAAAAACTGATGCTGATGGTAATGGTAATGTGACCATCTATAAGGCTCGACTTGTCGCAAAGGGGTTTCGACAAATTCAAGGAGTTGACTACGATGATACATTCTCTCCCGTAGCGATGCTTAAGTCGGTTAGGATTATGTTAGAAATTGCTGCATATTTCGATTATGAAATATGGCAGATGGATGTCAAAACTGCGTTCCTCAATGGTAATATTGAAGAAGAGTTGTATATGATACAACCTAAGGGTTTTATCAATCCTAAGGATGCTAATAATGTATGCAAACTTCAGCGATCCATCTATGGACTGAAGCAAGCATCCCGGAGTTGGAATCTCCGCTTTGATGAGGTGATCAGAGAGTTTGGATTTGTCCAAACTTATGGAGAGGCTTGTATTTACAAGAATGAGTGGGAGCAATGTGGCATTTCTGATATTATATGTGGATGACATATTATTGATTGGAAATGATATAGATCTTTTAAACAGTGTTAAAAGTTATCTAAATAGCAAATTTTCGATGAAAGACCTTGGTGAAGCATCATATATATTAGGCATTAAAAGCTATAGAGATAGATCAAGGCGCCTAATTGGGTTATCGCAGAGTACATACCTTGATAAGATATTAAAGAAGTTTAATATGGACGGAAGTAAGAAGGGGTTCTTACCTATGTTGCAAGGCAAGACATTGAGTAAGACTCAAAGTCCGGCTACAACGGAAGAAAGAGAGATAATTGATAAGATCCCCTGTGCCTCGGCCATAGGCTCTATAATGTATGCCATGCTATGTACAAGACCGGATGTGGCACATGCTATTAGTTTGACTAGTAGGTACCAATCTGATCCAGGTTCGGAACACTGGATAGTGGTCAAGAACATCCTCAAGCACTTGATAAGAACTAGGGATATGTTTCTTATATACAGAGGTGAAGAAGAGCTAGTCGCTAAGTGTTATGTCGATGCTAGCTTTGACACTGATCCGGATGACTCTAATTCTCAATCCGGATACTCATTTCTCTTGAACGGAGCAACAGTTAGTTGGAGGAGTTCCAAACAACCTGTGGTGGCTGGATAAACAACGGAGGCAGAATATGTTGCTGCTTCAGAAGCGGCGCAGGAAGCGGTTTGGATGAAAGAGTTCATTATGAAACTAGGTGTGGTTCCTAGTGCATTGGACCCAATGGTGATCTATTGTGACAACAATGGAGCCATAGCCAACGCCAAGGAACTGAGGTCTCACAAGAATTCCAAGCATATTAAGCGCCGGTTTCACTCCATCCGCGAACATGTCAAGGATGGAGACATAAAGATTTGTAAAGTACACACGGACCTAAATGTAGCAGATCTGTTGACTAAAGCTCTCCCTAGGGCAAAACATGATCAACACCAGAACTCCATGGGTGTTAGATTTATCACTATGTGAACTAGATTATTGTCTCTAGTGCAAGTGGGAGACTAAAGGAAATATGCCCTGAGAGGCAATAATAAAGTTGTTATTATGTATTCCTTATATATGATAGATGTTAATTTTGCATTCTATAATTGTATTGATCGAAAACATCAATACATGTGTGTTTAATAAACAAAAAGGGTTCCTAGTTATGCCTCTCTTATAGACTAGCTTGTTGATTAACAAGATGATCAAGGTTTCCTGATCATGGACATTGGATGTTGTTAATAACAAGGTCACAACATTTGTCAAATGATGCGATGAACATTCATCCGAAGTATAGCATTATGATCAAGTCATTATGTTTACATTGCTATAACATCATACGAAGTAATCTTTATCCTTGGACCATGAGATCATGTTAATTGCTAACACCGGAAGAGTATCTTGATAACATCAAACGCCACACCGTAACTGGGTGACTATAAAGATGGGTTCAGTGCTACGAAGGTGTTATGTTGAGGCTCATGGATCAAGAGTGGAATTTGTCAATCCCGATGACGGATAGATATACTCTGGGCCCTCTCGGTGATATCACATTAAGGTAGCTTGGAAGCAAGTGATGTGATCACTAAAATGTTATATCACGGAAACGAGAAAAGAGTGCATATCGGTAACGAGATCAAACTAGGTATTTGAATACCGATGATCGAATCTCGGACATGTATTACATCAAGAGACAAAGGGATTAAATTACAAGCGTTAAAGGTTCTCACGATCATAGAAGTCATCGTTGAATATGCAGGAGTCAGTATGGACCTCCAGGTCCCGCTTCTGATTATTGATCTGAGAGGAGTCTCAATCATGTATGCATTATTCGCGAACCATAGGGTGACACACTTAAGATTTACTGGACACCATTTTGGAGCACATATGTTTCAGACAAAAGAATTGCAAAGCGCAGGAATTGTTTCGATAGAAACCGGAAATTGTTTCGGGTGAAATTGCAGAAAGTGGTTCTGCATGTGATATTGAAATATTGCAAGGGGTTATATGTGAATGTTTGTTAATTAAAGTAATTAACAAAATTCTGAATAAATTTAATAAAAGATTTTTATTAAATGAGAGAGCATTAAACTTGAAGAATTTTAATGCATTTAAAGTAGGGACTTTAAAGAGGAATGTGAAGAGGCATTTTAATGTGGAGGGGTTACCACCACATGAATGGGGGAGGTGAGGAGTCACCCCCCATGCGCCGGCCATGGAGAGGAGGGGCACCCCCCCTCCTCCTATAAAAGGCCCCCATCTTCCTCCTTCTTCCTCACACCTCCTTGTGAAGGATCTCTCTCCCCCTCTATAATTATTCCCCCATGGTCTCGGATTAGCGAGATCCATGTTCCCGGTGGCATTTTGTCTGGAAGGAGTTGCTGCTTCCTCTGGATCGCTGGAGCGAGGAGGTGGAGGTTGTCCGGTGGCTTGAACGTGTGTGCGAGTGCGGATGCGCTGGCGCTCGGACTTCCTCATGATCTTGAGATCGGCAAGTGTACGACTACATCAATCATGAGTTCCTACTCGTTAACAAAACTCGTTGTCTTCGAGGGGAAGTTCTCGTTGGATGTATGTCCACCCGTTGCTCTGTACCTAGTAGATAAATCTTGGCGTGTAGTTCTCATCGTAGGAAATTTTTTGTTTTCTATACCGCGGATCCAACAGAAAGACTTCGGTCTGGACTTTCCAGGAAACTTTTTGTTTCAGCCAGGGATTTTTCAACTATGACATGGACTTTTATCTTTTTAGTAGATTGACCTAGCAATATTAGCACACTATAAAATGATCCTCAAGTTTTTAACGAACACCACTAGTTAAGACAATAAATATTCATTCAACTATTTTATCTATGTATGAATATGTATAAAGTAATTAGATGGTAGACGTCCTATTGGGAGCGTTGGCTGGGAACACCCTCTCCCCCAAATTTAGAAAACATCCGGCGCCTCCTCATATGGGCAAAAAATTGTTGCCGCCGGGGCACATATAGTGATTACGAGTGGAGATACTCTCGTACTGTCATGCATGCACATCAGCTAGCATATTACATATACTAGATTTAGGGGTGCGTCTTGGTGCATGACATCGTGGTTCTCACATCAATTTTTATTGTGTACAACGCTAATAACAAAATAGGTTGAAAATAATAATGTGTTTATGAAGGTTAGCTGGTCAGTTACGTCCCAGTCAGAATTGTAGCTTTTGTTTTAAGTTTAAAGAGTTTAAGATTCAGTTGACAGCTCAATTCCTACCAAATTATACCCATATGGTTTCAGTTGCACGATTTGAAATATCTTACAGGCTTGTTCTATGAACTTTATCCCTTGCAATATAGAAAATAATCTTCATCCTGAGATGGAATGCCAGAACGCATAGTTCAGATTAGAAAAAAGTTTGCATTTATTGCTTCGAAAACTATGAAAAATTGCATGCTAAATTTAGGTGAGAAAAAGAGAGCTAAGTTGAAAAGTTCACAACCTACAATAATAAGCTAGTACAGACAAAACAATGAATTTTTTGATTCTCTCATGTCCATCGCTTAAAGCCATTGAGTAATCATTCTCTATGCCCGGAACTGCATAAATTTCAAAATCAGTAAGTACCAAACATATACCATATGCTACATAGTTTAATGCAATATTGTAAGGTTTCTTGCTCCCGTCGTGCAGTACAAAGCTATGGAATCATAGAACCGGCCGCCAAACGAACAAGGTGAAATTCAATATGATGATGTTAGATTCCCCTTTTCAGCTTCTAGAACATAAGGTAAAGACTCAAGAAAATTTACCTGACAGTACTCATGTGCATATAGATGATTTTTTTCTGGTGACAGTTTAAGTCCATGTCAGAACAATCAGAAATACTCCCGTAATATGACTGAAAGAAAATGCTAAAACAGGTACGTATAAACCTCGATAACGGAGGGAGTAACCTGGATGACAATTAAAAAGTTGGGACGGAGGGAGTAACCTGGATGACAAATAAAAAGTTTTATAACAATAGAAGCATACTGCAAACTAACAGTCAAATTTATACAAGTATGTGGCAGCTACTCTGATTTTGTAAATAGCAGATTGACCAACAACCATATTCTAAATTGAAGGAGCGTAGTTCTCTATGGGGCTCGTCATCCCAAAAAACTCGTATTACGTCCCCACCCCAACCAACCAAAGCTAGTATACATGAATATTGAAGTGTCCCATGCCGAGTGTACTCCTTGTTGCAACATGAAGAAACCAAATATATCGTCTAATCTAATTACGAGCAATCTTTTAATGGACTACACGTGACAACCAATGTGAACATGATGGATAATAGCTAGCTATACAGTTAATAATATCCTCAAAATTTAAGTCAATAGCATTCCTCGGAAGCATTCATTGTTGTGTTAATGCTAGTAGAACAAGTCCATAATATTTGGTTTCTAATCAAAACAACCGTACCTAAATTAAATCGACGGTCTTTTTTGGAAAGTACCTAAATATTTTATTAGTGCTGAATCTCTAAGAATATGTGAAAGAACATTTTATGATCCTAGTATTTTGTGTGTTAGATAACAATACTAAGGATTATTTCATTGTGTGTTTAGTGTGCAGAATAATGTCTCCATCCAAATACTGCTAAACCACAGTCACATCATGCAGTATGGGGGGCGAAGATTTCCTCGGATTAACCGGCCAGGGCCGGAGCATTTGCCTAGGCCGGATAATCCACCCTGCCTGGGGGGCGGATAATCTGCTCCCAGGATTTTGACAAAGGCAACCAAGGCACGTCTTGCAGTATGGGGGCAGAGATTTCCTCGGATTAACCGGCTAGGGCCGGAGCATTTTCCCAGGTCGGATAATCCGCCCCTCCTGGGGGCCGGATAATCCACCCCCATGATTTTGACAAAGGCCACCAAGGCGCGTCATGCGGGGTGGCAGCTGGACTTTTAGCCCGGTTTGTCCGAGCTTGGGCCGGAGTTTTGCCCCAGCCGGATAATCCGGCCCCCAAATCATCCGGCTTTTCGAGTGGGGCTATAAATAGCCTTTAGATCCCCATTTCAGATCTCTTGGATCCTGTGAAAAAGCTTTGCTCGGTTCATATCGATTCAAGCACAATCTACATCTTCAACCACTCAAAGGCTCTAGGCTTTGGGGAATCTAAGGAGGAGACTTTGATCATCGGCATCCATCAAGATCTTCACTTCCCCTCCATTCACTTGGAGGATTCTTGATCTATGTTTCTTGCAAATCTCTAGATCTCAATTTCGGTTATTGATTAACTTGTTCTTGTGGTAGCTTGTTGTCATCACGGGAGCCTCAAATTCAGTTATGGATGCGTGCCCTAGTAGAGTTGTAAAGGCACCGGTTCCCTCCTAGAAGGGTGCCAAATAGTGGAAGGTGGACCAGGCCTTTGGTGACGAGATCCATCGGGGAACAGGGTGAGGCCTATTGTGGCGTGGTGGTCTTAGTACCGCCCACCCCTCCAACGCAGATGTACTTCCCTTAACAAGGAAGGAACTGCAGTAAAACAAATCCCGTGTCTCCGCGTGCTTCACTACGGTTACCTCGCTCCACTCTCTCCGCCTTTACTAGATTAGTAGTTAGGTTTACATATAGGGAAATTTCTCGTAGTTGCATATCTAGAGAATTTACCTTCGTGTTAAGCCTAAAATTGAAAAGGAACTAAAATTTGGTGTAGCACCTATTCACCCCTCCCTCTAGGTGCCCGTACGATCCATTTCAATTGATATCAGAGCCTTGGCTCTTTATTCGGGATTTACCGCCTAAGAGAGTATGGGTACTAAGGGAGATGGTATTGAGGCCGTGGACAAGGTCACCATGGATGATCTCAAGTTGTTGGAAACAACCTTGGTGAAAACCATGGAGACCCAAATGCAAGAGATGCGTGAAATGATAGCGCGTCTCTCGCCACCCACGGTTATTCCTCCATTTACTACTGGGGTTTCAACTCCTATTTCTAAGGACAAAGCCAAGGCTAACTCTAAAGAAAAGGAGTTGGAAAGTGAAGATAAAAACAATGGCTCCTCCTCCAGAAAGGGAAGTGGTAAGGAGGACTATAGTGAGGTCTCTCACTTATATTCACCTGATCCACCTATACCTCAACCTCATATAAATAATAGGGGTGATCCACCCAATCTTACTACATCTTCATTTAATCAATGGCAATTCTTGATGAAATCTCATGTGTGCCGTTCATCCATTGAGATTTGGAGGATCATTGAAAGTGGTCCCCATGCTGGGGATCAAAACAACTTGATAAGAAGATAAGTCATTGATAGTCAACTCAACACAACCTCTCTACACATGATTCAACTAGGTGTGGGTCCTAAGGACATGCCACACATTGAACACTTCAACACCGCCAAGGAAGCTTGGGATGCTCTCATGACCTATTCATTGGAAATGAGAGCATGAGAAGAAATAGCTATGATGCTCTAAGCAATGAAGCTGAAGGGTTCTATATGTTGGATGGTGAGGACAACAAAGACATGTATATAAGGCTCAAGGGCATTGCCACAACCTTTAGAAAGAATGGTGCCACACATGTTGATGATGCATCGATCAAGATGAAATATGTGAGTGCTCTCATGCCATTTGAGCTCACCGATTTGAAGAGATTACAAGGTAGACATAACTATCACCACATGACTTCCAACAAATTCGTGCAAGAAATATTTGCATTCAAAGTTGCGGCAAAGAACACCGAAGATGCTCGTGCCCGAGCAATTGGAATGAAAAAAGGTGTGAATGTTGCATTGAAGGCCAATGTCATTGAGCAAGATGAAGACGATGGGAGCTTTGACATAGTCTCCATGAGCTGTCCTGAGGAGGTCAAGCATGCTCATGGGAAGTACATGGCGTTTTACACAATAATTTTTTGGAAGGACCCAACCAAAGCAAAATATGAACTTGACCGCAAAAATGGGTCAAGTGGAAGAAAAGAAAATGTTTCAAAACTAAGGCCTTGCTACAATTGTGGTGATCGTATGCACTTCGTAGCCGAATGCCCTATCAAAGTAGAGAATACCATGGAGGAAGACTAATCCTCAAAGAAAAGTCAAAGGCTCCTTGCAAGAAGCCAGTTGTCAAGAAGAATGGCTCTTACAAGAAACAACCAAAGATTGTGTTGGTAGCCCAAGAGGAGTACTCATCCACTAGTGAAGACGAAGAAGGTGATGATAGTTCAAGAGAGGTGGCTGCAATAGCCACTACGTCTACACCAATCGCTTCACTCTTCGACTCTCCAAATGAGAATATCTATAACAAGAACATCACTTGCCTCAAGGCAAGAGGTTTCGAGGTATCACCTACCATCACTTCCTTTCCTAAGACTTCCATGAATATAGATATGGATGATTCCACTAGTCTTAAGGTTAAGGAAGAAGTTATTGCATTGGATTGTTTTATAACTAACTTGCAAGGTGAATGCAAAATGCGCTTTGAGGCTCTCATGAGTCAACTTGCTCACTCATAAGAACTCTTTGAAGAAAAGGGCAGAATTGGAAGGGAGGATGCAATGGAAATTGCATCTTTGAAAAATGCTCTAGAATAAGAAGAAGAAATTCGGGTCTTGATGACTGCAAGTGCACATATCAATTGTAGCTAGTTTCGAAGTAAAGATATCGAACCCACAGAGAGCTATTGGTAAAGGTCTTTATGCCCTTCGTTACTATCTACCAAAGGATACTTATAAGATGCCTTTAATCTCAAGTAAAGGGTGTTTGAAAGGTTTATGGTTGTTTGCACAAAAGTATTTAAAACAAGTAAAATAAAACAAGTAACAAGTTTATGCGGAAGTGTGGTTGAACTCAATAGGGCTAAACCATTCTTGGGGATGTACGATACACCACTAGCATAGTATTATTGTTATGTGTAATCTAGATAACACACTCCTTGTGTCATGATATGTGTGGAGAGAGCCCCATAATAAGATATTCATGACAAGGCTCGTAAGAAGCCACTTTGTTTAGCCAAGCGTGAGGTCACCTCTAAATAACCACTATGATGTTTGAGAGCAATCACCCATACAGACCATCGCAATGAAGGGTTCCCCATGGATATCGCAATTAGCTTAGGGGGTCCCTCTTTAATCCCCCTTTGACCATGTAGGTTACGATCCGGCACCAATTTGTCATGGGGCATTCCAGGTATGCTTCCAAGACACGTCCAAAGGATTACTCCCTCCCTTTAGCCCCGAAGGCAAATGACATGTGGTCGACTTCACATATCATCTAAAGAGAGAGATTAAAGACAAATCATAATTGTATCATAGACAAGCAAGTCATATGGATAAAAGAATAGATAATATTTATTACAAGTTCATAATGGTGCTAGGGTTTCTCCATCTCCCCAAGAACAAAGGAACTACTCACTCATGGAAACAATCAACCACATCATCATAATCAAATGGATGGATAAAAGTACGATGGTAGATCTAATGCAAACCACAATTGGATCTAGAATTACAAAGAGATCTAATAGATGAAAGATGGGAGTGATGGTGGTAATGGAGATGCAGCGGTTGATGATGAAGGGGATGATGCATTGTCCTCCAATGATCCGTGAAGCAGCCGAGATTTTACTCCAGCCAAGTTACTCTTTCATATCCCTCTTGGATGTGATGTTTCATGGTTTCTAGTGGCTATGAATGTGTCAACACCTAGATTTTTAAGTCCAGATGCCTGTTATGCCGTACATCGCAATCCCAGGATTACCATTTTTGCGAGACATAACAGAAGTGGTACCACAGTACATCATCCATTACAAACCATAATAAAGGTCTTACAAATAAAGGATCTCATGATCCAGTCTTAATACAATCAACGCAGCGGAAAGTAAACGTAGCAGGGCTTCATCTTCATGATCACAAGCAATGCTGACGATGGGAGATGATCCTAGTTGTCATAGACCTCCTTTTGTCCATCTTGTGGGTAATCCTCCTCATAGTCTGGCTATGGGAATAGCCAGGGACAAAGCCATGAGTACTCTTTAAGTACTCGCAAACTATCACTAGTGTAAGTAAAAGTAAAGGGAATAGGAATCATAAGCTCTAGGTTTATTTGCAAAAAGCCAGTTTTATTTCATAAAGCTTCAAGAGTAAAGGTCTAATTTAGTTCTCTACATCACTTAAGGGGGAACTTAGATCTCATATCCACAACTCTGTTGTGGTCAAGTCAAAGTCATCTTTCAAGTCACAAGTCATTTTGAGAACATCTGACAACGAAACAGTATGGGCACTCCAACTGTCCATAACCACGGACGCGGTTATTCGAATAGTTTGACACTCTATAGAGGTAGTACACTTTCACCACAAAATTCGATACACCCATCAGGAATAACCATGAATCATCATACTTAGTATGCGGATAATCAATCTTAACCTTTCAATTACACACCCTAGTATAGGCACCTCCCCTATGAGTTTGTCCTCCCAGCCATGGCCATCTGCCATCGTGGGTACTGCATTAGTGGACATTCATCACGAGGTAGCCTCAGCTCAACCTCTTCCGCAAGGGAACCCATACTAAGACATATAAACTTCCAGTCAAGCCCTACCCAACTCAGGTATTGTGGTTGTACGGAAAATTGGAATGGTATCGCATCCGAACCCAACCATAGTTTTTATTAAAGTCAAGGATCATGCCTTGTCAGTTTCATCATCAAACCATTGTGTTTCACAACACATGTCAAAACATTTCAATAGAATGAATCTTCATTCCAAGGTTTTCATAATCATTTTCACCAAGTATTCCCATCTAAAGTGATCCAGTTTTATGCTTAGCACTAGCCACTAGTATTGAGGGTATCACTATTGGGGGTACTAATCAAGTATAAGTATCCAAGACTAATCCTATGATCTTGATAGGATCCAATTTTGTTTCCACTAATCACAATTCATTAACTAGGTAAGGACAGTAGTAAAAGGGAAATTAAAGCTTGGAGTAAAACTGGGAAGTGGTAAAGTTGTGTAACCAGGTATGCCTAGTGCATCTGGTATAAAGGGCTTGCATATATAGCATGCATAGCTCTATCTTGCACTGATAGCTTGCATTAGTGATGGCTTGCCTTGAGCAGTGCAGTTGTTGCAGTCATTGAAGTTCTCCTCCTCCTCCTCGAAGTACTCCTCCTCATTGTAGCCTGGGTCGGTACTAGCGTCTTTAAATACATTTAACGTACACAATCACCAAACAACACTTCACTACCTCTATTTAGCATACATGGGCTCATACTAGATGATCTAGTATCATCTCAATCATCATGTGGCATCTTCACATTTCTTATTCTTATTATTTTAGAAAAGTAATTTCTACTCATTTTAAATCCTTAAGATTAAATATTCTCCAATTAAAATAGTGGATCATGTTGACACATGTCATCACCATCTATTCCAATACTTGGGAATGTAATTTAAAATGGTGATCATATATTACAAGATTTAATATTACTATTTAATAATATTAAAGTGACTAGAAATGCCTATATAGATCTCTATTAATACTAAGCCATGTTTCATATTTGTAAAATGAATATTTTTACATATTCATGTAGAGCATGGCAAATGTGATTTTTGAGAGGTGGAATCATCTAAAAACGTTTATAGTTTATTTTAGAAAAAATTTGAAGTGTCAAAAGTCTCTGTCTTATTATTTTTCGTATAGGTGATCTATATTTCTAAATTGTTTGGATCCAACGGTAGTGGTTAGATAATTTCACTACCTTTCCAGCAAAACTGGAATCATGCATTTTGGTTCAGTGAATCTATTTGAATTGAATTTTGAATCTAGTGATAGAATCTAGTTTTAACTAAAATGGAAAAATCTTATTTGAATCAACGGACTCTACCCAGGAAACGACATGGGCCGGCCCAACTGCACTGCGCTGGTGCAGCGGGCTGCTGACAAAATGGTCCCACGCGTCAGTAACTTAACTAAGCCAAAACGGTATCTAGCAATCCTAGCCTTACGATTAGAAAAAGATCCTACGGATGAGGTTCGTCGTCTCCGTCGAACTGCTCCGGCGAGATACGAACCCTAACGCGGTGGTGGGGGTCGCTGGGGACTTACCGTGGCTCTAGCTATGGTCAGCGATGAAGGCAAATGGGGTTGTCGATGACGGCGGTTCTGATGGGGATATGCTGAAGGGGGTATGCCCAGCAGGACGTTTTGATTGGGCCGAAGGGCCTGCGAGTGCGTCCGAAAGATGGCGACTGGACTACGAAGGAAGGAAAGTCCCAGCAAGTGGCGACTAGAAGCCCAGTCGGACTAGGTCAAAGTCTCTAGATCCTTATCTTGTTCGGTGATAGCTTGTAAACCCTGGCGAGGTGCTTCATATATAAACCTCCCTAGGGTATCCTAGAGACTGATGTTCCATCATACACCCCCTTAAGCGACTCGCTGCCTAGCCGTCGAGCTCGCCACCCCTGTAACTCACTCTCTCATAATCTAATCTAGCAGGAGTAGGTCTTTACCCTCCGGGGGGCCGAACCTGGGTAAACCCATGTGCATCCGCCCCCATCTCGCACCGCAGATGGCTGCCAACTCTTCCTCACGAAACACTCAATCGCTGCCAGTGGCAGCGACTGCTGTGGCCATTTCCACGACAGATTCGATTGGCGGTCACGACAGCTCCTAGGGTGGCCGAAATCAATGGATTCCTTCTTCGACTGCAGTGGCGGACTTCGGCCAAATTCCGGTGTCGTGGTGCTCGCTTTGCTCTAGCGAAAGGTCTGGGATGTTTCTAAGAGAGAGGGGAGTGGAATGGTGTGGAGAATGAGGGCTGGGGTGGTCTCTATTTATACCCCAGGGGTGGAGGCAGTGCAACATGGTCTGGCTTCTCCGGCAGTGTTGCTACAGGTCGCGTTCATCACGGCCGAGGGCATGGGTCAGTGAAGTGGACTATGGCGATCATCACGTGAGTGACGGCACGGCAAGGGGCGGTCTCCATCAGTCGGGCGACGTCGGCGCTCTGTTTGGGTACACGGGCGTTTTGTCACTTAGTACGGTGGTCACGGGGCGCGAGGCGGTGAACAGTCATGTCTGGGAGGTCACTGGTGCTATGGCGATCGCGGGTACGGGCGGAGAGAGTGAGGCACGGTGTGTGCGGGCGAGGCAGCTGCGGCGCTCTGTCGTGCGCTCGGCATGGCAGGGGCTTAAATGGGCATGGCTGGTCTGACTCCTTCTCGCCTCGCCGTTGGTAAAGGGATGGACAGGGGTGGCGGTGAGGTCATGGCTACTTGCTAGACATCGTGGGCGTGGGCAGTGCGGCATGCAGCGAGTGGTTCATGCTCGACCGGCATGGTCGGCTCGGTATGATCATGCCACTGGTGCAACGATGGGAATGAGGCTCTCCATTTCACGACTAAGGACTGGGAATGATCATGGGCTGGATATGGAGTTGATTGCAGTACATTTTCTGAGCAATTGATAGATCAAAACAGTGTATAGTGGTTGAGATTTGTACCTGCCTTCTAAGTGTTCGACTTAATGGCCACATGAATTCATCTTTGGAATTTTTGAATGATTTTTTGTGAGTGATTTGATCATATGCTTGGTAGTCTATGGTTGCTGGGATATGTCAAGGGGAATTGATTTGAGTAGTTTTTGAAAAGTGGTGATCTATGCATATGAACTTGATTCAATTTTGAAATGTCTCTCAAAGGGGTTTAAAAAAAGTTTCTGTCCTTTTGTAAAGTTTGCTTGAATTCACTTTTACTTGGTCTAGCAAGGGGTGAAAATATTGGGAAATGCTTCTGTTAGAAATCCTTTACTAGAAACACTCAAAGTGGTCTAGTGGATAAGTTTGGCCAAAATGACCATTTGGTCATATGACTTATATTTGATTTTATTTTCATCTGATTCTGCTTGGAAATGATCTATATGATGTTGTAAACCTTTTTAAACTAATCCTTATCATTTGTATCAATCAATCATGGCAATTTCAAACATTCATATACTAATGCAAATCACACATGCACTCTCATTAAGTTTAATCATAAAAGTTTTTGTTAACCCTAACTTGGGTGATTAGAGCTTGATAAGCTTTCTTAATATTTTTGGGATGTTACAAACCTTCCCTCCTTAAACAGAATATCGTCTCGAGATTCAGGAAAAAACTAGGAACTAAAGAGATTTGGAAACTCGGTCCTAATATAGTCTTCTCGTTTCCAAGTGGCTTCTTCTTCGGTATGGTTACTCCATTGGATCTTGAGAAACTTGATACTTCTGTTCCGGGTGGTTCTAAATGCTTCTTCCAATATATGGATGGGCACTTCATGATAAGTTAGATCCTTGTCGATATCTATGGCTCTGTGATCGATGTTCTTGAAAACTTCAGTCTTCTCCGGAACTTCTAAGCATTTGTGAAGTAACGAGAAATGGAACACATTATGCACGACTAACATCTTCTCAGGCAGTTCTAGTTAATAGGATACCTCTCCTCGGCGATTCAAAATCTTGAAGGGTCCAATATATCTAGGGGCTAGCTTTCCTTTCGGACAAAGAAACTGCATTCCCTTCAAGGGTGATACTTTGAGATACACAAAATCTCTAACATTGAAGATCAAGTCTCGATGTCTTTTATCTGCATAACTCTTCTGTCTGGATTGAGCATTCTTGAGGTGCTCACGTACTTTGTGAACCTTCTATTTAGCTTCTCGTAGAATGTCGGGTCCGAAGATCTGACTCTCTCCTACTTGCGACCAATTCAACGGGGTACGACACTTTCTTCCATATAAAAATTCAAATGGGGCCATTTACAAACTGGCTTGATAACTATTGTTGTAATAGAATTCCGCGAAAGGCAGACAATCTTCCCATTTAGATCCATATTCTAACACACAAGCTCTCAACATATCTTCTAAGATCTGGTTGACTCTTTCAGTTTTTCCATCGGTTTGCGGGTGATAAGCTGTGCTAAAATTCAGTTTGGTTCCTAATCCTTCTTGGACTTTCTACCAAAATCTTGAGTTAAATTGGGTTCCTCGATCCGACACTATGGTCTTGGGGGTTCCATGCAAACTGACTATTCTAGAGATATACAACTCCGCTAGCTTTGAACTTTGGTAGGTTCTCTTGACGCGTATGAAATGGGCTACCTTGGATAGTCTATCTACTATGACCCAAATACAGTCATTTTCCCTACTAGATGTAGGCAAACTTGTGATAAAGTCCATTCCGACAGAATCCCATTTCCATTCCGGAATCATCAATGGTTGCAAAAGTCCCATGGGTCTCTGATGTTCTGCTTTGACTCTTTGACAAATATTACACTTGGCTATGTAGCTTCTGACTTCTCTCTTCATTCTGTGCCACCAAAATTCCTCCTTCAAATCCTGATACATCTTTGTTCCTCCCAGGTGGATAGAATAAAGAGTATCATGAGCTTCCTGCATGATGACTTGTTTCAACTCCGAATCAGCTAGAACATAGATACGTCCTTTGTACCACAGAACTCCTTCTTCATCTTCGGTGAATCCGGGTACCTTCCCTGTTTTGATACGACACTTGATTCCATCAATACTTGTGTTTCCTTTTTGGGCCTCTTTTATCTGACTAATCAAAGTGGGTTGGAGTTCTATGCTAGCTAAGAATCCTTCACTAACTAGCTCCACTCTGAAATTCTCCATCTCCTCATGCAGGCTTGGCTGGGCTTCCTTTATCATGGTGCTTAATCTACATGGCAATCTGCTAAGAGCATCCGCTACCACATTGGCTTTGCCTGGGTGATAGTGAATGTCAAGGTCATAATCCTTGATTAACTCAATCCATATCCTTTGCCTCATATTTAGCTCCTTCTGGGTGAAGATATATTTCAGACTCTTGTGATCCGAATAAATCTCACAGCGGTTACCCATAAGGTAATGATGCCATGTCTTCAAAGCTAAAACTACGACTGCCAGTTCTAGGTCATGGGTAGGGTAGTTCTGCTCATGCTGCTTCAGTTGTCTGGACAGATAGGATATGACTTTGCCTTCTTGCATCAATACACATAAGAGACCAGTCTTGGATGCGTCACAATACACATCAAAAGGCTTCTTGATATATGGCATGATCAAAATTGGGGCTGAAATCAATCTCTTCTTGAGGTCTTGAAAACTTGCTTCACATTTGTCAGTCCATTCAAACTTCTTATCTTTCTTCAAGAACTGGGTAATCAGTCTTGCTATGCTCGAAAATCCTTCAACAAACTGGCGGTAGTATCCGGTTAATCCAAGAAATGCACAGACTTCTGTTTGGGTGGTTGGGGCTTTCCATTCTTCAACATCTTTGATCTTGGCGGGATCGACAGCAATTCCTCCTGCTAACAGGATATGTCCTAGGAATCCTACTTCTTTTAACCAGAATTCACACTTGCCGAACTTGGCATACATCTGATGCTCTCTAAGGGTTTCAAGTATGGTTCTCAGATGTTGCTCGTGGTCGTCTTTTGATTTGGAGTTAATTAGAATGTCATCAATGAACACAACGACAAACTTATCTAGAAAATTCAGAAAAATCTTATTCATGATATTTATAAAATAAGCGGGGCATTGGTTAATCCAAAAGACATGACATTGTACTCATACAATCCATATCTGGTGGTGAAGGCAGTCTTTGGGATATCTATTGCATGAATCTTTAGTTGGTGATAACTAGTTCTAAGATCAATCTTAGAAAACACTCTAGCACCAGTAAGTTGATCAAACAAATCTTCTATCTTCGGCAAAGGGTACTTGTTTTTCATGGTGACGTCATTCAGCTTCCGGTAATCTGTACAAAGACGGTTGGCACCATCCTTCTTATCAACAAACAAAACGGGTGATCTCCATGGCGATGCACTTGGTTGAATCAGTCTTTTTCCCAACATATCATCAAGTTGCTTCTTCAGTTCCACTAGTTCATATGGGTTCATACTATAGGGTCTCTGAGCTATGATTCTGGTTCCAGGGATTAGTTCAATGATAAACTCGATATCCTGATCTAGGGGCATACCGGGCAATTCATCTGGGAACACATCGGGGTATTCACAAACTACTCTGACTTGGTCAATGGTGGTCTTGGCTAAACTCTTGTTGCACTTGAATTGGCGGGGCAAAGTCTCAGATACATGTTCTACTGATACTCCGGTGCTACTGGTCATGGTTATGGCTTTCTTAGCACAGTCTATTAATCCTTGATGTTTCGATATCCAATCCATCCCTAGTACTACTTCCAAACCTTTGGTTCCAAGTACTATTAGATTAGCATAAAAATCTATCCCATGTATTCTGGTAGGTACGACTTTGCAAACTTTTCTAGCTTTGGTGGTGGAACCACGGATTTGGACTATCATAACATGCTTCAGATTTGTTGGTTGGATCTTACTAGTGCATGGAAGTTCTTCTGTAACAAACGAGTGCGATGCTCCAGAATTAAACAACACTCTTGCTAGAACTGAGTTAATAGAAAACATACCCAACACGACATCTGGCGCTTCCTAGGCTTCTTCAGCATTCATGTGAAACAGACAGCCATTACGGTTGTGCGGGTTTCGTGGGGTGAATCTCTTTCTAGTCTAGACACGGCATTGTTGTTGGGCAGGTGCATTAACATTGGTTGTTGTGGCAAGCTTCTTGGGGAACTCGTTGGAGTAGTGACCCGTGACTCCGCATTCAAAACAAGTGATCATTGACTTGTCTTTCCCTACGATAGGCACAACATTTGTTCTAGTCCTCGGGGCAGTATTGTTGTTGTTGGACTTTGGCGGTGCACGATTGAAATTATTAGAGTTGCCAGGGTTGTTGTTGTGGTTTCCTCCGGGCCTTGGGTTTCCTCCTCCACGGTTGGGATAGTTCGGACGGTTCATTGGGGGTCTATTGTTTCTGGGTGCATAACTTGCAGACGGGTTGGGGTGATACTTTGGGGTATGGTGGGGTCCTGGTTGATGCATCATTTGATGCTTGCGGTTCTCACTGGCCTAGTTGATCTTGCCTTCCATCTGGATTGCAGAATCCACTAAGGCTTCAAGGTCATCCAAGGTAATGTTGACTAGCAATGTCTACATCTCATCATGCAGACCATTCAGGAATCTTTCCTTCTTCTTGGCTTCATTGTCAATCTCATCCGGTGCATACCTAGCTAGTGATAGAAATTTGTCACGGTACTCAACCACAGTCATCCTTCCTTGCTTCAAGTCTCTGAATTCATCTCTCATCCTCTTGATTAGACCTAGGGGCACATGGGTCCTGCTGAACTTGAGTTTGAACTCTTCCCAAGTCATCATCTGACCTTTGTTCATCGTACGGGTACTATTCCACCATGATCTGGCATAGCCAGACAGATAGTGGGTGGCAAACAATACCTTATCATTAGCATCAACTCCTGTAACTTCCATATTGTTCTCCATGGTTTGCAACTAATCATCAGCATCTAGAGGCTCCTCGGACTTACTAAACATGGGTGGATTGGTATTCTAGAAATTCTTAAGTTTGGATCCATGGTGATCTTAGTTTCCATGGCCTTGATTATTGTGGGCCATCTGGGCTATCAGTTGAAGAGTAGCTAAGTTGGCTTGACATTCAGCTCTACCAGCTTCATGGTTAGAAACTAACATTTGCAGAATCTGCAGCATTGGGTCCTGAGATGAACTGCTTCCTCCGGGATTTCCATGACTCATCTGAAGATTGAGATAGATAGTGAGACAAGAGGGAAATTTCTAGTTTCAAAACTTTAAGCTTTGAGTATAACTCAGGTTTTTGAACACTAGCAACTTTCTTTTCATTCATTCATTCCAAGCATAGATACAAACACACACCACAACAAGGAAACAGATTGTTTTAAGAACCATGTTGTGAAGCTACGATACAGTGGGACCAGGTACAACTCACACCTACGATAGTGCTCAAGTGCAACTAATCATCATCAATGAAGTCAGCATCATCCTTATCAGTGTTGTCCTCCATGGCTTCATCCTCCAGGTAGTCATTGTCATCACTAAGTTAAGAGTGAATATCCCCACGGATGTCTTCACCCTCCTCATCCTGCTGTTCCTCTAGCTGGATCTCCTGGTCGTGGATGGTCTCCTCCAAGGTGGCTATCTTCTGACGAAGACGGGCGATGATGCGATCCTTTTTGTCGCGTTGACTGCGAAGTGACTTGCGCTCCTTGGTGAGGATGGCGATGGTTTCCTTCCTTTCAACAACTTCAACATTTCTCTAGTTGGCGTGATCATGGGTATTGTCTAACTCTTTCTGGGTCTCATGTAGCATGGAGTCCATGTGGTCCACGTGATGCTTCAACTCCGGATGGGCTGGCATGGATAGAGGCTTCCCCATAGAGTCACGTCTTGCATAGTGAACAAAACGGTGTCGATGATCCGGTTGATGTTCTGAGCACACAAGCGAGCGCGAGCTTCTTGCATAGCCCTGGCTAATCCGTCTAGCCAGTTGTTCTCCCGAACTTTGAATTGAATCTTGTCAGAAAGAGGTGCCTCCATTCTGCCTCTCAGGTCAGCAACAATCAGCCACTGTAGCTCCCCTCCAGCATGGTCCTTAAGTTGTGCTCCGAAGAACTCCGAGTGCGGGCGTTCAAGATACTCTGAGAGGGAATCCAGATCTGTCTCAAAGATAAGCTGCCCTCCGTTGCCCAACTGGTAAAACTTGGTGTATTTGACCTCCATCTATCAGCAATTGAGATGAGTAAGTTAGTGGAGTGATCAAGTGTGTCAAGTTTTAAGTAGACTTGTAAGTGTTTTGAGTAACTAGTGATCTCTTTTGGAAAGAATCTCAAGGATAAGAATGAGAATAGGTTTTTGTAAATACTCACTTTCTTTGTTTTGAAGCTAGGTTTTTCAGGCGTCCATTCTAACTAGGGTCTCCAATGGTCACCCGGATTTTTAAGTCCATATGCATGTTATGCCGTACATCACAATTCCAAGATTACCATGTTTGCGAGACATAACAGAAGTGGTACCATAGTACATCATCCATTGCAAACCATAATAAAGGTCTTACAAATAAAGGATCTCATGATCCAGTCTTAGTACAATCAAAGCAGCGGAAAGTAAACGTAGCGGGGCTTCATCTTCATGATCACATGCAATGCTGACGATGGGAGATGATCCTAGTTATCATAGACCTCCTGCTGTCCATCTTGTCGGTAATCCTCCTCATAGTCTGGCCATGGGAATAGCCAGGGACAAAGCCATGAGTACTCTTTAAGTACTTGCAAACTATCACTAGTGTAAGTAAAAGTAAAGTGAATAGGAATCATAAGCTCTAGGTTTGTTTGCAAAAAGCCAGGTTTATTTCATAAAGCTTCAAGACTAAAGGTCTAATTTAGTTCTCTACATCACTTAAGGGGGAACTTAGATCTCATATCCACAACTCCGTTGTGGTCCAGTCAAAGTCATATTTCAAGTCACAAGTCATTTTGAAAACATCTAACAACAGAACAATATGGGCACTCCAACTGTCCATAACCGCAGACGTGACTATTCGAATAGTTTGACACTTTGTAGAGGTGGTACACTTTCACCACAAAATTCGATACATCTGTCAGGAATAACCCTGAATCATCATACTTAGTATGCGGATAATCAATCTTAACATTTCAATTACACAATCTAGTATAGGCACCTCCCCTATGAGTTTGGCCTCCCAGCCATGGCCAACTGCCATCCTTGGTACTACATACGTGGACATTCATCACGAGGTAGCCTCAACTCAACCTCTTCCGCAAGGTAACCCATACTAAGATATACAAAATTCCAGTCAAGCCCTACCCAACTCAGGTATTGTGGTTGTATGGTAAAATTGGAATGGTATCGCATCCGAACCCAACCATAAGTTTTTATTAAAGTCAAGGCTCATGCCTTATCAATTTCATCATCAAACCATTGTGTTTCACAACACATGTCAAAACATTTCAATAGAATGAATCTTCATTCCAAGGTTTTCATAATCATTTTCACCAAGTATTCCCATCTAAAGTGATCCAGTTTTATGCTTAGCACTAGCCACTAGTATTGAGGGTATCACTATTGGGGGTACTAATCAAGTATAAGTATCCAAGACTAATCCAATGATCTTGATAGGATCCAATCTTATTTCCACTAATCACAATTCATTAACTAGGTAGGAACTGTAGTAAAAGGGAAATTAAAGCTTGGAGTAAAACTGGGAAGTGGTAAAGTTGCGTAACCAGGTATGCCTAGTGCATCTGGTATAAAGGGCTTGCATATATAGCATGCATAGCTCTAGCTTGCACTGATAGCTTGCATTAGTGATGGCTTGCCTTGAGCAGTGCAGTTGTTATTGTCGTTGAAGTTCTCCTCCTCCTCCTTGAAGTACTCCTCCTCATTGTAGCCCGGGTCGGTACTAGCGTCTATAAATACATTCAATGTACACAATCACCAAACAACACTTCACTACCTCTATTTAGCATACAAGGGCTCATACTAGATGATCTAGTATCATCTCAATCATCATGTGGCATATTTACATTTTCTTATTCTTCTTATTTTAGAAAAGTAATTTTTACTCATTTTAAATCCTTAAGATTTAATATACTCCAATTAAAATAGTGGATCATGTTGACACATGTCATCACCATCTATTCCAATACTTGGCAATGTGATTTAAAATGGTGATCATATATTACAAGATTTACTATTACTATTTAATAATATTAAAGTGACAATAAAATGCCTATATAGCACTCTATTAATACTAAGCCATGTTTCATATTTGTAAAACCAAATCTTTTTACATATTCATGTAGAGCATGGCAAATGTGATTTTAGAGAGGTGGAATCATCCCAAAAACATTTATAGTTTATTTTAGAAAATTGATTGAAGTGTTAAAAGTCTCTATTTTGTTATTTTTGGGATAGGTGATCTATAATTCTAAATGGTTTGAATCCAACGGGAGTGGTTAGATAATTTCACTACCTTTCCAACAAAATTGGAATCATGCATATTGGTTCAGAATTTTGAATCTATTGACAGAATCTAGTTTTAACTAAAATGGAAAAATGTTATTTGAATCAACAGGCTCTGCGCGGGAAATGACATGGGCCGGCCTAACTGCACTACGCTGGCGCAGCGGGCTGCTGACAAAACGGTCCCACGCGTTAGTGACTTAACTAAGCCGAAATGGTATCTAGCAATCCTAGCCTTATGATTAGAACAGGATCGTACGACTGAGGTTCGTCGTCTCTGTCGAACTGCTTCGACGAGATACAAACCCTAACGCGGCGGTGGGGGTCGCTAGGGACTTACCGTGGCTCCAACTATGGTCGGCGATGAGGGCGAATGGAGTTGTCGATGATGGCGGTTCGATTGGCGGTCACGACAGCTCCTAGGGTGGCCGAAATCAACGGCTTCCTTCCTCGGCTGCTGCGGCGGACTTCGGCCAAATTCCAGCATCGTGGTGCTCGCCTTGGTCTAGGGAAAGGTCTGGGAGGTTTCTGAGAGAGAGAGAGAGAGCGAGAGAGAGAGGAGTGGAAATGGTGTGGAGAATGAGGGCTGGGTGGCCTCTATTTATACCCTAGGGGTGGAGGCAGTGCGGCATGGTCTGGCTTCTCCGGCGACGTTGCTACAGGTCGCGTTCGTCACGGCGGAGAGCATGGATCGGTGCAGTGGACTATGGCGATTGTCACGCATGTGACGGCATGGCAAGGGGAGGTCTCCATCGGTCGGGTGACATCGGCACTCTGTTCGGGTACACGGGCATTTTGTCACTTGGTACGGTGGTCACGGGGCGCGAGGCAGAAAATGGTCATGTCTAGGAGGTCACTAGTGCTACGGAGATCGCGGGTACGGGCAGAGAGAGCGAGGCGCGACATGTGCGTGCGAGGCAGCTGTGGTGCTCCATCGTGCGCTCAGCATGGCAGGGGCTTAAATGGGCGCGGCTGGTCTGGATCCTTCTCGCCTCGCCGTTGGTCAAGGGATGGACCTAGGGTGGAGGTGAGCTCACGGCTACTGCTGGACATCGTGGGCGTGGGCGGCGCAGAGTGCAGCGAGTGTTTCATGCTCGATCGGCATGGTCGGCTCGGTACGATCATGCCACTGGTGCAACGGTGGGAATGAGGCTCTCCATTGCACAACTAAGGACTAGGAATGATCATGGGCTAGATATGGAGTTGATTGCAGTACATTTTGTGAGCAACTGATAGATCAAAACAGTGTATAGTGGTTGAGATTTGTACCTGCCTTCTAAGTGTTAGACTTAATGGCCGCATGAATTCATCTTTGGAATTTTTGAATGATTTTTTGGGAGTGATTTGATCATATGCTTGGTAGTCTATGGTTGCTGGGATATGTCAAGGGGAATTGATTTGAGTAGTTTTTGAAAAGTGGTGATCTATGCATATGAACTTGATTCAATTTTGAAATGTCTCTCAAAGGGGTTTTAAAATAGTTTCTATCCTTTTGTAAAGTTTGCTTGGATTCACTTTTACTTGGTCTAGCAAGGGGTGAAAAGATTGGGAAATGCTTCTGTTAGAAATCCTTTACTACAAACACTCAAAGTGGTCTAGTGGATAAGTTTGGCCAAAATGACCATTTGGTCATATGACTTATATTTGATTTTCTTTTCATTTGATTCTTCTTGGAAATGATATAGATGATGTTGTAAACCTTTTTTAACTAATCCTTATCATTTGTAGCAATCAATCATGGGAATTTCAAACATTCACATACTAATGCAAATCACACATGCACTCTCATTAAGTTTAATCATAAAAGTTTTTATTAACCCTAAACCTGGGTGATTAGAGCTTGATAAGCTTGCTTAATATTTTTGGGAAGTTACAGAATGTCGGATCTCCTTCTCATCTTTGGTAGAGAGAAGTATTTGACGAGGCGATTGCGATGGCGCCTGTTACGGGTGGACGGTATGGGTGGGATCTACCCGTACCAGTGGTCGTTATCGGTACTAATGCATCCTCCTTGTTTGTTATTCTTCCAGGTGCGAAGGTAAATTCATAAAATGACTTTTATCACTTAGAAATATCATATAATTACACAATATGACAACTCTAATTGATTGTTCATATATGACTCCATGATTTGGGATCCTATTGAAACAAGAATGAAATAGCACGCATAGGCATGGTGAAATACAAAAATCCCTACTCTATTTATACAAAAACAAAAGGTAAATATGCTTCAATTTTGGACGGATCAACTCCCCCAAGATAGGCTCTTGCTTGTCCCCGAGCAAGATGGTGGCTTATGGACAAGATCATCATGTTCATGAGACATGAGTCGTTACGATAAATGTGGCAGAAATTGAAGCTGGAGTACAACATCGGATATAGTGATACGTCGAGGGTATTACCATACCCTTACACATGACATAACTTAGAGGCTTCCAAACCTTTTAGGGTATCAATGAAATTATAAGAAGCTACTAGTGATTCAACATATCATATAATCACAGAGTTTAAAGATATGTAGCACTAAGTTCAGTAATGAAGATTCACGATCATTTTCTTTTTCTCTCTATCTTTTTTTCTATGTTTGATTCTTTTGATAGCTGCTTTCTTCTTCTCTTTTGTTACTTGAATGTCTATATTTTCACTTAATCCCTTTTTCTCCTTTTCTTTTCAGCAAGCTATTTGCTCATGCTCACTACTTCAATGGCTTTCAAAAACTCTTAATTATAATATGCTACCAGAATTCTTCTTGTCATAACTTAATCAATACTTCTATTGGTATGGAAGTCCCTAAAATTATGACAAATGTACAAGTATAATAACACTCAACCTAGTTCAATCATTCAATATAATAATCATGAATCAAACACAACTTCAATTATCATAAAGTCTCATAACTCAACGGATATAATTCTTATCTTGAACAAGGGAACTCGAAGTTGATGCAACTAATGCAAATTCGAAAACTTAAACCTAACATATGTGCGGAAAAAGCAAATATGCAAAAACTATAAGATAGATTACAAGGTTCTCATAGATCCCCCCAAGGTTGGAGTTAAGCCGAGTGGATCAAATAATCCCATGCGATTATTTACTCCTTTTTGGGAGTAAAGAAGTCATCATCTTCCTCTTCTTCATCCGCCTTGAGGCTACAAGCTTGGGCAATACACGCAAATCACATGGACATATCCATGATGCCAAGACGTAATTCTTTGATTACCTTATTTAAAGTTTTCCTATCATTGGCTATCTCCATAATGATCTTGGTCAGGAGCTGTACTCTACCTTTGATGTCATTGAACTTCTTTTCGAGATCTTTGCCCATCATCCAGTAAGAGTTAACTCCCTACCCAATGGTCTCAACACAAGCTTTCGAAATCTTTTCAAGGTTCTTGATCTTTTCTCGAATCTCATCTTGGTCTCCCCTTTTCTTGGAAGAGGTTTCCGGAGGTGATTTAAGAGAAGATCCATGGAGGTTATACCTGTTGGGATTGAGTGGAGATTCTCCCTTGTTCCTTCCTTGTTCCACATGCCTGAGCATCTCCAATTTCTACGAGAACATGTCTTCCCAATTGGGGAGTGGAACCACTCGTGTGAACTTGTAGTTGGAGGAGGATGAAGTATCTCCTTCAGATCCCTCCTTCTTGGCTCGTCCTTCAGCGACATGCTCCTTCTTGGCCCAGATACTTAATATGAAAAGGCTGCATGGACCTTGAGTAATCAAGTGAGATCTGAGGTTTCAGTCTAAAGGGTAGCAAGAAGTTCTAGATCCAAAATAAGATGGAAGGGAGAAAAAAGGAAGGAAAAAGTGTAAATTAAAAGGCAAAATATGTAGGTTAAGGGGCCAGAGTCGGTCGCGGGGTGCGGTACGAGGAGGTTCCGCCTGTACCGTGCCCCCGTACAGACTCCTTATCGTCTTTCTCCCCTTTTTAATCAAATAACCGCGGGGGGGAAGAGCCGGTAGCGACCATCGATACAGGCACGCTGGCCCGTACTGTATGGTCGTACCGTATCGACGAAAATTAGCACTGCTACTCCGAATGGTTAACAACCAGCAGTACGGGTGTGTCCGCCCGTACCAGGTCGAAAAACATCTCAGAACGACTAAAACAGACGAGTTCAAATAAAAAGATAGAATCAACCAGAGAGTTACTAAGGTAGTATAACTAAGTAACTGAAACTTCATTACCTAACTTTTGCTTGTTGTATTCTTCGACTGGGATCAAAGAAATCAATTCCATAGTGTTTACTTCACCAACTGTACAATGCTTCAACCGCTGCCCGTTAACAATCCAGGATGAAGAAGAGGGTGTAGTATTTTTCAGTCTTACTACTCCTGATGGATATGCTTCTTCAACATCATATGGTCCTTCCCATCTAGATTTCAATTTTCCCGCAAAAATCTTGAGCCTAGAGTTGTAAAGCAAAACTTTATCTCCGATTTTAAATCCCTTGCCTTCTAATTTTCTGTCATGCCACTTTTTAACCTTTTCTTTAAATATTCTAGTGTTTTCATAAGCCTCATTCCTTAGTTCATATAAAGCATGAATGTCTAAGAGTCATTTTCCCCTATAGTTTTAAAGTCAAAATTCATAGTTTTGATAACCCATCGAGCTTTATGCTCAAGCTCTAATGGAAGGTGGCAATTTTTACCGTAAACCATTTTGTATGGTGTGATTCCCATAGGGTTCTTGAATGTTGTGTGATATGCCCATAATGCATCATTAAGCTTTAGAGCCAGTATTTTCTTAACCTGTTCACCATTTCTGAAGTATGACCTTAATTTCTTTGTTAAATAATTCCACTTGTCCACTGGTTTGAGGATGGTAAGGCGAGGCTACCTGATGGTCTACTCCATATTTTTGAAGTATCCTATCAAAAGTCCCTTTCATAAAATGAGTTCCACCGCCAGTAATAAAAAATCGAGGTACTCCAGACCTAGGAAATATGATGTCCTTGACCATCTTAATGGAAGTGTGGCTACATCTGCATGAGTTGTGGGTATAGCTTCAACCCATTTAGTAACATAATCAACAACAAGAATATGAGTATAACCATTAGAGGGAACAAATGGTCCCATAAAGTCCATTCCCCAAACATCGAATGGCTCTATTACTAAGTTATATTTCATATTCGTTTCTTGTGTTTTTCCTATATTACTCATACATTGACATGCATCACAATTTTTAACATATTCATGAGAGTCTTTGACTAGTGTAGGCCAGTAGAAACCTGACTGTAAGACTTTGGCTGTAGTGCGATTACCAGCGTGGTGCTCACTGTAGGGACTATCATGACAAGCTTTAAGGATGTCTTTTGCCTCGTGCTCAGGCACGCATTTCTGGATTATCCCGTCTACGCCATGTCTATATAGGTAAGGGTCATCCAAAAAGTAATGTTTTAGATCATTGAAAATTCTCTTTCTTTGATTGTAATCCATTCCTTTTGGTAAAAGCTTGCCTACTAGGAAATTAGCATAATCTGCAAACCAAGGATCACGAAATTCTACAACTGCAAGGTATTCACCTGGCATAGATTCGTTAATAGGGATAGGATCCTCCATGATTCCTTCCATTGGTGACAAATGGTCGGCCACAGGGTTATCATTTCCCCTCCTATATACTATCTACAAATTGTATTCCTGAAGTAACAAGACCCATTTGATTAGACGGGGTTTAGCACCCTTCTTAGCTATAAGATGTCTCAAAGCCTGATGAGTATTATGAACTATTACTTTTGAGTTAATGATATAGTGTCTAAACTTATCACAAGCAAAAACAACAGCAAAGAATTATTTCTCAGTTGTTGCATAGTTCTTTTGTTCATCATTAAAGATTCGACTAGCATATTGAATAACATTAACGTTAGGACCGTATCTCTATCCTAAAATGGCCCCAATAGCATAATCAATAGCATCGCACATAATTTTGAATGGTTCATCCCAATTGGGTGCTTGAATAACAGGCGCAAAAATTAGAGCTTTCTTTAACTGTTCAAAAGAATCATGGCAGTCTCTCTCAAAAGTAAAAAGAGTATCATTATCTAGGAGATGAGTTAAAGGGGTGGATATTTTAGCAAAATATTTGATAAAGTGTTTATAGAAACCGACATGCCCAAGGAAATTCTTTACTCCTTTTATATCTTGCAGAATTGGAAGTGTTTCTAAAGTGACCAAATTCAAACTATTAATCTTAATATTCTTTTCAGAAACCTTATGCCCAAAACTATACCTTCCCTTACCATGAAGCGGTAACACTCCCAATTTAGAACCATCTTGGTTTGTTTACACCGCTGTGAAACTCTATTAAGATTATATAGACACTGTTCAAAAGTAGTTCCATAGAAAACAAAGTTATCCATAAGAACTTCCATGGAACTTTCCACAAAACTGTCAAAGATCTTTAAAACACACTCTTGAAAAGTAGCAGGTGCGTTACACAATCCAAAAGGCATTAATCAATAAGCATATGTTCCATAGGGGCATGTGAAAGTAGTTTTTTCTTGATCTTCGGGTTGGATAGCTATTTGAGAATAGCCAGAATATCCATCAAGAAAACAAAAGTAAGAATTAGCGGACATCCTTTCCATAATATCATTAATGAGGGGAAGTTGCTTATGCATTTTTATGGTTTCTTTTTTCAACTTCCTAAAGTCAATACACATTCTATATCATGTTATTGTTCTAGCTGGGATTAGTTCATCCTTATCATTATTAATTATTGTTATGCACCGTTCCCTAGGTATGCAATGAGTTGGACTCACCCATTTACTTTCTAAAATTGGGTAGATAATACTAGTGTCCAACATATGAATTACTTCCTTTCTTACTACCTCTTTCATTTTGGGATTTAACCTTTTTTGATTACCTAAAAATGGTTTGGCATCTTCAACCATAGGTATCTTGTGAGTTAGGTTTCTCGTTGTTTGACAAGTACTTCTAACAATTTCATGCTTTCATCTGGGGAGAGCTTATCATCTAAAATTACTGGGCATTTACCTTCCTTATCTAAGAACTCATACTGAGTCCTAAAGAGAGAGGTTTTAGAACAATACGCGGTGGATCCTCGTCCCCTTTTCTTTTAAGCTCTTCATATTCATCCCTGAGACCTGGCTCGGCCTCCGGTGTGGTGTTGAGGATTTCATCCAAATCTTCTTTTGTAGAGTCGTAGGCAAGGGAATCGTCACTTGTCAAACTTATCTCCAATTCATATCGCGATGTGCAAAAGTAGATTGTTGCCAATTCTTCAATAGTCTTCTCCTCCATAATCTCAACTTTCTTCTCATAAGGTAGTCTCGTGAATTGGCTGTAGTTTATTTCTACAGCTTCTTCACCAAGCTGCAAAGATAAAGCATGTTTTTTGTTGTCAATATCAATGTCCATGGAGTTGTAAAAATGATTACCCAAAATAACTGGGCAACTGGAGTTCAAGGGTATTTCAATAATATGAAAATCAACTGGATACACAAAAGCCCCAACAAAAATGCAAACATTGCAACATATTCCACGAGTACGATGCACAGTTCGATTAGAAAACATAAAGGTGGCTTCTGATTGCTTAAGGTAATACTCATCAAGGTGATCACACAATTCTTCATAAATAGTATAAGGCATTATGTTTATAGAAGAACTTAAGTCACAGAACCCTATATAAGTAATCCCTCCTAAACAAAAAGGAATTTTCTATTGACTTTTATTCTTACCATCAAAATTATCTCTTATCATTTGGGAGGATTCTTCTCTTACTATTATCACCTCTTCCTTGAACAATTCAGGTTCCAAAAGTTCTTTTACTATCCCAAATTTTTCTTTAATGGCTCCCAAGTCCCTGGTTAACCTTCCTATTCTTTTATTCCCTTCACCCCTACTATCCATTACCTTAGTTAGAATAGTTTCCTCTTCGTCTAACATTTTCTTTTGCATTTTTGATTATTTATCATTGTGGCAAGTTTTATAGAGTTTTTATTCCACAAGTGGTGTATAGCATTCCCAATCTTTTGGAATCTGCAGGTAATCAGCATAAGATCTAATAATTTGAATAACCATGGGATGGTCAAGATTAAAATTCCCAAGCAATTTTTCTACCTTTCCTGAAGCTAGAAACCTTTTTAAACAATTATACTCTATGGGGTTCTGATGACCCACAAGTATAGGGGGTGTATCACAGTATTTTCGATAAGTAAGAGTGTCGAAACCAACGAGGAGCAGAAGGTGCTGGCTAGTGGCTTGGAGTAGGAATTCTCTATAAATACTTAGCAAACGGATTTTAGGGGTTTTTGATAATGCAGGTAAATAAAGTACGAGTAAATAAAAGACAATAAGAATAAATGCAGCAAGTGGCCCAATCCTTTATTCAGCAAAGGACAAGCCGATTGTATTACTTAAGATGGCAAAATGTTCTCGAGGACACATGGGAATACCGTCAAGTGCTTTCGCTTCATATAGTTGATTAATCTTCTTTAGTTTGCTAAGTGTTGTGTGGGTGAACCTGTGCTAATGAACCGACCTTCCTAGGACTAATATATACTTGTGATTATACCCCTTGCAAGCATCCGCAAGTACAAGAAATTAATTAAGGTAGAAACCTAACCACAGCTTTAAACTCTAAGACCCTAACGTCCCTTGTGTAATGGTTTCCTATCGGGGGTTCAGGTTTCTGTCACTCTGGCAACCCCTATGATTAGTAGCCAAATACACAATGCATTCCCCTAGGACCATATAGGTGAAGTGTCATGTAGTCGACGTTCACATGACAACACTAGAAGAAGTACACCACAACTTAAATATCAAACCATTGAATCTTTCTCAACACAATTCCACTGCTAACAACATGACTTCTCCCATGTCCTCAAGAACAAAACAAACTACTCGCAAGACATCATATGGATCATGATCAGAGATGAAATAATGATGTATAACAATATGAACATCAACAATAACTCAACGGTTCACTCAATAGCATCAACTACAAAGCGTAATCAACACCAGGAAAGTTTCCCCTAAGAACTATGCAAGATTCAACCTAATTGTTACAGCGGTATGGAGGTGATGATGATGGTGCTGGTGGAGATGATGGTGGTGATGATGACGATGATGATCCGGATGAAGTCTAGCTTGATGGTGGTGTTGATGGCGACGATTTCCCCTCTCCGGGAAGGAATTCCCCCGGTAGAATTCTGTCTGCCGGAGAGATCTTTCTCTCTCAGTGTTTTCCGCCCCGCAGAGGCGGTGTAATCTTTCTATGGTTGCCCCCCGAGTCTTAGGGTTTCGGGAGGATAATATACGCTAGAGGGGAGAGGCTAGACTGGACCAGGGCGGCCACACCACCTTGTGGCACGGCTTGGGGTGGCCCGTGCTAGGGGGTGGTGTGGGCCCCCTGTGGCCCATCTTCGCTTCCCCTTCTGGCTTCCTTTGTCTTCTAGAAAAATAGGATTTTCCGTATATTTTCCCGGATTTTCTGATCTTAGCGAATTTTGCCTCCAAACAACACCTTTTCCATCATAATCCTGACTGCAGCGGTCCATGCTCCAAAAGTCATCAACCATGCAAAAACAGATGAAATAACATAAGTATCATCTCTTAATATGAAATATATCAATGAATAACAGTAAATTATGATATAGAATAGTGATGCAAAATGGACGTATCAACTCCCCCCAAGCTTAGACTTTGCTTGTCCCCAAGCGAAACTAAACTCAATAAACATGACCTCAGGTTTATGGAGTGAAGAGTCGATAAAATAATACGGAGAAGAAGCATCACATTCATCCATACATAAGTCATAATAGAAGACAACTCACTATTATATAACTTAACTTGCAATAAGTAAAGGAAACACAATAAAGATACATAAAGTAAATAACAATTGGTAATGGAAAACTTAGCTATTGGTCGAAGAATAGTTGATAATTTGCTGGAGTTCACAAATAACTGGTTTTCAATGATAGCTTTCAAAGTAGTAAACACTAAGATAAGAGCAAAGTGCAAAACAAGGAACATAAGAAACATGATTGAATAAATCATCATATGAATGAATGAAACACAACAACTCAAAATACTTGCTGAGGTAGAATGGAATAGGTTTACTGACTCAGCTAAAAAGTAAAAGAAAGGCCCTTGGCAGAGGGAAGCAGGGATTTCAAGTTTCATAAAGAGCTTCCAAAAATTATGGTACTTATTAGCTTTCAGCTCTCATTGCCCCTATCATAGGCATCTTTAGGTGATTAAGGTTAAAGTGATCAAATATGAGGATATGCTTGACAAGTTGTAAGTTGAAAATCTCATGTCCCTTGAATACGAGGGCGGCTCCTCATGCTACTCAAGTTTAGTCACCGGTAAGTTCTTGTAATAGTAAGTATATGTGTATCATAGAGAACCGCCAATGGGGTACCCCTTGCCCGATGATACAGAAGAATCCCCATATCAAAATGACAAGGCAAGAATACAACAAGCATCTCAGCAATCTTCTTATTTACCATGGGAATATGGTGCTTTTTCTCTATTTCCCCTTTTCTCATCTTTTTTTCTTTTTCTCAATCTCTATCTCTTTTTTTATAAGAAGAATGCTTCATAGATGCTCGTTATGGTTACGCTGTAGGTTTCGACCATGACAGCATGGATTAGACTAGCGGCCCAGGCGTTTCTCTAACACACATACATAACTCCATGGACTTACAAGCTCCCCTTTCATTCACACCAATGACATGCATAGACAAAAGAACATGATATCAACTAGGTACAAAGTACCGGTGCAATGTTGAAAGCGTTCCCCATGACAGCATGGTTCTACTAATTCACAACTTACAAAGCGCAAGCATATACGCAACATATATGGGCACAATGGTTCAAGTTTATTAAGGGCAAGGAAAGTAAAGTGTGCCATCAAGTTCGTGAGAGCTTTAATCACTAATTTTCACATAACAAGTTTAATTTGGAAGGTAGATAAAACAATAATTTACTTGGAATAGCAATAGTGCTAATAGGTGGGTATGGTGGACACAAATGGCATAGGTTTTGGTTTAAGGATTGGATGCACGAGAAGAAATCCCTCTCAGTACAAATTTTTGGCTAGCAAGGCTGAGTAGCAAGCATAAGAGTTGAAGGAAACAAACAAACATACAAGTGACAAAAACAAACATGCATTCTTCCTTGGAAGCACAAAAGATCTTAACTAGAGAATACTAAACTTATGAGCAAATCAAGAAAGAAAGATGATGAAATTATATTTCTTTAGAGTACTATTATCTTTTCATTCAACTCTCAAAAATAATGTTGCTACAAACCGAGCCAGGTTTGCCAAAACCAACTAAATTAACTTAATGATCCCAAAGTGATACCAATACTAATGACAAGATCAATCATATAACCATGAATTGAAAACTAAAATAAGATATGAAAGAGAGTAAATGATAGAACTTCTCAATAATATTCCATAACGGCAACTCACACCAAGGGATACATAGATATCTAACAAGGGGGGGTACACTTTCATAATGCAAACCATCCTACATGATAACTTCTCTATTCATGATAGGACTCTACTAAAAAGGTAAAAAGATAGAAGATAGTGATGTGATACCGTGGCACTCCCCCAAGCTTGGAACAAACCAAGGGGATGCCAAAACCTGGTGACGAATTACTCCTTCGGTGGTGGTGGTATTCTCTTGGTTAGCGCGAGGAAATCTTCCAGCATCTTGCGAAGCATGTTATTCTCCTCTTGAAGCATATCCACCTTCCTCCTCAAGACTCGGTACTTGTCGCGGAACTCATCAGTTACTCGTAGAGCTTCCACCGCTGCAGGGCAGGAACCGAGATCTAGAGGGGGAGGTATCAACCCCTTCATGCCTACTGTCATGTCCTTTACTTCTTCCCCGATGTTTCGATCCATGTCTTCGCACCTAGTTGCAATCCTTCCTTGTTTCACCCGTCCCACGAGAGTCTCCTGTTCGAGATTGCGATGGAGTTCACGACGATGTCGCAGCTCGTGATCCTTTGAAGATGAACCCTTGAACGACATCTGAACAAAACAGATCGAAACAAAAACTCGACGAGAACATGATATACGAACCTTAGGGGATCCGAGGGATTATATATTACAAAGTTTTACAACAAAAGGAAGGTACTGGGAGAAAACGGGTGAGAGACGGAGGCCGAGGCGGCCACACCACCTGCTGGCGCAGCTAGGGGCCCCCGCCAGGGGGTGGTGTGAGCCACCTTGGCTCCGTTTCTGTCCCTCTTTTGCTTCGTAACTTTCCTTGTTAGATAAAAACTGCAAAAATATAATTGGACAGAATTTTCGTGGAACTTTTCTTACCAGAACTATTACCTATTCGAAAACGGACTCTGCAGGTCTCTAAATTTGGCATTTAGCAGATTCTTCTGGAGTCACCGCTTGAATAACATCAATATATTCATCTTCATACTCATATTGCTCGAGTCATGAAACATTTCTCTTTCTTATTACACCATTTCTCCAATAACCTGGAAATTTCTTTCACACAAAACTTCACACAATTCTCATTAGCAACATTAGTGTAGGCAAGGTAATAAACCTTTTAAGTACAAATTCAACTGAAGTCCATAAAATCATAAGCCACTGCAGCAACTGCTTCTGAAAACCCAAAAAGAATTCAAAAATGAAATCGTTTAAAGAAGCAAATGCAAGAATGGCAAAATCTGTCAAAACAGACCAACAGGTAAAGATCGATTTCTTTCGAAAATCTTCTATTGCTCAAATCAAAAAGTGAAAAACTAACAAAAGTTAAATAACAACCTGGGGCATAAGCACAAAAAATTACAGCTTAAACCGACATACAGAGATCACTCACGAATTTTTACGGTGAAGCACAAAAATCTGTTTTGGGACAGCAACTTCCCCAAATATTACTTCTCTCTCATTAGAGGTTGATCTTGACACAAAAAACAAAAAAACAATAAGGAGAGGTTATTACCGAAGTAATAACTTCCAAGACTCAAAAAAACAAAAACAAACTGAAAGCAAAAATAAATTGGGTTGTCTCCCAAAAAGCTCTTTCTTTATAGCCATTAAGATGGGCATGATAACTTCAATGATGCTCACATAAGAATATGAATTGAAGTGAAAGAGAGCATTAAGAAGCAAAAATACACATGTTTAAGTCTAACCCACTTCCTATGCAAGGGAATTTTGTAAACAAACAAGTTGTTGAAACCAGAGGCTAAAAGCATAGGAAGGCAAAATAAGTGCAACATAAAAACTTTCAGCATAAAACAAGGAAACTTGATTTTATTGAGATGCCTAAGAATAGTCTTCCCTCTCTCATAATAACTTTCAGTATCATGTGTAAACTTAATGATATAACTATCACAAGAACCATGGTAGCAATGATCGCTTATCCTAACAGAAAACACGGGGACACTAACTCTCATAACACTACTTTGTGAAACAATATTAGGGATATCCTTACAAAGGATAGGGTGTCCCTCTTCTACATATTTAGTGATAAAGTCTTTCACATTTTCTATTATAGGTTCATCATCCATTTGTTTATCAGGTTCAACATCTTTATTTTTAATTTCATTAACCATACTAGCTATCATAGAATGTTCCTTTATCTTAACTGGGAAAGGCATTTTCTCAATGTAAGGTTCAGGTAAAACATGATTAGCAGTATAAAATTCAGTATTTCTTGCAAGAACACTCTTAGCAACATCTTTATATGGTTCATGATACTTATTCCACTTCTTTTTAGGAACTTCAATATAGGAAGCAAAAGCCTTAAAATAAGTTGCAATAGCTTGAGAGTCTAGACCATAAGCATTTTTAACATTTTGAAAGTCATCAGTTCCCATAAAAGATTCAATGCATTCATAATCATAATTTATACCTGACTTCTTCCTTTGTCATTCTCCCATGCTTTAGCATTGTCTTGAATACGGTCCAGAAGATCCCATTTAGCTTCGTCTTCTATGCGTGTAAATGATCCAGCACAAGAAGCATCCAATAAATACTTATCATGAAGAGAAAGCCTTGCATAAAAGTTATCGATAATAATATTGTTGGCGAGCTCATGAATGGGACATTTGAGCATTAGTAACTTCAATCTCCCCCAAGCTTGAGATGTACTCTCTCCATCAAGAGGCCAAAAATTGTATATTTGATTCCGATCTTTATGAATCTCACTAGGAGGATAAAACTTTGAGTAAAACAGAGGTACTATTTCCTCCCATTCAAGAGCTTGACCATTCTTCAGTAGCTTATACCAGTCCTCAACTCTAACTTTTAGTGATAATGAGAATAACTTCTTCTTGACTTAATCTATAGTAATGCCTGCACACTTGAACAACCCGCATAATTCATGTATAAAGGGCAAATGATCACCGGGACGGATAGTTCCATCTCCAACATAATAGTTATCCATAACACGATCAATAATTCTTGTAGGTATTTTAAAAGTATCATTCTCAGCAGGGGGTGGTTCATCTACTACCTTAGCACTAGTAGTAGCATTACGAAATAAGAAACTCAGTGAATTATCCATATTGAAATAAAGCAACTGACAGAAGTAAACAATACTCACAGTAGAAGTTTCCTTTACCAGTTCCACTCTCCAATAGCGCTTCACTCCCCAGCAACGGCGCCAGAAAATAGTCTTGATGACCCACAAGTATAGGGGGTGTATCATAGTATTTTCTACAAGTAAGAGTGTCGAACCCAACGAGGAGAAGAAGGTGCTGGCTAGTGGCTTGGAGCAGGAATTCTCTATAAATACTTAGCAAATGGATTTTTAGGGGTTTTTGATAATGCATGTAAATAAAGTATGAGTAAATAAAAGACAATAAGAATAAATGCAGCAAGTGGCCCAATCCTTTATTCAGCAAAGGACAAGCCGGTTATATTACTTAAGATGACCAAATGTTCTCGAGGATACATGGGAATACCGTCAAGTGCTTTCGCTTCATATAGTTGATTAATCTTATTTAGTTTGCTAAGTGTTGTGTGGGTGAACCTGTGCTAATGTACCGCCCCATCCAACACTAAATACATACTTGTGATTAAACCCCCTTGCAAACATCCGTAAGTACAAGAAAGTAATTAAGGTAGAAACCTAACCATAGCTTTAAACTCTAAGACCCTTGCGTCCCTTGTGCAATGGTTTCCTAACGGGGGTTCAGGTTTCTATCACTCCGGCAACCCCTACGATTAGTAGCCAAATACATAATGCATTCCCCTAGGCCCATATAGGTGAAGTGTCATGTAGTCGACGTTCACATGACACCACTAGAAGAAGTACACCACAACTTAAATATCAAACCACTGAATCTTTCTCAACACAATTCCACTACTAACAACATGACTTCTCCCATGTCCTCAAGAACAAAACGAACTACTCACAAGACACC
This sequence comes from Avena eriantha, assembly GCA_910589775.1. Lineage (NCBI taxonomy): Eukaryota > Viridiplantae > Streptophyta > Magnoliopsida > Poales > Poaceae > Avena > Avena eriantha. The sequence goes on from OU342740.1 coordinate 487,367,607, forward strand.
ATATGGATCATGATCAGAGATGAAATAATGATGTATAAAAATCTGAACATCAACAATAATTCAACGGTTCACTCAATAGCATCAACTACAAAGAGTAATCAACACCGGGAAAGTTTCCCCTAAGAACTATGCAAGATTCAACCCAATTGTTACAGCGGTATGGAGGTGATGATGATGGTGCTGGTGGAGATGATGATGGTGGTGATGATGATGATGATCCCGATGAAGTCCAGCTTGATGGTGGTGTTGATGGAGATGATCTCCCCTCTCTGGGAAGGAATTCCCCTGGCAAAATTCTGTCTGCCGGAGAGATCTTTCTCTCTCGATGTTTTCCGCCCCGTAGAGGCGATGGAATCTTTCTGTAGTTGCCCCCCCCAAGTCTTAGGGTTTCAGGAGGATAATATATGCTAGAGGGGAGAGGCTGGAGTGGACCGGGGCGACCACACCACCTAGTGGTGGCCCGTGCCAAGGGGTGGTGTGGGGCCCCTGTGGCCCATCTTCGCTTCCCCTTCTGGCTTCCTTCGTCTTCTAAAAAAATAGGGTTTTCCATATATTTTCCCGGATTTTCTGATCTTCGCGAATTTTGCCTCCAAACAACACCTTTTCCATCAGAATCCTGACTGTAGCGGTCCATGCTCCAAAAGTCATCAACCATGCAAAAACAGATGAAATAACATAAGTATCATCTCTTAATATGAAATATATCAATGAATAACAGTAAATTATGATATATAATAGTGATGCAAAATGGACGTATCAGGTTCTCCTTGTTAAACTCTGCCTCACAATAGGCTTTCTCCATCCTATTCACCGTATCTAGCAAATTCCATGCCCTCTCAACACTGAATTCGGTGAACGGCCCATTAGTAAGGGAATCGAGTTCATTTCTATTATTATCATTCAAACATGCGTAGAAGGTGTGTATCACTAGCCAAGGTGGGGAATTATGATGAGGACGACAATCAAGCAAACCCCAAAATCTTGTGTACCCTTCATGCAAGCTTTCTTCAGGTTTTCCTTTAAAATTCGTAATCATGTGCCTTACGCCAAGAGTTTTTGTCCTTGGAAAGAAATCAACTAAGAATAGAGAGGCCAGCCTCTCCCAAGAGTTAGTAATTTTTTTGGAACTTTGGATGTACCAAGAACGAGCCTCATCAATGAGAGTTTGAGAAAAGAGAGCGAACTTAACCTCGTCCTCAGTTTGTAAATTGAGGTGGAAAGTCACACAAATATCTTCAAAGAACCCTACATGCTCATACAGATCTTCCGTACCATCTCCTGCAAATTTCTTTGCATGCAATAGATCCAAAACCATGGGGTCAATATAATACTCTCTTGGGTTATTGGATTTTAAATAAGCATCCATGGGCACACCGGAATTTCTTACAGTCTCAAGTTGAATTTTATGTTGGTACTCGCCCATAATGTATCACCTAAAACTTAATAAACAACTTTAGTAAAACAATGAGTAAAATAAGTAACTAAGAACAAAGACCAAAAGCGCTTAGCTCCTCGGCAATGGCGCCCAAAAATATCTTAATGTATGCAAGTGCGCATATCAATTATAGATAGTTTCGAAGTAAAGATATCGAACCCATAGAGAGCTATTAGTAAAGGTCTTTATGCCCCTCGTTACTATCTACCAAAGTATACTTATAATATGTCTTTGATCTGAAGTAAAGGGTGTTTGAAAGGTTTATGGTTGTTTGCAGAAAAGTAATTAAAACAAGTAAAAGAAAACAAGTAACAAGTTTATGTGGAAGCGTGGTTGAACTCAATAGGGATAAAACGTTCTCAGGGATGTAGGATACACCACTAGCATAGTATTATTGTTATGTGTAATCTAGATAACATATTCCTTGTGTCATGATATGTGTAGAGAGAGCCCCCTAATAAGATGTTCATGACAAGGCTCGTAGGAAGCCACTTTGTTGAGCCAAGTGTGAGATCACCTCTAAATAACCACTGCGATGTCTGAGATCAATTACCCATACAGACCATTGCAATTAAGGGTTTCCCCATGGATATCGTAATTAGCTCAAGGAGTCCCTCTTTAATCCCCCCTATGACTGTGTAGGTTACGAGCTGGCGCCAAAATGTCATGGGGAATTCCAGGTATGCTTCCCTGACACGTCCAAAGGATTTATCCCTCCCTTTAGTGCCGAAGGCAAATGATATGTGGTCGACTTCACGTATCATCTAAAGAGAGAGATCAAACAAAATCATAATTATATTATAGACAAGCAAGTCATACAGACACAAGAATAGATCATCTTCATTACAAGTTCATAATGGTGCTAGGGTTTCTCCATATCCCAAGAACAAAGGAACTACTCACTCATGGAAACAATCAACAACATCATCATAATCAAATGGATGGATAAAAGTATGATGGTAGATCTAATGCAAACCACAATTGGATCTAGAATTACAAAGAGATCTAATAGATGAAAGATGGGAGTGATGGTGGTAATGGAGATGCAGCGGTTGATGATGAAGGGGATGATGCGTTGTCCTCCAATGATCCTTGAAGCAACCGGGGTTTTACTCCAGCCAAGTTCCTCCTTCATATCCCTCTCGGATGTGGTGTTTCTGTTGGAGATATGCCCAAGAGGCAATAATAAAAGTGGTTATTATTATATCTTTGTGTTTATGATGAATGTTTACATCCCATGCTATAATTGTATTATTAGGAAACACTGATACATGTGTGTTTTGTAAACATATAAGAATCCCTAGTAAGCCTCTTGTTGAACTAGCTTGTTGATTAATTGATGATCATGGTTTCCTGATCATAGACATTAGGATGTGATTAATAACAAGGTCATATCATTAGGAGAATGATGTGATGGACACACACCCATAGTAAGCGTAGCATAAGATCAAGTCATTAAAGTTCGTTTTGCTGTAAGCTTTCAATCACATAGTAACCTATTCCTTCGACCATGAGGTTATGTTAATCACCATCACCGGATGAATACTTTGATGACATCAAACGCCGCTTCGTAACTGGGTGGTTATAAAAGTGTCATTGGGTATTCTGAAAGTATGCGTTGAAGCGCATGAAGCAAGATTGGGATTTGTCCATCCATATGACGGATAGATATACTCTGGGCCCTCTCGGTGGAATGTCATCTAGTTAGCTTGCAAGCATGTGACTGGGTCACAAGGGATGACATATCACGGAACGAGTAAAGAGTACTTATCAGTAACGAGGTAGAACTAGGTATGGAGATACCGATGATCAAACCTTGGATAAGTATAGTATCATGAGACAAAGGGAATTAGTTTCGTATGTAAGTGGTTCAATCGATCGCGAAATCATCGTTGAGTATGTGGGAGCCATTATGGATCTCCAGGTCCCGCTGATGGTTATTGATAGGAGATGTGTCTCTATCATGTCTACATATTCACGAACCGTAGGGTGACACACTTAAGGTTCGAAGCTGTTTTAAGTAGATATGGAATGTGCGTTGGAGACCGAATGTTGTTCGGAGTCTCGGAATGGATCCGGGACATCACGAGGAGATCCGGAATGGTCCGGAGAATAAGATTCATATATAGGAGATCATTTTATGAGATAGGAAATGTTCCGGAGTGTTTGTATGAGGATTCTAGAAGGTTTCGGAATGTTCCGGAAGGTTCTGGAAGATATCTTGGAGTTTGCTTGAAAATCAAGATAGGGATCAAGGAGTCCTGGTGGGTCAAGATACGGATTCGTGGGGGAGGAGGACTCCTCCCCCCACCTCCAATCCGCCGGCCTAGGGAGGAGAGGAGTCCTACAAGGACTCCCCTCCCCATGGCGCTATCCCCTCTTTAAATAGAGGGGCAGGGGGCGCCCCCTCCTCCTACGCTCTCATAACGTCCAATCTCTGCCGCCTCTCTCCTCCACCATATTCTGCACAGGCATAGGCGAAGCCCTGCAGAATTCTCTACTCCACCACCACCACCACGCCGTCGTGCTGCTGGGATTCCGTGGAGAAGATCTACTACCTCCGCTGCTCGCTGGAACGGGGAGAGGAAGGTCTGCTTCGACTCCGCACGTGTGACCGACTGCGGAAGCGCTGCCGAATCGTGGCGCCGGAAGGATCGTCAACTTGACAAAGGGCGGAAGCGCTGCTGGAACGCAACGCCGGAAGGATCGTCTACTTGACCGCGGGCGGAAGCGCTGCTGGAACGCGACGCCAGAAGGATCGTCCACACGATCTTGAGATCGGAAAGTGATCGACTACATCAACCACGAGATCTAATGTCGTTAACGCTTTCGGATCTACGAGGGTTAGTTCCCATCTATCTCGTTGCTCATGTCTAATAGATTAGATCTTGGCTTTTATCTAGATTAGATCTAGGTTTTGTTCGTTCTTGCGGTAGAAATTTTTTGTTTTCCATGCTACGAACCCGTCAGTGGTATCAGAGCCGTATCTATGCGTAGATCTGTTGCACGAGTAGAACACAATGTTTTTGTGGGCGTTGATGCTTTTGTTGTCGGTGTCTTAGCGTGTACTTTGCATCTTGCGGCATGGTGGGATGAAGCGGCTCGGGCTAACATTACATGTCATCGCACATGAGACTTGCTCCACGCTTGACGTGCAACTTGCTTTGCACAAGTGGCTTTGCGGGTGTCTGTCTCTCCCAGCATAGTTAAGATTCAATTTACAATGAGCATCTGACAACACTTGTATCAACGTTGTGGTCCTTGTTCGTAGGTAAGATCGGTCTTATGCGAAAGCCCCAAACCACGTAAAACATGCAAAGAAAATTAGAGGCGTCTAACTTGTTTTTGCAGGGGTTTTGTGATGTGATATGGCCAACATGTGATTGTGATTGTATTTGATGTATGCAATGATCCTTGTTGTAATATGGCAACCGGCAGGAGCCTAATGGTTGTCTTTAATTCTGTTAAGACCTGCGCATCTATTCATCTTGTAATAGCTTTATTCCAAGTAGTTGTAATAGTTGCTGGTGATGATGGACAACCATGAAGCGGCCCCACTGACCTTGACGCAATGCTGGTGATGATGGAGATCATGTTCGTGCTTTGGAGATGGAGATCAAAGGCGCAAGAAGAAAAGGCCATATCATATCACACTAATTATGAATTGCCTGTGATGTTAATCCTTTATGCATCTTGTTTTGCTTAGATCGCGACGGTAGCATTATAAGATGATCCCTCTCACTAAATATCAAGTAATAAAGTGTTCACCCTTAGTTGGCACCGTTGCTAAGACTCGTCGTTTCAAAGCATCTCGTGATGATCGGATGTGATAGATTCTACGTGTGCATACAACGGGTGCAAGCCAGATTTGCACATGCGGAAACTAAGGTTATCTTGACGAGCCTAGCATGTACAGACATGGTCTCGGAACACGGAATACCGAAAGGTAGAGCATGATTCATATATTTGATATGATGAACATGAAGATTGTTCGCCGATGAAACTACATCTTCTCTCGTGAAGATCGGACTTGGTGTAGTGGACTTGGTTCGTGTAATCACTAAGACAATGTGAGGGATGTTGTTTTGAGTGGGAGTTCACATAGTTAGTTTAATAATTAAAATTTGAACTCAATTTGTCATAAACTTAGTCTAAACTACTTGCAAATTGTTGTAGATTATGGCGACCCCCTCCATCAATTTCAATGCGTTCCTAGAGAAATAAAAGCTTAAAAATAATGGAAGCAATTTCACGGACTGGTTCCGTGGACTGAAGATCGTCCTTAGGGCTGGTCAGTTGACCTATGTGCTCGATGCACCGCTAGGTGACCCACCTGCAGATAATGCCACCGATGACGAAAAGAATGTTTTCGCCACTCGGAAGAATCATTACTCGACAGTTCAGTGTGCCATCCTGTACGGTTTAGAAGCGGAGCTCCAATAGCGTTTTGAGCACCACGACCCATTCGAGATCATTAAGGAGCTCAGGCTAATTTTTGAGACTCGCGCGGCCATGGAGAGCTATGAGGCCTCCGAGAAATTCTTTAACTGTAAGATGGAAGAAGGAAGCTCCGTTAGCGAGCACGTGCTCACCATGTCTGGGTACGCTAAGAAGCTCCAAGAGTTGGGAATATCGATTCCTAATGAATTGGGGATTCACCGTCTCCTTCAATCACTGCCACCAAGTTACAAGAACTTTGTGATGAACTACAACATGCACTGCATGAACAAGACGTTGCCTGAATTGTCGTCCATGTTGAAAACTGCTGAAGTGGAGATCAAGAAGGAGCAACAAGTGTTGATGGTCAATAAGACCACAAATTTCAAGAAACGGGGCAAGCCTAAGAACAAGGGCAACTTCAAGAAGGACGGCAAGAAAGCTGCCGCACCTGCTAAGAAGCCTAAGGCTGGTCCTAATCCTGAAACTGAGTGCTTCTACCGCAAGGGAGCTGGTCACTGGAAGCGTAACTGCCCTAAGTACCTGGCGGATCTGAAGAACGGCAACATCAAGAAGAAAGGTATATTTGATATTTGTGTTATAGATGTGTATCTTACTAGTAATCGTAGTAGTGCCTGGGTATTTGATACTGGTTCGGTTGCTCATATTTGTAACTCGAAACAGGAGCTGCGGAATAAACGAAGACTAGCAAGAGACGAGGTGACGATGCGCGTTGGAAATGGCTCCAAGGTTGATGTGATCGCCGTCGGCACGCTCCCTCTACATCTACCTTCGGGATTAGTTTTAAATTTAAATAATTGTTATTTGGTGCCTGCGTTAAGCATGAACATTATATCTGGATCCTGTTTATTGCGAGACGGTTACTCTTTTAAGTCTGAGAATAAAGGTTGTTCGATTTATATGAGTAATATCTTTTATGGTAATGCACCTGAGATGAATGGTTTATTCTTACTGAATCTCGATAGTAGTGATACACATGTTCACAACATAGATGCTAAACGAATTAAATTGAATGATAATTCTACATACATGTGGCACTGTCGTCTTGGTCACATTGGAGTGAAGCGTATGATGAAACTCCATTCAGATGGACTTCTTGAATCACTTGATTTTGAATCACTTGAAAGATGCGAAGCATGTCTAATGGGAAAAATGACTAAGACTCCATTCTCTGGTACAATGGAGCGAGCTACAGACTTATTGGAAATGATACATACCGATGTGTGCGGTCCAATGAGTGTAGCATCGCGTGGTGGATATCGTTATGTTCTCACTTTCACGGATGACTTGAGTAGATATGGATATGTCTACTTCATGAAACATAAGTCCGAAACTTTCGAGAAGTTTAAGGAATTTCAAAGTAAAGTGGAGAATCATCGTAACAAGAAGATTAAGTTTCTGCGTTCTGATCGCGGGGGTGAATATCTAAGTTACGAGTTTGGCATGCATTTAAAGAAATGTGGAATACTTTCACAGTTGACACCGCCGGGAACACCACAGCGTAATGGTGTGTCCGAACGTCGTAATCGAACTCTCTTAGATATGGTTCGGTCTATGATGTCTCTTACAGATTTACCGTTATCATTTTGGGACTATGCATTAGAGACAGCCGCATTCACTTTAAATAGGGCACCATCTAAATCCGTTGAAACGACACCGTACGAATTGTGGTTTGGTAAGAAACCTAAGTTGTCGTTCCTTAAAGTTTGGGGTTGCGAAGCATACGTAAAGAAGTTACAACCTGATAAGCTAGAACCCAAAGCGGAGAAATGCGTCTTCATAGGATACCCTAAAGAAACAATTGGGTATACCTTCTATCATAGATCCGAAGGCAAAGTTTTTGTTGCAAAGAATGGATCCTTTCTTGAGAAGGAGTTTCTCTCGAAAGAAGTGACTAGAAGGAAAGTAGAACTCGATGAGGTTATTGAACCTTCTCTCGGATTTGAGAGTAGCGCAGCACCGGAAGATGTTTTGCTGCCGCCTGCACCAATTGAAGAGGAAGCTAATGATAATGATCATGAAACTTCGAACGAAGTTACTACTGAACCTCGCAGGTCAACGAGGGTTCGTACCACTCCTGATTGGTATGACTCTGCCTTGAACGTCATGTTGGTGGACAACGCTGATGACCCTGCGACGTATGAAGAAGCTATGGTGAGCCAGATTCCGACAAATGGCTAGAAGCCATGAAATCCGAAATGGGATCCATGTACGAAAACCAAGTGTGGACTTTGGTGGACTTATCGGATGGCCGTAAGGCTGTCGAGAACAAATGGATTTTCAAGAGAAAAACAGATGCTGATGGTAATGTTACCGTCTATAAAGCTCAACTTGTCGCGAAAGGGTTCCAACAAATTCAAGGAGTTGACTATGATGAGACTTTCTCACCAGTAGCGAAGCTAAAGTCTGTGAGGATTTTGTTAGCAATTGCTGCACATTTCGATTATGAGATTTGGCAGATGGATGTCAAAACGGCATTCCTTAATGGTGACATTGAGGAAGAGTTGTATATGGTACAACCCAAGGGTTTTGTCGATCCTAAAGATGCTAACAAGGTATGCAAACTTCAGCGCTCCATTTATGGACTGAAGCAAGCATCCCGGAGTTGGAATCAACGTTTTGATAAAGTAATCAAAAACATTGGATTTATACAAACTTATGGAGAAGCTTGTATTTACAAGAAAGTGAGTGGGAGCTCTGTAGCATTCCTAGTACTATATGTAGATGACATATTGTTGATTGGGAATGATATAGAACTTCTTAATAGCGTCAAAACCTATTTGAATAATAGTTTTTCAATGAAGGATCTTGGCGAAGCGGCATATATTCTAGGCATCAAGATTTATAGAGATAGATCAAGACGCCTAATAGGGCTTTCACAAAGTACATACTTGGACAAAGTTCTAAAGAAGTTTAGAATGGAAGATAGCAAGAAAGGGTTCGTGCCCATGTTGTCAGGTAAGACCTTGAGTAAGACTCAAAGTCCAGCTACGGCAGAAGATAGAGAGAAAATGAATAACATTCCCTATGCATCAGCCATAGGTTCTATCATGTATGCCATGCTGTGTACAAGACCGGATATAGCACATGCTGTTAGTTTGACTAGCAGATATCAAAGTGATCCTGGAATGGAGCACTGGACAGCGGTCAAAAATATCCTAAAGTACCTAAATAGGACTAAGGATATGGTTCTTTCTTATGGAGGTGATGAACAGCTTGTTGTAAACGGTTACACCGATGCTAGTTGGAACACCGATCCGGATGACTCAAAGTCACAGTCGGGTTACGTATTTATTTTGAATGGTGCTGCAGTGAGCTGGAGGAGTGCGAAGCAAAGCGTTGTGGCGAAATCTTCAACTGAATCGGAATACATAGCTGCTTCGGAGGCTGCACAAGAAGCCGTTTGGATGAAGGAATTCATTACTGAACTCGGCGTGGTTCCCAGTGCGTTGGACCCGATGGCCATCTACTGTGACAACACAGGTGCCATAGCTAATGCGCAGGAGCCAAGGTCACATAGCAAGCTGAAGCACATCAAGCTACGTTTCCACGCTATTCGCGAGTATGTCCGAGATGGTGACATAAAGATTTGCAAAGTACACACTGATCTGAATGTGGCAGGATCCGTTGACTAAACCTCTCCCTAGAGCAAAGCATGACCAACACCAAAACGCCATGGGTGTTCGGTATATTACCATGTAATCTAGATTATTGACTCTAGTGCAAGTGGGAGACTGTTGGAGATATGCCCAAGAGGCAATAATAAAAGTGGTTATTATTATATCTTTGTGTTTATGATGAATGTTTACATCCCATGCTATAATTGTATTATTAGGAAACACTGATACATGTGTGTTTTGTAAACATATAAGAATCCCTAGTAAGCCTCTTGTTGAACTAGCTTGTTGATTAATTGATGATCATGGTTTCCTGATCATAGACATTAGGATGTGATTAATAACAAGGTCATATCATTAGGAGAATGATGTGATGGACACACACCCATAGTAAGCGTAGCATAAGATCAAGTCATTAAAGTTCGTTTTGCTGTAAGCTTTCAATCACATAGTAACCTATTCCTTCGACCATGAGGTTATGTTAATCACCATCACCGGATGAATACTTTGATGACATCAAACGCCGCTTCATAACTGGGTGGTTATAAAAGTGTCATTGGGTATTCTGAAAGTATGTGTTGAAGCGCATGAACCAAGATTGGGATTTGTCCATCCATATGACGGATAGATATGCTCTGGGCCCTCTCGGTGGAATGTCATCTAGTTAGCTTGCAAGCATGTGACTGGGTCACAAGGGATGACATATCACGGAACGAGTAAAGAGTACTTATCAGTAACGAGGTAGAACTAGGTATGGAGATACCGACGATCAAACCTCGGATAAGTATAGTATCGTGAGACAAAGGGAATTAGTTTCGTATGTAAGTGGTTCAATCGATCGCGAAATCATCGTTGAGTATGTGGGAGCCATTATGGATCTCCAGGTCCCGCTGATGGTTATTGATAGGAGATGTGTCTCTATCATGTCTACATATTCACGAACCGTAGGGTGACACACTTAAGGTTCGAAGCTGTTTTAAGTAGATATGGAATGTGCGTTGGAGACCGAATGTTGTTCGGAGTCTCGGAATGGATCCGGGACATCACGAGGAGATCCGGAATGGTCCGGAGAATAAGATTCATATATAGGAGATCATTTTATGAGATAGGAAATGTTTCGGAGTGTTTGTATGAGGATTCTAGAAGGTTTCGGAATGTTCCGGAAGGTTCTGGAAGATATCTTGGAGTTTGCTTGAAAATCAAGATAGGGATCAAGGAGTCCTGGTGGGTCAAGATACGGATTCGTGGGGGAGGAGGACTCCTCCCCCCACCTCCAATCCGCCGGCCTAGGGAGGAGAGGAGTCCTACAAGGACTCCCCTCCCCATGGCGCCATCCCCTCTTTAAATAGAGGGGCAGGGGGCGCCCCCTCCTCCTACGCTCTCATAACGTCCAATCTCTGCCGCCTCTCTCCTCCACCATATTCTGCACAGGCATAGGCGAAGCCCTAAAGAATTCTCTACTCCACCACCACCACCACGCCGTCGTGCTGCTGGGATTCCGTGGAGAAGATCTACTACCTCCGCTGCTCGCTGGAACGGGGAGAGGAAGGTCTGCTTCGACTCCGCACGTGTGACCGACTGCGGAAGCGCTGCCGAATCGTGGCGCCGGAAGGATCGTCAACTTGACCAAGGGCGGAAGCGCTGCTGGAACGCAACGCCGGAAGGATCGTCTACTTGACCGCGGGCGGAAGCGCTGCTGGAACGCGACGCCAGAAGGATCGTCCACACGATCTTGATATCGGCAAGTGATCGACTACATCAACCACGAGATCTAATCTCGTTAACGCTTTCGGATCTACGAGGGTTAGTTCCCATCTATCTCGTTGCTCATGTCTAATAGATTAGATCTTGGCTTTTATCTAGATTAGATCTAGGTTTGGTTCGTTCTTGCGGTAGAATTTTTTTGTTTTCCATGCTACGAACCCGTCAGTTTCGTGGTTTTTGGTGGCTATGAATGTCGGATCTCCCTCTCGTCTTTGCCAGAGAGAAGTATTTGACGAGGTGATCATGATGGCGCATGGTACAAGCGGACGGTATGGGTGGGATCCACCCATAGAAGTGGTCGTTATCGGTACTGATGCCTCCTCCTTGTTTGTTATTCTTCCAGGTGTGAAGGTAAATTCATAAAATGACTTTTATCACTTAGAAATATCATATAATTACACAATATGACACCTCTAATTGATATGTTCATATATGAATCCATGATTTGGGATCCTATTGAAACAAGAACGAAATAGCACGTGTAGGCGCGGTGAAATACAAAAATCCCTACTGTATTTATGGAAAAACAAAAGGTAAATATGCTTCAATTTTGGACGCATCAGGTATCTCTTGAAGAGAGACTTGATTCAATTGAGGAGTCCAATGATGAACTCTTGGCCAAACTTGTGAAGGAACAAGATCATGCTATTTCCAAGGTAAATAAGTTAAAAAGAGAGAAGGTTGAATTTGGGGCTGCTCATGCTAGACTTTCCGAGAAGTATGAGGCACTTGACATTGCTCACAAGGCTTTGGAGAGTGAATACTCTATTCTCAATGAGTCTCACGACCAGTGATAGCTCCAAATTTCATCACTTTTTACCATTGGTTTTCCTCTTGTTTTTTGCCAAATTCACTAAAGATTGCCCCTTTCCACTAATGTTAATGTCACAATTAGCGAATCCTTGGTTTCTTGTGATGGTTTTTAGGCAATGAACTTTATTGAAGATCTAATAGCATTTATGGGCTGATTACACCAGAATAAGCAAATCCCCAATTGGAGCCACTTTCATTGGAGGTGTCTAGTATGCCTAGCGACCACTCGTACGGTCAGGGCGTGCCCGTACCACCCACCCGTACTACCCACCGGTGCCTTCCATATATTAATACAAGAAACTTTCATAAAAGGGGAGATACGAGAAGAACCACATAGAAAAAGTTACAGTCACCACAAGCCATCTAGAGGGGAAGATCAGATCTAAAAGAGGAGAAGAACTTCACCTCGTTCCTCGACGATCTCCAACCTATAAACCACACACTCCACCGTCATTCCATCATTACTTAGAGAGAGAGAGATTGGCACTTGTAAGATTAGGGTTTGATACTTTGATCTACCTCTGGTTTGTATTTGATTGGATCTTTAATCGCTATTGTGGTTTGCTAAAATAACTTTGAGATGATTTCTATTTGCAATACAATTATGCATTTTATTTGTCTTCCTCTCATGTCTGAGTAAATCCCCATAGGCATGCGAGATGTGGGGGATTGGTGAGATGTGTTGTGCCTCCTTTAAATCCATCCATTTGTGATCATTGTAATGCTTTATTTAAATAGTGAGAATGAATATATATGTTTACCTAATGCTTGTTATCTAATTTAAGGGCCTAGGTAACATGATCCAAAGATCTCATGGGTATGAACTTGTATGCTAGTAATTCTGTGACCCCCGAGTGACACAACCAATATCAAAGAAGAGCTAGCACTACTTGAGGACAACAAGGAACCATCAAGATTAAAGCCTAGATCCGGTCGCAAGACCTTAATTAATGCGCTGACCATGGCCGTGGTAACATGCATATGGATCATTGGGATTGGGAAGAATTGTCCATGAGGACTCCTAGTCGATACATGGGTTGCTTGCCTACTCACTTATAAATAATACATATCACTATCACTTATTCCTCTTATTCCATTTGGCACCTTCACTATCACCATGAACTGTTTCTCTCTGTGCCTAACTTCTCATCTGCAGGAACTTTACACACCTTTCACATCTTTACTTTTATGCAATTTACTTATTTCCTAAGCAATTTCCTCTATCTTTTACTCACCACTTCCACCGTCAACTTTTGCAGTCAATTCACTCAATACCTATGACACCTTGGGTGCAACAGAAACACCGCATAAAAACACTTTCCTAGGATCCTTGTTGGGATCGATATAAAAAACTGGAATTAATACTTCCGCAAAAACATTCTCTAACAAACCTGTGCACTTGCAGGCCATCAAGATATTTTCTGGCGCCATTGCTAGGGAGCTAAGCGCTAAGTGTTGTTTCTTGACAACAGCAACTATTGACACCATTCATGATCTCCGTTGAAGACAGAGGTACCACTCGATCAGGAAAAACCTATTTACCTCCATATATTAATCATGTTCCGATTGAGAGACGATCAGAATTTATTGAAAGATTTACTAATTCGCGTATTGTAGATGTGAACAGCTTGATTCCATTGATGCCATATTTGACCATCACCCGAGGGGCCGAACCTGAGCTACCTTTGGGAGAATATGAGAATCTATCTAGGCACTTGAGGAAAATGCCTATTCTTTGTCCTAAACTTGAGGGCCAAGAATTTGAAATATATCCCGAGCTAATATATATGATGAAAGAAATTGCTTTTGCAGAAAAAGAAGAGGGAAGACCCTAGTGACCACTTGACGAGGGTATATGACCTTTGTGCTACTCTTAAACTAGCAAGTTTACCAATAGAGTTTGTACTTCTTAAACTCTATAGCTGGTCTTTGAAAGATAATTCTTTTTGTTGGTTACAATCACTACCTAATCATACTATAAAAAGCTGGGAAGATTGCATCCAAGAATTCATGCATAAATATTGTTAATTTACTAAAATCATGCATATCAAACAAAGTATAACAAATTTTCTTCAAACAATTGGAGAAACCTTTTATCAATCATGGAATACATTTTACGCAATGATTATGAAAGTTCCAAATCACGGTTTTCATGAGAGTTTAGTTATACAATATTTTTATAATGGGCTTAATGACGAGACAAAAGAGATGATTAATCTATCTGCAGGAGGAGCAATATGCAACTTGGCACTGTCAGAATGTGTAAAACTTTTCGAGGTAAGATACTTTAATGACGAACAATACAATCTAGTTGAGGATATTGAACCACGAAAAGGTATGATTCACATACCACCAGATCTTATATCCGAAGTCAAAAAGTCCATGGAAGAAAAAGGTATAGCTTCAGAACTCGTAAAAGAAAAATAAGTTGACATTCTTCAAACTTATGTAATAGAAGATGATATAAATCTTGTAATGCAAAAGTTTAAGTATCAACAGAATCAATTCCGTGAGAAAAACTATTAACATCTTATGACACAAGAAAAGAATATAAGAGACCTAAGAGAACTGTTTGACAACTTGGGTCAAGCACAAAACATCTGGATTGATATCTAAGTATGGAAATAAATGAAACCCAAACTTTGTTTTTGAACCAAGGAAATTTCAATACTGTTTCTACTAACATTGTTGCTAGGCGTGGTATAGAAACTCGGGAACCACAAGGGACACCTTGGTATCAAGAAGAGAAAGCTCAAAATGCAAGAGAAACTTAGGAGACGAGTCAAGAAGAAGAGGATCTAGTTGATCCCTAGGACGACATTGATTATGAGGCCCAGAAAAGGCAAAATGAAGCTTCCAAAACTCAAGGAGAGGAGGAAGCAGGGATAAGCATAAACCATATGATTCAGACACTAAGACGGCCGATTCAAGGGAAGAAACCGATCTCAGAAAGGAACAAGAAGAGCAAGTTATCATCCCGCGTGAAGAACACATCGATAAGCAAAAATCAGCTGTAAGGAAAAATAAAAAGAATGTTGAACCAGTGACAAAGGTAAAAGAGAAGGTAATACCTACCAAAAATAAATTTCCTTATCCTAACCGAGTTCATTATGAACCAGATAAAGCTATTTATGACTCTTTTGCTGAGGCACTGGGCAGGTTGCGTTTAGAACTTCGTTTAACTGATGTTATTCAAGTTCCTACTTATAAAAAGTTTATGCGAGACATCCTTAATAGAAAAAAGAAGGTAACTAAGACTGTAGCAGTTATGACAAGCTTTGGCGATAAACTTCCTGCTAAGCTTGGGACCCAGGGATACCAACCATCTCATGTGCAATAGGGTGAACAAATATATTCAATGCTCTTTGTGATTTAGGAGCATGGGTTAGTGTTATGCCTTATTCCTTATTTAAGAAATTGAATTTTGGAGAATGTTCTCATATTTCAATAACATTACAAATGGAGGATAAGGCGACTAAACAACATGTCAGAATGATCAAAGACGTTTTACTTAGAATATATCAACATGTTATACCCACTGATTTTATTATTCTTGATGTTCTTGAGGATGACAAAATATCTATCATCCTTGGAAGACCTTTTCTTAGTACAGCTGGAGCTAACGTAGATTGCTCCAGTGGTAAGGTTGTCTTCAATATTTATGATGATCAGATTATTCGATACTTCCCTAAGAAACATGAACACAATGGAAAATATGTTCCACCACCTAAGCGTGATCAAACATCAAAAACTAAAGAAAAAGTGCAGCTTGAGATGAACGCCGATGACATGGAGTTTGATTAGTCAAAATTCTAGAATAAAATACTTAATGGAAGTTAACCCATTCTTAATAAATTAAGTTTAAATTTTATTTATGATTACTACTTTATTATATGTATGATCTAATAAGTTTGTTTTGAGTTTTGAGTTCATTCAGAGAATTTACCTTAGCGAAGTTGAGAAGCAAGGGAAAAATGAAGAAAATAAAAGGGTTCAACACAAATAACGAGTAGCGGTAAGGCTGCGGTATGCCCATACCGCACGCCTGTACCAAGTCTCAACGAAACCAACAGCAAGAACAGTGCCAGCGACAACCAGTGGTACGGCCGGGGTACGCCTGTACCCCGCGCTCGTACCGAACATCATCGAAATTGACCAGCATTCCCGAATAGATAATGACCACTGGTACGGCCGGGGTATGCCCATATCGCGTGTCCATACCAGGTCGACCAGGTTTGATTTTGAACCCTAATATTGATCTAACGGTGATGACCACCAGTATGGGCGGGCTGCGCCCGTACCGCCCTCCCGTACCAAATGCGTCGCCAGGTAAAGGCCGACGGCGGCTGGCTCCCAGCCAACCTTCTTCTTCTTCCTCTTTCTTCCTTGTTCTTTATCTCTCCACCACAAACCCTAGCCTCCTAAAACCTTTGATTCTTCATTGATTTCATGTTTTTGAGTTGGGGAATCTTCACATTGGTAAGTTTCTCATCCGATCCATACTCTATTTTCTGAAATCCATGGTTGAATTCATCACATTGGCTATTTAGATGAGTTCATCATATTTTGAGATTATTAGTGATTCCTCGCGTTAGGATTTATAACTTCTACCTGTAATCGTTTGTTTATGTGATAGAGACTTGATGCCTATAGTTTTCTTCAAAAATTTCGCAACATAATGCATAACATTGGAAGGATTTTCCACTCGGGCAAGGGCTCGGGTACGACGGGAGCCTCAGGCTCCGCCAAGCCACCTAGCTCAAAGAAGAGACGCTCGGAGGTGGACAACTTGAGGGCTGCCATGAGATGATACTAGGAGAGGGTGAGCTACGGCAAGGTTTTTCCTACCAAGTGGGTAGACCGTGAGTTCCTCTCCCGCCAGGGTCTTCTGGAGGACTTCGAGAAGATGATTGTGCAAGATGGCATGGTAGACTTCTCCTACCTCTCCGTCGACACCTACAAACTCGCCATGTTCGAGTTCCTTTCATCATTCCACGATGATCTCGAAGCCCAGGAGCGTAATTGCACTGTAAGTTTTGTGCTCAATGGGCAACTCCACAACCCGACCTTCTATGAATTTTGTGTTAGTTTCATATTCTCCCATGAGGGAGAACTCGATACTAATGACAATGTGCACATAGAGGCAATGCAATCTTGGGGGCAAATTTATGTCCACATGAACAATGATTACTTGCGTAAGAAGAGCGCCACTATCCAGAATCCTACTATACATTATTTTCACACCTTCCTTGTTAATTCTTTATTTGGGAAAGGTGATGTTGGGGTAATGGCAGGCCCCGAAATGAGTGTGATTCATATGGCCTTGCATCCAGAGATGGTGCACAAGGTAAACTTGGGTGCTTTACTCATCCATCACTTTTGCTGCCAAAGGTCGGCTTCCACGGGGGACATTCATTGTGGTGGGTTGATCACACAGATTGCCTACGCAAACGAATTTGTCCTGCCACATGAAAGAGCTGTGGCTGGTAGTAAGACCCTGGATGACATTCATATGGCTAGCACGAAGTTCATGGGTGTCTATAGACTAGAGTGTGCCCTCCGTGCTTACCAGTTTTATTTTGAACCTAACGGTGATCTCCACCAAATATTGCTTCCTTTTGACCAAGCTTTTGTTTACCAGGTAAACAGAGTTGGGTCCTCACTGAGGAGGAATTCCAGCAGGCACTGATCCTCTCAAGAAGGACTGCGCCACCAGGTGGCCATCCCAACTGGGAAAATGTAGTAGCTGGCCAACAACAGGAAGATCAAGGAGAAAAAGATTGTCATGGTGCAGTATGGGACGACTATGGCCAGCAACACCATCACCGGCAGCCTTTCTACCAACACCAGCAACAAGGTATGCCTCCACCATAGCCGGGATTCAATTATATCCCGAGGAGTGATTTGACCAGGTGGTGCATCGCATTGACAACATATAAACCACGTTGCATGATGTTAATGCCAACATAGCCAACCTCACTCAAGACTTCACATCGTTCATGACTAACTTACCATATCGCTACCCGAACTTCCCATATCAGCAGCCGCCACCCGATGGTAGCGACAACTGATTCCAGTTAGGCAAAAGCCTAAGCCTGGGGAGGTTAAACTCCTCCCATCATGTTGCATTCATATTTTTCTTTCTTCTTTTTATTTATTTTTGTTTCAATGCATGTTTACTTTAAGTTTTGCATTTGTTAAAAGAAAACACAAAAATATTAGAGTAGTCTCTAGTTTTATTTGTGCAAATTTCTCTCGGCTCTTGTTGATTCTTTTTGCAGGTTGCTCACTTCTAGTGATCGAGCTATGGAGACGAATGAAGGAGTTGGCTCAAGTAGAAGATGAACAAGCAAGAGGAGGTACCACATTCCTATTTTCCTTCTTCCTCTAAGCTTATTCATGAACATTTTATGTCCATTTGGTTGCACTTGAGTTCGACTCCACGCTTAGTTTGTTATCTTTTAGAACCTGAGCTCAAAGGTTTTTGTCACCTATTTGGTTAAGACTTTCGATAGTTAATATCAGTTTGAAAAACCACTCTTTGAATTCAATTCCAAACTTTTTAAAACAAGATAAAGTGTCCATCGACAACTTTGGTGCCATGTTTTGTCTTAAGGGCTTAATCTTAGTAGTGCTCAACCCCACACACTGATCGTTGACTTGATGATACGTTCTGAAAAAGAATTGCTTGATAGAACGAACTTTTTAGAGTGGGAGAGGGAGATTCCAAAACTTGTATTGACCTGCTAAAAAGAAAATAAAGAAAGAGAGAAAAAGAAAAAGAAAAGTACATTGTTTCAAATACACACCTTTGGGATGCCAACAACTCCGCTAGCTTTTGAATGATCTATGGTATAACCCCGGATTTCGGCTATGAGTTGATGGCATGAGTAGATACATGTCGCTATATGGGAAAAATTATTGGTATTCCCAATAGGTTGTGTAGGAGTTTACAAAAGGAAATATTTATTGATCCTTGAGAAGGAAAAAAGAAAAGATTTATCATCAAAAAATGAGGTGCGAAACTTTTGATACTTTTGATTGTTGGCATAACCTCCCTACCTAAAATGTGTAATTAGAGTTCTTGATAGGAAACGAAAAGAATAGGTATTTGATAGCCGCGATTATCGAAGTGGGTGACTAATGAAAAAGCTCTAAGTTTATCCTTCTTTTGACATCTACATTTGCACCCTTAATTTTGACTCAAGCGACCTCGCTTAAAAACATTTTCACTCTCGTAATAGGGGAGGTGCTGGAAGAAATTGATTTGCAAAGCCTCGCCAAATTTTTAATAATCTCATTTGAGTTATAAGTACTATTATCTAGTGAATTACTTGTGTTTAGGAATCAAGCTTAAGTGCAACTGTTCAGATATAGTATGCTCGTGTTCAAGGTTGCAAGATTTGAGACGATGGAATATGATACAACCTCGAACTTGTAAGTTTTCATCTTGATTCAATTCTTTGCTATTACTCATTATAGATTTTTCACTCGAGGGCGAGTAACCGCTAAGCTTGGGGATGTTGATAGCTCCAAATTTCATCACTTTTTACCATTGGTTTTCCTCTTATTTATTGTTGGATTTCACTGAATATTGCCCCTTTCCACTAATGTTAATGTCGCAATTAGCGAATCCTTGGTTTCTTGTGATGGTTTTCAGGCAATGAACATTTATTGAAGATCTAATAGCATTTATGGTTCTGTCACTAGGGTTCCCAACCTGCAGATCAGTCATCACTCATACTCCCTATACCCGGCTTAACCCTCGGGGTCTTGGGTACCTGACAAGTCCTTAGATTGAGGCAAGAGAGGATACAATCATCATCATGTCATACAAACTAATACACAATCCCATCTATGATAAATAACATGCATAATTGCTACATGGCTAGGCCGAAGCCCTTAGCCCAAGGAGAATTACTCACACAGAGAGAGGAGATCAACAATCACAAACATTGTAATAAAAATCATAAGATTGATGGCATTAGTTTACAATGTCGCTAATCGGATAAGATATCTACTATTACAAGTGGTGGAATATGGCTATGGAGATGGAGAAGGGTTTGGAGATCTGGAGGCGGCTGGTGATCTGTGGCAGAGACTTTTTGGCGAGGTCTGGCTTGTTTTCTCGTCGCTCGAGGCTTCTTATATAGGGGCCCCTTCATGAAAGTTGTTATGATTGACCTAACAGTGGCGACGCCAACTATACGACCGGAGCTATACGGCCGGAATTTTTGCTCCGGTCGTATAGTTGGTCATTAAAGCGTATGCCTCCATTGTACGGCTCCTAGTTTCTTCTGGTTGTTGGAAATATCGTATCTTTGACTTTAATGTAGTGATTCCCTCCTTTAAGCGACATTATATGCACAGGAAAAATATAAAAGAAAGGATTGCATACCCCTCTGAATATTAGCATTAGTGGCAGGGTTTAGTGAGATATTTCATCAATAATATAAGTAATATCCAGTTTAAATATGGACGTATATGGCTATATTTCAGAGCCATCAACTTCCACCGTCAACTTTTATAGTCAATTCACTCAAGACCTGTGACACCTTGGGTGCGACAGAAACACCGCATAAAAACACTTTCCTAGGCTCCTTGTTGGGATCGATATAAAAAACTAGAATTAATACTTCCGCGAAAACATTCTCTCATGAACCTGTGCACTTGCAGGTCATCAACCAGCTCCAAACTCGACTAACTAAGTATGATGTCCCTAGCACCTCTACATCAATGTGCAATCATGAAAACATTCTTCAAGAAAATGCAAGGTTGAAAGTTGAGCTTGCCAAGACATCTCAGCCCAAAGGTAAGGAAGTTCTTGATGAGGTCTTGAGAAACCAAAGGACAAACAATGTAAAGGAGGGACTTGGGTATGTTCCCAAGACCAAGAAGAAGAAGAACAAGAAAAGGAAGACCAAGAATACTCAAGAAAAGACAAGCACCATTGAAAAGAACATCACAAAGGACAAAACTGATTATGTTGGTTTTGCAGGGTCTAATAATCCTCATTATGCGTTATTTCATGATTATTATGGTGACATTTGTGCTAGTTATGTAGGTCCTAGTGATAATTACATTGCTTGGTCTATTTGGGTTCTAAAGACCCCTGTTACTAACATGAGAGGACCCATTGAAAAATGGGTACCTAAAACCAATAAGTAATTTTCTTGCAGGGTTATGCTTCCGGTGGGTCAAAATGGGTGCTTAATAGTGGATGCACAATTCATATGACCGGAAGCAAAGATATCATCACGGAGATGATGCCTACTCATGATCAAATAACCGTCTCCTATTGTGATAAGTCCAAATCTAAGGTATTGGGTTTTGGCAAGGTTGTGGTCGCCCATGACATTTCTCTTGTGAACTTCATGCTTGTTGAGACCATTGGTTATAATTTACTTTCTGTTCGTACCCTTGGTAAGATGGGCTTTGCAGTTTTCATTGATGATGATATTGTGGTACTCTTGTGGAGCAAGTCTCTCAAGGTCGCTTTCGTTGGGTACGTCGAAGATGACTTATATGTGGTGGACTTTTCGAGGAAAACCACTACAGGTCCGATGTGCTTATTCGGAAAGGCTAATGCGGGTTGGTTGTGGCATCACCACCTAGCCCATGTCAACATGATAACTTTGCAAAGTCTTCACAAGGGTGGTCACATCCTTGGACTAAAAGATAATGTTTCATTTGCCAAAGATCGTGTTTGCGGGGCTTGTGTTGAAGGAAATATGCACGATTCTCCCCATAGAAGAAATACTATCATATCATCAAACATGATCTTAGAACTTCTTCATGTGGATCTCTTTGGCCCTTCGTCTCATGCAAGTCTCGGTGGGAAGAAGTATTGCCTAGTAATTATCGATGACTACTCAAGGTATACATGGGTTTATTTATTCAAGAAGAAAAGTGAAGCTCAACAAACCGTCACCGACTTTGCCAATGAGGTCCAACGTCAACACAATGTCCCTATCTTGGCAATAAGAAGCGACAATGGCTTCGAGTTCAAGAACTACTCCCTGAATGAATTCTTGAGTGAAGAGGAGATAATACTTTAATATTCCGCTGTGTATACCCCTCAACAAAATGGTGTAGCTGAGAGGAAGAACCGAACCTTGATAGATATGGCAAGATCTATGTTGGCTGAATTCAAGTAATCGTACAACTTTTGGGCTGAAGCCATATCCATCACGTGTCATTCGTCAAACCGGCTCTACCTCCGCAAGCTCTTGGACAATACCCCATATGAGATACTTACCGGTAACAAGCCAAACGTTTCACACTTTCGGATATTTGGTTGTAAGTGTTTCTTTCTCATTAAATGAGTCCGTTTATCTAAATTTGAATCTAAGGCTTTAGAAGGTATTTTTGTTGGTTACAGTGCTGAATCCCACACTTATATAGAGTCCACAACAAGACCACCGGGATTGTTGTGGAATCTTATAGTGTGATGTTCGAAGATAGTGATGGCTCCCATGTGGGACAAGTTGATGTTTGTGATATAGATGTTGAAATACCCCAAGAAGACATAAGAAGAATGGGTGTAGGATTCTACCGCCCCATTGAGGAACCACTTGTGGTGGATCAGGAAGGACAATGCTCTACTCAAGTAGAGCCCTCATCTACACAAGATCGACAAATCCCACGTGTTGAACCAACCATGCCCCGATGCAAACCACCGCCCCTCCCCCTCCCCCCAACAAAAAAAATAACTGGTTTGATGTTGCAAGCGGGCCTGAAAACAGTCGGGCCTAGCGAGATGACACGTGTGCCTGTAGTGGTTGCACGGATTACTATTCAGAAGGGTAAAAGAGACTTACTGAGATCCAATGGTGCGGATGTAATCTACAAGCTCGATGTGACGACCGTAATTACCTAATATCTGTGGTAAGATCTGAGCCTTGCCCCTATTATACTTTTAATAAATAGTACACGACATATTTAATTGCATGCGTTAGTGCTTCTAGAGTTCTTGTCTTTGGTTTGACAAGTGCGTCGTGCAAAACTGTACATGCTATTCGAGCTTCTGGAGAGTCACGCACGAGGACCTTATGGATGCGGCTTTTGGCGACGACTGTACTGACCTGAACCATGTCAATTGTTATTCTTGTTTCACTGTTCGGTTGTATCGGTTAAAAACCGAATACTGAACCAAATTATCATTTAACCAAAATATCATTTTACTAAAAACCTACGTAATTTTGGTTTGTATAACTCGTTCCCCGAATTATTGAAAAAGGAAAAACCGAACCAAATTTTTGGTTAAAACCGAATGCCCAGCCCTACTCCCGAGCCACCGACATCAATCTCTTCGCTCCTCGCTGTCCTTCCTATCTATGCCCTATCATCGCCAGGGACATTCATGTCGCGTCATCTGTCGTTTCTTACCTCACGCATCTCCAATCGGAGCTTCCAGTTGCTCGAATGTCTCTCCGCCGGGTACGTCATCGGGCCGGCTGCGGTTGATGCTACCACACCAAAATAGGAGTGACATGGCAAGCACTTCGTCAATGGAGGCGACTCACATGCGGCCGCATCATGCCATCTCAGGGGCAAAAACCGTCAAGTTTCGGTCCATCGTGGACGAATAAGACAATGTCTCAGGGCCCCATGCCTACTCCAACAACTGATTCCAAACCTCCATCATCAGAGATCCCCTCCCCGATCATCAACTCCACACCACCATATGTGTTCGGTGAAGTGACACATAGGTATGATCTCCCCTAACTATCCTCCTGTGTTTGTCAAATTATATGTGAATGCTTAGTTTGTTCGGTTTTCTATTGCTTAGTTTCAATTTGCATTTGGTTCCTACTCCATATACATGTGAATATGTTGGAGGAAAACGAGGTTGATATTCTTAGCGCGCCAAGAGCATGATGCCAAATAGGTGGAAGAGGAAGTGTTCAATGCTTCGTAAGCAAACGAAAATCAAAGAGATCAACGAATTACAGGAAAGTTGAAACACATAGCATTTATGAAGGCATATGAGAATGTCTCACTGGATGCGGTTACACGAAACAATCAAACCAAAAGAATATTAGCAAAGAATCGAGCCAAATTTCACCGATTCATGTCAATACCATCAACCCGCACAATAAGATCTCCCAATGCCGGTATGATGTGATCAAGCGATGTTGTAGCTGTTTGGAGTAGTGGGTGTTTGGAGCAAGTGAGGAAGGCTCCTCCAAGTGATGCGCTATTCATGACTATGTGAGTTTGTTTTTGTTTTTTATTTGTGATTTTTTTCCGAGAAAATTATTTGTGAATTTTGGGTGCAATTGTGCACTACAAATATGCTCACTTTTGACTTATCTCCATTTCATGAATGTATGATCACCTAACACAAGGTACAAGGAAATGGCCACATCCAAAGGCAAAGCATATGCGCCCCAACATTGTTGGAAATTGCTTCAAAATAGTGAGAAGTGGAAGTCGAGGGATCGAGAAGCTCCTCCACCAAGGAAAGAAGCACCAATTACCTTGGATGGCTACGAGGATGATGCTGAACCGACACCAAAGGGAGGAAGAAACAAAGGTAGACTAGATGGGAGAAGGAAAGAGAATATGGAGTTGAACGAGAAGGTCGAGCACAAAAGATCGAGGGAGAAGATCGATGAGATGATGAAGTCCAAAAAGGAGTTAGCCGGGAAGAAGCAACAAAATAAGACGACATGGTGGCAAAAAAATTAGATAAGATGAGAAGCGCAAAGTAGACTTGGAGGGACGAAAAATCCATCTCGAGAAGACCAAGATGAGGACATGCACCATTGCCGAGGAGGAGGCTCTAATGAGAGTGTGAGTGAGGGGGGTTAGAAGAGCGGAGATCTTGCAATCAACAAGAGGTGGTGCTTGGGCAAGGGGTGTTGCTTCGGTAGCGGTGGTGGTGGGCTCCGGTGATGTGCCATGGCTCGTGTGGTGCTTGGTGTGGGGCATTTCGTTCATACTTTTGTGCAAGTTTGAACGCCACATCGTCTAGCTAGCACTATTGTTAATTGAATTCTCAATGTTTATAATTTGAAAGTTATTGGTCCTAAACCCCAAACCATGGCAAATATGTTTTGCGACTTGGCTCATGTCGCGTCGGGACAGATCCCACATGCCGTACCACAAACAAGTTTTGGTAATCTGCTAGAGATGCTCTCATAGAATAATCCACGTATTCATAGTTAGACGAATGTGAGAAATGTGCACGGTTCTTAGTTGCAACAACACATCCACCCACCGATCCGCTGTACATCTGCAGCAGGCCAGCACGTCGGTTCCCTGTCCCAGATTCGAACCGGGCATTGCGATTCAGATAAGCCGCAGCAGTCGTCCTCCCAGCAGCAGCAGCATCGCGACGCAGCAGCTCGCGATAGCGAGAGGACCCGGGCAAGGAAACCACGGGGTCAAGCAACGGCACCGTCCACGGGAAACGGGATAGATGGAACCTGTCAGGTGCAGCGTCTAGGGGTAGCACCCCGGTCCCCGGCCAACCGCCGTCCGCGCTCCGACCGAACGAGCAACCGAGCCTAGCTAGCTAGACCGCCTTGCTTCCTTCCATCAGGCTCTGCACGCGACCGCCACGGCACGGCTCGACCGTCGCCTCGCGGAAAGGCACGCCCGCTCTGTGGCGGCATCGACAGCACCTCGGCACTTCCGCTGCTCTGCCCCCGTCGTACTGGGCGACGGCCCGAGCCCCTACGCCGGCCCCTACGCCGCAACAACCAGGCCACCAAGCAGTGGCTGAAAAAAGAGACGGCATGGCTCGGGTGCTAGGCGCTAGCTAGCTGCTGACAATGTGTTTTCTGTGCTGGCGTCGACCGCCTTGCAGCTACATATATAACCGTGTGTGTTCTCATCAGCTAGTGATCGACCGACGAGCTGGGTGTTTCGTGCAGCTGCCGCGATCTCAGATCTTCTCCTTCGTCACGACATAGAAGATCGAGCTGGCCACCAGGTTTCGATCTTGCGCGGTGTCGCCGGCAGGTGGTGCTCGATCGAAGAAGGCTGGAAGGTAACATCTCTCCTACTATCTGTTCGTGCTGGTATGCAATTTCTAGGTTCTTTTCCTGCTCCATTGGTTCTTGCTCGGAATCGAGTCTTCAATTTGGACTCTTCAGGGGAGGTGGTATTTTAACTCACAGTTCGCAGGTGCATATGAACTTATTATGAAAATATAAATATATAAAAAACAAATTTTATAATATAAAAAATATATTAAAAATGCATGTACAACTAGACATTTTATGTTTGCGCACGAGTTTTTGGAAAAAAGTAACATATGTTCGGCCAGGTCATCTATGCATTCCGAAGCTTTTTTTTTAAAGTAATTATTCCAAGGATTTGTCATTGCGAGACGGTGCTATGAAATGAAAACATGCTAGAATCAATAAAAAATGATTGTTCGTGTCTTTGTTCAACACAGACAAAAGATAAATAGTTTACCTTTTTATTTATTGCACAAGAATGATTCTCTTTCTATAAATTGTACAAATTCTTTTCTGTTGCGTTCCTCGCATTTATGTATGTTTACACGTTCGTTGGATATTGTGGTCCGTGCACACCCTTGAACTTAGGGGGTGTAAGACCACCATGCAAAGTTGGATTAAGGTTAGCAAGACAGATTTTGCATCCTAATGTTTACGAAAAAAGACAAAACAATTCATGAGTATATGAGACGCATATGATACATGATTTGTTTTTAAAAGAAAATCAAAAAATATGACCATACGTGTCTTTAATGAAAGAAGCCAATTAAACCTATATTTCCTTTTTAAAATGACATGACTGGTCATTTTGAGATGTATTTTGCAGTAGCTCTTCTATCCTTAATGGTTTCATTCACATTATTCGAAAACCCAAAATATAAAGCCATCATTCAAAGTCATATTTGATTACATAGCATGCATTTAGAAAATCATTGTGTCCAAAATAGATTGTTTTATGTCGAGGATTCAAATCAGAATAAACAATATAACTACTTTCATGCATTCCAAAGTAACTTGTTCATGCGAGTATAACCGGTTGGCTTCCAATGCACAAGTCCAATATGTATGATTTTTTGTTTTAAATTATTTGGAAAATATAGGAAAACAAAAAGTTTCGGACTTCTTTGGTTTGCATGATTCAAAGGTTTCATGACTACCGAAATAAAAACACATAAAACTATATTAGAAGTTGTTCGGCTGCACCATGAAAAAAACATAGTATGATTTTTTTTGAAGAAACATGTGCATGTCGTAGTTGTCACTGGTATATATGGTTTCTAATCCTACAGGAAACAAACTCTATAGAAAAAATCCTAAGGAATAGAATTCTCCAAAATCCCTAATTCATTTGAACAAATAGACTTATAGATTTTGGGAAAGATTCCCCACCTTCATTCACACTCCTCCCCGTGGCCCGGCAAACCATTAGCACTTTCTTTTGTTTTGTTTTTGTGTCTCTAGTCATCTTTTATCCTTTTCATTCATTTATTTGTTCTTTCTATTTATTTATTTTTAGTGCTTTCATTTGTTTTTTTGTGGTGGTTTTTTAACTTATGCCATTCTATACATATCTCTATGCATTATTTTTTCATGGGTATTTATTTATATATTGTGTTGGTATCATCTTTTCCAGAAAATATTAGAACTAAATAAAAGTGAGTTAATTATTCCTATCAAGCATCTATATATGTTTAATAATTTTAACGGGTAGCATGAACATTTTATTTGACTTGCATGAATTTTTCTTGACTTATATGATCTTTTCTACAAAAGCTGAAACATATTTAGAGAAGGTAAACAATCAACCATACATTTTTTTATTAAAACAACTATGAGAGCTTTGGTGATTATTTTACTTGACATTGACCACAATTTTGTGTAGATGGAAAACATATTTAATTCTTCTATAAAATGTTTCAAATATTACTTGAGTCGAGCATGATTTTTAGGGATATTTTTTTGTTAAAAAACAAAGTCACGAGCAATAGTTTAATAGGGATTGCCGGCCCATTTACACTTGCATAGGAGGATTCAATAGTTTCCTTTTTGTTTTTGGCCACGGAATAGGAGGATTCAATAGCTTGAACTTGGGCCAAACGGTCCGAACTCATGTAAATTTCGGAGTATTCCACTTCCCAAACCGGCCGAATGAGAGCAACTCTCCCTTCTCCAAAAAAGAGGGGAAAAAAAGAACGAGGCCACCTGCCGCCGCCGGGGCTGGAGATGGAGGAGTCAGGAGCATGCAGTTTTGGATGCCGCACGGCAGAGGGAGCTTCGTGCCCCTTCCGTACGCCTGACCTGTCCGCGACGCCCTCGGCGGCGGGGCCGGAGTGTGGTAACTGGCGGCTGCAATGGGGGCGGCGGGGAAGGAGGCTCCGTCCAGCCTCTCCGGTAAACCGCGCGCCCACACCGAGTTACTCACCTCTACCTCCGTTTCCATTTGCTACACATCAAACGCTAGGATATAGATCGATGTAGAGTTACGGATCTCTAGAATTTGTGGTGGTGGACTTGGACCTCTAGAAAATAATCTTGTGTACTGATTATTAGCCATAAATCAGATGCCAATTCTATTAAACTACTGTAATGTGCTAGTACTCAATTTGAATTAGAGCATCTCTAAACGATCCCCTAAATGTTAGAGCTGATTTCGGTGCACTGTTCATCGAGAAGAAAAATTTGCTCCTCCAAACTTCGGCCGCCGGAATTGATCCCCTTAGTTTGCACTCCTATATTTCAATCTTCTACTAGGCATTTCAACAAACACATTGCAATAAAACGAAAACACATCAAAATTAAACTAAAACACTTAGTTCATACACACATTGCATAGTTCATACCTAGATTCTAACCCTAGGATGGTCGCCGGCGTCGGTGGCCGTCACAGAAACCCTAGCTATGCCGCCGAGCGTCGGTGACGACCTACTTGTCGAGGCTGTCGAGTCACGCGTCGAAGCTGTCGGTGGAGCCGGTGTCGCTGTTACAGAGGTCGATGACTTTCGGCGCCGAGGAAGACACAGCCGCCACCCAGGAGGAAGAAGGCCCTGCCGCCGTCGAGGAGGAAGAAGGCCTTGCCGCCGAGGAGGAAGAGGCGAGGCCGCGATGTGCGGCGTACTCCTAGTAGCGCGCGGCCTCCGCAGCGACGCGGCCGGGATTTTGCCGACGGAGCTCGGCTATGTACCGCTCGCCAGCAGCCTCGGCCTCGAGTCGCTCCCGGTCCTCCCGAGCGATTCGCGTGGCTTGGCCGCGGCTAGGAAGGGAGAAGAGCTCCGGCACCTCACTGCCGAGAGGAAAGTTCAGCTCGCTGCAGTCGCTGCCGTGGAGCTCGACGTTCTTGATGTCGTGCGCCCACGCCGCCTGGCGCGCCGACTAGAAGGTTCCCAGCCAGTGGCGTTGGCCGGTGTTCCGGTCGGTGATCTCTGCCACCCATGTCCCCTACTGCCACTGCCGCACGCCGTGGTACTGGCTGTGCGGTGTCGCCGGCAGGATGTCGCGTGGCTCCGATCTATGGCCACGAGATGCGCCGCGGCCCCGATAGGCGCTGCGGATAGGCGGCGGCGACCGGCAGCTGGATCCGGCCATCTCTGGCGAGTTTGGGTGGAAGGGGAGGTGGTGGGAAGAAGAACGGCGCCGGGAGAGTGAGCGGCGGCTGGGGGGATTTTTTCTCATCGGCCGCGCAGCCGAGCAAATATAGGAGAGGGGTGGGAATTTTTAGGGACCGAAATCGCAAATTTGCTCCTAAAGTTTTTCAGCGATGGGTTAGAGATGCTCTTAGTTTGGCAAGTCTCAAAAGTCAGAAAGTTGCAGTCTGCAGCAGACCAATTTCCTTCCATGCGAAAACGCAAAAGCTTCACGTTTCGATGCATTGATAGAAAACAGAGTTATTTACAAGCTTGATAAGAACACCCCACCATACAACACTACCCACTAGAGCTAATCAGCGGAGCAGGACCCGTATGCTGGTCGCTCTGGCATCCACTCCTGGGCCTCGGATTCGATTGTCTCGAGTAGGCTATCTGTGTTTGGAAGCAAGTTGTCGAAGAACACCACATTATGGTGCTTCCAGATCCACCATGCCGTGAGCATAATCAACGACGAGGTGCCCTTATGAAGAGGGCGAGGGGTGGATCGAGCAGCCGTTGCCCACCAGTCCGTGAAATAGTCTCCCATGACTGGTGGCCGAGCCGTGGATCGAATCCATGATAGCAGCTCGTACCAGATAGTCCGGGAAATGAACATCCGGTAAGCAGATGCTGCATGGTTTCCACCAATTGGTCACACATCGGGCATCTAGGGGGGTGGGGACGGGGTGCAGTCTAGGCAAGCAAGCCAGATGGTTACTGTTCAGTATCAATTGGTTTATTGTTTGCAGAGTACGGTTCAGTGCTACGGTAGTTACTCATTACTTCATTCTAAATTTCCGCTGAAATATGTATTTTTTGTACAATTATGTGTGGATATCATGTTTCAGTGAACAAGTTGCTACTAGTTCACAATTACATCAGTAAGATCTTGATTTCTTGATTATTTCAGAAAGGCCATCATAACGCTTCATAGGCGAGAAAATATTTAGGAGGGAGATGACTGAAATGGAAGATGCTTTGAGGTCCTGCACAGAGCAGCTACTTCTTGTTCGGGAAGAGAACGAGTGCATCATCATCGAAGCAGCTAACAAGATTTCTTCCGAGCAAAAGAGATCACGTGATTTACAGCAGAAGTTAGAAGCTGCAAATAAGCGGTTCGCGAAGGTTGCCACTGAAAATTACAATCTTCAGAACACTGTCAACTCAAAGGACAAGTTGATCAGAGAACTGGATGAATCCAAAGCACACTCAGAGCAAAGGTTAACTGAAGCAACAGCTAAGCTTGAATTCATGCAGAAACAGTGTGCGTCCTTTCAGTATGAGGTGCGCATGGTGCAGAAGGAACTCGAGATACGGAACAAAGAGAGGGAGTATGACCTCCAATCAATTGATGCTGCTCAGAAGCAGCAGCAGGAAAGCCTTCAGAAGATTACTGCACTGGAAGCTGAATGCCAGAGGCTGAGGACAATGGTCCAGAAGAGGCTGCCTGGTCCTGCAGCTTTGGTTAAGATGAAAGACGAGGTCGAGCGACGGGGTGCCAGTTCTGTTGAGAATGGAACGAGAAGGACACACACAAGTACAACATTGCAGCAATCACCGAGATCAACAAGTCGGAGGCATTCTGTGTCTGAAGGTTACCATGTCAAGTTGCAGGAAATGGATGATGAAAACAGACATCTCAGGCAGTTACTAGACAGGAAGGAGAGCGAGATCCAGTCTGTGAAGTCGCAGTACGCAGATGAGGCATGCAAGCTGTCAGTAGTGCAAAGGCAACTCAAGGGACTGTGGAGTGACCATGACTTGGAACAGAGCAACAATTCTGATCAGTTTGCTAGTCCTTTAGTTTCCAAGCCAGAGCAGTTGATAACCGGGAAGAAACAGACGTCGCTGAGTCAGAGCAGAAGAATGGCAGTAAGTGACATGCAGCTCCTTGTTGATCTCGCTGAAATTGAGAAACATGAGATAGAATCAAGGTCTTCAAGTGCACCACATCAAAGTGGCACGGATGCATCTGATACACATTCCAAAATGGTTCTATCAGAAACAGTTGCCACAGATCAAATCTTTGAAGATGGTCTCTTTGACAAGTACCCTGAGTTGATTCAGGATGTTTTGAAGCTGATCATACATAAGCATCGAGCCAATAAAATAAGTGTTGATGTCATCCTGGATGAAGTAACACGAGCATTGAGGAATGAGGTTACTGCCAAAGAAAAGTATGCCGCAGGTTTTTCATATCAACAGGCAGACATAGATAGCATGGTGGCCACTCTGATTGAAAGGATCAGTTGCATTCTTGAAAGAACCACCGGAAACAATGTCACGAGCGGTCAATTGATTTTGCGTGAGAAAACTGAACTCACTTCACAACTGGAGCACTTGGTTCATGTCTGCAGTGATGTACTAGATGGAAATGCTAATCTTCAGAAGTTCATCGATGAGGTTTGCTTGACCCTAGAGTGGGTAGTGAGCCAATACTTTTTCTGTATCGGCGGACCAGACAATGTGGATTCCATTACAAATACATCCAATGAGAATGAATCAGTTAGAACAGTAAACATGCAGGAGAAGCAAGCAATGCATAGTGCAAAATCAGAAATTGATTCGGGAATGCAACAAGAGGTACAGAAAGAACTGATTGGAACAACTGAAGGCCAGACCCCTGTTGACGTCCCAGAAAGTCATTCCCAAATTCAGTTTGCCACTTGTAAAATTGATGAAGAATTGTTTGCAAGACAAGAGCAGAATGACAATTGTCAGGAAAGTAAGTCGGTATACCTTGAAGCAGAAAGGTAAGTCTTACTGAGAATCAGAGATATTTTTATTCTTCTCAACTTGTACGGTATTACTTAGAATAAGGAAACACAAATGTATATAATACCTGTTCTGTGATGCAGTGCTGCTGCTGATGGGAGCATGGAGAACATATCTGAAGTAGAGGGAAAACAACCAGCCACAGTAATATTCTCTAATGTCCTCAGAAACTTTGTCTTTCTCTGGGATTAATTCAATACATTCTTAATCTTAACAGTTTACAAGTCTACCTGCAGTTCTGCATGAGATATATAATACGCCTTGTCACTAAAGGAGCATTCTTAGTACTCACTTTATCACTGTCACATGATTCATCGACATGTGTAATTTTATAGTCAAGGGGGTAAATGTGTTTTTTTTACGAATCACTTAACACTATAAAAGCAATGAAGGTTGGCAAAACGTTTGCATGACACTAGAATTGTTTGTCGATACACATTCACTCATCACTAAATATTTACTTTTTTTTAATGTTGCCAGTGGTTATGTTCTGCACAAGACAAATGTGTATGTTCTTTGTTCACCATTTTTATGTAGCTGTTAGTGATGGAAACCAATACTGGTTCAAATTCTTGCAGAATTTAGCAATATCTGCAGCAACCGAGAAACTTGCAGAGTGCCAGGAGACAATGACGAACCTAAGCAAACAACTGCAGGCTCTACAAGCCCCAGCAAATGCAGACGCTTCAGGCAAAGAAAAGCCGTCAGTTCCCAAAGTTGTCGCCGTAGAGGATGCCAAGCCTGACGACGAGTTCTGCTCTCCCAGTTCTGAGGAAGTTGCATGGAAGAAACAAGGCGGACCTGCTGCAACCGAGAAAGACCTTGTACATGAGCAAGGTACCAACACAGGTCACAGAACTGGCAACATTGGTTTGAGACAAGCCGCTATTCCACTAGTGATTCCGAGGTCGCCACGAGTAGCCTTTTCTGCTGATAAGAAGAAGAAACGGCGCGCGAGCTTGCTGAGTAGGCTCGTCTTCAGAAAGAATGCATAAAACGGCTGCACCTGAGTTTGAACCGAGGCATAGCCCGGAGGTGTTGATACCTGTCCTGCCCGTGAGATCTTGAGTTCCAGTGTTGGTGCCTTCTCTCTCGCTGTATTTCTGTTGAACTGCTTGGAGGTCTGTCTAACCTCCAAGTTTTTTGTTTGCACGTGAGTGCTTGACTGCAGTGTTCGTATGCTACTGCTAATCTGCTACTACAGTGCCCTGTGATTATAAATTTATAATTTACCAGTATTGTTAGCAACGTCTGGGAGAGCTTGTTCTTGAGTACTGGTAGCAACGTTTGGGAGAGCTTGTTCTTGCTTTTAATGTATGTATGTATGTGTATTTATACGTCAACTGGTCAGGTTATTCCATTTCCAATGAAAAGGGTCAATTTTAGTCATGTGAAGTAGGATTACTAGTGTTTTGGTGGTTACTGTACTTGTGAAATTTGTAAAGGGAACTGTTCACTCGAGAAGTTGGCAGTTGTCACCTGTTTGATTAGTTAATTATGTTTGGCTATTATTTCTGTGCTGTAGCATGAACCAGTAGAACAACTTGCAGCGAAGGGCAATCATCCGTGCATGTCGCAGTGAGGCAGTGTCGCCGCCCGTGACCGAACGTGTCACATTGCTCATTCCAACACTCGTGTTCCCATTTGCAAGGTATGGCGAGCTCGACGGCGAGAGTCCCCTATGCGCACGGACACCTTTCTCATGAACTATGTTGTTTCGATATGTCCAGATCACCCACATTATTACCGTAACAATATTTGCCCGGTCCTCCTGGGAAAACATCTTATCACAAAGAATGTCTTTGCTGGTCCAAGTCGCTGGATGAAGTACTGGGATTTTCAAATCAGGCCAGCTACGAGCTTCAGTCCAGAATGATTTTGCATGCGTATAATGAACGAGTGCATGCATAATGTCCTCGTTTGCATCCAAGCAAACTCTGCATCTTCCCAAGGGTGCAATATGGCGACGGTGTAGTGTTTTCTCCACGAGCAGAATACCACGTCGCACACGCCACCAGAACACAGCCCTGTCCCACAACTGTTTTTCATAATTCGAAGTTTCCATAAGCATCCCTTCCGCTAGAGTATGCTCGTTCCACGTTATTAGAGATTGATACGCCGTTTTCACAGTGTAGATACCCTTTTTTTTCCAATCCCCAGGCCCAGCGACGCAGTGGTATATTGAGGATTGCAATCTGCATTAGGTGCTGTGAAATTTTTCTGACCAAGTTAACCTTCCATGTCCAATTTTCAGTATCGATGAGCTCTGAAACCTTAGTCAACTCGTCCTCCCCAATCTGAACCGAAGGTGTCATAGTTCGAGTTCCTGGGATCCATTTGTCTGTCCAGATAGAGGTTGGCGTCCCATCTCTAGTTCGTTTGAACGGACCTTGAGACAAGGCCTCTCTCCCAGCTACAATAGCTCGTCAAGCAGCTGAAGCTCCGCTCGACACACTGGCGTGCATGAAATCTGAATCTAGGAAGTATTTGGTTTTCAAAACTCTCGCACTTAGTGAGTCCGGAGGATGTGTGATAAATCTCCATCCGTGCTTACCAAGCAAAGCTAGATGCAACTTACATCGAATTCTTTCTCCCAGGCGATCAAATGTGCAACTAGTAATGCGACCAACGGCTGTGGGCAGCCCCAAATATGGCTCACTAATTAAAGGCCTCCGCTGTAATTCCGATTGACAATTTCAGAGTTTGGCGCAACATAAGAGTGAGGTGTGTTTGGACTGAAATAGGTTGAGCTCTTTTCTCTATATATTAACACACTGTCCTGAACAATCCTCATATATTCTCAAAATAATATTCAACCTTATTGCATGTATTTTACGAATCTGCCTTCATGAATGTTAAACTGTCATCCGCAAACAGCAAATGGTTTATCCACGGGGGATCGAGGACTAATAACGCTTATGCCTCTGTCCACAAAATTCCCTCGATAGTAATTCGGCGGAGCTGTGAAACCTTCTGCACATAGCAGGAATGAATAACAGTAGTATCTCGAGCCACACTAGCCGACGACAGTCGTACGTAGCACATGAAGGCATGAAGCCGAACGCGGTGGCATGTATATGCATCCGCTCGCGTGATAGCGACACCGTGCCCTGCGACGCAAGCTAGCGCGCGGCGGCTCGCGCACAGCCCGCCTCCGCCCTCCATATATTCCGCCCGCCCGCTCGCGTCGCGCGTGCATACTCACCGGCCGATCGGACTGCTCACCGGCCGGGGGACCCGGGAGGAGGCGGAGCGTGCACATGCCGCCGGGCGCTCGCGCCGCGCGCGTTCGGCGAGGGGAACCGGACAAGACAAGGGCGCCGCATTATTGTGCTCGATCCAGCCCGTGACCGCGAGCGCGCGCGTGCCAGCGTCAACCTCTATGGCTCCGCCGTAAGCTCGCTCTCTTTTCTTCGTGTCGGTTTTGGCCAGACTCCCAACCGTACATACATGGATTGACGGGTTGCGTTCGCAATAATAGCACGCATCATGCCGTGCATGTCGCACCAGGAGAAGCTAGCACCAAAGCCAACAGCCAGGCAGACGTAGACGGAGCGCGAAAGGGGCGTCGCAACCACCCTAGCCCAACCTCCGCATGTACCAGTACGCTACACAATGCAATACCCAGATATATCCATACACATAGCATGCCACCATGGATGCAACTTGCGACGTTGCCATGCTAGCCGACTTCACCGATCACCGGCCGGTGGAAGTACATGGACATATGGTCACAGTCACAGGACAAGAGTATGGTACGTACGTCGTGTCGTGTGTTCTCGCCGGTTGTTCTGTGGCGCCAAATCGACGGAGAGCGACACAGTTGAACATTCCGCGCACGTACGTACAATCATGGATCGACCACCACGTCGTACGGCCTTCCATATGGAGGTATCGAGCGAGCGCAGCTACATTCTTTGTATGTCTAAATCCAAGTCAAGCAGAGATTTCTTGTCTCTAAGTCGATTTGTAAAAACTTCAGTTTAGTGAAAGGGTTAATTGGATAGACGCCACTGCAATTTCGGCCTATTTGAGAAACGCTACTGTAACTTTCAACTTTCGAAAAATGCCACTGCAACTCTGTGTACATCTCATATATGCCATTACACCCAATTACGACGCCAATACAGCCAATTATACACCGTAGGTCGCTTGTACTAATACATAATACGTACACACGGCGGGGTCCACCGAACAGGTACTTGACATGTGACGCTGTCCCGCACCCCTCCGTCCCCAGTCCCGCACCCCTCCCTCCCCTGTCGCGCTGCCCACGTTCCTCCCTCCCCAAACCCTAACCGGCGGCGGTTGCCGGCGAGCATGGGCATGGCGGCGGATGCCGGAGATCCTGGCGGCGGGGAGCACCTGGTTCCCGCACTCCCTCCCCACCCCTCCGACCGTACAGAAGCCCCCCTGAATCAACTTTCCCCTTGGCGACCGAAGACGACGAGCAGGAAGGCGGTGGTGCCACGGGATGGCGGCGAGCATGGCGGGGACGAGCAGCCCATTCCTGTATTCTCGCACCTCCTCTCAGAGCGGTCGGAGGCTCCTCCCAATCCCCTCTTAGTAGAGGACATTGGCGACGGCCAGGACCTGACAGGAGCGATGACCGCAGCCCCGACTCCTCTGTCTCTGTAAGTACAAACTAAATCCTGGTTCATGTCCCAAATCCGATTTTTGGGTATCTTAGTCCTCACGAATTGAAAGCATCACAAATTTTGGGTATCTTAGTCCTCCCAAATTGACTAGTGTTTCTGCCGATTTTTGGTAGGTGCAATGAACAATTTGAGATAGATTGGGGATGTTATCTAGCCCAGGATGCCGAGATGCTAACTTTGGGTGGATCTGCAAGTTTAGTTCCTACCTGTCCGTTTCCTCTTTTGCTTGCTCATGTTGCTAGTTCAAGCCAACCCAATGATGTAGACGCTGAGCAGCAAAGTATTGATGTTGATGCTGAGCGGCAAACAGATGATGTAAATGCTGACCCATTTGATAATGAAGAGGAGTATGTTGGAGTTGACGACGAGAGCATGTATGATGTTAATGTGCCTATAACTGTAATAGAGCAACCAAAAGCACCAACAATTACTGAAGGAGATGACAATATGGATAAGTCAGAGGTAATGCAACATATCCAAGAGGAGACTGAGGTTGCTGATTTTCATCCCCTGCAGTACAATATTGCACAGGATCCTGAAAATCTAGATATTCGAGTAGGAGCTCTATTCCCTGACATTGTAGCCTTTCGCAAAGCAATAAGGCATCATGCTGTGATAGCTGACTTTGAATTCACTAAAGTGAGGACTGACCACACTAGATTCATTGCTGAATGCGCACATGAGACTTGTCCATGGCGCATTCATGCATCTAAGTTGCGTGATGAACCAGTTATCATGGTATGCTTACTTTTTTGTTTGTTCATACTAGCAAGACATTGTTTTACATTTCCGCCACTTGTTTCTTTGCTGATACTAGCATGACATATTTTTGTAGATAAAAAAGATCCCTTTCGAGCATGACTGTCCAACCACGAAGCTTGAAGATAGCAAAATGGCATCACAAGATTGGGTTGTAGAGACGCTTGCAGATTGGGTGAAGAAAAACCCCGGAGCAGGCACAAAACAAGCTATGGTGAAGTTGCATGGTGACTATAACTTCAAGTTGAAGTATGGTAAGGCTTGGGCAGGTATGAGAGTAGCTCTGGATAAAATCCATGGTAAATACGAGGATTGTTTTCAGTTGTTGTTTAGTTGGAAAGCAGAAATCGAGAGGAAGAGTCCCGGAAGTATAGTTGAAATTGAATTAATTAAGATCAATGATAAGTACCATTTCAACAGAATCTTTGTCGCATTCAAGCCCTGCATAGATGGTTTTTTAGCTGGTTGTAGACCATACATAGGAGTAGATGCAATCGCACTTAACGGAAAGTATGTTGGTCAGTTAGCATCAGCAACTTCAGTAGATGGACACAATTGGTTGTACTACATAGCATATGCTGTGTTTGATTCAGAAACAAAAGAGAACTGGACATGGTTTATGCACCAGTTGCGTAGAGCTGTAGGATCACCACCTAGGCTTGTCATTTCTGGTGATGCTTGCAAAGGTTTAGAAAGTGCTGTGGACACTGTATTCCCAGAATGTGAATATAGAGAGTGCATGAGGCATCTATACCAGAACTTCATGAAAAAATTCCATGGTAAAGTGTACACATACCATTTGTACCCAGCTGCAAGGGGATTCACCGAGCAAAAGTTCAGGTATCACATGGAGAAGATATATGAGGCAGATCCAAAAGCTATTGAATATCTAGAGATGCACCATAGTAGGATCTGGTATAGATGTGCCTTTGGGGAAGCTAGCAAGGTTGATTATCTCACTAACAACATCTCTGAAAGTTTTAACAAGCAGATCAAAGATTTTAAAGGGATGAATGTATGTGAGTTGTTTGATAGGATTAGAGAGCTCATAATGGTGAAGTTCAATGTGAGGAGGCATGTTTCTAGGCAGATGGCGGGCAGAATACTACCAGCTATCCTTAAAAAGCTCAATGCCCTTAGCAAAACAATTGGACCACATAAAATCTCATGGAATACTGAAACTGAAGCAGAGGTTCCCCTGCATAATGTCAAAACCTATGACCAAAGGCACACGGTAGACTTGCAGAAAA
Source organism: Avena eriantha (assembly GCA_910589775.1). Lineage (NCBI taxonomy): Eukaryota > Viridiplantae > Streptophyta > Magnoliopsida > Poales > Poaceae > Avena > Avena eriantha. The sequence continues at coordinate 487,406,732 of OU342740.1, forward strand.
GAGCTTGCACCTGTCGTGTATATCAAGTTTCAGGACAACCTTGTATTCATGCATTAGCCTTTATTTGCTCAATGAGAGTAAGAGGGTTGAAATCCAGTCCTATGTTAATGAATACTACAGTGTGGCTAGGTTCCAGGCTGCATATGCAGCACCAATGCCATCAATGATAGATAAAACACAATGGGTGCATGTAGATCTTGGGTTCACAGTATACCCACCTATACACGAGAAAAGGCCTCCTGGCAGGCCTAGAGTACAGAGAATTAGAGGGTTCCTTGAACCTGGAAGGAAGGTGGTGAAGTGCAAGAGATGCAAGCAACCTGGCCACTTTGAAAAAACTTGCAAAGCCCCACCTCCGAAATATCCTGAGTATATTGACGAGCAACCCCAAGAGCAGCCGCAAGAGCACACACCTAGTAAAAGGAGTGGTAACTTTTTTTTATTAACTGTTTTATTTCCTAACTAGTTATTGATTCACATTTCCTAATTTTTCCAATTTTCTATTAATTTCAGGAAGCGATTTGCGGAGGAGAAAGATGTGGAAGACGGTGAGCCTATAGTTAACTGGAAGAGGTAATTCTTCTAATTCTAAAGTAGCAAACGAATATGAGCCTATGCTAATTGCTCCATTAATATTGTTGCATCCATTCATATGTAGGAATAAGTCTACCCCAACCAAGAACAAGTCTCCGGTTAAGAAGGCAACACCAGCCAAGAAGGCGACACCAGGCAAGAAGGCGACACCCGCAAAGAAGGTGACACCCGGAAAGAAGTCGACACCCGCGAAGAAGGCTACACCAGCAAAGAAGTCGACACCCAGGAAGAAGGCGACACCAGCAAAGAAGGCGACACCAGCGAAGAAACAAGCTAAAGGCAAAGAAAAGAAGAAGTCGCCGGTGAAGAAGAAGTCTCCAGCGAAAAATGGCAACAAAAAGAAACCTGAGATTGTCGCACCATCCACGAGTGAGGCGATTTTGAAGCCAACTCTTCGAACCAAGCGAAGCCTTATGTATTGGCTTAGGGGCTAGATTGTGCTTTGTGTATCTGTGTGTTATTTTGGTGATGGCCTTTCTATCCTGCAACTATGTTGAAATATGGCTGTAGGTATGCATGTGAACCTGTTAGTATGAGTATAGTTGTAGGTATCTATGCACGAGAACCTGTTGGTATGATTCTAGAAGTATGTTATAATGATTCTAGAACTATGTTAGAATGTTTGAATGTATGTTATGAGATGTTAAACTGGAGCTATATGAGATCTTGAAAACGTGAAGCAATATGAGATGATGATTTATTTTCATATTTTTTCAGTGAATACGCCACTGTCCTTTGTTCTCACTTTGTAGTCTGGTCATGATGACCTGAACTTTTGCTCGGTGAATACCTGAACCTACTCGAATTTTCAGTGAACACATGACAATTTTATCATGACCATTTTTTAGGTCTAAGCCTGATTCTAGTGGGCCCCGCCATACATGAGTATATACGCTGGAAATACGATGGTATCTTGCCGGTAATGTGAGGTTAATTGGGTGTAATGGCATATATGAGATGTACACAGAGTTGCAGTGGCATTTTTTGAAAGTTGAAAGTTGTAGTGGCGTTTCTCAAATAGGCCGAAATTGCAGTGGCGTCTATCCAATTAACCCTTAGTGAAAAGTACAACCTGCACATTTCTATATACTTGCACCTGTTAGAGCATCTCTAGTAGATACCGCATCCGAGGGTACCGCAAAACAAGTTTGCGGTGAACCGTATGTCGCGTTTACGGTGCGAAAAGACCGGGCGGAGCATATGTCGTATAGTGTACCGCAAAAACAAATATTCTCTTTTACGGGTCAGGTATGTCATTTCTGTTCCGTCCCTTCGCGTGCACCGCAAAACACATTTTAACGCAAAGAACATAATTCAGTGTTTCAACGAGAAATAGAACAAAATTTGGCCATACATATTGTCAAAAGTACGACATAATTCAACGGCGAGCTACTCAATCATAGTAATATACCAAACGATTAAGTAACCCTCATCAATGATCTCGCTTCCACTGTCCTCTTCCGCGCCGCCGCCGTCTTCCGCGTCGTCGTCCTCCTCAGAGCCGCCGTGCTCTTCCGCACCGTCGTTCTCCTGCTATCGAAAATCTCAATGATTCCCGCACGACCCGCCTCCCTCCGGAACTCTTCCCGGAGCGCGTCGTCGATTGTGGTATAGATCATGCGGCCACGAACTGCCCAGAATCGCGCCCTCCCTTTGAGGTTGCGGAGGTCGGGGTGGATCTCCCGCCTATAATCGAGGTAGAGGGCAAGCGCGGCCATGCACTCCTTTTTGAGAGAGGAGGGAGAGGGAGAGGGGGAGAGAGAGAGAGAGAGAGAGAGAGGAGGGAGCAAAGCAGGAGAGTGGGGGTGGAAGCGGCCGGCGGCGGTGGCGGCGAGGCGACGGTGGCGGCTGAGCAGGAACGGGCGGAGGGAAAATTTCCTTCCCACCAACCGAAGAGTGAGGATGCGGTTTCCCGCATACGCAACCCTCAGAACGTATATATGCGGCACAGAAGCGATGGTAAGCGGGGAACCACAAAAAAATTCAGATGCGATAAGTTTTAGGGTATTTGGAATGACCACTTTTTCCGCCTCATACCGCAAACGGATGGTTATTTTGCGGTACCGCGCAGGATCGGTATCTGCTAGAGATGCTCTTATATGATTACAACGGGGTTCTTATCTACTCGCACCTGTTATAGTAGGATTATAGCAATAGACAGGCGTAGACCCTAGATGCACACAGCCAGGAAAAGACCGTCGGCACTTCCACGTATTCCTATAGTGCGGGTATTATCCTCCTTTTTCAGAAAAAAAAGAAAATAGGATTATGGAAAGGGCTCTTTTGACTTCCAGGATTCTCAAAACACAGGAATAGAAAACCGCATGATTGGATTGATATGTCCATTTTTATCTAAGATGGTTTTACATGCCCAACATAATGGCCTTTTCGCTCCTAATATTATTAAAAATGGAGTTATTATACTCTGATATGCTCGTGATAATGTTCTTTGCATAACTCGTAATCATGAAATGGTTGTGAATCTCAAGCTTCTGATGTATATGTTTGAGCTTATGTCAGGTTCACAGATAAACTTTATGAAAAGTGAAATCTTCACTACTGGTGCCTATAATAATGTCAAAGAATTCTATTATGATTTATTCAATGGTCAAGTTTGTCAGTTGCCTATGAAATATCTTGGTGTACCTGTTACTTTTGCAAACTTAAAAAAATATGGACTAAGATTTCTTGGATGCAAAGATAATAAAAAAATGGTTTCTTCGATTGGTGATCCCGCTTCATCTAATGGGCAATTAACTTTGTAAGACTCCGGTCTATCTGGAATTCCTATTTTTACATGTCCATTTCCCTAATGAATAAGACATATATGGAAAAGTTGGATAAACAAATAAGAGGTTATTTCTATGCCGGTAAAAAATAAAATACCATATCGTAAACTGGACTAGAAACTGTAGATATAATAGTAAAGAGGGTCTTAGAGTGAAAGATTTGAGAAAGCAAAAAAAGTTTACTTTGCAAGTAGTGGTGGAAGTTGGAAACTCAATTTGCCCTTTGGCAACAGATTGTGAAAGCTAAATATTTGAGGAACAAGTATGTAGCATCTGCTAAAACTAGGGTGCATGATTCTCCATATTAAATGCACTTATGAAAGTCAGGTATGTTTACTTTGCTGGTAGAAAGCTTATTTTTAATAAGGGTGACTTAGTGAGATTTTGGCTTGACCCTTAGCTTGATGATAATCCTTTATGCACATCTCATCATATGATTTATGATATTTGTCAGGGTTAGGATTTGACTTTTGAAAGGTGGTGAATAATGAGTTTAATATACCCTATAGAAGAAGATTACTTCCTGTTTTTCTAGTGGAATAGTATAAAAATTGTGCACTATTGATCCCAGTTAAAATGTTTTTGATGGTGTCATCCGAAACTTATTTACCAATAGTATTTTCTACTAAATCCATATACCAATACTTGGGATTTATCTGAATCGGATAACAAATGGATTTGGAAGGCTAAAATCCTCTTAAAAATAAAGATTTCTTGTCGAAATTATATCAAGATGCCATTTTGGCTAGAGATAATATGAATAAAGGAAAATGGTCCGGATATCCTTCATATTCCTTCTGCAATCAAAATGAATCTACCAAAAATTATTCTTTGGTTACTCTCATGCTAGAGTGGTTTGGGGTACTTTGGGAGCTATACTTGGTATTTATTCTTCCCTTCTTCACTTTGGCAAAGATTTGCTTGGTTTTGTTCCTTCTTTCCAAATGGAAATTTTCTATGCTACAGCTTGTTGACAAATTCGAATGCTAGAAAAAAATATTACATTTTAAGATCTCGTAATGTGACTATATCCACTGTGTGCTCATTTCTACATTTATGGGTAAGTCTCTATGGGAATGATGATTGTGACAAGATGAGAGAAGCTGATCAACTTTTGCATCAGGTGTCTGTGCTAAATTCAAACTTGTTAGCAGGCTCTCCAGGATCGTCTTTCTACCGTGGTGAGAGTGCTTATTACCAACTACAGGATTTAGATCTTTCTAGGGTGGATGGTGTTTATTGTGGCAAGTTTTGTTTATTGGTGATTTGTTTGGTTGTTGTGCTACCTAGAACTTGTTTTGTCTATAGATTATCATAGTGAAGGGGTAGTTTTTCCCCTAGTATGATCTTGATGCCGAGATCATACTACATGTGTTCCCACAATTTTTTTGCCTTTTGTTTTACTATCTTTTCTCATCCTCTGTAATTGTTGTTAAAGATCCATGTATTTCCATCAATCCTACAAGGGGAATAGACAATTTGGAAAAAAAATGTCCTTTTGAATCCTACATGATTACAAAACTACAAGATTTTGGATCTAATGTGTTTGATTGGATATGCACAAGAAACCCAAAGGAATTGTAAAAAATAATAGAGTAGATGCAAATTCTCCTCCAAACAGAATGCAAAGCGATCCTTTGGAGGAATTTCTAAGCATTCTTATCCTTTGAATCAAACCACTTTCATAGTAAAATTTCTAAGGATCCAGATCCTTAAAAAATGCTATAGAATTCTTTTGAATTGAAAGAAGCCTAAGATCATCATAGAGAAGCAAAAGTCTAGATAGATCAGATCGCATGAGTACAAGTACTCTTACGCATGAGTACAAGTACTCCTACGCATGAATTAATTTGACATAATGCATCAGTGGAAATTCCAATTGAAGCCTCTAACAATGACACAATGCCTCCTACCACTAGCCATGGCCAATATGGCCATGCAACGGGCTATTAGGCCTTCCTTCTCATTATGTATATATGTAGACTATCAAGCATGTCTAATCTATTCTAGCTACCACAAGTGTTGTGCCTTTATACATTTGGCTCATGTTACACGTGTTCAAGTTATAACTTTCACTATATCAACTAAAGTTGCATTTTGGTGTTTATACCAGGGTGCATGTTTAGAAGATACCTATACCTGCAAGGAAAATTTTGGTCTTTTGTGAGTGCACAATTTGTGAGCCTGATGGTAGCCTAATTCCAAGACAAACAATTGATAGGGGAGTCTAATTATTTCCGTTCTTGATTATTCCAGTTGCAATTTCTCCTAATACTTCTTGTTTAGAAATTGCGATGGTTATGATGCTTGGAGTGTGAGATCAACTTAGACATAAAGAAATCTCAGAGGATAAGGAATTAGAAAAATGTTTTGTAATAACAAAAAAAATGTTCCTTCAATTTACATAGATTGCATGGAATATATTCCCTCGAGGTCAGTAACACACTGCATTTAAATCGAAGTGAGTTCTGTGGATACCGTCTTTTCTTTCCACTATACACCTCTAGTCAATACTAGTTCTTGTTCCGTTGATCTAGCCTAGCGGTTTAGACTTTGAGCACACCTTCTATTTTCATTCTAGATTCTCTATTTTTTTACCACATAACCTAGGCGAACATTTGGCACACTATATACTAAAGTTAATTACACAAAACTGCACCATGAAGTCCCTTATATAAGTTTGACACAACTTTTTGATCTTTGTTTTCACAAAACCTCAAATTGTAGCCTTAACTATCCAATTCTTATGGTTTGATAGAATTGGCAGAGGTGGTCCACTTATCAACACTTATCTGGACTCCCACTACACATACTTCACAAAGTTGGACATGGCCCCCCCTAAGTCAGCCCTCATCACCTTTTTCCTTCTACCCTCTTCTCTCTCCGTGAAGCAACACCGACTCCTTGGCTTGCCGTCTTTAGTTGTCTTCACCACGACAATCGGCGGCCTCATAATCCAAGGGAACTCCTCTAAATTCCTTACTTTAAAGCTAACCTTGGTCCTCTTAAAAAAACATTCCCACCCCGCCGCTTGAGGCTTGACCAACACCTTGCAGCACAACATTGAAGGTGTCTCAACTTTGTTGCGAGGTCGATATGGCAAGAAGGTGGCCTTGGTAGTGGTACCCTGCCCGCTCCACCGACACCTTATATAAAGTGGAAATGATGGGGATGGGATCCACAAAGATCATATGCGATGCCAAGTACGTCGAGCTTGTCAAGAAAGTCGTTGTAGAGGAAGGTGAGTCCTCCCAATTGCAATTTTCAAGAAAAAATGCAAGTTCCACTTTTCACTAACTGTAATTGCACATACATATTTTTACTGAACTTTAGTTGCACTTTTCAACCTAGGTACATTTTTCTAGAAAATTGCATGTTCACACTTTTCACTAAAAAATCAGTTGCACTTTTCTGAATCGTCTGATAAGAGCAAGTACAATAAGGTACAGTCAGCTGGCTATAAGATTTTAAATATTATATTTTGAATGAGGTGGATGAGAGAGAAGAAGAGAGAGAATGTAAGCGGACTCTCATGCAAGAGCCAGCTCTAACACGTGCTCATAGACACTTTGTGGAAATGAAATATGAACCAAATATTGATTAAGTAGTAGACTTATGTAACTATCTATTGTATCGGATTTGCTAGTTCTCAGGTGCCTGAAAACTTCTTAGTTCTCAGCCACCTCTTTCACCGTTCGATTTATCTCGTGATTTGTGCAATGTGGGAGTTACACGTGAGTTACAACTAGATTGTAACTGAGAATTAGTACAAATCTTATGAGTTGCAATTAGGTTGCAAATGAGAATTAGTACAAATAGTAATCAGTGACTTAGACATAAGAAGTTCTCAAGTGCCTGAGATATAGATACTTCCCTATTCTATGTATCGGCTATAGGATTGGCTATAGATGATATGACACTTTCTTATAGTCAACCGCATGCTACACTATTGAACTTGCGAACTTAGAGAAATGAAGCTGCGAACACGAGCCACGACAATGATTACAAGAAGGAGCAAAAGCATCCAAAGGTGAAAAAGTTCCAAGTATCGGTTCAACGGAAGGAAATCAGAAGAGGTCGCGCGCACACCATCAGCCTAGCTACGTGTTTTTTTGCATGGTATTACATGTCTCATTTATATATCATAAAGATCATAGTATAAGCCCGTAAACACTGACCTAACAAAACTGAAAAGACATCAAAACACAAGCTTTTGCGCAAAGGACCACCCGCCAAGAAAGAAAACAATCTAAACGAAGAAACCTCTGAGCTTGACACCGACGCCCGTCACCTGCCTCTGGCACCACCATAACAGCCACCCAAGGAAAGAATGATGGATCACCACCTCATCGAAGGAAAGAATGACGGATCAGCCTAGCTACGTGTTTTTTTGCATGGTAATACGTGTCTCATTTATATATATCATAAATATCATAGTACAAGCCACGTAAACACTGACCTAACAAAACTGAAAAGACAGCAAAACACAAGCTTTTGTGCAAAGGACCACCGGTCAAGAAAGAAAACAATCTAAACCGAAGAAACCCTTAAGCTTGACGCCGACGCCCGTCACCTGCCTCTGGCACCACCATAGTAGCCACCCAAGGAAAGAATGACGGATCACCTCCTCACCGAAGAAAAGAATGACGGATCAGCCTAGCTACGTGTTTTTTTTTTGCATGGTAATACGTGTCTTATTTATATATCTAAATATCATAGTACAAGTCACGTAAACACCGACCTGACAAAACTGAAAAGACAGCAAAACGCAAGCTTTTACACAAAGGACCACCGGCCAAGCTAGAAAGGAAACAATCTAAACCGAAGAAACCTCTGAGCTTGACGCCGATGCCCGTCACCTGCCTCTGGCACCGCCATAGCAGCCACCCAATGAAAGAATGACGGATCACCTCCTCACCCAAGGAAAGAATGACTGATCAGCCTAGCTACGTGTTTTTTTTGCATGGTAATACGTGTCTTATTTATATATAATAAAGGTCATAGTACAAGCCACGTAAACACCGACCTGACAAAACTGAAAAGACAGCAAAACGCAAGCTTTTGCGCAAAGGACCACCGGCCAAGAAAGAAAACAATCTAAACCGAAAAAACCTCTGAACTTGACGCCGACGTCCGTCACCTGCCTCTAGCACCACCATAGCAGCCATCCAAGGAAAGAATGACGGATCACCTCCTCACCCAAGGAAAGAATGACTGATCATCCTAGCTACGTGTTTTTTTCATGGTAATACGTGTCTCATTTATATATCATAAAGATCATAGTACAAGCCACGTAAATATCGATCTGACAAAACTGACAGTAAAACGCAAGCTTTTGCGCAAAGGACCACCGGCTAAGAAAGAAACAATTTAAATCGAAGAAACATCTGAGCTTGACGCCGACGTTTGTCACCTGCCTCTGGCACCACCATAGGAGCCACCCAAGACGGATTACCTCCTCACCCAAGAAAAGAATGACGGATCAGCCTAGCTGTTGCCGCGAGTAATGCTACAGTTACGGGCTGATTGATACCGAAAGTATCTTACGGAATGATATGACAATCAGTAATTGGTGTACGAGATTTACATAGAATAACTGCCCCGGGTAACTTCCAATCATGGGATTCCACCTGCGTCCGTAAGAAAAAATCGGTAGGCAGTGTCTAAGTGTGACCAATCATCAGCAACCGAAGATTCTTCGCCATGTGCAAAATAGAAACGACAAACAATATGAACACAAACGAACCATCGCAATTAGCCAAGCAGCTGCGTCTTGTCGCGTGCGTTCACGAGACTCACAGTGCATTTCTTCTTAGTACTAATTTGTTTCGACATATGTCCGTGCATGTACGTGTGTCCTCGCCTGCCGCCGTGGTCTGAGAGACTTGGGCTCATATCATCACGGTTTCAGCGCCGAGTAGGTCCGGTACTTGTATTCCTCCGCCGCGGTCTTTGCCTCCTCCGCGCCGGCGTCGACGCCGTAGCTCTTGTGGTGGCACGGCACGTAGGTGCTGACGGGACACGTCATCTTGGTCCTGTGGAAGAACCCGGCGCACTCCTCGTGCGACCGCTGGTTGGGCGCATAGGGGATGCAGTTGCGGTCGACGTTGAGCTTCCCCTCCTTGAGGAGGTCCCAGCAGCACGCCCCGAGCCCCGTGAAGTAGTTGCCGGAGAGCGTGAGATTGACGAGGTGGCCGTCGTAGGCGAGGCGACAGAGCGCGTCGGGCACCACGCCGTAGAGGAGGTTGTCCGCCAGGTTGAGCTGCTCCACCTTCCTTAGGCACGCGTAGGACGCCGGGATGGTGCCCGTGAGCTGGTTGGTGCCGGCGTCGATGACCGTGGCCTTGGCGAGCAGGCCGAGCTCGTAGGGGAGGCAGCCGCTGAGCCTGTTGTTGAGGAAGAGCACCTCCAGGAGCGTGCTGGCGGCGCGGGCGATGGACGATGGGATAGGCCCCGTGAACTTGTTGTTGGCGAGGGAGAGGTAGTTCACGGGCGAGTCGCCGAGGTTGGCCGGGAGCTTGCCGGAGAACTGGTTGTTGTTGACGAAGATGGCCTCCACGATCGGGAAGGAGCAGAAGAGCCCGTACGGCAGCTCGGCGTAGAACCTGTTGAACCTGATGTCGATGAAGGTGGCGTTGGTGAGCCCCAGCACGTCCGTCGGGAATGTGCAGGGGGCGAGCTTGTTGTTGCTGAGGTCGAGCTCGTAGAAGTACTGCAGCGCCCTGAGGTTGGGCACCAGGCCGCCCAAGTCGTTGGAGTTGGCGTGGAAGAGCGCCAGGTCCGGGAGCGCGTCCACGAACCCCACCACGCTGGCGGACTGCAGCATGTAGCCGTTGAAGTCCACGGACGCGAGGGCCCGCTCCTTGACGTTGGGCGGCGCCTCGCAGTAGAAGCCCTTGTAGGAGCCGCAGACGTCGGTGCCGGTCCAGCTGCGGGTGATGCCCTGGGGGTCCCTGGTAATCGTGTTCTTGAACCTCTGGATCACCAGGTACGCCCTGTACAGCCGCTCGTTCTCGAAGTCGCACGCCTGCGGCTCGGACGACGACGGCGGCGATGGCGGCGGCTGCTGGTGCGACGGCGAGCTGCCTCCGCCGCCGCCGATGCCGATGCTGATCCCCCCGCCTTTGCCGATGCTGATCCCCCCGCCTTTGCCGATGCTGATGCCGATGAGGTCGCGCCGGCTGGCGTCGGTGGTACGCGTCGCGAGCGCAATGCAGCAGGAGGCCAAGAAGCACAAGAGAACCGAGCGGCTGCAGCTCGAAGGAGGACCTGCCATTATCTGAGAACAAATGATTACGGCCTCGTGCCTGTGCTTCACATGTGTTGTGTATGTCTACGGAGCTGGCGAGTTCGGCGCGACGCTGCAGGCCTCCAGCGAATGTTGTGGCGCAGTGTGTGTATATATAAACCAAGCAAGTGCATGTGGCAGCGGCTGCACGGAGCCACGGCGGCAATTGGCATGTGCATGCAAACCACGGGAGACAGGAAAGAGAAAAACACAGCTGCTGCTGAAACCTTTCCAGTTTGAGTTTTGCTCCGGTGTCCTCCCCTACTCCCAAACTTACAAAACTGAAAACAGAAGGATGATCAGGATTGACCGATATCCCTTCATGTCCCCTACTCCCAAACTTACAAAACTGAAAACAGAAGGATGACCAGGATTGGCCGATACCCTTCATGTACTCCAAACCGAAAGGGTATCAGTCAATCCTAGCCCTCCTTGTATTTTCAATTTTGTAATTTTAGTATGAGGGGGAGGACACCGAAGCACATCTCTCCCAGTTTTACCACGTTGTTCAGGCCCCGGCCGATTTCCAAATGATCTGCGAGAGGAGAACACAAAGGCCTCCACTCCACAAAAATTGGTTGCTTTCACAAGATGGCATCAGGACGGATCCAACCGTCCCTAAGCCTTAGGCAGTTGCCCAAGTTTCCAGCCGGCCGACAAGATTTAATAGCAATTTATTTAAAAATATATCATTGGTCTTGAAATACCGTTTGCTTAGACTTTGAAGAATTCTTAGATCCGCCGCTGATCTTTATGTCAGAATGTCTACAATTTCGTCAACATAATAGTGCCACATTGAGGCAAATGTACACCTTGGAGGTCGTCTTGCAGTGTTTTCTTTTTCGAAATTTTAAGACTTTGATTTCCAAGTTTCAAAAAAAATTCGAACCAAATACTTGGATATAGTTTATGTTGTATTCCATCAGTGTGCAAATTTTCGCAACAAAATGCTTTGTATTTTGGTATCAACAAAAATAATAAGATTTCACAAGAAGACAAAATCTGGATTTCGGTGCACTATCGTCGACAAACTCCGCATTTATCATTTTTGCTGAAGGACCCAGATGCTGCAATTAACCAGAGCGGTGGGTACATCTTACAGAAAGGATTAGAAAAGAAGAAAAAATACAATAGGGTCCCTCAACTTTGCACGTAGCACCCTGCAGGTTTGCGAAAAACGCGATCAAGTCCCTGCAATCCGCAGCAAGCTCGCCTCTAGCCACAGCCGCCGGCGTCGGCACCGGGGACGAACCACTTGGGCTGACGTCGACGTGGGATGTCGCGGGAAGGGAGAACAAAGGCAGCCTGAAGCGATTGAAGAAGCTCGGGCACAGAGGCCACACGAGCTCGGCGTGGCCTTCCTCAAGGCCGAAGGTAGCGGGTAGCAGACATCTTCCGCTTGGATAACGCCGGAGGAATCGCAGCATCGTCGCCTGGGAGCACCAGATAGCCTCATTCTTCGACACCATCTTCAGCTTCAGATCCATCCCCCATCTTTCCCTCGCCACCACGACATGCCGAGAGATGGAAGGAGGGCTAGACGCCGTTGACGCCGCGAAGAAGAACACGAGTTTTATGACCGAGCCACCGAGAACCCTCCTCCTGCAGCTGGCTTCAACCGCTGAAGCGTGAGGAAGAAGAAGGCTCAGCAACCTCCTGGCGCCACCCGTTAGCACCACGGAGTAACTCGAAGCCACGGTGCGTCGCTCCAGCCCACTTGAACTAGGCCACCTCCCCTCGCCGCCACGGCCGGCCAGAGATGACCCAAGCTCAGACTGCTCGAGATCCCCACCAACAACCGACGTAGCTTTATTCATGGTGACGGTGGTCGCCTCCCACCCACCAAGGATGAAGAGGAGATCAACGAGAAGACCAAGAACACCATAGATCTGGCTACACAGAGCCCTGGTGTCGCCTCCATCAACGAGAAAAAGCCCACTACCGGCATAAAGCCACTACACCTATCTCTACCTACTCTGGCGCCTCTTCCCGTCCATCTCCGGCCAGCTAATCCGGCGGAGAGGACCCAGGAAGGGCCCGGTCCACGGAAGGGCCCGACTTGAGTGCCTTTGGGTGCCGAGATACTTAGATCATCCATATGCTAGAGGAAAGACGGTTGGAAAGAGGTCTATGAACCGATCGATACGTAGTAGAGAATCGATGTATGTTGTGAGATGAAAGAGAACGTTGGTTCGGTTCAAAGCCTTATAATATAATTTCCGATCTACACAAGAGAAGAAGAGAACAATCACATGCATATGCTAGATGAAATAGACAAGGAAAAAAAATGGATTTTCTGCAAAAACATAAGGCCCACGTATACTGCCACAAGCGGCTCAATAGACATAGCAGCGGAATCGGGTCGATTCCTTCTTTTACTTGAATATTGAATCACACAACCATAGTGGATGGTAGAAACCAGAGCCAGAACTGTTGGTAATGCTGTGGTGGACAGATTTCTTGCGGTTATCAATGTCATTGTCATGGCTATTTTTAGTTTAAAATTTTAACACGAAGGAAATGGTGCTTTGAAGCTACAAATTCGTAGTTAGAGCATCTCTAGCGGATACCCGTATATTGGCTGGCCAAAATTTCATGACGATATGGGGCAACAAAGCCAAAATATGGCATTTCCATATACCACAAACGACCCAGACCAGTAATTTTTTTGGGATTTTCCACATCCACTACCCCCTTCCCGAATAGAAACCCTCGCCGCCACCCTCTCTTGTCTCCGATTCCAGCCACCTCTGCTGGGGAACCTCAAGTCGCCGCGGCCCGCCCTCTCCCAGACCCCCACCTACCTATGGCCGGCCAATCGTGCCACAATTTGGGCGGACGCGACAGCGCTTCTCTACGCCGCGTCAGGAGCTCGCGCGTCGCCGTCGAAGGAGGTCCGACGGCGCCGCTTCGTGCAGGCGCGCGCACACCCGTGTGACCTCGCATGCATGGACGTGGCTGCCGTTTGGCCCTGGCGCCAAGGATGTCGAGGCAGGTAGCTCGCGCGCGCTGGCGAGCGGTGGCCCGGTCCTCCGCGCGCCGGCTCCCGCCGACAACGACTCCGACTCCGATGAGGCGAGCGAGGAGCTCACGGTTCCCCAAGCAATTTTCAACACACTCGGGACCCTCGTCTACCGCGCGAAGCGCCGCTGCACCGAGCACGACGTCGAGCAGCGAGAGCTACGCCGTGTCATGCGTCACTCCACACGCGAGCACCAGGCGTGCCTCGGCTTCTTCGTCGTCGACTACTCCGATGAAGACACCACCGACTCCGATAACGAGTAGGCACGCGACGCCGCCACAGCTGTAGATGCTCTAGTGAGTAGGTACCGCCGGTAGATGCTGTTAAAATATATACCCTAGCTCTTTCCAACAGTTCGGACTTTTAGAATAATTGGCTAGGGCAACAATTCATTATGGTATCAGAGCCAGGAGGTCTCAAGTTTAAACCCCGGCTAATGCACTATTTAATCTACTCCAAATAGTTGCGGCTCCCGATTACCCACGTCTAGTGTCTTCCCGTTTGTCCAGCCTAGACGTGAGGGGGAGTGTTAAAATATATACCCTAGCTCTTTCCAACAGTTCGGACTTTTGGAATAATTGGCTAGGGCAACAATTCAATAGATGCTAGGGCTAGTTCGGATGTAGGGCGCGATATCAACTTTTCCTGTACATATGTCGATCTCGATGATCGAAACCTCCCCTTTGTATGAATCTGACGCTAATGTGATGTCTTTTAAATATGCGGCGCGGCATCATTTCATGTATCTGTTCTTCGCGAGCAATTTTCGTACTGCAAACGTGGTTTGTACTCGGGTTTGCAGTATCTACTAGAGATGCTCTTGGAACATTTGGACTGGACTTTTGGATATTATTTCAGATCTCAAAGGAGTGTTGCTAGTTAGAAACACCGTGGTGTCTATATAAATACTAAATACACATCAAAACTATTCCCCTATATCCTTATCCTCTAGGAAGCCTCGAAAATACGTATAGATAGAATAAAACAGAGAGACACTACGAAAAGGGCCAATGGTTCAACCATAAGTGGCCTGACCTCTCCAAATCTAATAGAAACCGGAAGTCTTTCAAAGAATTGATCTCCCATCCTTCCAGGGACCAAAAGAGGGTCTAGAGTGTTGATACTTTTTATCATTTCTTTGTTTCCACACGATACTCTGCATGCATAATTTAGTAGTGTTAAGCAACATCCTTTGCAAGCATACCATCAGACATCAGTGAGGCAAATTGCAGTTGCAATTTGTTCTTCATGGTTCTGCATCAGGTACTACTCCCTCCGTTCGGAAATATAAGGCGTTTTAGCTTTGTGTAATAAGTGTATCTAGACACTTTTTAGTGTATAGATTCACTCCGAACCTCTATGAACCTAGACACTAAAAGATGTCTAGATACATTCGATTCACAAATCTAAAACATCTTATATTTCCAAACGGAGGGAGTATATACTTCTCTGAAATCTGAACAACAACATTCAGGTAATACACTTCTTCCCAGCAGAATCACAATGGAGAAAATTCAGTCCATTCTCATGAGCATACATTCTTCAATCTAAGGAAATAAACACAATGGCGAAAATTCAGTCCATTCTGTTCAGAGAGTATAGTACTTTTCGGAGGGAGTACCTTATTAACTTAATAGGTGTTCCCCGCAAAAGAAAAACTTAATACTAGGTGAATCTTCTTGAATCAGTTTTATACTCAAAAGTTAGGAGAAGAAGAAAACGCCTCTTTTTCTTTTTTTTTGCGGGGAGAAGAAAAGGCCTCGGCAGTGCACTGTGTGCGTCTTTATACAGCCCCGGATGGATGGATATAAGCCTACATAGAATACGGCCCACGGGTGCGCTCGATGGTGGCCTAGCTTACCCATAGCGTGGACCAAAATGCGGCCCAGTCAGTGTTCCTAATCTCTTCCGCTAGGCCATCGTGGTTCTTGGCCTCGCGCTGAACTGGAAAACCAGTATTTTTTAACAAATCTGCCTTTTTTGCCTAACTAATTCTAGGTCTGACCCCTTCCGAAAACTATTTCATAATCTGATCCCTCGACTAGACATCATTTTGACCGGCACCGAACCTGTTCATGTCAGCGCCAGGCAGCCCAGGCACCGAAGCGCTCGACCGGGAGACTCGGAAGTCCGACGTGGCAACTAGCTCGGCGCCACGTTAAATGGCGCCGACATAGCACCGGCTGACTAAATCTCGCCGGTAGGTCGACGCCGCTCGATATGTGGGAAGAACACAACTTGACTCATCATGTCCACAAAATCAACACCCTAGGTTCGGCACCATATCGAGCGGCGCCGACCAAGCGGCGAGATTCAGTTAGCCGGTGCTATGTCGGCGCCATTTAACGTGGCGCCGAGCTAGCTGCCATGTCGGACTTTCGAGTCACCCGGTCGAGCGCTTTGGCGTCTGGGCTGTCTAGCGACGACATGAACAGGTTCGGCGCCGGTCGAAATGGTGCCGAGTCGAGGGGTCAGATTCCGAAATAGGTTCTGGAAGATATAATTAGTTAGCTAAAAAGGGCAGATTTTTCAAAAAATACAGAAAACCATCGTTGTCTCTTTCTCCCAATGTTCCCCAAAAAGATCCGGTGCCGCCCAAGCCTCACCACCGTGTTGTACCATGAATAGGGATAGAGAAGTAGAGAGCCGGAAATATTCTCTAGAGGACAAGAGCGTCGATATGGAGTTCGTCCTTCACGGATGACTTTATTTAAAAAAAAAATCAAATTTCAAGATTTCAAAAAAATGAAACAAATAAATATATAGATAATGATTTATAATGTGGGCGTGCAAAACATCATGTGATACTTTGTATTATGGCCTCAGTAAAAAAGAGAAAATTACAGATCAAGGTGTGAAAGGTGCATATTTGAATGGGCATCCGTTTTCCCAAAGTTTATCACATTTGTCTTTTTTACTGCACTCTAAATACAAAGTATTTTCTGTTAAAAATTTGCATGACTTGTATTCCGCATTGTTGGCTACACATAGGTATTTTTTTGAAAACATTTGATGCTTTTTGGAAAATTCAAAAAAGTCCACCAGTAAGGACGTGCTCCATATTGATTTTCCGCTTAGAGGACGGGCTACATGGAGTCCGTTTTAAACTAAAAATAATACATATGTATAGCCAATAATACTAAACACGCAATTCTCAATGAAAAATACCTTGTATTTCAAGCGCAGCAAAAAGTACAAATGTGATAGTTTTGGGGAACACGGGGGCCAATTCAAAATCACACTATTTATGTTTAGATCTGATTTTTTCTCTTTTTTGCTGAGCCCAAAATACAATATGTTTTACATGATATTTTGCACGCTTGTATTATAAATCATACCTACATACTGGTATTTGTTTTCAGATTTTTATGAATATTTAAATTTGAATTACTTAAAAAAGAATTAAGTCCTCCATGGAGGGCGGGCTCCTAATCAACACTCTCACTCGGTCTATTTGGATCCCGTTCTTTACGAAGGTTGTTATTTTTTTCTTGAAAAGTTCAAATTTAAAGATTTAAAAAATACAAAAAAGAATATAGATAATAATTTATACTACTTACAAAAACTCATGTGAAAATACTTTATATTCTCGCCAATTCAGGTCTAAACATAGACATGTATAGTGCAATTTTAAATGAGCCTCCATTTTTCAAAATTGTTATATTTGTATTTTTTGCTGCGTTTGAAATACAAAATATTTTCCATTGAAAATTTGCACACTTGTACTCGTTCCGTCTAGAAAAAAATGACTTGAATGTGTCTAGATTCTCGTGTAAACGCATCTAGATATATGTGAATCTATACAAATCAAAGTTACTTATTTGCAGACTGAGGTAGTATTTCATATTATTGCTTACACATAGGTAGTTTTTTCAAAAATATTTGATACTTTTGAAAAAAATCAAAAATGGGATTCACCGTCCTCCAAAGGATTTTCCATAGAGAAGTAGGACAAGTGGGACGAGTGATCCCAATTCTACACCTTTATTCAAACTCTAAAAAACTAAGTGACATAAGTGGGATATGATTTCATTAAGAAAATAGTGGAATCCAGTTGTCACACTTAGTTTAGACTTAAAATAGAGACATAAAAGTGGGTTCTCACTTGTCCCACTTCTACATCCCTAGTTGTGAACCACATACATGTTTCTCAAAGACTGGCAAGATGACCATCGTGACCCGCGCACGGACCATCGACACCATGCATCCCACCGACTGTGCCAGAACCAAGCACTGGGGCACAGATATGCTGCGCACCAAGCCACCTCCTAGCCCCCCCCCACGAAACCAGAAACACCATCCAGGGTGGCCGGCCGGCATCCGGGTGCCACGCGAGGTGTAGATTGACGAGAATATAGAACACTCCTTGCCTCGTAAAAGGACCATCATAGAGAGAGTGTGACAAATGTTGTCGTATATGGGTTGTAAGAGCATCTCCACTCGTTCGGCATTCTCAGGCCAAAATCCAGAGGTAAAATCGCCAGATGGATGTATATTTTTTTTTCCTAGAAATGGGCTTTTTTCCAGCCGTGTTCACTCCCAGCTCGCCGATACGTGGAAAAGTGGAGGAGAGAGATGGGCGATTGGTGGGAAAAAGGAGGAGAGAGAATGGCCGGTGGGTGGGGGAGAAAAGTAGGAGAGAAAGGAGGAGTGGCTGACAGTGGGCCTGTTACATAGAAAAGTTACATCCGACGTTCCCAGGAAATTCCCAGCGTGCTGGGACTGGCCTGGGATTGCCGACTGAAAAAACATCCAAATCTGCGTCCTGGGAATGCGAGTGGGCTAAAATTCGTCCATCCGGATGAAAAAGTCGTCGAAAAGTGGAACGTTAGTGGAGATGCTCTAAGGCCCAATCCCAACACTCAGCATGCTCCCATTCCTAGGCTTCCCGTCACCCAGACGAGGACCGCCAAATCGTCACTGGCTACCAGAACGCCTCTAGATCAAGCAAATTGGGCCTGCCAGCCACCACTGCAGACAAGCAGCACACATTGGAGCCGTCAGCCAGCCGTCACGAGGTCATCGGCTCATACCCACTTCCGCACCACTCGGTACACCGGCTAACCCCATGAAGAATCCCTACAACGATGTCGCTGCCTCCCGAGGACCCATGCACTGCGAGTGCCACTAAGCCGGGGAGCCACTGCTAGACCTACACCCTTGTTGTGACCCGCTGCAAAAAATTAGGAGATCGAGGAACAACCCGACTAGTGCCCTCCAAAGTTGTTGTGCGGGGAGGAGCAGATGGTGGCGCCTAAGGTGAAAGACTGTCTACATCGACTAGAGAGGTTGAATATGTGGTGTTCAAATACATTAGTGGTAGTTGACACTTATAACAAGTTGTTTTAACGGTCGGCTAAAATACTCTAAGCATTTAATTCTACAAAGATATAACTTAATGGAAAAGTAGATTCAAAGAAATAAAGGAGCAAAGTAAGGGGTTAAAAAACATGAAGATGTATGGTTTTGATAGTTGGCGCACCTACATCCTTGTTGGAGAAGGATAGGATAAAAAGTCCTTGGTTACAAAGACCAACCTACTTTTCTTTGAACTAGGACACTTAGTCCATCTCCAACCACTAAGAAAGATCTTCACGGTAAGTAGGCGATCATTGATCATTACAAACTCTTATCACCTTCTCTAAGTACCATGAAAGTTTCCAAGTGATTTTGTATCTAGCTAGGAAGTGCACACCCTCCAAGAAGTAACAATACTTGGCTAGCTTTTTGATCCTGAAGCCGCGTCCAAGATTGATGAGTGGATTTTATATAGAGTTTTAAGCATGCTTGATGTTTATTAAATCACTCATATCGCGCTCCATCTAGCTATTATTATGCACATTATACATGATTACTCGTTTTAATTTGTCTTCATATGAGCATTGCACATCTAGTAGTTTTATTAGGATTTTATTAATTTTCCTTGTCTCTATTTTTTTTAGGTGCAATGGAGAATCATGGAATAAAGCCCGATGAAATAAGTAGAAGGATGCAATATGGAGGAGTTACACGCATCGGACTTAACCATATGAAGAGTGGAAAAGGTGATTTTTGCCATCAACACAAAATAAATATTCAATACTATGGTGTTATATCTCTTATCCATAAGAATCCAACGAGTCCAAGAACACCTCAATCGGAGTTTGTACGAAGAAAAGATATCCAAAATACTAAGGACTTCAGGAGTTATAACAAGCTACAATATGGTCAGGATGGCTGTACCGCCCACAATTAGCTCTAGAATGTCAAACAGAACAACATTTGTGAAGGGTCATAGGTCTTATTCTTCACGGATCTCTCCATCTCTCCAGAATCACGAAGCTCACCTCTACAAGCCTATTTAAAGTAGTGGAAACCCTATCTACCACAGGGAACACAACACATATTTATCTCCGGCAACAAGGCGGAGCCCTGCCACCACACCACCTCAAGATCCATCTCCATACATCTCAACCCTTGAAGGTCGGGGAGGTAGACACCAATGAACCACCACCGGTGTGTCGTACATGCGCAACCACTGCTGCCACACCGCCGATGCCATCACCATCTTCATCAGTGCTTCCTCTTCTTCCTTCCCCATCATGGTTTCTATGATGGGTTGTAACATGGCTTGAACCCCCTTTTAATGTTATGATTACTTGAGTATTTTGGGATGGTGTGGTGATCTAGTACGTATGGTTATGTTTACTCAATGCATTGTTCTAACCATGTTATGTTATTGTCCTAGTGATTGAAGGTATCCAATCCATTTGTGTAGTTGGAGACATCTAACTCCCCAAGTTCACACATGAGTTAGATGGTTACTTTATGCGTATCATTTGACCTATAGGTGACACGACTGATATCTCTTGAGAAGTGCATATGTGTAGGAGCACGGATGTCCATGGAAATTATGAGTAACGGAAGGAGAACAATTGAGTCATCTTATGCCACGTGGACAGTTGGGAGACAATGGTATGTGAGAGACCACCCATCATATAGTAAACAATGTTATAGCAATCTAGATAATCACACATGTACATCACTTTTTGCTTGGGGTGTCATAGCATTATCTTTCTCATTGCAGTCATCCCTTTAGTGTTTAGTTTCTGCTCTAGTTTCTAGTAGTAGTTGCTTACAAACCTGTCTCTTTAATTATCATTTTTTGAGCAACTTATAGAGTAGGCTATTTTCAAATTATGGTTTTGGTGTGAACGTGGTTGCACTAAAAAATATATCCACGGGTCTGTGTGGTTTCCGTTTTGCAAAGTTTTCAAGGGACAATGTAAATTGGGGGAATATTTGCCGCTACAAGTATTACAGTAAGCATATTGTTGATGCAGTAAAACTAGCCATAAAATTGGCGTTGTTGCTGGGGAGGAAAGCGCCAGGTCATTGCCTTCCCATGCACATATAGTTTATTTCCATTTGTTGTTATTATATTATTGATTTTATTTATATCAATAAAATAAAAAATTACAAAACAAAAATTTATAAAAACACTTGTTACTAATCATGTCTTACAAGTTATCTACCCTAGAACATGTGCAACTCGCAATAGAGGAGAATATATATGGAATTTATACATATGGATGACCAAGAAGAAGATGGTGGTACAACGAAAAACTCATAACTACCAATGATATGAAGGTATACAATATGTATCATCAGGTAATCTGCTGTGCTAACACATTATGTTCTTTGTATCAAATATTATGTCTTTACGGTATGTCTGTTGGGCATTTTTTTCTTTTAATGTTCTCGTATGTATGATAAATCTTTAGTGTCTTACATAGAGAAGTTATAGAGTATGTTCTTTATGAACATGTTCATGACCTACTCCGGAAAATTATGGTACTTATGATGAATAGCAATAGTGAGTTCTACAAATTGCATATTAAACCTTGCAATATATTGTGGAGTATTGTCAATGACATCTTAGTTATAATGCACTTGTGGTAGAGTGTAAGGCGTGGTGTAAAGTTGTAGTGTCTAAACATAACTATTTGTAGGAATTACAAGATTAAAAGGAAGAACACCAACAAGGTGAGGTTGAAAAATAGAGGCATACTACAAATACTAAGTTTCTTTAGGATACCTCTCTTTAGTAGTGATTCTTATTATGATAAAATTGTTGATAATTGATATGAGGAGGACTTGTGCCTAGACACTCATTTGGAGAGTTTTAACAATGATGAACTAGAAATAGAACTTTGCTATGAATGGCACACCGCCAACACGCTCCTAGAGGTGCTCTTCCTCAACAACATGCTCAGCTGATGCCTCCCCTACGAGCTCGACCTGCTTGCCTAGGACACCATTGTTGGGTCCGCAGCATAGAAAACAAAAAAAATTCTTACGATGAGAACTATACGCCAAGATCTATTTACTAGATACAGAGCAACGGGTGGACATACATCCATGGAGAACTTACCCTCGAAGACAAAAAGTTTTGTTAACGAGTAGGAACTCGTGGTTGATGTAGTCGTACGCTTGCCGATCTCAAGATCGTGTGGAAGTCCGAGCGCCGCAAATCAATAGCGCATCCGTCCTCGCACACATGTTCAAGCCACCGGACAACCTCCACCTCCCCGCTCTAGCGAATCAGCGGAAGCAGCAACTCCTTCTAGACGCAAGGCCACCGGGAACATGTATCTCGCTAATCCGAGACCATGAGGGAATATCTAGAGGGAGAGAGAGATCCTTCACGAGGAGGTGTGTGGATGAAGGAGGGAATGGGTGGCCTTTTATAGGAGGAGGGGGGTGCCCCCTCTCTCCATGGCCGGCGCATGGGGGGTGACCCCTCACCTCCCCCATTCATGTGGTGGTAACCCCTCCACATTAAAATGCCCCTTAACATTCTCTTTTAAATTCTCCACTTTAAATGCATTAAATTTCTCCAAATTTAATGCTCTCTCATTTAATAAAACTCGTTTATTTATTTTATTCAGAATTTTGTTAATTACTTTAATTAACAAACATTCACATAAAACCCCTTGCAACATTTCAATATTACATGCAGAACCACTTTCTGCAATTTCACCCGAAACAATTCCGGTTTCTATCGAAACATTTCCTGCGCTTTGCAAACCTTTTGTCTGGAACATATGTGCTCCTAAATGGTGTCCGGCAACCCTTAAGTGTGTCACCCTACGGTTCGCGAATAATGCAGACATGATTGAGACTCCTCTCAGATCAATAATCAGAAGCGGGACCTGGAGATCCATACTGACTCCTGCACATTCAACGATGACTTCTGTGATCGTGAGAACCTTTAACGTCAGCAATTTAATCCCTTTGTCTCATGATATAATACATGTTCGAGATTCGATCATCGGTATCCAAATACCTAGTTTGATCTCGTTACCGACATGCACTCTTTTCTCGTTCCCGTGATATAACATTCTAGTGATCACATCACTTGCTTGCAAGCTATCTTAATGTGATATCACCGAGAGGGCCCAGAGTATATCTATCCGTCATCTGGATTGACAAATCCCACTCTTGATCCATGAGCCTCAACATAACACCTTCGTAGTACTGAACCCATCTTTATAATCACCCTGTTACAGAGTGACGTTTGATGTTATCAAGATACTCTTCCGGTGTTAGCAATTAACATGATCTCATGGTCTAAGGACTAAGACTATTTTGTATGATGTTATAGCAATATAAACATAATGACTTGATCGTAATGCTATACTTCGGATGAATGTTCATCACATCATTTCACAAATGCTGTGACCTTGTTATTAACAATATCCAATGTCCATGATCAGGAAACTTTGATTATCTTGTTAATCAACAAGCTAGTCTATAAGAGAGGCATAACTAGGAACCCTTTTTGTTTATTAAACACACATGTATTGATGTTTCCTATCAATACAATTATAGCATGCAAAATAAACATCTATCATATACAAGAAATATATAATAACAACTTTATTATTGGCTCTTAGGGCATATTTCCTTCAACCATCATTGACGCTGACATGAACCGGCTCAAAGAGCGGTATGATAACTCTAGATTTGATGAACTTGCTAACAAGGATGATGAACTAGAGGAGGAAGACACTTATGATTTTTTTCCTTGACATGCAAGAACAATACTATGAAGTATTCCCCTATGATGGTAGACAAGTTAATATTTCATAAGTTATATATAAATCTCTAACTCTCTCGTTTAGCTATATAAGGAGACACACTCACCACACTTGGTGCTTCAACACTCTCATGAAAGCGGGAACTTATTCATATACATAATGACAATGCACCGCAAGTGGGTATGACTCCGACGAAACTCTGCTATAGGATGCTCCAAACCTCGACTAGAGGTAAGTACCAGGGCCGTCTCCAGAAATTCGGGGCCCCAGTGCGAATTACAAAATAAGGCCCTTTTTTGTTAAAAAGCTCTATAGCTAATAGACTGAAATCATATTTTCACTAAATTATTTGACTTTAGTATGCACCACTTTGTAAAAAACAGAAATTTTATCAAATAATGATACAATATTTAAAGAGTAGCACTAAAGTAATAAACAACCCGCATGTTGTACCGAGGAGTATAATCCATCTGGTATTTCTTAAAATGAATCTTCCATTATATTTTTACAATTAATTTTCTCATGTCATTCTCAAGCACTGTTGTCATCAATCCACTAAAATTTTCTTTTGTTAGAGTAGAACGTAAATGGGAATTTAACAGTTCAAGAGTTTAGAAAATAAAACCTTGATCATCCTGCTGGGAGTCAGAAGCTGAGACATCGGCAGTGTCGATTGACATGTCGTGCAATTGCGAAACAGGCAGCAGGACTGCAACCTGCAATTCAAGCGGTGCTGGAGCGAAAGGGCTATCGATCAAATCGATCGTGGGGTACCCGCAAAAAAATAGATCGCGGTAAGCGATAAGATTGTATTGTTTCAATCGGTAGTTTTACTGGAAAAGATTAACCGTGATTTGAGTCAGACCTGATTCCTTGATTCGATTGAACTTCACACGGCTTGCGTAGCTGCGCGTGTGTTCGCGTATAATTGGCGAGCGGAGACGTGCTGGCTGCTGCACAATACTGAGTTTCCGAGGACCATAGGGATGGGCTAGGGCAAAATAGATAGGATTTCCGTCCATTGGGATGGTATAGGCAGGCACTTCAGGCTGGCCTTTGGGCTGATCATCGGGAGACATGCACTAGACTTCCAAGTGTGGGCTGGGCTGGGAATATGGGGCCCCAGAATTTTGGGGGCCCTGTGCGGTCGCCCAGCCCGCACAGCCCCTTGGACGGGCCTGGTAAGTACCATTACACCATGAGTTGATATCCCTTGGGATCCAGATGGATAAAATATGGAGCTTCGGAGTCTGGTTATATGAAATTAAAGAAATAATTTTTCGAAAGGCAACCCAGAAGTTGGTAGGTGTCTTTATTAGTTTTTTCTTGATTCAGTTGCATTGGCTCTTGTATGTTTGCATGATTTTTTATTACAGTTATCTTGAGACTATCTTTCAAAACTTAGAATTGTTCGTTGCTCTAATCATGTGTAGAACCACTTGGTTAAAACTTCTCTATAAAAATATATATATGGTTTGTTTGCATGTTGGACTAACGTTTCAGGTCCTTAGGAAAATTTCAGAAATAAGCTGACTCGGAGCTTCAACCATACCACGTGGACATATCGACTAACGACCCACACGTAGGTACGCAATCGTACCACCCGGCCATTCCAACTTCTTTGAATAAAAAGGTGAGGTGTAGTACGGGCACAAAAACACATGCATGTGTCGTGCCGGTACCAATGAACAACACCGAGCAACTTGTACCAAAACACATAATGAGATACCATATGATTATCATAATGAAGGTTATAACCCCTCAATCATTTATTGTGATTCTCCGAGTTCAGTGGGTTATTGCACTTTATTTTCTTTTATCTATCTTGGAAACTCTCTAGACTATAATTCTCATGTTGTCTTTTCATTTTCTTTTATCGTTTGGATGAACAAAGTATGTTTTTTATTCTGTGTGTTATTTTCACACGGACTTGAACCTTGTGTGATATAGTGTACAATATGTGCCAACCTTGCAAATACTCTCATAAGCCACTTGATTGTTTCAACTCAATGCTGCAACAACAAGTGTCTCGTAAAAGCTTCCAACTTGAACCCCTCTCAATAAAAGGTTTAGTATGGGTTTCTCACATTAAGTGAGATATCTCTTTTGAAGTAAGCACCTCGGTGGCTGCATTACTCATGTCTTATATCTTGTCTCACTTGTGCTTCATCAAAACCTAATAGGTTCGACACTCCTAGACTTAGTTTATCGACTTAAGCGTGGTGCTTAGGTATATGAACCAAATTTTTATGGGACTTACGTTATCATCACTTGTTAGCGAACCCTTCATGCTTCCAAAAGAAAATAAAAATTGGAAAACTCTAAAAGCACAAAAAAATCTTTTTAGTTTTTTCTACCAGATTCTCTAGGAAGGAAACCGCCAGACTGCATCAAGGAACATTCATTGAAGCAAAGGTCCATGTCCAATAAAGGAGAGGTTATTTGTGACTCAACAATAAAGTGGGTCACCCTTGGTTTAGTTTTAGCTTGCGGAGTAATCACTTCTCACACTCCCTTTTGATAACTACATTTTTCTTTTCTTCTCATAATTTTCTCGAGTTAGTTAAGTTCTAAGCTTGGGGAAGTTATTTTTTGCATGTGTAGAATCTTGTACAATGTTATTTATCTAAAAGGTTTTCGTGCTATCATGTATTCCATAATTTTTGAATGCTTGCTCATGTTAGTTTTGTTTCATTTTTACATGAGGGATATATTTTCTCATTTTAGGCCCCATAGGAGACAAGTTAGAACTTTGATGCACTTTATTCAATTTCTATCTATCTTGTGATGAATTTTGTGATCCTCCGGAAAACATTGCCATGTTATCTTCATTTGAGAAGACAAAAATATAATAAAGAAGTTCTTTGAAACTTGGTAGTTGCCACTATTTAGAATTGTCATAAGTAAATGTTTATGGAGTATATCAACTCGTCTATTGGGAATAATAGTCTCAATAGTTGTTTACATAGGGAGTTTTCAATTAAAATGATGTTTTAAAAGTTTCGAGATTACATATGACAAAAGTTTACCTTGTGAATCAAAGTGAGATACTGATATGTGTGTCTTGCACCATTGTTGCACCCATGGGGACCAACAACTCCGCTAGGCTATAAACGATCTACATGAGAGAAATCTTAGATTTTGGCCATGAGCTGGATAACATTTGTAACAACAATTTTATGATGGGTATTTTTTGGCTCTCTCAATGGTCTATGTTGCAAGCAAAGTTGGTTCACTCCTATAACTAATTTAAGAAATCGTAGGTCCTAAAATTAAAATCTTGGCTATGGTTATGAGTGTCCTTTCTAGCCTACACAATATCGATGGAACATATACCACTCTTTTGGCATTGTCAGGTTACAAAGAGATACTGAGAGCTCAGTAACTATTTTTTTACTTGAGAGGCTTGACTAGATGGCATGAGTAGGTAGTATAAAAAACTCTATTTCTATTTATAATTGACAACTATTTGTGTTCAACTTTTTCCTTATAAAGGTGAAAATACAAAAATACAATAAAGTGCATATAGGAGGATCACAAGTTTGCTTGCAATATAGATTTAACTTTGACATGGGGCATAGAAGTTTTTATGAATTTCTAATGGTTTGGAAAATAACTAAGCTTGTGTTGCCTTGCATGAGTACATGATTTTTTGCTTTGAGTTTGAAGGAAAAATAAAACAATACAAGGCATCATTGTTCATAGTAAGCTAGATGATAGCATAAAGTTATCAACCATTTTGCTTGAGAACGAGTGATACCTTCGATCCGGATTTATGAATGTAGTATAGTAGCCTTTTCCCTAGTAGATCTAGGTTTAATAATCGATCCTTGGGAAATAATGCTAAATGGAAAATAAATGAGGCAAGTCTACAAGACTTGTGTCTTTGTTTTGACTTACGTTTACTGGACCTTTCCAGTTACTTTTAATCGTTGGTTGTTGCAATGGATGGAGATAGGTCAGGGTTGAAGATTCACCTGAGCTACACATCATATAGTATAAAGATAGTAATACACACATTTATATGTAATGATTTAACAAAGATAAAATTTGTGGGAAGCACATCCTAATATGCTAGAGCCCCTACGAGCCACAGACATAGCAATAGTCTTTTGATCCAATCGTTATACCACGAAGCACTAGGCTATAACAATTATTAAGTAAAATACAGATCAAAACCTTAAGAAGTGATGTTGCTGTTACTCCCAAATGGATCCCTAAGAGAAGACCGTACTCCCTTTTCTATCACTGGGTTTACTACAAGATCGCCATTCACCAGTCATCTCACCTCAAGACTTTATCAATATGTGGGATCTTGGGTACCTACAAATCCATAGATCGAGACAAAAGACAAAGATACAAAGATACAAATCTCTATTCAATCAGTACACAATACTCCCATGAATTATATGCTGATACATCTCAAATGTATCTACTTTTCCAAGTACTTTGATCAATGGTTTGCTACGGATTTCACCATACTTGGATAAATCTGCTGAATCTGAAGTTGTTTTTAGCAAAAGTCTTCTTTCTGTCTGTTTTCGCAGTAAATAAAATCGAGGAAAAATACCACGCAAGTTTTTCACCAAAACAAGGAGCCTGGGCTTTGGAATCACACGAAGGGGGCCACGAGGCCCAAAAGAGCACAGGTGGCGCGCCCTCCCTTACTTGATGCGCCACCTAGGCTCTTTTAGCCCTAGAGAGTTGTCTCGGCCTCTCCTTGGGCGTACCCCATATACACATGAAAAACCTAGGTATCCATAGGGAGGGATCCTTTTGTGAAATAGAACACTGCCACATCCATGATCTTTGTTTTCGGGATCAGACTGGTCCTGCTCTCCATGCCAGAGAGGGGGATTGCGGTGACCCAGCATACCACTTCATGTGTAGTACACTATAGTCGTTGATATGACACTCACAGAACACCGTTCCTTAAATATCACACCCCTCAGAGTGGTACAACAGAAACATTGCGGGTCCATATTACAAACATACACACTTTATTATTACAAACCAAGAGTTCTCAAACTTCAAGCATTATGAAAGTACAAACCAAACTTAAGTAGTTTGAGCGGAAGATATAAAATTCCAAACTCATACTTCGAATTGAGCTCAACAACTTATTCTATATAGTTCCAGCTGCTCGGCTCAATTGATTACTAATAACTAAGGCAACTACCCGGACTCGTTGCCTTCCACTCCATAGCGTATCTCATAGTCCACCCCTTAAACTCCTCTGGACAGGTCTGGTTCTTCGTAGCAGACGTCTTCTTGTCCATCCTCTACCTACATCGAATTGTCTTCTGGATTCTCAGAGTCTAAGCAGGGGTTCAAAGGAAAGAGTGAGTAACAGCGTTACCCAGCAAGTTCATTATATGCAAGGTGGGAAGTTTGATGCTCTATCTATCACCTCGGACGATACGTCCTTGGCACTATGCAATTTTTGTAAATATTTCTTCAAAGGTTGATATTATTATCAAAAACTATGCCCATCAGCCTTCACAGGTTGACCAGAACTTCATGGAGTTCCTTTCCTGCCGCGTTCGTAGCTCCTTCCTGGAACAGGGAGTAACATGTCACAATTCTTACACTCTGCAGACGTGCGTTGCTTTACCCATGAGAGACCAACTCCTTGTTGCACAACCGGGCGTACTTTCCCATCCACAATTCCATGATGTGGGACCCAGTAGGTGATCCAAGACAATCACTGCCCTTTCCGCGACCCCATATGTCTGCACGATCCTCCGGGGCTGACTACACCTCCGTTAAGCCTCCAACTAGGGCAAGCTATAACCCTGGTGAGTTCCCGAAGACTCTATGAAGTGGTGATGCCCCTGGCAAGCTCCATAAAAGGCCCGACTATACCTCCGGCAGCCACTCATAAATAATCTAGATACCTAAATCGTGGAGCCTAAGGGTGCCCACCCATATGTTGGATCCATACCATGAATCCCAACATCACGATAAGGTCATCTTGCCTCCATATGAAAGGAAGAAGATATAGCTGACTTCTCTGTCCCATTCCAAATCTCATGGTTAACATGTATTATACGATGCTAGAATCACTGATGTCATGGGTTATTAAGCCTATGTGACTTATCCAATTGGAACTCTAAGTTCCATTGCTCATCTCTATCATCACTTAGGATGATACTACATTTTATTTATTAGAGAAGATATCATTTTCTTTGTTGGGGGGATACCCCTGGGTAGGGTCACGCCGGGGTATAAAGGCTGAGTTAGCCAAGGTACGGCAAGGCCAAAGCGGATGCTGGTCGGGTCACCTAAAGGCAGGCCGAATCACGGGGTAACCCGTACCAGGGGGCGTTCGCCTGACTAAGTCTCAACCGACTTAAGGAGTAAGTCGGAGGTGTCTGTTTTACTTGTATGCAGGAACGAGTGTTGCCGGATCAACTATGGTCCGGGTCACGTCTAGCTTCTAAGAGAAGGAAGGAACCTCGCTGGTCAAAAGAAGCCCTGGTACGCACTACCTGAGCGAAGCGAGCAAGGGCAGGACCACCGGGGCGTGGCCGACAAGGGTGACGACGCCCATGTCGGCTGACGCGGGCGCCGCAGAGGCTCACGTAGCCTCTGCATGTGTGACGCGGGGAAAATCACCCCGGTCGGCTTACTATTTTGGGAGGAGGCATATTCTTAGGAAATATGCCTCCACGTATGTCCTAGGCAGAGACCGAGCTCCCTCTATAAAAGGGGGGCTAGGGTTTCAGTAGAAGGGGTTCCACTATTCTGTTTTGGCTAGGGTTCTGAGAGTGATCTGTATGTGAGAGTAAGAGAGCTCCTTCTTCCTCCTCTCGCCAACACAGCTCTAGGAGCACTTGTAATCTTGGAAACAAAGCAAATACAAACTTCTGTGTGGAGAATCACTTCACTATCCCTCCCTGGATTCCCCTAGTGTGTATTAGCCCCCACCTTTAGCCTATCCATGGTCCTCCACTAGAGAGGCCATAGAATGTGTTGAGGGAAGCAATGGATAGCTTAGCAAATCCGGTGGTAGCAGCAGTAGATCCGGCTCGGGCGCAGGCCGAGCTAGAAGAAACTAGGCAAAAAATACTAGAGGGCGCAAAGAAAATAGCCGCGGCTTAGCAGTCATTGAATATGACGTTGCGTGAGTACGCAAAGGCGAACAAAGTTGACACTGCAAAAGTGAAGGGAAGAAATCTCATGAGCGAGATGAACAGAGAGGGTGATGCTGGAATTGAGGAATCGGAAAACTGTTTGTCCGTGGGGCTGCCGAGGTATAGTACCCCGACAAAGAACCTCAGAGCGGCGGATGCAGCCGCATCCGAGTTAGAGGGTCTGACGGGTGAAGCCCGTCAAAGACAACAAGATAGAGTTAACGAGCTGGTTCGGATCGCGAACAGACAAAACGAAGAACTACTTAGAGCTAACCCGGAGAGGGTTGGAGCCTCCAAGATCGTCCATTCGGCGATGGGTAACCCGGAGAAATCCGCTGGAGCCGCATCGTCTCCTCATGATGGTCCAAGGAGAGAAGAGGTAGTAACCTCGGCCAGACGGAACAAACAGATCGTCCCGTATGACCCAACGCGGGTGGGGAAAGGAAAAGAGGCTCAAAAAAATGATGATCGATGGAGTGTGAGCCGAGGTGAAGCTGGACGAGGTAACCGCGACCAAGGCAATGCCGGTCAAGGGAACGCCATCAACGGCAATGCCGGACAGCGAAACTCGGCTGGAGCAGGACAACCGCAGCAGTAGAATATACCAAGGCAAGAGCAAAGTGCCGGCCGAGGTATGCAACAGAAAGGTGCTCAGCGAGAACAAGACAGGTATAATGATGGAGATTCGGAAATGGCAAACGCGGGATACCCAAGACCGGACTATCATGTGATAGGGTCGAGATTGGGAAGCAGAGATTTGATGTCGGATGATGCCAGGTTGAAACTGGATCGACTGTATAGGTCGGAACAGATCGAATGTCAATGTCCACCGGGTCCTGCGTGTTTTGGACCCCGGATAATGAAGGAGCCACCGGTACCCAACTTCTAGTTACCTAGGGGCACGAAGACGTATGACGGTAGTACCAAGCCGGAGGATTGGCTGATAAACTACGCTACGGCTGTGAAAATTGCCACTAGCAACTTGAGATGGGCTGTACGGTATGTACCCCTGATGTTGGAAGGGCCAGCAAGGGTATGGCTAAACAATCTGCTGCCAGGAAGCATCAACTGCTGGATAGATTTCGAGGAAATGTTCATCAGCAATTTTTCGAGTACGTATCAGAGGCCAAATAGGCCGCAGACCCTAGCTATGTGCAAGCAAAGACCAAACGAAACAGATCGGGAGTTTCTAACCCGGTGGTGTACAGTGAGAAACTCGTGTGAGGGCGTGATAGAATCACAGGACATAGCATGGTTTGCACAAGGGTGCAGATATGCAAGCGAGCTATGGCAAAAGTTGCAAAGGAAAATGCCAACTACGTTGGCAGAGATGATCCGGATTGCTGATTCGTATGCTCTGGGTGATCCGACCCAACCTAGGCTCGTGTCAAACGAGTCAAACGATGAGTACTACCAGAGAGATGGAGCCGGATCATCCTGGAGGAATGACTACAGAGGAAAAAGGAGAGATGATAGACCAGATCATCGATACAGTTCGCAACAAGTTGTGACTGTGAATCAAGATCAGCCTAGAGCAGGGAGCAGTCAGCGCCAGAAAGCTGGAGGGCAATGGACTCCGAGAAACGACGGCAAGAAAACTTGGACGCCAGAGAAAAAGAGACAGTGGCAAGAAAAGAAGGATCGTCCGAGGTATACTTATGAGTCGATGTTGGACCAGCCGGGTAAGTTTCACACGCCAAATCCGAATAACCCAGCGGGTCATACGACGAGGCAATGTGAGTGGATGCGCAAGATTGAACAAGGTGGCTCGGGGAATGCTCAGGCACCCCGGAATGATCAGCCTCAGCAGGAGTTACCCCGGCAGCAATTGCTCTCCGGAGCGAACACGCAACAGCTAATGTTGCCCCCCTCCGCCGAGGTATGATAACAATGAGAGAAGGAATGTGGTGCATCAAGTGGAAAATCAGCATCAACCGGATCAGAGGTACCCCGGAAATGAAGGGAGAAAGGAGTACAGAGAGCATCATCAAAGCTATTGTGTGTTCACCAGTGAGGAAACAGATAGAAAGAGCTTGCATCGTAGGCATATGGAGGTGAATGCAGTGATGCCTGCAGTGACGAGGTACATGCCTTGGTCCGATCAAGAAATCACCTGGAGCATAAAGGATCATCCCAAGCTTATGCCAAGCCCTGGTTCGTATGCGTTGGTGCTGGATCCGACATTCATTAGACCTAGCATTAACGTAAGATTCTCAAAGGTCCTGATCGACAATGGCAGCAGCATTAACATCATGTATGCGGACACAATGCACAAATTAGGTATCTCAGAGAACATGCTACAGCCCACGAGGACAACTTTCCATGGTATTGTGCAGAAATACAAAGTAGTATTTTTCTTCGATAGTATATTCATTTAGTATCTTAAAAGTGAATTTTATTCAATTTTAGGTGTTTCCCATATTTCTGTAAAAATTCAAAAGTAATTAGCATTCTATTATTATTAACCCTAAATTTTAATTGCCAAAAATTCTATTGATTATTTTTATTCAATAGAAAATATTCTTGTGAATTTACAGATATATTATTGCAATTTTAGGATTTTTATTTATTTATCTAGAGTTATTTTTATCTCAGGGGTATATTTGTAATTACTTTCTTTTTAAATAATCCTATTAAGATACGGGCCTAGCCCACTAGGCTGACCCGACCCAACTTGACCCGGCCCACCTAGCCTGGTTACACTCACCCGAGTGGTACTGGGCTGCCCTCAGGCCCAGTACCCCCCTCGCTCGCACACTCATCTCCCCTCTCTCACTCTCTCACGCACGCGACCATCTTCTTCGTCTGCCGCTGCCGCCGCGCTCGATTCTGGCCAAATCCGGCCACTTTTGCCGCCGCCACGGTGCAGGGTGACTCAGTCGAGGACGCTGCTTCATCTTATCCAAGCAGATCCGCGATTGGCATTGTCTCCTAGCCGTGCTGACCCCTGCCCTAGGCTAGGGTTAGGGTTGGCTGCTCTGGATCATCAGCGATGGTGCGCCGGTTCTTCACGGTGTTCGACGCTCTTCTCCGGTGGATCTAACGTGCGGTTGGTGCGGGTTGCAGCGCCCCTTCAGGGTGCTCCCCGTGCCGTCGTTCCTGCTTCGCCGCCAGTCAACCTCTGCTTCCTCTTCGATTCTTTTTGCGAGGCCCTTGAGTAAGATTGGCTACTTCTCCTCTGTGCTCCACTCTGCCTTTCTCGATCCCCTGTGTGCGCCTTTAGTGGTCAATCCCTAATGGATTGTATGATTCGTTTAGGGTTCATCCCTCTGGCTTGGGCATGGTGATTCGATTAGGATTGATTGTAGTGATTATATTGTCCTGGATGGTTACCCTCTTATGCTAGTGATGTGAATTTCACTGTGGTTTCATGAGCCTAGTTCTGACAGTGGTTATGTCAGTTATGTGATGTGGGTCTGTATACCCTGATTTATGTTGATCTCTACCATTGGAATGAGAGTGGTATTCCTATGTTTTCCTGATTAGAGAAAATGCAATCATTTGTATGATTTCTGGATATCTATTCCAGGAAAATGATTAATTGTTTTACTGTAAGCTAACTGATCAAATACCAGTAAGGCCTTGGCTTGGTTTTAGATGTGACATTGATGGCCCACAAGTATAGGGTGTTTATCGCAGTATTTTCGATAAGTAAGAGTGTCGAACCCAACGAGGAGCAGAAGGTGCTGGCTAGTGATATGAATCAGGAATTCTCTACAAATACTTAACAAACGGATTTTTAGGGTTTTTTGATAAAGCAAGTAAACAAAGTACGAGAGAACAAAAGATAGTAGGAATAAATGCAGCAAGTGGCCCAATCCTTTATGCAGCAAAGGACAAGCCGGTTGTATTACTTAAGATGACCAAACGTTCTCGGGGACACATGGGAAGACTGTCAAGTGCTTTCACTTCATATAGTTGATTAATCTTATTTAGCTTGTTAAGTGTTGTGTGGGTGAACATGTGCTAATCTATCGACCTTCCTGGGACTAATACATACTTGTGATTATACCCCTTGCAAACATCCGTAAGTACAAGAAAGTAATTAAGGTAGAAACCTAACCACAACTTTAAACTCTAAGACCCTTACGTCCCTTGTGCAATGGTTTCCTAACGGGGGTTCAGGTTTCTGTCATTCCGGCAACCCCTACGATTAGTAGCCAAATACACAATGCATTCCCCTAGGCCCATATAGGTGAAGTGTCATGTAGTTGACGTTCACATGACACCACTAGAAGAAGTACACCACAACTTAAATATCAAACTATTGAATCTTTCTCAACACAACTCCACTACTAACAACATGACTTCTCCCATGTCCTCAAGAACAAAACGAACAACTCATAAGACATCATATGGATCATGATTAGAGATGGAATAATGATGTATAATAATCTGAACATAAACAATAATTCAATGGTTCACTCAATAGCATCAACTACAAAGAGTAATCAACACCGGGAAAGTTTCCCCTATGAACTATGCAAGATTCAACCAAATTGTTACAACAATATGAAGATGGTGATGAGGGTGCTGATGGTGATGATGGTGGTGATGATGATGATGATCCCGATGAAGTCCAGCTTGATGGTGGTGTTGATTGCGATGATCTTTCCTCTCTAGGAAGGAATTCCCCCGCCAGAAATTGGTCTGCCGGAGAGATCTTTCTCTCTCGGTGTTTTCCACCCCGCAGAGGCGGCGAAATCTTTCTGTGGTCGCTCTCCAAGTCTTAGGGTTTCGGGAGGAATATATCGCTAGAGGAGAGAGCCAGGGGTGGACCAGGGCGGCCACAGCACCTGGTGGCGCGGCCTAGGCTGGCCCGCGCCAGGGGTGGTGTGGGCCCCCTGTGGCCCATCTCCAGCCCCCCTTCTGGCTTCCTTCGTCTTCTGGAAAAATAGGATTTTCTGTATATTTTCCCGGATTTTCTGATCTTCGCAAATTTTGCCTCCAAATAGCACCTTTTCCATCAGAATCCTGACTGGAGCGGTCCATGCTCCAAAAGTCATCAACCATGCAAAAATAGATGAAATAACATAAGTATCATCTCTTAATATGAAATATATCAATGCATAACAGTGAATTATGACATACAATAGTGATGCAAAATGGACGTATCAACTCCCCCAAGCTTAGACTTCGCTTGTCTCCAAGTGAAACTGAGCTCAATAAACATGGCCTCAGGTTTATGGAGTGAAGAGTCGATAAAAGAATACAGACAAGAAGCATCACATTGATCAATACATAGATAATAATAGAAGACAACTCACTATTATACAACTTAACTTGCAATAAGTAAAGGAAACACAATAAAGATACATAAAGTAAATCATAATTGGTAATGACAAACTTAGCTCTTGGTTGAAGAATAGTTGATAATTTGCTGGAGTTCACAAATAACTGATTTTCAATGAAAGCTTTCAAAGTAGTAAACACCAAGATAAGAGAAATGTGCAAAACAAGGAACATAAGAAACATGATTGAATAAATCACCTTATGAATGAATGAAACACAACAACTCAAAATACTTTCTGAGATAGAAGGGAATAGGTTTACTGACTCAACTAAAAAGTAAAAGAAAGGCCCTTCGCAGAGGGAAGCAGGGATTGCAAGTCTCATAAAGAGCTCCCAAAAATTATGATACTTACTAGCTTTCAGCTCTCATTGCCCCTATCATAGGCATCTTTAGGTGGTTAAGGTTAAAGTGACACAACTAAGAGGATATGCTTGACAAGTTATAAGTTGAAATCTCATGCCCCTTACTTACGAGTACCAAACCTCATGCTACTCAACTTCAGTCACAAGTAAGCTCTTGTCATTGTAAATACATGTGTATCATTGAGAACCGCCAACGGGGTACCCCTTGCACATGATACGGGAGCTATCCCATAATCAAAATGACAAGGCAAGCATACAGTGAGCATCTCAGCGATCTTTTTATTTTCTATTTTCATAGGTTTTTATTAAGGATGCTTCATAGAATGCTCACTATAGTTATGCTGCAAGTTTCCACCATGATTAGGCATGGCTTAGGCTAGCGCCCCAGGCGTTTCTCTACCACACATATAAACTCCATGATCTTACAAGTTCCCCTTTTATTTCACACCGCCGGGATCCATTGGCAAAAGAATCATGATATCAACTAGGCACAAAGTACCATGGTAGTGTTGAAAGCGTTCCCCATGATGCATGGTTCTGCTAACTTCAACTCATAAAGCGCAAGCATATACGCAACAAAGAAGGACCCAATGGTTTAAGTTTATTAAGTGCAAGAAAATAAAGTGCACCATCAAGTTCGTGAGAGCTTTAATCACTAATTTTCACATAACAAGTTTAATTTGGGAGGTAGATAAAACAAGAATTTGCTTGGAATAGCAATAATGCTAATAGGTAGGTATGGTGGACACAAATGGCAAAGGTTTTGGTCTAAAGGAAGTGGATGCACGAGAAGAATTCCCTCTCAGTACAAGTTTTTGGCTAGCAAGGCTGGGTAGCAAGTATAAGAGTTGAAGGAAACAAACAAACATACAAGTGATAAAAACAAACATGCAATCTTCCTTGGAAGCACAAAAGATCTTAACTAGAGAATACTAGACTTATGAGCAAATCAAGATAGAAAGATGATGAAATTATATTCCTTTAGAGTACTTTTATCTTTTTCGTTCAACTCTCAAAAATAGTGTTGCTACTTACTGAGGCAGGTTTGCCAAAACCAACTAAATTAACTCAATGATCCCAAAGTGACACCAATACTAACAACAATATCAATCATATAACCACGAATTGAAAACTAATATAAGCTATGCAAAAGAGTGAATGATAGAACTTCTCATTAATATTCCATAACGGCAACTCACACCAAGGGATACATATCTAACGAGAGAGGGGACACTTCCTTAATGCAAACCATCCGACATAATAACTTCTCTATTCATGATATGACTCTACTAAAAAGGTAAAAAGATAGAAGATAGTGATGTGATACTGCGGCACTCCCCCAAGCTTGGAACAAACCAAGGGGATGCCAAACCTGATGACGAATTACTCCTTTGGTGGTGGTGGTATCCTCTTGATGAGCTCTTTGATCAATTTACCCAAGTCCTCAATCTCGAAGGTGAGATTATGAATAAGCTGTGAGTTTTGCTCAATGCGGATCATGATCATGTCGGGTTGAGAATCCCAGCTCTTATGATTTTTTCCCACTCTACCTCTTTGAAGTCTTCTTTTCCTGCATGGCTAGCATGAGGCAAATCCCAATTGGAGGGTAATTTCCCCTTGGGCATATTCTGGTATTGATGCTCATGGATAAGAGTATGGAAAGGATTTTTGGTGCGTGGAGGAAGTGACCAGTGATCTGAACGGTTATTAGGAGGCTTCCCTCGAATTGACAAAGTTCTGGCAGGGTTTGCCACCACTCCAATGCTTGTAATGGTGGTGCCGGTGTGCTTTTCCTCCTCTTCATGTTCACTCTTGATCTCTTCCTCTTTCTCAGGGTCTGGGAGATCCTCCTTCATAGGCTCCTTTCCTTTATCCTTGGCAGACACCATTGTGCTTCTAAACCTTCAAAGAGTATGTCCTGGCAGAAATAGATCGAAACAAAAAACACGACGAAAACACGATATACGAACCTCGGGGGATCCGGGGGATTATATATTATGAAGTTTCAGAACAAAAGGAAGGTACTGGGAGAAAACGAGTCGGAGGCGGAGTCCGGGGTGGTCTCACCACCTGGTGGCGCGGCCAGGGGTGGGCCCACGCCACAGGGTGGTGTGAGCCACCCTGGCTCCGCTTCCGTCCCTCTTTCACTTCGTAGCTTTCCTTATTGACTAAAAAACTGCAAAAATATAGTTGGATTGTATTTTCGTGGAACTTTTCTTACCAGAACTATTACCTATTTGAAAACAGACTCTGCAGGTCTCTGAATTTGGTATTTAGTAGATTCTTCCGGAGTCTCCACTTGAATAACATCAATATCTTCATCTTCATACACTTATTAATTGAGTCATAAAACCTTTCACTTCCTTATTACACCATTATCTCCACTACGTGGAAATTTCTTTCACACAGTTCTTATTAGCAACATTAGTATAAGTGAAGTGATAAACCCTTTTGAGTCCAACTTTAACTGAAAACCATCAAAACATAAGCTACTGTAGCAACTCCTTCCGAAAACCCAAAAAGAATTCAAAAAGGAAATCGAATAAAGAAGCAAATGCAAGAGTGGCAAAATCTGTCAAAACAGACCAGCAGTTAAAGATCAATTTTTTCGAAAATCTTCTGTTGCTCAAATCAAAAAGTGCAAAACTACCGGAAGTTAAATAACAACCTGGGGAAAAAGCACAAAACTTTACAGCTCAATCCGACATACAGAGATCTCTCACGAATTTTTACGGTGAAGCACAATCTGTTTCAGGACAGCAACTTCCCAAAATCTTACTTCTCTCTCATTAGAGGTTGATCTTGACAAAAAAACCAAAAAAAAAGGATAAGGAGAGGTTATTACCGAAGTAATAACTTCCAAGACTCAAAGAAACAAAAACAAACTGAAAACAAAAATAAATTGGGTTGTCTCCCAAAAAGCTCTTTCTTAATAGCCATTAAGATGGGCATGCTAATTTTGAAGATGCTCACATAAGAATATGAATTGAGGTGAAAGAGAGCATTAAGAAGAAAAAGTACGCACATTTAAGTCTAACCTATTTCCTGTGCAAAGGAATTTTGTAAACAAACAAGTTGTTGGAACCAGAGGCTACTAGCATAGGAAGGCAAAAGAAGTGCAACATAAAAACTTTCAGCATAAAACGAGGAAACTTGATATTATTGAGATGCATAAGAACACTTTTCCCTCTATCATAGTAACTTTCAGTATCATGCATAAACTTAACAATATATCTATCATCGTAACAATGATCACTTATTCTAACAGAAAACACAGGAATACTAGCTCTCATAACACTACTATGTGAAACAATATTAGGGGTATCCTTACAAAGGATAGTGTGTCCCTCTTCTTCATATTTAGTAACAAAGTCTTTCACATTTGCTATCATAGGTTCATCAACCATTTGTTTATCAGGTTCAACAGCTTTGCTTATACTTTCATCAACCATACTAGCTATCATAAAATGTTCCTTTATCTTAACCGGGAAAAGCATTTTCTCAATATAAGGTTCAGGTAAAACATGATTAGTAGTATAAACTTTAGTATTTCTTGCAGGAACACTCTTAGAAGTATCTTTATAAGGTTCATGATACTTATTCCACTTCTTTTTAGGCACTTCAATGTAGGAAGCAAAAGCCTTAAAGTAAGTTACAATAGCTTGAGAGTCTAGACCATAAGCATTTTTAATATTTTGAAAGTCATCGGTTCCCATAAAAGATTCAATGCATTCATAATCATAATTTATACCTGACTTTCTACCTTTGTCATTCTCCCAAGCTTCAACATTGTCTTGAATACGGTCCAGAAGATCCCATTTAGCTTCTTCTTCCATGCGAGTGAATGATCTAGCACAACAAGCATCCAATAAATTCTTATCATGTAGAGAAAGCCTTGCATAAAAGTTATTGATAATAATATTGTTGGGGAGCTCATGAATGGGACATTTGAGCATTAGTAACTTCAATATCCCCCAAGCTTGAGCTGTACTCTCTCCATCAAGAGGCCAAAATTTGTATATTTGATTCCTATCTTTATGAATCTCACTAGGAGGATAAAACTTTGAATAAAAGAGAGGCACTATTTCCTCCCATTCCAGAGCTTGACCATTCTTCAGCAGCTTATACCATTCCTCAGCTCTTCCTTTCAGAGATAATGAGTATATCTTCTTCTTAACTTGATCTGTAGTAATACCTGCACACTTGAACAACCCGCATAATTCGTGTATAAAGAGCAAATGATCACTAGGATGGACAGTTCCATCCCCAACATATTAGTTATCCATAACACGATCAATAATTCTTGTAGGTATTTTAAAAACATCATTCTCAGTAGGTGGTGGCTCATCTACTACCTTAGCAGTGGTAGTAGCATTACCAAATAAGAAACTCAGCGAATTATCCATAACAAAAATAAAGAAA
This sequence comes from Avena eriantha, assembly GCA_910589775.1. NCBI lineage: Eukaryota > Viridiplantae > Streptophyta > Magnoliopsida > Poales > Poaceae > Avena > Avena eriantha. The sequence goes on from OU342740.1 coordinate 487,447,720, forward strand.
CTAACAGAAGTAAACAATACTCACAGTAGAAATTTCCTTTACCAGTTCCACTCTCCAATAGCGCTTCACTCCTCAGCAATGGCGCCAGAAAATAGTCTTGATGACCCACAAGTATAGGGGGTGTATCACAGTATTTTCGATACGTAAGAGTGTCAAACCCAACGAGCAACAGAAGGTGCTGGCTAGTGGTATGGATCAGGAATTCTCTACAAATACTTAGCAAACGGATTTTTAGGGGTTTTTGATAAAGCAAGTAAACAAAGTATGAGTAAACAAAAGAAAGTAGGAATAAATTCAGCAAGTGGCCCAATCCTTTATGTAGCAAAGGACAAGCCGGTTGTATTACTTAAGATGACCAAACATTCTCGAGGACACATGGGAAGACTGTCAACTGCTTTCGCTTCATATAATTGATTAATCTTCTTTAGCTTGCTAAGTGTTGTGTTGGTGAACCTGTGGTAATGTACCGACCTTCCTAGGACTAATACGTACTTGTGATTATACCCCTTGCAAACATTCGTAAGTACAAGAAAGTAATTAAGGTAGAAACCTAACCACAGCTTTAAACTCTAAGACCCTCACATCCCTTGTGCAATGGTTTCCTAATGGGGGTACATGTTTCTGTCATTCCGGCAACCCCTAAGATTAGTAGCCAAATACACAATGCATTCACCTAGTCCCATATAGGTGAAGTGTCATGTAGTCGACATTCACATGACACCACTAGAAGAAGTACACCACAACTTAAATATCAAATTATTGAATCTTTCTCAACACAACTCCACTACTAACAACATGACTTCTCCCATGTCCTCAAGAACAAAACGAACTACTCACAAGACATCATATGGATCATGATCAGAGATGGAATAATGATTTATAACAATCTGAACATAAACAATAATTCAATGGTTCAGTCAATAGCATCAATTACAAAGAGTAATCAGCACCGGGAAAGTTTCCCCTATGAACTATGCAAGATTCAACCCAATTGTTACAACAATATGGAGATGGTGATGAGGGTGCTGATGGTGATGATGGTGGTGATGATGATGATGATCCTGATGAAGTCCAGCTTGATGGTGGTGTTGATGGTGACGATCTTCCCTCTCCGGGAAGGAATTCCCCCGGCAGAAATCTGTCTGTCGGAGAAATCTTTCTCTCTCGGTGTTTCCGCCCCGCAGAGGCGGCGGAATCTTTCTGTGGTTGCTCTCTGAGTCTTAGGGTTTCAAGAGGAATATATACGCCAGAGGGGAGAGCCAGGGGTGGACCAGGGTGGCCACACCACCTGGTGGCGCGGCCTAGGCTGGCCCGCACCAGGGGGTGGTGTGGCCCCCCTGTGGCCCATCTCCAGCCCCTTCTGGCTTCCTTTGTCTTCTGGAAAAATAGATTTTTCCGTATATTTTCTCGGATTTTCTGATCTTCGCAAATTTTGCCTCCAAACAGCACCTTTTCCATCAGAATCCTGACTGCAGCGGTCCATGCTCCAAAAGTCATCAACCACGCAAAAACAGATGAAATAACATAAGTATCATCTCTTAATATGAAATATATCAATGAATAACAGTGAATTTTGACATAGAATAGTCATGCAAAATGGACGTATCAGGCATTTGTGACACCTTCCTTAGAATGGTACACAGATGCCTATTCTTCTATTGCCTAAATCTTCCTGTCTCCAAGTTTGGCTGGTTAAGTAACTGAGATCTCTTGCTGGCTTTAGTATCCTAATTTGCTGTAGTCTATTAGCCTATGATGTTGGTCCGAGGCATGTCTAGGAGATACTCAGTTATTTCTAGCTGTCCTTAAAGATATGGTTTGATGCATGTATCAACTGTTGATTATTGAATCCTTTTAAGAAGTGATTGATCTCCTTACTGTCAATACTGATTTTTAAGACCCTAAGATTACAGAGGTGCTACTCCATAGGAGATGTGCCTTAAATCTAGGTCTAAGACTCTTGCCTATATATAAATGTGGAGATTTGAATATCTATATATATATATATATATATATATCCAAGATCTATGATGCAAAGGCTGAGATCTTGGATTTGTTTGTAAGTATTTGTTATTGGCTTTCTTTTTAAATGCTTCTAGGATGAATTTACTCCCCAATTGGGTGTTTTCTGAGAAGTTTAAGTAAAAACCATATGCTCATATGATCCCATGATGATCTGATCATGTGGTGATGTTGTTTGAACTCACCAGATTGCTTGTTGATTGATGATGTGGTGATGTAGCTTGCTACTTGATCTAGCTTTGCACCACCTGGTGCTGCTCTTGTGACTTGATGCTTGATCTCTCTTTCCACCTGCTCCACCCCCTCCTTATGTTACCATCAGGTAGAGATTTGATGGTTGATGTGGTTAATTTGGTGGAGAAATGGCTCTGGTTTCAGCAGTTCTATTGTTGTGTGTGTGCCTGAGAAGAAGAGCTAAACTTCTATGTTTCCCCTTCGGCTGGTGCTCTGTGTGATACCTTGTACTGTTACTGGTAGCTTGACAGGACACCACATGCAGTCAGTCGACTAAGCTATGTGTGTATGTGTGTTGTGCATGTGGATCATCTCAAGTAACTTGGTTGCTACTCTTACCTGTTTACTATTTGTTAGCCTGATGAAACCTATTTGTTTAACCACTTGGCTTTTACTATAACTTTTGTTATTACTGAGAAGAACATATACTTCATTGTTGGTGAAACTTACCTTTTTTATTTACTCAATGATGTACCAGGAATAGTGCACTTCACTATTCAATACTGAGAGTAAAATTACCTTACTAATCCCTAATCTTCCTTTTTAGTTGTCTTTCTTACTTGCAGGATCAAGATCTGGACTTCCAAGGTTAGTGTAGGATAGATAAATAGTATAGGTTCTTCTTGTAACCTTCTTTGTAATGCTTTTGTAAAGGATCTTGTAAAGATGTAATTATAAGTTTAATAAAGTTAAATTTTTGTTCTGTGTAATCCTATACCTTTGATGTATTTGTCAACATTTGTGACCTCATTATAAGAAATAGAGAAATAAGCATTATTTCTTATTTAATTCTTTTTCCTTGTCATTAAATCTTATTGTTGATTACTTTACCTTTCTTAAAATCAGACAATGTTAATAAGGTTTTCTTTTGGAAAACCCTTCAATATTAGTAACTTCTAATATTTAAATAATTTCAAATTGATTTGAAATTTAAAATTTAAATTCCAAAAACTTCCCCAATTTCAAAATACTGCCTAAAGATCATGTCAGAATTCATAGCAATCACTAACAAGAGCTATTCCTACCTCCAGTTAGTGAAAGAAACTCTGCTCCCTTTATTGTTTTGTTTGGCGAAAAATTTATCCAGATTTTACAGATGCATGCATGCACAAACTTATATTCCTATTTCTACCCTTCGTTGGATCCTAATAATAGGATGTTACAGACTTCCCCCCCTTAGATTAAACTTCATCCCGAAGTTTACGGATGATACCTGAATAACTCTGGATATGCTTACCTCAAGTCATCTTCCTTCTCCCAGTTAGCTTCTCGTTCGGGGTGATGTTCCCACTGTACCTTGCAATACTTTATTGCCCTGTTTCTTAACCTTTTCCAGTTTTATTCTAGAATCTTATAGGGTTTCTCAACATAGGTCAAATCTTCTTGTAACTCAATCTCTTGACGAGTGATAGCATCATCGGGAACTTTCAGACATTTCCAAAGTTGTGAAACATGGAACACATTGTTAACCTGAGCTAACCTCTTTGGTAACTCCAGAGCATAAGCTATTGTTCTGTTCTGACTAAATATCATGAATGGTCCAATGTACCTTGTACTTAATTTTCCTTTGACTCCGAATCTCTTCACTCCCTTCATTGGACTTACTTTGAGGTAGACCATATCTCCTACTTCTGGATGCCATGATCTATGACTTTGATCAGCATAACTCTTTTGTCGACTCTGAGCTATCTTCAATCGATCTCTAATGATATCTATGATATCTTGCCTTTCCTTGATATAATCTAGTGCAAATTCTTTGCTACTACCAGGTTCATACCAACATATAGGCGATCTACACCTTGTTCCATATAGTACTTGATAAGGTGCTGCCTTTAGACTACTCTGATAGCTATTGTTGTAAGAAAATTCTGCCAATGGTAAATGATCTTCCCATGAACCTCCAAAATCTAATGCACAAGCTCTAAGCATGTCTTCTAAGATTTGATTGGTTCTCTCTGTTTGACCTCCAGTTTCTGGATGATAAGCGGTGCTAAAATCCAACTTTGAACCCAGTGCTGCATGTAATTGTTTCCAAAATGATGATGTAAACACATATCCTCTATCAGACACAATTTTCTTGGGTACCCCGTGTTTACTCACAATCTCTTTGACATAAATTTCCACTAATTTCTCAGCATTATCCTTTTGATTCACTAGAATAAAATGAGAACTTTTTGTGAGTCTATCGACAATCACCCATATCATATCCTTCTATTTAGGTGTCATGGGTAGTCCTGTGATAAAATCCATCCCGATCTCTTCCCACTTCCATTCTGGGATTTCTAAAGGCTGTAATGGTCTTGCTAGACTTTTATGCTCTGCTTTAACCCTTTGACAAGTATGGCATTCCGATACATACTTTGCAATATCTCTCTTCATATTATTCCACCAAAACAACTCTTTTAAATCCATGTACATTTTTGTACTACCCGGATGTATGGAATATGGTGTTTCATGGGCTTCTCAAAGTATCACTTCTCGAATCTCTGACACATCGGGTACACAAAGACAGTTTTGAAACTATAAAGATCCATAAGCTCCTAGGTGAAAAACTGAGGTTTGACCTTGAGAGATTCTTCGAACTTCTTCAATAATGAAAGGATCTTCACCTTGATGTCTATAAATTTCATGTTGAAGATCACTACTCTATTCTTCAATCACTCGCATGGTAGCTCATCCTCCAAGAACTGTTGTACTTATAAATTGTAATTCCATCCTTTCCAAATCCATCTGTAATTCTTTTGGTAGTGCTTTATTCAAAGGTTGTATATCTGTGCTTTTTTGACTTAAAGCATCTGCCACAACATTAGCTTTTCCAGGAGTGTAATTGATTGTTAGATCATAATCTTTAATCAACTCCAGCCAATGCTTCTGTCTCATATTCAATTCCTTTTGAGTGAAGAAATATTTGAGACTTTTGTGGTCAGTATATAACTCACATCTTGCCCCATAGAGAAAATGTCTCCATCCATTTAACGCAAACACTACTGCGGCTAACTCTAAATCAGGGGTTGGATAGTTCACTTCATGTGGTTTCAATTGCCTAGATCCATAAGCAATCACCTTACGATCTTGCATAAGCACACAACCTAATCCTTCCTTGGATGCATCACAATATACTGTGTAATCTTTTCCTGGTTCTGGAATTGCTAAAATTGGTGCGGTAGTTAATCTGGTTTTCAACTCCTGAAAACTTGCCTCGCACTTCTCATCCCATAAGAACGGTGTGTTCTTTCTTAACAATTTGGTCATTGGTCCAGCTATCTTGGAAAAATCTTCAATGAATCTTCAGTAATATCTAGCCATTCCTAGGAAACCTCGGATTTGCTTCACATTGGTTGGTGCCTTCCAATCCAGTACCGATTGAACTTTGGACGGATTTATAGCAATTCCATCCTTACTGATCACATGACCAAGAAACTCTACTTCATCCAACCAAAATTCACACTTGTTGAACTTAGCATAAAGCTTATGGTCTCTTAAGATTTGTAATGCTACTCTCAAATGTTCTGCATGTTCTTCTGTATTTTTGGAATATATTAGAATATCATCGATGAAAACTATGACAAACTTGTCCAAATACGGCATGAAGATTTTGTTCATCAAATTCATGAATATTGCTGGTGCATTAGTCAGACCAAAAGGTACGACTAAATACTCATGATGTCCATACCTTGACACAAATGCTGTTTTAGGAACATCTTCGGGTTTAATTTTTATCTGATGGTATCTTGATCTTAGATCAATTTTGGAGAATACTCCTGCTCCCTTGACTTGGTCAAATAAATCTTGTATTCTTGGTAATGGATACTTGTTCTTGATAGTGACATTGTTGATATTTCTGTAATCCCCACACATTCTCCGTCCACCATCTCGTTTATCCACAAAGATCACCGGAGTTCCCCATGGAGATACACTTTCCTGTATGAATCCTTTCCGGGCCAATTCATCTATTTGTTCTTTAAGCTCTTTTAACTCCTTGGAACCCATCTTATATGGTGCTTGAGCTATTGGTGCTGTACCGGGTATCAGGTCAATAGTAAATTCTATCTCCCGATCCGGTGGCATTCCTGGTAATTCTACTGGAAAAACATCTTGAAATTCCTTCACCAATGGAATATCTTCTAATTTGGCCTCCTTCATTGAGTTCAACTGTAGATCTACCATGATATGACTATGTTTATCCGCCTGATAAACTATCCTTCCTCCACTTGGAGATCTGATTGAAACGGTTTTTTCTTCACAATTGATATGAGCTCCATAGTATGTCATCCAATCCATCCCAGCACTACTGCTATTCCTTTCAATGGGATCACATAAATATCCGCATAATAGGTTTGACCACATATTGAGATGACTTGGTTTAATTTAATATGTCTAACTACCACAATCCCTCCGGCGGTAACTACTGTCATAGGTTTTTCTAACGGTGCCCTTCTAATATCGAATTTATCACAAAACTCTTCAGATATGAAAGAAGTAGTTGCACCAGTATCAAATAAAACTTTTCTGGGATTGGTGAGAATATTGAGCGTACCTATCACCGCCTGATTTGAGTTATCCACCTCCTCCAGGGTTGCGCAATTCAGCTTTCCCGTAGGTCTACCCCTCTTGCCATTATTGTTTTTGGCATAGCTTCCACCTCAGTTAGGCTGTCCACCTCCTCCTCCACTGGCTTGTCCTCCACCCTCTGTGGGCCAACCACCGGGTGGTTTGTTTGGGCAATCAGGCTTAATATGACCCTTTTGTCCACATCCATAACAAATTATCACTAGTTTCTAGCAATCCTTGCTGATATGTCCCGGAAGTTTACAATTATGACATATGACATTCCTTCTAGGATTGAATTGTCCTCCAGTGTTATTGCTACTCCTGTTGTTGTTGTTGTTGTAGGGTATGTTTCTAGGTTGAAACTCCAGATTAGTTTTGGGTTTACTTGCCTGAATCCCCTTTGTTTCCTTCTTTGCTCTCTTCCTATGGTCCTCTTGGACATTCTTGTAATCATCTTCAAAGGTTATAGCTGCATCAACCAACTTTTGAAAAGTTTGAGTGTTGGCAAGCCTCAACTGCATCTTCCCAAATGGATTTAGTCCATGCATGAACCTTTTCTTCCTACTCGCCTCCGTGTTAACTTCTTCAGCAGCATAACGAGATAAATCACTAAACTCCCGAATATACTTCATGACACTTGAGTATCCCTGTTGCAGTACTTCAAACTCCCTATGCTTCAACTCTATGATAATCTCCGGAACATGATATTCACGGAATCTTTGCTTAAACTCCTCCTAATTGTACTCCCTTCCTGGAGCTTGCATTGCTAGCTGACTCTCCCACCATGACGCTGCAGGTCCTGTCAATAAATGCGTTGCATACCTCAAATTCTCTTCCTCATTGCATCCTACAGTTCTCAACTTTCTTTCGGTATCTGTTAACTAGTCCTCTGCATCCATTGGTTCAGGAGCGGATGCAAAAGGTAAAGGCCTCGTGATGGCTCAATGCACAGCGCCCAGAAAATTGCTTGATGGCGGTGTTGATGTAGAGCTCGTTGGGAACCCCAAGAGGAAGGTATGATGAGCACAACAGCAAGTTTCCGTCAGTTATGAAACCAAGGTTTAATCGAACCAGTAGGAGCAAGGAAACACCTCAAAGGTGTTACTAGCTGAGCTTTGGCAGGGCGCACTACCGGTGCTAGTAGCAACGTGGAGACCTACACAACACAACCACAAAAGTTTGTCCCCAACTTGTGATGAGGTTGTCAATCTCACCGTGTTTTGCGGAAAACAAAGGATTAAATGTATCGAATGGAAAGAAGTAAAAGTTTGCAGAAAGTAAACACAAAGCAGTAAAAGATTGTAGATTGTATGTAAAGTAAAAGGACCGGGATCCATAGTTCACTAGAGGTGGCTCTCCTTAAGATAGATAACATGCTGGGTGAACAAATTACAGCGGGGCAATTGACAAACACCGAGAAAGCAATACATGCATATGCTAATCATCTTGACTCCTCTGAGACTTGATTGGGCATTACAACATAATACATAGACTGCCATCCAACTGCATCTATGACTAATAATCCACCTTCAGGTTATCATCCGAACCCCCCTCCAGTATTAAGTTGCAAGCAACAGATTATTGCTTTACGAACTGCGTGTAAAGTAAACAATATGATTGTTCTATGGACAAAGGATTGTTGTTTTCTCCCTAGTAGCAATAGCACATCTAGTACCTTAGAGATTTCTATCACTTCCCCAGATTACCAAAGGCATGAAACCACTATCGAGCATAAATACTAACTCTTGGAGTTGCTAGCATCTACTTGGCCAAGATAGCTACTAACAACGGAAAGCATGCAAGATCTCAAATAACAAAGACATGATAGAATCAATAATCAATCTGAAATAACATCTCAATATCCATCGGATCCCCGCAAACACAACATGCAGAATTACAAATAGATGATCTTGATCATGAACGGAGCTCACAAGATCTAAACATAAAAGCACAAAGGAGGAGAACCAGCCATCTAGCTACTACATGGATCCGTAGTCCAAGGATGAACTACTCGCGCATCACACCGGAGGCTTGCATGGTGATGAAGAAGGCCTCCAGGGTGAATTCCCCTCTCCGGCAGGGTGCCGGGAAGAGCTTCAGATCCCTCCTGATCTAGGGATGGAGATGACGATGGCTACAGACTCTTTCGTGGAATTTTGACCGGGTACTTAGGGTTTTCGTCCCGAGGGCAATATATAGGCGGACGGAGAGTCCGAGGGGGTGCTGAGAGCCACCACACCACCCCCTGGCGCAGGCCCAGCCTGGCCGCACGGCCAGGTGGTGTGGCCGGCCCCTGGCCCTTCTCCGTCTCGTATTCTGGCACTTGATCACTTCCGGAAAAATAGGCACTTTGGCTTTTATCCCGTCCAATTCCGAGAATATTCATTTTCTGACTTTCCTGGAACCAAAAACAGTAGAAAACAGGCAGCTGGCACCGTGGCTCTTGTTAATAGGTTAGTCCAAGAAATCATATGAAAAGTATTCCAAAGTTGGAACAAAACACAAGAAAGTGGATAAAACCAAGCATGGAACATCAAAAATTATAGATACATTTGCAATGTATCAACATCCCCAAGCTTAACTCCTACTCGTCCTCGAGTAGGTAAGTGATAAAAAGAAAGAATAATTTTTGAGGTGACATGCACCATCAAAGACTTGATCAAAGTATTTGTAAAACATTCAAAGCTGGGATCATAGTACTTCAATCATAACATGAAAGACAAAGTTCTAGCAATAATCAAAGAAACTATGATGCAATATGAAAAGGCACAAACAAAAGATTCATGAATAACAATGCTTTGCAAGACGTTTGTTTGTTTCACATAAAGAAAACATAGCATAATAGTATTCAGCTTGTACCTCAATAGAGTAGCAAATATAAATGCATAGGACACCTTCAAAGTTCATAAGAGTGACTAGATACAATAGTTTAAAACAAGCAATATCAAGTTATGCATCAATCAACTAGTCTTGGGACAATGCACATAGAACTAAGAATGGCCACTATGCTCTCAAAGTAGGTGCATAAAGATAGAAGGTGGAGACTCAATATAATGGTGGAAGAAAAGCCTTTTGTAAAAGGAAATAGGGATTCAAGTCTCATAAAGAGCTTCCAAAAATTATGGTACTTGTAGTTTTCAGCTCTCATTGCCCCTATCATAAGCATCTTGAAGTGATTAAGGTTAAAGTGAACAAACTATGGTGTACATGCTTGACGAAGTTTAAGTCAGAAATCTATGTCCCTTGTATACGAGGGCCGCTCCTCATGCTACTCAAGTTTAGTCACCGGTAAGTTCTTGTCATCGTAAGTACATGTGTATCATAGAGAACCGCCAACGGGGTACCCCTTGCCCGATGATACGGAAGAATCCCCATATCAAAATGACAAGGCAAGCAGACAACGAGTATCTCAGCATTCTTCTTATTTACCATGGGAATATGGTGCTTTTTTCTCTCTTTCCTCTTTTCATAGTATCTTTTTTTTCTTTCCTCTTTTTTTTCTCAATATAGGACTCTTTTTTATAAGAAGAATGCTTCATAGACAGCTCATTATGGTTACGCTGCAGGTTTCCACCATGTCAGCATGGATTAGACCAACGGCCCAGGCATTTCTCTAACACATATACATAACTCCATGGACTTACAATCTCCCCTTTCATTTCACACCAATGACATCCATATACAAAAGAGCATGATATCAACTAGGTACAAGTACCAAGTGTAATGTTGAAAGCGTTCCCCGTGAAAGCATGGTTCTGCTAATTCCCGACAAATAAGTGCAAGCATATACAACATAGAAGACACAATGGTTCAAGTTTATTAAGGGCAAGTAAAGTAAAGTGTGCCATCAAGTTCGTGAGAGCTTTAATCACTAGTTTTCTCATAACAAGTGGATGGTAAACAAAAGCATGAATATACTTGGAATAGCATAAGTTAGTAGGTAGGTATGGTGGACTCTTTGGAATAACTCGGTTTAGGGAGTTGGATGCATGAGTGGAACTCATACTTTGTTGTGGAGGCTAGCAAAAGACTGGGAGCGACAAACTAAGAGAGCAATAATGGCCATAATCATACAGAGCGACAAAACATCATTGATCAAAGCATAAAGTGATACTACAAGTTGAGAGATAAAGGATCATACATGCTATGGTGACTTGAGATAGTCATAACGTGGTGTGATCATGCGCCAAGTCAACCCAAATAAAGCATCAAAGGAGAATACCACTATACTATGCTTTAATATGCTAAAACAACACATGATTCATCCAAGGCACATTAAGCAATCTCAATTGTTTATAACAAGTCATGCTACAACAAAGAATACTAAGCATAAAGCCAAAACAATATCAAGCATGGCATGACAAAGCATAGGCCATAGTCAAAAACCAACTCTTTTTACCACATAAGCATGAACTTTCCTACTCTTTTCCAAACCAAACCAAACTATTTGCAAACCAAATGTATGAAAGAGGGGGTCCAACCAATTTATTCAGAAAACTAAGCAAACCAAGCAAACTAAAAACCAAAACAAAAACGAAAAAAAGACGCTCCAAGAAAAACACAACTGTGCATGAAACAATAAAAATGAAGCGTTTGGAAGAAACCTGGGATTTTTATTGATGAAGAAGGGGATGCCTTGGGCATCCCCAAGCTTTGACGCTTGTACTTCTTGGATGTTTCTTGGGGTGACACGCGTGTCATCCCCAAGCTTGAGCTTTAGTCCATCCTTCATCTCATTACTCATTTCTTCCATACACCCGAAATTTTTCCTTCATACAAAACTTCACACAATCTCATTAGCAACATTAGTGTACTTTAACATAAATAAGTCTCAAGGTTCAGTTCTAACACAAAATAAACTTCCATTAGAACACTAGCTACTGTAGCACTTCCCTCAAAAAGCTCAATTCCCCAAAAGAACTCAAGAAGGAACTAACAAGAAGCAAATGCAGAAAATGGCAGAAATCTATCAAAACAGTAGAGCAGGTAAAGACAAAATTTTTCGAAGACCTTCTGTTGCTAAAATCAAAAAGTGTTGAACTAACGAAAGTTAGATAACAACCTGGGGCAGAAGAACAAAAAATACAGGTCAATCCGACATACAGAGCTCTCTCACGAATTTTTACGGTGAAGCATAGAAATCTGTTTCGGGACAGCAACTTTCCCAATCATTACTTCTCTCTCATTAGAGGTTACTCTTGGCACAAAAAGCAAATAAAAAGGATAAGGAGAGGTTATTACAGAGGTAATAACTTCCGAGACTCATCTAAAACTTTTGGGTTATCTCCCAATAAGTACTTTTCTTTAACGCCTTTAAGTTAGGCATAAGAAGCAAAGAAAGAATCAAGTGTTTTCAAATGAAGAAGCATTAAGAACAAATTTTGTTTTCATAGGAGAAGCAAAATAAATCTTTTCTATCTTTTTAGGGAAGTGTTCTATACCTTTCTTGAGTGGGAGTTGATATTTAATGGTGCCTTCTTTCATATCAATGATGGCACCAACAGTTCTAAGAAAAGGTCTTCCCAAAGTAATAGGACAAGAAGCATTGTATTCAACATCCAAAACATAGAAATCAACGGGGACATAGGAATCGTTAACCATAATAAGAACATCATTAAGACTCCCCATGAGTTTCTTTTTAGCATTACCATCAAGTGGGACATTCAAATAACAATCTTCAAGAGGAGGCAAATCAAGCATATCATAAATCCTTCTAGGCATAATAGAAACACTACTATCAAGATCACACAAAACTTTGAAATCAAAGTCATTCACTTTCATATTAATGATGGGTTCCCAACCATCTTCTTGCTTTATAGGAATAGAAGCTTTATGTTTCATCTTTTCTTCTTTAATCTTTATGAGAGCATCCGTAATGTGTTTTGTAAAAGCCATGTTCATAGCACTAGCATTAGGACTTTTAGCAAGCTTTTGTAGGAACTTAATAACTTCAGAGATATTGCAACCATCAAGATCAAAATCAAATTTATCATCTAAAGTAGTAGAACTATTACTAGCCTCAACACTAGTGGTGGTGATAGTAGAAACACTAATGTTTCTAGCAATTTCATCTTCTCTTTCCTACTTAGCATGTAATTCAGCTAATAGTATAACATTTTCATCAATTCTTACTTGTATAGCATTAGTAGCTGCAAAGGGATTCTCATTAGTTTCAGGTTTAGCAGCCATTTTATTCAAAGTAGATTGAGCTTCAGCCAAAGATGTTATATTTCTTTCAGCATTAGAGAGTTTTTCCTCAATAGTTTTATTGAAAGAAGTTTGTTTACTAATAAACTCTTTAAGCATAACTTCAAGTTCAGAGGGAGCACTCTTATTATTTTTGTAAGAATTTCCATAAGCATTACCATTGTTGGGAGGATATGGCTTATAATTGTTGTTACCAAAATTGTTCCTATAAGCATTATTACCATAAGCATTGCTGCCAAAATTGTTATTTCTTATGAAGTTCACATCAACTTGCTCTTCTTGAGCAGCCAAAGAGGCTAAAGGAACATTATTTGGATCAATATGGGCTTTCCCATTAACAAGCATGGACATAATAATATCAATTTTATCACTCCAGGAGGAGGTTTCCTCAATAGAATTTACCTTGTTACCTTGTGGAGCTCTCTCAGTATGCCATTCAGAATAATTAACCATCATATTGTCCAAAAGTTTTGTTGCAGCACCCAAAGTGATGGTCATAAAGGTACCTCCAGCAGCTGAATCCAATAGGTTCCTTGAAGAATAGTTCAATCCTGCATAAAAAGTTTGGATGATCATCCAAGCAGTCAGTCCATGAGTGGGACAATTCTTTACCAAAGATTTCATTCTTTCCCAAGCTTGAGCAACATGCTCATTATCAAGTTGTTTAAACTTCATTATTTCACTTCTCATGGATATAATCTTAGCAGGAGGATAGTATTTTCCAATAAAAGCATCTTTGCGTTTAGTCCAAGAATCAATACTATTCCTAGTTAAGGAATTCAACCATTCTTTAGCTTTTCCTCTCAAAGAGAAAGGAAACAATTTCAGTTTAATAATATCACCATCTATATCCCTATGCTTTTGCAACTCACAAAGTTCAACAAAGTTATTTAGATGGGGAGCATCATCTTCATTACCAATACCAGAAAATTGCTCTCTCATAACAAGATTGAGTAAAGCAGGTTTTATCTCAAAGAAAGTATTTTCAGCCATAGGTGGAGCAATAGGTGTGCTCATAAAATCATTGTTGTTGGTGCTAGTGAAGTCACACAACATAGTGTTTTCAAGAGTAGTCATTTTTTTGGGTTTTCAAATAAGAAAGCAAACAAGTAAAACTAATTTTTTTTTGTGTTTTTGAATAACAAAACAAGCAAACAAAAGCAAAAAGAAACTAAGCAAAACAAAAACAACAAAGTAAAGAGATTGGTTATGAGGGACTCCCCTTGTGAAGATGTCCTTGACTCCCCGGCAACGGCGCTAGAAAAATGCTTGATGGCTCAGTGCACAATGCCCAGAAAATTGCTTGATGGAACCAGCAGCAAGTTTCCCTCAGTTATGAAACCAAGGTTTAATCGAACCAGTAGGAGCAAGGAAACACCTCAAAGGTGTTACTAGCTGAGCTTTGGCAGGGCGCACTACCGGTGCTAGTAGCAACGTGGAGACCTGCACAACACAACCACAAAACTTTGTCCCCAACTTGCGATGAGGTTGTCAATCTCACCGTGTTTTGCGGAAAACAAAGGATTAAATGTATCGAATGGAAAGAAGTAAAAGTTTGCAGAAAGTAAACACAAAGCAGTAAAAGATTGTAGATTGTATGTAAAGTAAAAGGACCGGGATCCATAGTTCACTAGAGGTGGCTCTCCTTAAGATAGATAACATGCTGGGTGAACAAATTACAGCGGGGCAATTGACAAACACCGAGAAAGCAATACATGCATATACTAATCATCTTGACTCCTCTGAGACTTGATTGGGCATTACAACATAATACATAGACCGCCATCCAACTGCATCTATGACTAATAATCCACCTTCAGGTTATCATCCGAACCCCCCTCCAGTATTAAGTTGCAAGCAACAGATTATTGCTTTACGAACTGCGTGTAAAGTAAACAATATGATTGTTCTATGAACAAAGGATTGTTGTTTTCTCCCTAGTAGCAACAGCACATCTAGTACCTTAGAGATTTCTATCACTTCCCTAGATTACCAAAGGCATGAACCCACTATCGAGCATAAATACTAACTCTTGGAGTTGCTAGCATCTACTTGGCCAAGATAGCTACTAACAACGGAAAGCATGCAAGATCTCAAATAACAAAGACATGATAGAATCAATAATCAATCTGAAATAACATCTCAATATCCATCGGATCCCCGCAAAGATAACATGCAGAATTATAAATATATGATCTTGATCATGAACGGATCTCACAAGATATAAACATGAAAGCACAAAGGAGGAGAACCAGCCATCTAGCTTCTACATGGATCCGTAGTCCAAGGATGAACTACTCGCGCATCACACCGGAGGCTTGCATGGTGATGAAGAAGGCCTCCAGGGTGAATTCCCCTCTCCGGCAGGGTGCCGGGAAGAGCTTCAGATCCCTCCTGATCTAGGGATGGAGATGACGATGGCTACAGACTCTTTCGTGGAATTTTGACCGGGTACTTAGGGTTTTTGTCCCGAGGGCATCTTATAGGGGGAAGGACAGGCCGAGGGGGTGTTGGGGTCGGCCAGACCATCCCCTGGCGCGGGCCAGGCCTGGCCGCGCGGCCAGGTGGTGTGGCCGGCCCCCAGCCCTTCTCCGTCTCGTATTCTGGCATCTGATGACTTCCGGAAAAATAGGCACTTTGGCTTGTGTCCCGTCCAATTCTGAGAATATTCATTTTCTGACTTTCCTGGAACCAAAAAACAGCAGAAAACAGGCAGCTGGCACTGTGGCTCTTGTTAATAGGTTAGTCCAAGAAATCATATGAAAAGTATTCCAAAGTTGGAACAAAACACAAGAAAGTGGATAAAACCAAGCATGGAACATCAAAAATTATAGATACATTTGCAATTTGTCACCTGGTATCTGGAAATCTTAAAGACTAACACCACATCCTTGAGGTGCCCTTGGCTGTCCCACATGGTCTACTAACCCCTCCATGAACTTATTCTGGGACTCTTGCATCATTTGCATGTACTGCATAAAGTTTTTCTCCATCAATGGCCTCATTGGTGGTGGTGGTAAGTTTGCTTGTATCCTGGCGTCTTCATCCGCCTTTTATTTGGCTTCGCGCTCCACGCGTTGCTGCTCAGTCTCATTTTCTACACCCGTTTCCATACCCCCTAGTCCTGTAACATAAGCGAATACTCATAATTACATCATGCACATGTGTTTTGAGCTCAACTTCATGCACATAACTAGTCACACAATGGAAAACAAGATCAAAATAAGAACCAAATATGCATTACACACATATTCTACATTACAAGCAATATAGTTTGTACAACGTGATTACAAGCCCTTACTCATTAAACATTACAAGGTCATGTGGTACTATCTCACTTATTTATTTACATCAAGTTCTCCAACTCCAACTCTCATCTTCTGCGGAAATGCTCCTAATCAAAGTCACACTCACCAGAAGTTGCGTCATTTATCGTACATACCCGGAATAAAACCGTGCTATCGTGAAGTGCGACGCACTGACTGTGAAACGACTTGCCTTTTCGACGGACGATATTCAGTATCAGAAGTCTCCGGACTCGACACATCATTTAGCTGAAGTGTATCCAAACCTTCCAACTCATCTAAAGTATCTACCGACCCATCCTCATCACTTTTCTTCTTCATCCATCTCTTGCATCCCGACTCTGGAGGAATCAACAGAATATTCCCCTTCTGGTGCCCCCCAGGTACTCTGCTGGGTACGATAGTCCTCAGCTATGACTGGATAATGCACATTATCTGGAGTAGGATAATCCTCAAACACTCTTTCTTCAGGACCTTCGTCCTCGGACTCAACATCTTCCGCGTGGACATCTCTTCCATCAACGGAATAAGATCTTACGCCCATGCGACTAGTCTGTCCGATATCTCCAACTGAATCTTCCACATGAATAGGATACCCGACAGATCCATCCATTGATCCGTACCTCCAACCTTTAGAATTCCCAATAGGTAATTCTGAGTCCTCAGTTCCCCAAGAACTCCGTGGTACTGGATGACTAGTGCCCTCATCAAGATATCTAAAAGGTTCTAGTAACAGTGAATAGGGATATGGTGTAAAAGATGCTGGATCTATAGGTATATCCTTGAAAACTGGGTTAACCCTATCTGCTGCTTCATTTTCCATCTTAGATGCTAACTTCTCCCTTCTTTCAGGATTCGTTAAATCCTCTAACATATCAACCTGATCTTCTATGATCACCTGATGTGTCTTATACAAAGATCCAACCATCAGTCGATATAGATCCATAAACTTAGAGGCTAGTTTAGGATGCTTCCTTACTAAAGTAAGATGATCTGGCTCCGGTTCTTCATCTATAGAGTCATGAGGAATCACAGAATATGTGCTTCTGGCTAACTCTTCTGCTTTATGTTCCCGAACATTGGCTATTGCCTCCATAATAGCAACATGATATGCTGCTAGGTGACTTCTACCTTCTCCCATAGGTAAATTGTGATATAACCCAAGCTTCTTTGGTAGTTGGATGCTAACACGATATTTTGCTAACATTCGCGCATCATGATAGGTAATGGTATTGGCTGGGATATTAGTTGTGCAACCAAAAACCTTCAGAAGTTCACGAAGCTGTTCAGTTAATGCCCCCTGATAATCATCGAGAGTCTCTTCTTTCCTTGCCAAGGTCTGTTTTGGAAACTTTGGTGCCATTTCAACTGAATAGATATAAATATAATAAGTATCCATTAATTATAATGATGCATCATAATGAAGAATTATCGCACTAAAAAATATAACGAAATATTCCCAATTGAATATTCATCATATGATCAAGAGAACTCTTTACTGTTTCTCCTAGACTCCTACAGTTATTTCCCTTTACTAGGTTTCCAACCTAAGGTCAAAGAAATTGCTCTGATACCAGCTGCGGTGACCCAGCATACCACTGCATGTGTAGTACACTATAGTCGTTGATATGACACTCACAGAACACCGTTCCGTAAATATCACACCCCTCAGAGTGGTACAACAGAAACATTGCGGGTCCATTTTACAAACTTACACACTTTATTATTACAAACCAAGAGTTCTCAAACTTCAAGCATTATGAAAGTACAAACCAAACTTAAGTAGTTTCAGCAGAAGATATAAAATTCCAAACTCATACTTCGAATTGAGCTCAACAACTTATTCTATATAGTTCCTGCTGCTTGGCTCAATTGATTACTAATAACTAAGGCAACAACTCAGACTCATTGCCTTCAACTCCATAGCGTATCTCATAGTCCACCCCTTCAACTCCTCTGGACATGTCTGGTTCTTCGTAGAAGATGTCTTCTTGTCCATCCGCTATGTACATCGAATTGTCTTCTGGATTCTCAAAGTCTAAGCAGGGGTTCAAAAGAAAGAGTGAGTAACATCGTTACCCAGCAAGTTCATTATATGCAAGGTGGGAAGTTTGGTGCTCTATCTACCACCTCGGATGATACGTCCTTGGTACTATGCAATTTTCGTAAACATTTCTTCAAAGGTTAATTTTATTATCAAAAACTATGCCCATCAGCCTTCACAGGTTGATCAGAAATTCATGGAGTTCCTTTCCTGCCACGTTCGTAGCTCCTTCCCGGAATAGGGAGTAACATGTCACAATTCTTACACTCTATAGAGGAGCGTTGCTTTACCCATGAAAGACCAACTCCTTGTTGCACAACTGGGCGTACTTTCCCGTCCACAATTCCATGATGTGGGGCCCAGTAGGTGATCCAAGCCAATCACTGCCCTCTCCGCGACCCCATGCACGATCCTCCGGGGCTGACTACACCTCCGTTAAGCCTCCAACTAGGGAAAGCTATAACCCTGGTGAGTTCCCGAAGACTCTATGAAGTGGTGATGCCCCTGACAAGCTCCATAAAAGGCCCGACTATAACTCTGGCAGCCACTCATAAATAATCTATATACCTAAATCGTGGAGCCTAAGGGTGCCCACCCATATGTTGGATCCATACCAGGAATCCCAACATCACGATAAGGTCATCTTGCCTCCATATGAAAGGAAGAAGATATAGCTGACTTCTCTGTCCCATTCCAAATCTCATGGTTAACACGTATTATACGATGCTAGAATCACTGATGTCATGGGTTATTAAGCCTATGTGACTTATCCAATTGGAACTCTAAGTTCCATTGCTCATCTCTATCATCACTTAGGATGATACTACATTTTATTTATTAGAGAAGATATCATTTTCTTTGTTGGGGGGATACCCCCGGGTAGGGTCACGCCGGGGTATAAAGGCTGAGTTAGCCAAGGTACGGCAAGGCCAAAGCGGATGCTGGTCGGGTCACCTAAAGGCAGGCCGAATCACGGGGTAACCCGTACCAGGGGGCGTTCGCCTGACTAAGTCTCAACCAACTTAAGGAGTAAGTCGGAGGTGTCTGTTTTACTTGTATGCAGGAACGAGTGTTGCCGGATCAACTATGGTCCGGGTCACGTCTAGCTTCTAAGAGAAGGAAGGAACCTCGCTGGTCAAAAGAAGCCCTGGTACGCACTACCTGAGCGAAGCGAGCAAGGGCAGGACCACCGGGGCGTGGCCGACAAGGGTGACGACGCCCATGTCGGCTGACGCGGGCGCCGCAGAGGCTCACGTAGCCTCTGCATGTGTGACGCGGGGAAAATCACCCCGGTCGGCTTACTATTTTGGGAGGAGGCATATTCTTAGGAAATATGCCTCCACGTATGCCCTAGGCAGAGACCGAGCTCCCTCTATAAAAGGGGGGCTAGGGTTTCAGTAGAAGGGGTTCCACTATTCTGTTTTGGCTAGGGTTCTAAGAGTGATCTGTATGTGAGAGTAAGAGAGCTCCTTCTTCCTCCTCTCGCCAACACAGATCTAGGAGCACTTGTAATCTTGGAAACAAAGCAAATACAAACTTCTGTGTGGAGAATCACTTCACTATCCCTCCCTGGATTCCCCTAGTGTGTATTAGCCCCCACCTTTAGCCTATCCATGGCATCTGCCGTGACACCACCACGACAGTTGGCGCCCACCGTGGGGCTAGCGGCGCTAGCAGGGGTCAAGATCTGGACGGGAAACTTCATCGGCACCGGCGAACGCATCATCTCCGGGCTCGTTCAGCGCTTTGGAGCGCTGGACTTCGTCAGCGACAACGCTGGCTGTTTTGGCACGCGTCCGCTTCCGCGCAATGGCCTCTTCGTCAGGCTCGGCACACACAATGTCTACATTGTTGTGGACCGATCGTGTGTTCATCCGCGCCACGTCGTTGAGGCAGGGGAGCCACCCCTCACCGTGGTTCGCAGGGTGCGTATCGCTCGTCCCCCGGACCATGCAGAGGTGATGATGACTGTGCCAGGTGCAGGCGCAAGCAAGGATCCTGCGCCAGACCCGGAGGTAACGCCTAAGGCACCTAGGAAAGGTAGAGGTCCTCCACTAGAGAGGCCATAGAATGTGTTGAGGGAA
Source organism: Avena eriantha (assembly GCA_910589775.1). Taxonomy (NCBI): domain Eukaryota; kingdom Viridiplantae; phylum Streptophyta; class Magnoliopsida; order Poales; family Poaceae; genus Avena; species Avena eriantha. Next base: position 487,468,167 of record OU342740.1, read on the forward strand.
GCAATGGATAGCTTAGCAAATCCGGTGGTAGCAGCAGTAGATCCGGCTCGGGCGCAGGCCGAGCTAGAAGAAACTAGGAAAAAAATACTAAAGGGCGCAAAGAAAATAGCCGCGGCTTAGCAGTCATTGAATATGACGTTGCGTGAGTACGCAAAGGCGAACAAAGTTGACACTGCAAAAGTGAAGGGAAGAAATCTCATGAGCGAGATGAACAGAGAGGGTGATGCTGGAATTGAGGAATCGGAAAACTGTTTGTCCGTGGGGCTGCCGAGGTATAGTACCCCGACAAAGAACCTCAGAGCGGCGGATGCAGCCGCATCCGAGTTAGAGGGTCTGACGGGTGAAGCCCGTCAAAGACAACAAGATAGAGTTAACGAGCTGGTTCGGATCGCGAACAGACAAAACGAAGAACTACTTAGAGCTAACCCGGAGAGGGTTGGAGCCTCCAAGATCGTCCATTCGGCGATGGGTAACCCGGAGAAATCCGCTGGAGCCGCATCGTCTCCTCATGATGGTCCAAGGAGAGAAGAGGTAGTAACCTCGGCCAGACGGAACAAACAGATCGTCCCGTATGACCCAACGCGGGCGGGGAAAGGAAAAGAGGCTCAAAAAAATGATGATCGATGGAGTGTGAGCCGAGGTGAAGCTGGACGAGGTAACCGCGACCAAGGCAATGCCGGTCAAGGGAACGCCATCAACGACAATGCCGGACAGCGAAACTCGGCTGGAGCAGGACAACCGCAGCAGTAGAATATACCAAGGCAAGAGCAAAGTCCCGGCCGAGGTATGCAACAGAAAGGTGCTCAGCGAGAGCAAGACAGGTATAATGATGGAGATTCGGAAATGGCAAACGCGGGATACCCAAGACCGGACTATCATGTGATAGGGTCGAGATTGGGAAGCAGAGATTTGATGTCGGATGATGCCAGGTTGAAACTGGATCGACGGTATAGGTCGGAACAGATCGAATGTCAATGTCCACCGGGTCCTGCGTGTTTTGGACCCCGGATAATGAAGGAGCCACCGGTACCCAACTTCTAGTTACCTAGGGGCACGAAGACGTATGACGGTAGTACCAAGCCGGAGGATTGGCTGGTAAACTACGCTACGGCTGTGAAAATTGCCACTAGCAACTTGAGATGGGCTGTACGGTATGTACCCCTGATGTTGGAAGGGCCAGCAAGGGTATGGCTAAACAATCTGCTGCCAGGAAGCATCAACTGCTGGATAGATTTCGAGGAAATGTTCATCAGCAATTTTTCGAGTACGTATCAGAGGCCAAATAGGCCGCAGACCCTAGCTATGTGCAAGCAAAGACCAAACGAAACAGATCGGGAGTTTCTAACCCGGTGGTGTACAGTGAGAAACTCGTGTGAGGGCGTGATAGAATCACAGGCCATAGCATGGTTTGCACAAGGGTGTAGATATGCAAGCGAGCTATGGCAAAAGTTGCAAAGGAAAATGCCAACTACGTTGGCAGAGATGATCCGGATTGCTGATTCGTATGCTCTGGGTGATCCAACCCAACCTAGGCTCGTGTCAAACAAGTCAAACGATGAGTACTACCAGAGAGATGGAGCCGGATCATCCCGGAGGAATGACTACAGAGGAAAAAGGAGAGATGATAGACCAGATCATCGATACAGTTCGCAACAAGTTGTGACTGTGAATCAAGATCAGCCTGGAGCAGGGAGCAGTCAGCGCCAGAAAGCTGGAGGGCAATGGACTCCGAGAAACGACGGCAAGAAAACTTGGACGCCAGAGAAAAAGAGACAGTGGCAAGAAAAGAAGGATCGTCCGAGGTATACTTATGAGTCGATGTTGGACCAGCCGGGTAAGTTTCACACGCCAAATCCGAATAACCCAGCGGGTCATACGACGAGGCAATGTGAGTGGATGCGCAAGATTGAACAAGGTGGCTCGGGGAATGCTCAGGCACCCCGGAATGATCAGCCTCAGCAGGAGTTACCCCGGCAGCAATTGCTCTCCGGAGCGAACACGCAACAGCTAATGTTGCCCCCCTCCGCCGAGGTATGATAACAATGAGAGAAGGAATGTGGTGCATCAAGTGGAAAATCAGCATCAGCCAGATCAGAGGTATCCCAGAAATGAAGGGAGAAATGAGTACAGAGAGCATCATCAAAGCTATTGTGTGTTCACCAGTGAGGAAACAAATAGAAAGAGCTTGCATCGTAGGCATATGGAGGTGAATGCAGTGATGCCTGCAGTGACGAGGTACATGCCTTGGTCCGATCAAGAAATCACCTGGAGCATAAAGGATCATCCCAAGCTTATGCCAAGCCCTGGTTCGTATGCGTTGGTGCTGGATCCGACATTCATTGGACCTAGCATTAACGTAAGATTCTCAAAGGTCCTGATCGACAATGGCAGCAGCATTAACATCATGTATGCGGACACAATGCACAAATTAGGTATCTCAGAGAACATGCTACAGCCCACGAGGACAACTTTCCATGGTATTGTGCCCGGCATTTCTTGTGAGCCCATAGGCAAGGTCCGGGTTGACGTATTGTTTGACACGAGGGATAATTGCCGAATCGAAAATTTGGAGTTCGAGGTGGTGAACTTGGAAAGTGCGTACCATGCGTTACTCGGAAGGCCAGCCCTGAACAAGTTCATGGAAAGCTGTCATATTAGCTACTTGAAGATGAAGTTGCCCGGACCAAACGGGGTGATTACCATTGCTGGGGATTTTTGACGTTCCATGGAGTGCGCATCGGACGGGTCTAACTTAGCCGAGTCACTTGTGATTGCGCAGGAGAAAAGGAAAATTCAGGAGGTGGCGGCATTGGCTCAGTCCGCGCAGCAGTATATGCCGGCGCTGAGTAACCTGCACGGAAGTGTCTCTTTCCAGGCCACAAAAGATACCAAGAAGGTTCCTGTTGATGACATGTTCCCGGAGCGCACTGTATCAATTGGTGCCGGGTTAAGTGATAAATAGGAAAGCAAGCTCGTCAGCTTCCTCCGTGAGAATCGGGACATTTTTGCTTGGTCCACACAGGACTTGCAAGGTGTTCCGAGGGAGCTGGCCAAGCACTCTTTGAATGTGAGACCCGGAGCTAAGCCGGTGAAGCAACCTCTCCGCCGCTTCGCCGAAGATAGGAGGAAAGTCATTGGGGATGAGATAGCTCGGTTGCTAGCTGCAGGATTTATCATGGAAGTTCTTTACCCGGATTGGCTGTCTAATCCGGTGCTGGTGGAGAAGAAGAGGGATGACCCGAACGTGGCAGTGGTTTGGCGAATGTGTATCGGTTACACGAACCTGAACAAGGCATGTCCAAAAGATCCATTTCCTCTGCCAAGAATAGATCAGGTCATAGACTCAACTGCTGGATGTGAATTGTTGTCATTCATTGATGCATATTCTGGTTTCCACAAGATACCTCTGAATCCGGATGATCAAATAAAGACTGCGTTTATTACCCCGTATGGGGCTTATTGCTATCGCACCATGCCGTTTGGTTTACGTAATGCAGGGGCAACGCACCAAAGATGTATGCAAAAATGCTTGCACGACCAAATAGGTCAAAATGTACAGGTGTACGTGGATGATGTGGTTATCAAGACCAAGGAAAGCAAAACGCTCCTTGACGATATCAGGCAAACGTTTGCAAACCTAAGGAGGTTCCGGATGAAACTTAACCCGGAAAAATGCACCTTCGGTGTCCCGGCTGGGAAATTGCTCGGTTTTCTTGTTTCCAGCCGAGGTATGGAGGTTAATCCAACCAAAATCCGGGCCATCGAACGAATGGAACTGCCGAAATGTCTTAACAATGTCCAGAAGTTCACAGGTTGCCTGGCCTCGTTAAGTCGGTTTGTATGTCGGTTGGGAGAGAAGGCATTGCCTCTTTACCAACTCATGAAAAAGTCGGATAAGTTCGTTTGGACACCGCAGGCCGATGAAGCCTTCGCCCACCTGAAGAAGATGTTAGCCACTGCACCAGTGTTAGCCTCACCACTATCAAAGGAGCCAATGTTGCTCTATATAGCCGCAACCAACCGAGTTCTAAGTGCAGTGATAGTGGTGGAGTGCGACGAGGAAGGTAAGTCGGTGCAAAGACCAGTGTATTACTTAAGCGAGGTGTTGTCAGCCTCAAAGCAGAACTATCCACACTATCAAAAGGTGGCGTATGGCGTATACATGGCCGCTAAGAAGCTGAAGCATTACTTTGAGGAGCATCCCATCCGGGTCATATGCGAGGCCCCCATATCCGAGATAATGAGTAACAAGGATGCGAGTGGCAGAATTGCAAAATGGGCAATTGAGCTAGCTGCTTATGCGCTGCAATATGACAGAAGAGAGGCCATCAAATCTCAAGCTGTGGCGGACTTTTTCGTGGACTGGGCCGAGGTGCAATACGAACCCCCACTACCCGATCCGAACTATTGGCGGATGCACTTTGACGGATCAAAAACCAAAACCGGGCTAGGTGCCGGAGTTGTACTTACTTCGCTAAAGAAGGACCAGTTGAAGTACGTGCTACAGATCCATTTCGCGGCATCAAACAATGTCGCTAAGTATGAAGCACTTGTGCACGGGCTCAAGGTAGCAAAAGAGATTGGGATACGTCGAATCATATGTTTTGGCGACTCGGATTTGGTGGTGTAGCAAGTGTCGGGACTGTGGGATGCCCTTGACCCAAACATGGCACTGTACAGATTTCATGTGCAAAAAATATCTGGTTACTTTGAGGGATGCGAATTTCACCATGTACCCCGGGTGGAAAATGAGGCTGTCGACATGCTACCAAAGCTCGGGTCAACCCAACAAGCAATTCCATCGGGTGTAGCATTAGAGTACTTCAGGAAACCATCCATCAGGCCCTCCCTAGAAACCGACTCAATCTATGTCCCGGAGGACACAGAATCCGGAGCTGTGCCCATGGACCTTGACATGGGAAGTGGTGCGTGAAACCCAGGGACTGCCTCGGCTAACCCGGGGACTACTTCAGTAAACCCGGGGACTGCTTCACAAGACCCAGGGACTGCTCAGCGTGATCCGGTTGAAGTTATGCCGATGGATCAGATGGAGATTGATGAGGATGTGTTCCCTGTGCAAACAATACCAGCTTGGGCACTCCCTATATTTCAATTCCTAAAAGATGGGACGTTACCCACTGACGAAGTGCTGTCCAGGCAAACACAGAGGAGGGCAAAGGCTTACACGATCATCAATTCCGAACTATACAAAATAAGTGTGACCAATGTCCTCCAGCGATGTGTTGACCCGGAAGAAGGGCTTGAAATCATCCGAGATATACATCAGGGGGAATGCGGGCATCATGCCTCATCCCGAGCCTTGGTAGCAAAAGCTTTTCGGCACGGATTCTACTGGCCAAGTGCCTTAGAGCAAGCAGAATATCTGGTGAGAAAATGTAACGGTTGTCAGGGGTATGCTACCAAGACACATATGCCGATGTCGGAACTCAAGACCATACCAATTACTTGGCCATTTGCTGTATGGTGCTTGGATATGGTCGGCCCGTTCAAACCAGCAAGGGGAAATATGACTCACATTTTAGTAATGTTGGACAAGTTTACGAAGTGGATTGAGGTAAAACCCACAAGAAAATGTGATGGATCTACGACCGTAACGTTTCTCAAAGATATCATCTTGAGATACGGTTATCCACACAGTATCATAACTGATAATGGCACAAACTTTGCGGAAGGAGCATTTGCGCGTTTTTGCCGGGATAAGAAGATCCGGCTGGACGTAGCCTCGGTAGCCCACCCCGCATCGAACGGACAAGTGGAAAGATCCAACGGATTAGTATTATCCAGGATAAAACCCCGGCTCATTAAGCCGCTGCAAAAATCAGCAGGGTGCTGGATAGAAGAACTACCAGCGGTACTGTGGAGTTTAAGAATAACTCCAAATCGATCAACAGGCTATACGCCGTTTTTTCTGGTATATGGGGCAGAAGCTGTATTACCAGCCGACATAGAGCATGATTCGTCTAGGGTCACCCAATACACAGAAGCCGAAGTGCAAGAAGCCCGGCAAAATGATGTTGATCTGCTAGAAGAAGCGAGAGAACTGGCACTGTCCAGATCCGCCATTTATCAGCAAAATCTCCGACGCTATCATAGCCGGAAAGTATGCCCCCGAGTCTTTCGGGAAGGCGATCTGGTGGTCCGGTTGGTACAACGTACTGCTGGCATGCATAAATTATCCCCCCAATGGGAAGGGCCGTTCATCATGAGCAAGGCATTGCACAATGATTCTTATTACCTTATAGATGCAAAGCCATAGGAAAAGAACAAGGCGGACAGGTCTGGCGAGGAATCTAAGCGACCATGGATTATAGATCTACTTCGTCCTTTCTACACTTAGCTAAGAAGTGTATGTATCCGAGTCTTCTCATATGTCGATATGTATGTCGGCAATGAGCTTATCAATAAAGTGTTGGCACCTCGAGCAGTAACTCGGGGACTGCCTTAATAATGTTTGTTGTTTTTTGTGCGTTAGCTGGAATAAGTTATTCTACTTAACTCGGATTAGTAATGTGTGAGCACCAAGAACCCAACTCTTCGACTTGCTGCTGTCCAACAAGAATTGGCTTCATGGCAAGCAAGAGAACAAGTTTGGAATTGCATAGCACATGAAAAACGACTAAGGAAAAGAATTTATTCGAGCCGACGTTTGTTTTTTGGACTAACCCTGTATTTATTTTCAAGTTATTATGCAATTTTATTTTTGAGCTAAGTCTAAAAGTTTCCTAGTATTGTTAAGACAATTTTTGAAGCTCGGATCCGTAAGTCGTAAAACCGAATCAAGGTAGACACGAACCGAGCCAAGAGATTGAACGAACAAGAAAAAGAAACTCGGGGACTACGCCCAAGTTAATCCGGCATAAGAACTTAGTAGCAAAATATCACATGTGTCTGGAATACAACTCCACCCGGCATACCGGGGATCTGATAAATTTTCAAGTGTTTTCGCTCAAGGAGCAGGAGGAGGAGCAAGTTCGGCATCGTCTTCGCTGCCTTCAATATCCAAGGCGTCATCTTCTCCTTCACCATCCGAGCCATCTTCATCGTGTTCAACCTCTTCGTCCCCAGCGGCTTCCAGGAAGCTCGGCCCCTCAACCCATTCATAAATGGGAGCATATTCGATGAGGCTATGGGCGCAAGCCTGGCGCCGAGCTACCCACTCCGGGTCATTGGTCCATCTGGATCCTGTGCGCAGACGTGTCAGGAGGTTGAGATCGATCTTCTCACACCACGTGAGTATGTGGTGAAGAATGGTATCAGCTGCGGCACGTGCAGTGGACTCTCTCCAGAGGTCGAGCTGGGTCTTGGTTTCCATTAGCTTCTCAATGAGAATTGCGGTGGTCTCTGGGGCATCTTCGCCGGGCCAGAACGTGTTGAAGATGCGAGCTGCAGCGTCGAGGATGTCCTTGCCGTTATTTTTTATGAGCTCCACGCGAGATGACAAGCTGACCAACATGTCCTCCAGGTCATAAGGAATCCCTTCACCATCAGGAGCGGTCGGAGTACCCCTTTCTCGGCGAAAGTCGGCAACTGCTGCGCTTGCGATAGCAGTGCCCTCTGGAAATTTGCCTGGAAACGAGGCAAAGGAGGAAGGTCAAGAAAAGACATATGAAGTAACCCGGAGAAGTAGGTCGGAAAAGGGAAAGGAACTTACGTGATATATGGCTGAGGATCCGGGTCAACTCCCTGGTGTAGTCATCACGTCTCTTCCAAAGCTGCTCAGCTCAGCATTCGCCGACCCAAGCTGGATGCTGGATGCCGGACTCCTTGAGTAGATCCTGGTCCTTGGCGATCTAGAGATTGAGGCGCTCGCGCTCTTCTATGTAATTCTAACCAACCTTTTGGAGTTCAGATTGGTGCTGGGCCTTCATTTTCTCCATTTCAGCCTTGAGCCTGGCGATCTCATCGTCCTTGGTCCGTAGGAGGGCGAGCTCATCATCTTTCTTCTTAAGCTTGGCTTGGTGTTGCCCTGCTTGTTCGAGAAAATGCAGCATCATATCAGGCATGGGCACACTATCTTCAAGCGATGCTGAAATAGTATGTTGACCCGGCAGAGCCGAGGTATGAATGTTTGCCGAGCCAAGGAGAAAAGAAAGTGGAAAGCACTGCAAGCTCGGACAGAAATGACTTACCCTTGATCTGCTCCAGATTTTTCCGCATAATCGTGTTCTTAGCCTCCACCCCAGCTGCGGAAACCGAATGATGAGATTAGTTCGGCAGAAGAAGATTAAGAAAAACGAAGAAGCGATAAGGAAGAAATTTACCCCTTTTCTCATATTCCGCGATAAGTGCAGCCTGGTTTGCGCGTAGCATCTTGTGGGTATCCAGCAAGCGTTGGAATTCAGCACTCCAGCGATTGGTGGTCACCTGAAAGCGATACAGAAACATAAGTTAGCTTGGTGCATATTCGAAGTGTACTAAAATCTGGGCCAAGTGGAACTTAACCCGGCCCTAGGTGTGTGCATATTCGAAGTGTACTAAAATCCGGGCCAAGTGGAACTTAACCCGGCTCTAGGTGTGTGCATATTCGAAGTGTACTAAAATCCGGGCCAAGTGGAACTTAACCCGGCTCTAGGTGTGTGCATATTCGAAGTTCTCATCGAGCTACGTTAGTTTTCTAAAGAGCATCCGGCCGAGTAACAAGTTACTCCCCCGGAGGCTCGGGGACTAATGGTTATTATCTACAACATGTAAAGGGGAAGCGACGTACCTCCATGATCCGCCCGGCGAGGTTAATTGCCTTAGCGGCTGTGTTCATTTGGGCGGAAAACTCGGCGGGGCCGAACTTCTCCGGGAGATCAGCATCTTGAACTACCTCTGCCTTGTTCCAATTCATGACAAATTCAATCAAGCTCGGAGGGTACCGCTCGCCAGTGGGCATATGGGGCGCCACCAAGCCCTTCGCATGCGCTTCTTTCCTCTCAACCAAGGCAAGGGCTGGACTGGTGTGTAGAACCATCTGCTGTGCATCAGTTGGCTTGGCAAGGGCGTCCTTCGCTGTAGGAGCTTTCTTGGGAAGCATTGATGCGAGGGTACGCTGCCCACCCTCGACGAATGTTGGCTTGGTAGTGTCCGGAGCCTTTTTGCCCTTGGCTTGCTAGGAAGAGGAAGTCGTTGCAGCGGATTTCCCCTTAGGAGCTACCGGGGTAGTTCCTCGCCGAGGTTGAGAAGACTCGGACGAGGTGGACAAGCTTGGCGCTGGTGTTCTTGTTGCTGGACTTGGTGTAGCTGCTGATTTTCTTGCAACCGGGTTTGGTGATGGTGCCGGAACCGGAGCTGGTACTGGTTTGGTTACTGGTGCTGGAGCTGATGCTGGTGCTGAGGTAGCTTCGGTGGCTGCTGGTTGCGGCAAAGCCGAAGTGGTGGATGCCGTCGCCTCAGCTGGGCCGGTCTCCCCTGCTCCAAGGTTACCCTCCTCTTGCCGAGGTGGAGCAGAACCTGGAGCAGCCGCAGAACCCTCTGGAATAGGGCTCAGCGGACGTGACTCATCGTCACGAGAGGGAGAAGGGCTAGGTCGGAGCGGTGAAGAGATGCTAGATCCACTCTGAGGGACCTCCACCGGAGCCCTGAAAAAGAGAATAATGTCAGAAGAGAAATTACAACAATGCAAGGAAGAGCAAATTACAGAAAAAAATGACTTACGCATCCGAGGTTTGGGCCTCCTTGGGTTTCCGAGCCCTTCGTGCTGGATCCTTGCCTGCTGGCTTGGAGGCAGTCTTGTCCCCGGACTTCTTTCGCCTTTTAGCGGGCTGAGGAGGTCCGGAGGAGGAACTTGGAGCAGCCCCGCGCTTCTTCTTTGGCGCTACCGGAATAGGTTCGCCCGTAGCGAGGGGAGGATCCTCGTGGATATGACCACCGGGGTGAGCTAATGCCGGAAAAGCAAAAGAAAGGGGGACAGCCTCAACAGGTTCAATCACCTCCACATCTGAGTCATCTTCATCATCAGGCCAATCTCTAATAGAAGAGAATTTACCGGTGGGTCGCTTTGTAGCGTCGGTCGTCGGGAGGAACATCTCCTGGTCCGGATCTTCCTCATCCGGAGTCTCCCGGTCCAGCGCCCACTTAAGGGTCGGATCCGTGCCGTCCTCGAGGGTCTGCTGAAGGAATTGCTGAGAAAAGAAACAAACAAAAGAGTCAAAAATGCAACAATAACCGACATGTAATTAGTCCGGGGTAAGTTTGCAACATGAAGCTTACTGCGGGAGGAAGCCTATCGCGGCAATAATGCTCAATTCCCCAAGTCCACTCGGAGGAGAAGTCCTTGTGGGTGGTGAAGAGAGCCTTAACCCGACGATATATCTCCGTGTTGCTCAGCTCAAAGGATGAGGTCCGGTTGGGGTCGCGGCCGAAGCTCATGTGGCACACCTTGTGGGTGCGCTTCTGGAGGGGAGAAATTCGGTTGCGCACGAAAGTGATCATAGCATCCTCGTTGCACAATCCGAGATTCTTCAGCTCCGCGAACCTCTTGTTGACCTGGTTGGCCAAGGCCGTGGGCTTCTTGGCGACGACGTCCCATAGTTCCGGGTTAGGTGGACCCGGAGTATAGGGGAGCAGCCGGATCAAGTCTTCAGTGCCCGTATTCCGGACATAAAAGAAGGTCCAGGCCCACCCTTTGCAGGAGTCTAGCCCGGTGACCCGGGGGAAAACGGAAAGCCTCCGGGGTGAGATGGAAGCAGCTCCGAATTGAGTGAGCTGCTTGTCCTCCGGATTGATGTGGATGTTTGGGATAACGTTGCGACGAAGGCCAAAAAACCGGATCCATAGTTCCTTTGTGGGTCAAAGTCCGGCGTAGCCTTCGATCGTAGAAGCGAAAGCGGAAAAAGAGGTGATGGCGTTGGCAGGAAGATGGTGCGGCTGGAGTTGGTAGGTACTAAGCCAGTCCCAAAAAAGTCGCTCATCGGCAAACCGAAGCCCCGTTGGAAGTGGGACAAGAACACGACAAACTCACCCGGATTGGGTGAGGGGGCCAATTCGGAGGAAGCGAGACGAGCGGCGACACCGGCGGGGATGTGTCTGGTTCGGTAGAGCCAGTCTAAGTCATCTTGGCAGACCCAGGACCCGGCCCACGCACCACGGTCCGCCGTCGCAGAGTCCTCCTCCATCTCCTGCTCAGCGACGATGAGCTCCTCCTCCGTCATCTGGTCTTCGCTGCCCTCGCTGGCGCTAGCGGCGGCGGGGGGCAGAGGCCTGGATTGGCGAGGGAGTTGCGTAGCGGTGGCTGCGATATAGAGGTGTGAGGGAAAAGTGCGGCGGCGACGCTGCTATTTGGGAGCACTGGCGGCGGCGCGGTCGCGAGGAAGACGAAGGAGAAGAGCAACGGGCAGAGGGGCGCGGAAGGGGAAAAAATCCTAAGGGGTGTGCCCCTCCGCTATTTAACCACTCCCTCAAGGGGTGAGTGGAATCGCATCCTGCGAATCAGCCGCACGCAGTGGCCGTGTACCACCTGCCTCGCCCAATTAGTGGGGAGCCACATGGAGGGCCACAAAGCGGAGATGATCCCATGACGTGACGCAGTGATGCGGTAAACGAGGAGGCAGGCGTGACGTGACCCGCGCACAGTGATAACTGAAAATTACTACAGCGGTTACTATGCTGGCCCTTAAAATAAGACAACGTAATGATTACCCTCCACATGGGTTGGCGTACAAGAGAAGGAAACAAGACCCGGATGGAACCGTGGTAACCCGGCTAGCAAGTGAAAACTTGGAATGTGCAGAGGGAAAGTAAAACCATGAGGTCCGAGTTAAAGTGGTAACCCGGCCGACAAGTGAAAACTTGGAATATGTGAAGGGAACGTAAATCCATATAATTCGAGGTAAAGAGATAACTTGGCAATAGCGACCGGAGCACAGAATTGAACCTGATGTGGCCTTAGCGGCCAAGGCAGCTAAGACCGCACCAGCTTCGGGGACTAATGTTGGGGGGATACCCCCGGGTAGGGTCACGCCGGGGTATAAAGGCCGAGTTAGCCGAGGTATGGCAAGGCCAAAGCGTATGCTGGTCAGCTCACCTAAAGGCAGGCCGAATCACGGGGTAACCCAGACCAGGGGGCGTTCGCCTGACTAAGTCTCAACCGACTTAAGGAGTAAGTCGGAGGTGTCTGTTTTACTTGTATGCAGGAACGAGTGTTGCCGGATCAACTATGGTCCGGGTCACGTCTAGATTCTAAGAGAAGGAAGGAACCTCGCTGGTCAAAAGAAGCCCTGGTACGCACTACCTGAGCGAAGTGAGCAAGGGCAGGACCACCGGGGCGTGACCGACAAGGGTGACGACGCCCATGTCGGCTGACGTGGGCGCCGCAGAGGCTCACGTAGCCTCTGCATGTGTGACACTGGGAAAAGCACCCCGGTCGGCTTACTATTTTGGGAGGAGGCATATTCTTAGGAATATGCCTCCACGTATGCCCTAGGCAGAGACCGAGCTCCCTCTATAAAAGGGGGGCTAGGGTTTCAGTAGAAGGGGTTCCGCTATTCTGTTTTGGCTAGGGTTCTGAGAGTGATTTGTATGTGAGAGTAAGAGAGCTCCTTCTTCCTCCTCTCGCCAACACAACTCTAGGAGCACTTGTAATCTTGGAAACAAAGAAAATACAAACTTCTGTGTGGAGAATCACTTCACTATCCCTCCCTGGATTCCCCTAGTGTGTATTAGTCCCCACCTTTAGCCTATCCATGGCATCTGCCGTGACACCACCACGACATTCTTTCTCTAGATCATAGATGAACACACACACTTTCAATATCTTTGATAAAGACTCTTCAAAGGACATGAGCAAGTTATGAACTTGCCTTGTGACTGCAAGGTAGTGAAGTCGGATGCTTCCACCTGACCTTGAGCTCCGGTTTCTACAAAGAACCATTATTGCCCGATAAGGACAATTTTTAAAGAAGCAATATGCAATGCATAGTAATGTCATGCAACTATATATTAGTTGCTTCCATGCATGTTTTACCCTTTTAGTAAAAGCTTACTATTTTATTTTAATTGATAAAAGATAAATATCATTCTATGAATTTATTTCATTTAAATATGTTATGAAATTCCTTTAAGGAAATAGGATTTATTTTCATCACACCAAATTCACTTTGCAGAAATACAAATTAGTATTTTTCTTCAATAGTATATTCATTTAGGATCTTAAAAGTGATTTTTATTCAATTTTAGGTGTTTCCCATATTTTTGTAAAATTCAAAAGTAATTAGCATTCTATTATTATTAACCCTAAATTTTAATTGCCAAAATTTCTATTGATTATTTTTATTCAATAGAAAATATTCTTGTGAATTTACAGATATATTATTTGTATTTTTACGATTTTTATTTATTTATCTAGAGTTATTTTTATCTCAAGGGTATATTTGTAATTACTTTCTTTTTAAATAATCCTATTAAGATACGGGTCTGGCCCAAATGGCTGGCCTGACCCAACTTGAGCCGGCCCACCTGGCCTAGTTACACTCACCTGAGTGGTACTGGGCTGCCCTCAGGCCCAATACCCCCTCGCTCGCACACTCCTCTCCCCTCTCTCACTCTCTCACGCACGCGACCATCTCCTCCGTCTTCCGCCGCCACGCACGATTTCGGCCAAATCCGACCGCTGTTGCCGTCGCCACGGTGCAGGGTGACTCAGTCAAGGACACTGCTTCATCTTTTCCAAGCAGATCCGCGATTGGCGCTATCTCCTGGCCGTGTCGACCCCTGCCCTAGGCTAGGGTTAGGGTTGGCTACTCTGGATCATCGGCGATGGTGCGCCGGTTCTTCACGGTGTTCGCCGCTCTTCTCCGGTGGATCTAACGTGCGGTTGGTGCGGGTTGCAGCGCCCCGTCGGGGTGCTCCCCGTGCCGCCGTTCCTGCTTCGTGGCCGGTTAACCTCTGCTTCCTCTTCGGTTCTTTTTACGAGACCCTTGAGTAAGATTGGCTACTTCTCCTCTGTGCTCCACTCTGCCTTGCTCGATCCCCTCTGTGCGCCTTTAGTGGTCAATCCCTAATGGATTGTATGATTCGTTTAGGGTTAATCCCTCTGGCTTGGGCATGATGATTCGATTAGGATTGATTGTAGTGATTATATTGTCCTGGATGGTTACCCTCTTGTGCCAATGATGTGAATTTCACAGTGGTTTCATGAGCCTAGTTCTGACAGTGGTTCTGTCAGTTATGTGCAGTGGGTATGTATACCCTGATTTATGTTGATCTCTACCATTGGAATGAGTGGTATTCCTATGCCTTCCTGATTAGAGAAAATGCAATCATTTGTATGATTTCTGGATATCTGTTCCAGGAAAATGATTAATTGCTTTACTGTAAGCTAATTGATCAAATACCAGTAAAGCCTTGGCTTAGTTTTAGATGTGAAATTTGTGACACCTTCATTAGAATGGTACACATATGCATGTTCTTCTATTGCCTAAATCTTCCTGTCTCCAAGTTTGGCTGGTTAAGTAACTGAGATCTCTTGCTGGCTTTAGTATCCTAATTTGCTATAGTCTATTAGCCTATGATGTTGGTCCGAGGCATGTCTAGGAGATACTCAGTTATTTCTAGTTGTCCTTAAAGATATGATTTTATGCATGTATCAGCTGTTGATTATTGAATCCTTTTAAGAAGTGATTGATCTCCTTACTGTCAATACTGATCCTTAAGACCCTAAGATTACAGAGGTGCTACTCCATAGGAGATGTGCCCTGAATCTAGGTCTAAGACTCCTTCCTATTTATAAATGTGGAGATTTGAATATCTATATATATATATATATCCAAGATCTATGATGCAAAGGCTGAGATCTTGGATTTGTTTGTAAGGATTTGTTATTGGTTTTCTTTTAAATGCTTCTAGGATGAATTTACACCCCTCTTGGGTGTTTTTCTGAGAAGTTTAAGTAAAAACCATATGCTCATATGATCCCATGATGATCTGATCATGTGGTGATGTTGTTTGAACTCACTAGATTGCTTGTTGATTGATGATGTGGTGATGTAGCTTGCTACTTGATCTAGCTCTACACCACATGGTGCTGATCTTGTGACTTGATGTTTGATCTCTCTTTCCACCTGCTCCACCCCCTCCTTATGTTACCATCAAGTAGAGATTTGATGGTTGACATGGTTAATTTGGTGGAGAAATGGATCTGGTTTCAGCAGTTCTATTGCTGTGTGTGTGTGACTTAGAAGAAGAGCTAAACTTCTATGTTTCCCCTTCGGCTGGTGCTCTGTGTGATACCTTGTACTGCTACTGGTAGCTTGAGAGCACACCACATGCAGCCAGTCGACTAAGTTGTGTGTGTGTGCTGTGCATGTGGATCAGCTCAAGTAACTTGGTTGTTACTCTTACCTATTTACTATTTGTCAGCCTTATGAAACCTATTTGTTTAACCACTTGGCTTTTACTGTAACTTTTGTTATTACTGAGAAGAACAGATACTTCACTATTGGTGAAACTTACCTTTTTTATTTACTCAATGATGTACCAGGAATAGTGCACTTCACTATTCAATACTGAGAGTAAAATTACCTTACTAATCCCTAATCTTCCTTTTTAGTTGTCTTTCTTACTTGCGGGATCAAGATCTGGACTTCCAAGATTAGTGTAGGATAGATAAATAGTATAGGTTCTTCTTGTAACCTTCTTTGTAATGCTTTTGTAAAGGATCTTGTAAACATGTAATTACAAGTTTAATAAAGTTAAATTTCTATTTTGTGTAATCTTATACCTTTGATGTATTTGTCAACATTTGTGACCTCATTATAAGAAATAGAGAAATAAGCATTATTTCTTATTTAATTCTTTTTCCTTTTCATTAAATCTTATTGTTGATTACTTTACCTTTCTTAAAATCAGACAATGTTAATAAGGTTTTCTTTTGGAAAACCTTTCAATATTAGTAACTTCTAATATTTAAATAATTTCAAATTGATTTGAAATTTAAAATTTAAATTCCTTCCCCAATTTCAAAATATTGCCTAAAGATCATGTCAGAATTCATAGCAATCACTAACAAGAGCTATTCCTAACTCTAGTTAGTGAAAGAAACTCTGCTCCCTTTAGTGTTTTGTTTGGCGAAAAAATTATCTAGATTTTACAGATGCATGCATGCACAAACTTATATTCCTATTTCTACCCTTCGTTAGATCCTAATACTGGGATATTACAGGGATTTCAAGGTATTCTCCACCACCATTGTCACCAACGTCATTACCAACAGCCATGTGCTCACTCTCCATCATAATGTGTGAGTATTCCTCTATAGTCATATGAGGTGGATGGGGATTGGATGAGATTGATCATGTAATCATTCATATGTATCAAGATTTGAGGTGTTTATCTTGAGGATATTCTTCTATGAGTGTTGGTACACATTTGATATGTTTAATGCTTGTTGCTAGGGCCCGAGTGTCATGATTTCAGTACTGAACTTTTGTTGCCCATCATATATATGATTTTGGTATCTATCTGCAAAGTGTATCTGCAAAGTGATAGTTAGGGAAAACAATGGAAATATATGATAGTTTGAGGTTATTGTGTCATCATGAAGTGTTAATGCTTTATTCCAGGCTATTTGAAAAGATAAACCTTAATTACATGTAGTTCCAAGTTGGCCTCGGTGAAATGGGCATGCAGGACAATAGATGTTATGCAAATTCTCTTAGTAAGTATGCATAACTATATTAGGATCACACACCTACACACAACTGAATTAGCGATGAATGCCATGTTATTAGGATTATATTTTATGATCAATATCATTCGTGTAACACCCCGCTATCACCTTATGCCTACACTTTTAGCCACTAAAAGTTACAAGTCACTACTTCATTCTAGTGAAAGCTGGAAATTTGCTGCTATTGTTTACTGATTATTTTACTACTTTGAATCAACTGCTATAAATCACCACTTGCTTTTTGAGTTTATTGATATACAGGTGTGGTTAAGAGTGATGTCTCAATTGCTAAAGTCTTATTGATATTCTTGTGTTCTCCTTGAGTCGAACTATAAATTTGGGTAATACTTCCCATCAAAGATTTTAGTGATCCCCTATACATGTGGGCATTAGATGCACATGATCACTATGAGGTTTCACCTCAACCCGCAGACCATGAGGACTACTCACTCGTAACAATAATATCAAGGATAGAAAATATGGTGCAAAATACTTAGATTGAACTCAAATATTCTTACAAGGGTTTCCAAATCACAAGGAGATCTCAAGTACAAGATGAGGGCTATGGCTATGAACGGGATGGGGGTGGAGAGGATTAACCATGGGGTGGATCTCCTTCGGTGATGTTGTGATGAATTTTGAGAATTGCATCTCTCTAGACGACGACTGGAGCCTCAAAATATAGACTCCTTCATGAAAGTTGTAGGGTTTGACCTCACGGATCTGTCACACCTGGTACATGCGGGCGATACGGGCGGACCTTGCTCGTACCGCATGTCATTAAGCCTCTAGAAGGTTGGTTTTAGAACCTGGTTTACTTGGCTGTCTAAGCAACCTTATAATCTTCATTAATTGCTCCTGATTTCGCCTTAAAAGTGTGATTTCCTGCACAATACAATTTAAAACAAAGGATTGCACATCTTTGCAATAATTAGACATTAGTAGCAAGGCTAGAGAGATTCTTGGTCATTTGTTTGATTAAAGATGCAATTTAAACACGGAGAAATATGGCTATTTTCACATCCATCAAGTTTCCCAAAGCTCAAACCTTGATCATCTCGAGAAAGAAAACAACAAAACCATAAAAAATGAACTCAGCATTTAAACTAAAATAATGAGAAGATGAATTCACTTATGGCTGGTAGTTATATGCATCCAACACTTCTTCCATTTGAAAATCTCATCAAAGTTAGAGAGGTTCCAAGAATACTATACAAGCTTTGATAACTCAAAACAATCAAAATAGAGTTTGATATAAGTATAAACATCTAGAAGTGTAACAATCATTCCAATTCCTCTAGTTAACTCTTAGCTTGCCAAGGAACACTAGAATATTTTATAATAGAAAAATTAAGTAAGAGAGATCATGTCCTAAGTAGCATAATAGTGAAGTGTCTTATTAACGCCCACATCGATAAATGAAGACTATCAAAACACTACTATTATATTCATTGTCTTTCAATAAAATTCATAGAGTAGTAACAAGACCATGCCAACAACTGTTTTGTGTGAATCTTTATTTTTCAAAGGTAATTCTCAATAAGATCACTAATTGATTCTTTTAGCAATGGTTTCACAGCCTTCAAGAGTACCAATACTTTTCCCATTACGGTAATAGGTGCTACCCATATCGTCAACTCATAAATGAAATCAGGGGTTGTACCATTGATTGTTCGTAGGACAGCAGAGTTGTTGGCATCCAAAGGTGTGCATAAAAATATATAAACTTTAAACAATATAAAGATTTGGCATGAATCACCACTAGACTTCATTTGAATCAAACAACTCCTTTCAAGAGTGACATCATGTCTATCAAAATATCTATGGGGTTAAGTATGTTTAAAGGTAAACTCTTAAGACAATCACTCATCAAACAAGTCATAAATTGGAGACTTTTTATTGTTGTACTTGTTTGGCAATATTATTTCCAAGGAAAGACTTGGTTAACAACAAGAACTAGTGCAAAAGCTTCCACAACTAATTACTCATACAAATAAAAAGCTACACTCTAACTATTTTGAATTACTCCCACTAGCATAGCATCTTAAAAAATCAACTAACTAGGATAACCATTTCAAACTTCTAAAGTGGGATACATATGACATACCTCTCATGAGTGACTTCATAATTCTCTTCCTTATGGGGATGTGTTCCTTCAAAACTCAAATAAAATAACTCTCATAATAATACTGAAGCAAAGAGGCAATAGGTAAATCCACTTTCACGAAAAAGTATAAAAGTAAAAAACTTTTTGTATTTTTGAGGATGGGGATTAAAGAATAGAAAAACTTGCGACCAAGCAAGATACTTACAAAAGAAAACAAACAGATGAAAAGAAAAATAAAAAAGAAACCGAAAGAAAATGCAAAGTGTTGGAACAAACCAACATGAGTGTTTTAAAGCTCACATGGAGCTAGAGTACAGCCTCATTATTACACAAATATGAATGCTTAGGGAACACACCCCCAAGATTAGGCTTTTGCAAGACCTTTTGTTGCTCATTGTGGTGGTGGTGGATAATCTTCCAAGTTCCATTGGCTGCTCCTATTGGTGAACTGGGTTGAGAGGTTGGCGGTAGCGTCTTGAAGGTTGATGGAGAAGTTTCTCATTTTCTGTATGCTCCCTTCGAGCGAGCAGATATCTTCATAGGTGGCATAGTAGTTTGGTGGTTGCTACTCCTTCTCAGGGCCTTCTTGTTCTACTTGTTCATCTTATCCTTCTTCATCCATAGGTACTTCTTGTTGGGATAGACTTTCTTCAACCTATGTGTTAAAACGAAAATGTCCATCCTCGATAGAGAACAAACCATTAGGCAAAGGAGCTGAGATCAAGTGATTGGCTCTAGGTATATCAAGAAAGTATCTACTATTTGATTTAGAAACCATACCACAAGCCGAAACCGAGACGGCGAACACCTACCAACGGTTGGATATTACCTAAGTTAACGTGAAGTTCTTGAGCAAGAACGGTGATAACTCCTCCTTCGCATATGGGACCACGGGCTTGAAGAGCTTGATGGTTAAGATAAAACACGAGAAGAGCGCCCAAATTTGGCATTAAGTTACAGTTCCAAACAACATCTCCTGCAAGGATCATCATGTCCTTCTCATTGACTCTAGTAAACTCACCACATGCCTGCAAGGTGTTAGCAATAACATAGAACAAATAACGAACATCAGGATGGTCAATTTGATTTACCTTGGATGTGTTTCCATGTATTCTCATAAGTTTAAAATAGTCCAAGGGTCTAGGATTAAGAACAAAACTAGTGGAGCATAGGTCGGTGGCGTTATTAACAAACCCAAAATAATGAGCCCATTGGTTGAGTGTGAAGGTATACTCACTATTCATAAGGTGGAAGGTGATATGATCACCTCCCGGTCCATTTTCCTCCGAGCAATAGTATGGATTTCGTATGCGTCAAAGTGATGAGGAACACAAGTGTTAAGCAGCAATATGTGGCGGCATCCTGAAAAACAAAGTGATACAAACCAACATTGTTGCAAAGTAAATCAAAACCATGACGAATGCCCAGTTGGTTAAGGATATAAGGACACACCCACTTGGTGGACTTGATTTCTCGGCTCTTGAGACGGTTCAAACGAGTGAGATGGAACTCCTCGGTGAACTCAATGCCAAATAACTCGGGGGTTAGCACATCAACAGGTGGTGTGCCTTGCTCCATAGCCATTGCACGTGTACGGCTCCTTATGTTCATCTAAAAATAAAATTAAAGCTAATTAAAAATTCAATCCAATAAGAAACATATCAAAATTAATCCTCTACACTTTCTACAAAAAAATCTCCTGTAAAAAAACTAAGCATGC
This sequence comes from Avena eriantha, assembly GCA_910589775.1. Classification (NCBI taxonomy): domain Eukaryota; kingdom Viridiplantae; phylum Streptophyta; class Magnoliopsida; order Poales; family Poaceae; genus Avena; species Avena eriantha. Next base: position 487,488,663 of record OU342740.1, read on the forward strand.
TCATAATCAAGATTAGCTCAACAACAAGACCTAAGTCTAGATTAATAATGGTGAGCAAGATTTTGATGCAAATAAGTTTGGGATCATAGGAGAAACATACCTTAGATCGATTGGGTGCGAGTAATCAAACAAATAATAGACATAATTGAAGATTCAATGGAGTTAGTTTTGAGTTTGGAGAAACAAGAAAGAGAAATAGTGATTTTAGGTTTAGGTTTACCTCCTTCCTGGGGTTATGCGGCCGACCAGGTGGTATAGGCGAGCAGTACGACCATAGCCCGCCCGTACCAAGTGTGGTACCTTGGGCTCAACAGATCGTTCAGGCGATGCACTCGGTACAGACGCGTGGTACAGTCGCACACGCCCGTACTTCATGTCGTTAAAGGCTCAGAACATTTGCTTCATCTTTGATGGTTTTCTCCAGGGTACGGTACAGGTGGGCTGTGCGGTCGCCCCCGGTCGTACTACATGTTGTTAAACCATCTGTATCATATAGCAAAAATCAGAAAAATGCATCCTTTTTGTGTCGAGATGAGCTACGACTGGACGATACGGCCGGGTCTGGTCGTACGGCTGGTCGTTAAATGCCTAGTAAGCTTCAAAACTTGAAAATTCCAGTGAGAAACTTCATACGCCTTTGCATATTAGTTTTAACAAGAGAATGACAATAAATGTACTTAATAAAAACTTTAGTACCTCATGGCCATGTGTTAGTGAATATCATAGAGTGAGGATTACCTTGATTTCTTCTCCTCTCTTCAAAAGACCTTCTTAAACACTCTTTGACGAGGTATAACCTTGGCAATGCCCATGATGATGGACTTAGGATTTTACAGAAAAGAGAACGATGGGGATTTCGTCGGATATTAGGCAAACAAGAGAGTCGAAGTTTCCTGAATACTTGATGAATAACACTATTATAGATCGCTTGGGGGTCTTTTGGTATCTCTTCCTAGGCTTCCCCCGTCCTATATATAGTAGGACGGGTCTCAAAGCTGTATACGGATAGGATACATATGTACAATTACAACTCTAACACAATGTCGGTTCATATTTCCTTTCCTAATACAACTAAAGCTTTCATCGGTTGCTTCTCTAGGCCGTCATCTTGGATCTTCGCGGGCTGTAAGCCTTTTACATAATTAGGGTAGTAAATCATAAGCACCTGACTAATCATACCCATGTCAGTAGCCCCCGAGACTCTACCTGAACCGTAGATTATGGTTGAGTCTCAAAGATATGTTCATTTTTATGAATTTGTTTCTATTTTTTCTTATTTTGTAGGGATTTGATACAATAAGAAGGATGCTTTCGACGGATCAGGAATTAGTTAATTGCTCCTAGGAAAAAACAATGTTGACCTACATCAAATTCAAGTCCCGGGCCTGGATTGGAATTATAACTGGCGTAATTCAGTTCGAGCCGTTGAGGTATTATCGAATACTGAATCATAGTTCTAATTTTATCGAGTACCCAACGCATCTGTCGGAATTTTTCATCATATCGTTGATACAGATATTTTACTGGCAGAGCGCATTCTTGTGCGGTTACCAGGCCACATAGGACGAATCCCGGGGTCTTACCTTCATGTATTGGACACGACATTCAAAGTTTTATCGCGTCGGTTGTGATCCAAGATTTTAATATATTTTTGTCGGCTGCCGTATGTGGCTACTAGAACTTCTGAATTTTATTCAATTTTTAGATTTAATATTTTATAAAAATCTCCCGATAGGATTAACCTTTTGAAGATACTTTTTAAAGTAAAACTCAGAGGTTTAGGCACCAATTTTCTTGATTTTGCATGCATAATTTTATATCGGGTGCGCGTTAGCGCTCCCGATGGGAGTAGCCCCCGAGGCTATGATCGGATGCCTGTATCTGGACATAGGCTCATAATTGTTGTTAGTTTTATCACAAGAACGCTTATTCAAAAATTGAAATCCCTATTTTGAATGGCAAAAAAGGCTATGTAATAAAGTCTCAAAGTATGAATAACTTATATTTTATTCATATGCCAAAGCCATCGATACTTGGCCGTTTTGGCCGAAATATTTTGGCTAAGAAGCCGGGCCACAAGCCTTATTATAATTACTATTTATGAGAAAACATAAATTCTTAAGGGTAAAAGCGCCGTAGTTGTGCGACGTTCCACGGATTGGAGTATTTGACTCCTGTCTTCTTGTCTTGTAGCCGATATGCTCCTCCAGGAATAACTTCTGTAACAATGTAAGGCCCTTCTCAAGGCGACTCTAATTTACGATGACCATCTTGTTTGAGATGAACAACCAGGTCCCCTATGATGAAGGACCTGGGACGCAGCCGACAACCATGGTAATTGCGCAAGTTTTGCTGATATATAGTATCTCTTTGTAGGGTGGTGTCTCGGGCTTCATCAAGTGCATCAACATCGTATTCAAGTGCTTCTCTTGATGCCTCTTCGTCAAATGCGACTACTCGTGGAGATTCATGTGATACTTCAAATGGAAGGACGGCTTCTGCACCGTGGACTAGAAAGAAGGGTGTTTCTTGTGTCGAACTATTTGGAGTAGTACACAAACTCCACAAGACGGATGGTAACTTATCAACCCATGCTCCTTTTGATCTGTCTAGTGGTGCTAGTAATCTCTTTTTCAGGCCAGCAGTTACTAGGACATTGGCTTTCTCCACTTTCCCATTGGCTTGCGGGTGGGCTACTGAGGCGTAGCTTACTTTGATACCCATCTCTTCACAATATTTCTTGAACTCATTGGAAGTAAAATTAGTTCCATTAGCCGTGATGATGCTGTTTGGCACACCAAATAGGAATACTATTGATTTGATGAACTTTACATCCAAAGTTCAGTCCTGACTGGTAACAGGCATTGCTTCAATCCATTTAGTAAATTTGTCGACTACTACTAGTAGAAAGACGAGCCCTCCTGGGGATGATTTGTGAAGTTTTACCCGCCATATCGAGTCCCCATTGAGCAAAAGGCCAAGAGAGAGGTATGATATTTAACTCAACGGTGGGTGCACCTGTCTTTGTGGCGAATCGCTGACATGCCTCACATGTTCTGACTATATCCTTTGCGTCTTGTACTACTGTGAACCACTAAAATCCTGCCCTGAATGCTTTGGCTGTGATTGCTCAACTGCTAGCGTGATGACTGCACACTCCTTCATGTATATCTTTGAGTATAATTTTTCCTTCGTCGGGTGTGACACATCAGTGTAGCACAACCGAAATACTTCTTTTGTACAACACTCCTTTGAGGATTCTGAACGCTTTTGATCTTTGGGTGATTCGTCGGGCTTCTGTCACGTCTTCGGGTAGCTCCCCCGAGTGATGTATGCTATGTATGGCTCCATCCATGTGGGTTCTATTATCATGACCTCATCAACTTCCGGTTCATCTTCGATGATTTCTTATGTATTTGTACTAGCTAATGGAGCCCCCGAGTTCTTTCGTGGATTAATATTTTTTCCTTCCTTTGGGGCTATGACCTCAAAAACTCTCTTGGCCTTGATAGAACGCTCAGTTATATCCTCCCAAAAAATCCCGGGTGGCCCTAGGAGGCATAAAGACCCGATGTTTGCTAGATTGTGGGCTTCTTCATTGCTTGATTTTCCTATGTGCGATACCTCGCATCCATCAAATCGAGCCTCCATAATGCTATACAGATCGCGGTAGGCAATCATTTTATCATTGATAGCATTGCATTTGTTCATTGCTTGCTATACTACAAGATTGGAGTCACCGAATATTTTGAGACGAGTTGCACCGCAAGTTTTACCATACGCATAACATGCAACAAGGCCTCATACTCAGCTTCATTATTGGACGCATTTGCGAAGCTCATCCAAAGTATATATCTCATTTTATCGCCTTGGGGTGGTATTAGTATGACGCCTCCTCCTGCTCCTTCTGTTCTTTTCGATCCATCAAAGTACATTGTCCATGCACTAGAAAGGTCGTGCACCCGTGCATTGTAATTCAGTCCATTCAGTAATAAAATCAAGAAAAACCTATGATTTAATTGCTTTACGCTTCTTGTATGTGATATCTCGAGGGGAAAGCTCAATGCCCCATAGAGAGATACGTCTAGTTTCGTCTGCATCGTTGAGGATGTTGGACAAAGGTGCTTCATTGACCACTATGATCGGGTGTTTTGAAAAATAGTGTCGTAACTTCCGTGCTGTCATGAATACTCCATATGCAAGTTTTTGATAGTGCAGGTACCTTTGTTTGGATGGCGAGAGGACCTCGCTCAAGAAATAGACTGGCCTCTGAACTCCATGCGTTTTTCTTTCCTCGGGTCGTTCCACGACCAAAACCGTGGTGACTATTTGATTTGTAGCGATGATGTAAAGAAGTAAACACTCCTTTTCATGTGGAGACATGACGACGGACGATGTCGAAAGTGCCCTTTTGAGATCTTCAAAGGCACGATGAGCTTCTTCCGTCCACTCAAATTTGTCTGATTTTCTCATGAGGGCATAAAATGGTAGTGCTTTTTCTCCTAACCGTGCAATAAAACGGCTGAGTGATGCGACTCATCTAGCCAATTGTTGCACGCCCGAAGATTCATTGGTTTTTTCATTGTCAAGATTGCCTGTATTTTCTGGGGGTTGGCTTTTGCCGATACGAGGTATCCGAGGAGTTGCCCTGCTAGGACTCCAAAGGAGCATTTTGTCGGGTTGAGCTTGATGCAGAATTTGGCAAGGTTCTCAAATGTTTCTTGGAGCTCTTTGATAAGCGACGACCCTTGCTTTGTTGTAACTATGACATCGTCAATATATACTTGTATATTTGTACCGATTTGGTTTCCTACGCAATTCTGCATCATCCATTGATATGTTGCCTATGGTTGCATCATAGGGTGTGATATGCTATTTTTGTATAGCAGAATACGTCATAGGGTGTGATATGCTATTTTTTCTTGATCTTCCTCCTTCATCCTAATTTGATGATATCCTAAATACGCGTCCAAGAAGAAAAGACATTCACACCCTATGGTTGCATCGATTATTTGATCAATTCGTGGTACTAGGAAGTGATCATTAGGACAATGTTTGTTAAGTGCTGTGAAGTCAATGCACATCCACAAATCTTTTGTATTTTTCTTTGGTACACATACTGGGTTTGCAACCCACTCTGCTTTCTTCAGTTCTTTGATAAATTTAGCATCAGTAAGGCAATGGAGCTCCTTTCCAATGGCCTTACGTTTTGGCTCTGCGAAATGACGAAGTGGTTGTTTCACTGGCTTCACCTTTGGATCCAAGTTTAATGCGTGCTCAGCGAGTTCTCTGGGAATTCCCGGCATGTCTGAAGGTAGCCACGCGAAAATCTCCCAGTGCTCATGGAGGAACTCGATGAGCGCGTTTTCCTATGTGGGACCAAGATTAGAGTCCACAAATGTAGTTTGCTTCGGGTCGGTGGGGTGGATCTGTACTTCTTTTGTATCTTTTGTGGTGTCAAAAGCATGACCGCGATTGACACGTGCTATTGCCAGGGGTTTCGTAGTTGCTGATGTTTTTAGCTGCCCAAACTCAGTTGCCATCCCTAAAGATTATGATATTTTGTTGAACTCTCGATCGCAATTGTCGGATCGTGTAAAGCTTCCCTTTACTGTTATGATTCCCTTCGGTGCTGGCATTTTCCTAACTAGATATGCATAATGCGGGACTGCCATGAATTGTGCGAAAGATGGGCGTCCATGATCGCATGATATTGCGATGGCCAGTCCATGACTTCGAACTCGAGCTTTTCTCGCCTTAAATTTTCTTTGGATCCAAAAACAACATCAAGAAAGATTTTCCTAAGGGAATTTCAGCTTTACCTAGTACTATGTCATGGAAGGATGTTTCTGTTGGTGCTAGATTTGTCAAAGGGTAGTTCATTGATCTCAGTGTTTTGGTGTAAATCAAGTTTATGCTGCTTCATGCATCCATGAAAACTTTGTTCATGTAGAAACCTCCTACTTGTGCTTCAATTATCAAGGATAAATTACCTGGTCGCGGTACTAGAAGTGGGTGATCCGCTCTGCTGAAGGTGATTTCCTTTTCTGACCAGTGGAGATATTTTGGTGTGGCTAGTGGAGTCGTCTTAGCCATGTTTACTTGTGTTGTAATTAGCTTCTGGATCCTGTTAGATGGGTGCCCTTTCTGAATCATCAACATTGCTCCCTTTGACCTAGGGTACTCACCACCTTGATCTGTTGTGTTCTACGGTTGTTCTGCTGGCTAATTTGCCAGCGGTGGTGGTGCACCTATTGATAATGTGCCAAGCGTACTGGCATATCCTCGGTTTGCTACTTGGGTTGCCTTTGTGTGGCGCCCCGCAAAAACCACTACTAGAAAATCATTGTGTTTTTGTGCATTGCATCATCATGACCGCATGCTCATGTCATCATGCCACCTTGCATTTGAGCATCGTCATCATCATGCATGGCTTTTGTCTAAACTATTTTCGAAACGCCTAGTTTTGTTTTCTAAATATTCCCGTCTTTATTCAAATTAAAACCCGGGTCTCTGGAATATTTTTGTTCGTCTACAAACGGTTTTCAAAAGCCCCGTTTTAAATAATAAATATTTTATTTTATTTTTAGGGGGCAGCCAAACCGGGCCGATCCGACCCAGCCGGCCACCCCCAAAATTACCCTGCTAACCAGCCTGTCTAATTCCTAATTCTACCCAATCCTATCCTACCCAGCCTCCCTCCACCTCACCCTGACCAATCCCCTCCCTCCACCTCACACCTCCACATCACCCCGACCAACCACGTTGCGCCACCTCACCCCCTGGCCAATCCCCACTACTCTAACCTACACACACGCCCCACCCTGGCCGCCCTCGCGTGCAGCAGCCACACACACAGAGCACGCACTCACACGCGCGCACGCACCGCGTCCACCCCGCTCCACCTGCCCCGCCTCCCGTTTCCCACCTGCACGTACTACCGCGCGGGCCCCACCCCGACAACCTCGGGACCTCCGCTCACCGCCAACCCGCGCTCGCCCCGCTCCATCCTCCCCCGCGTCTACCTCCTCCATCCTCGATCCCGCCACCCTCACCCTCGAGCAGCGTGAGCTCGCCGGCCGCCAGGAGCCCGCGCTGCCGCCTGGCCCTCCTCTCCTCCATCGCCGCCTCTGACCCCCGTCGCCGCCGCATCGCCATCTTCCCCGCCTCCAGTCTGACCGCCGTCGACTGCACCGCCGCGTGGTCCCGCCTTATCGCCCCGCCCTGCGCGCCGTCCTCCTTGCCTCGCTCCTCCACCCTGCATCCCCATCCCGAGTGCCGCCGGGGCTTCTCTCCCCACCTCCGGCACCCTCCGCCTCGACCGTCGTGGCCCCGCCTCCCTCCTCCCAGGCGCCTCCGCTCTGCCCGGGCTCGCCGGCGCTCCCTCGCCTTCGGCCAAATCGAGCGCCGCCGTCGGCCCTCCTCACCGCGAGCAGCGTCACCACCCCGTGGTGTCGCGGTCTCGAGTCGTCCCGGCTTCCGAGCTGCAAGCCGCCCCAATGTCCTCCCCGAGCACATCCCCGAATGCGGCCAACTGCAAGCTCCTGTCGCTCGCTTGCCTTGCTCGAGCGCCACGTGCACGCCTCTGTTCTGGTCGCCCATGCGTGTCCTCGGTAGAATCCATGACCCAAGGACACGGTGATGCTCTGTTGAATTTGTTGTGGTGTGTGTTGTGGTATGTAGCCACCCAAAAACACCGATGCAAAAGATGGGAGATTGGGCGATTCTTCATGGACCTTGGATGACGATGCACCGATCCAATGCCGCACCATGTGGTTTTTCTACATGGAACCCCTAGAGTTACTTCACGGACACCACCAAGACCATCCTTGCTAGATCCAAGATCGCCCACAATGTAACTACCTCGGTGAATTACGCTCTTAGTTAATGCCTGGATGATCGAAAGTGGTTAAAATAGTACGGCGGGGCCCAGGGCCACACACGGTAGACCTTTCGGCCGTCCTAACCACTTTCAAACAACGGGACAAGAACGAGCGGCGTAATCGGCAGGCGAAGGGATCAACTACATACACAAGTGAGTATGTATGCAAGCCACATACAACAGTCCTCGGAGCCATTCCATCTAAAAGAAATAGAAATATTGCAACGCCATACGGCAAGATCCAAATGTCCTAGATAGATATAATAATTTAGGATAGCTCCTCATACATCACACATCAGAGTATCAGGCGGAAGCGGAAATCAAGATCCGAGTACGGATAAGAAGCAAATTGGCATAAGATGCCCCATAAATAAACACATCCCGCCCACAGATCACACGGATCCCTGATACCGGAATCTCTACACCGAATGATCGTTGCCAACATCATCTGTCTCTTCCACCCAGTATCCATCTTGCGGGTACACCTGTCCATCTGAATCAAACAATTTATCGTGTGAGACCCTAGGGGTACTCAGCAAGTCTTTATGCCACTAAAGGGGACACAACCTGGGGTGACGCAATTGCAGCAAAAGATAATACCTAATAATTCTATAGAGACTCGCTAACCTTCCAACTAACCAATGATAAACGGAAGTCCGTGAATTAAGATCAACAGTTATAACAGTATAATTAACAGATCCATCCTCCTCCTCGCTTACCAACGAGGAAGCGGACGAACAACCCCCATCATCCGTTGGCAGTTTTATTAACCATTCCATGAGTATTGTACTATTTACTAGTCCAGTACTTAGTCAATTTAAAAGCGGTACTTTAGTTATACTTGTCTATGATCGAGAAACTGTGCTCCAAGTCATCCATAACCGCGGACACGGCTTTCAGAAAGATTTACCCTGCAGGGGTGCACGAATAGCAACACACACTCGATCAACCTCGGAAAAACCAAATCAAAACCCAACGAGGCATTCACGACAAAGCAATCACAGGATTCAGAAATATTTCAGGGGGCCACCCCATTAAGCTACCCGCAACGAAGTTGGCCGGCTCCGAGACGGACCCAAGGTTTGTGTGGACGGCGGTAAACGACTAGGAACCCGAAAATGTGACTGGGCTTGTCGATACAGCGAAAACGTGTCACGATCCAAAACAGTACAGGTGCTCCTCGCAGAATCTTAAATAAAGCAGTAACATGGCATAAGTACAGAATAGTAATAAAGCCCCAAACTAATTGTGGCCCCAAGAAATAAGAATGAATCAAGCTCTGGCTCAGGGGGGTCCATAAGGCCTCCCGGGTGTGGATAGTGCGAATAGTCGAGGAACAGGAATCAAGTACTCAGGGTCCTACGGGACACAAGTGAGCAGGAAAAACCAAATAGCAGATATTGCTCACCGGTGCCTCTTTCATTAGTTATCCCATTACTACTCAGGTTATGTTGTTTAGGTACCTCATTATCCATCAGACACTCACATACCCTACTCAAGGTTTTGTACGACTCGCATGGCTCAAACAACTCCTGTAGTAATGGCTCATGGGACCGGAACAAGCTTAGTGTGGTTTAATAGTAAAGGCTATGCAGTACTTGGGATTCAATTTAATGCAATCACGACTCAATGATGCAAGAATAAGATAGAGGCAATAGGTACTGTATGTATGCAAGCATGTGGTAGTGCTTGCCTGGCAGCTCAGTTGAAGCGAGAGATGGATCTGGGTAATACTCCTGGGATTCCTGGTAATTCTCCTGCTGGGCGTCTATCCGAAGAAGAACCAAACAAACAAGGGCCAACATAAATAAAGTGCACAAGCATATGAATTAAAATGCAACAAGCAAACCAAGCATGCCATGATGAATGATGCACAATTACATGGCATTAAAGTAGCATGGCAAAGGTGAGGTGTGGATACAAGAAATAAAGCACTTTACTATTTATTTGCCCAAGTTTTATTGTCATAAACAGTTCAGATTTTAAATGACAACATGATGCATGCTTCAATTCAGAACAAGGACTGCATAAATAGAACGGGCTCGTCGCGCTGATCGATTTAGATATATTATTTGTCAAATTTGGAGTTATAAAACAAAAGTTATTAAATAATTAAGGGATAGGGGCATTTTCTTGTAATTTTAATCATCTCGAATTTTAAAGTGATCAAAACATATTTTGAAAGGCATATTTGAATTCTTCACATTTTTCTGATTCCAAAACATATATTACATGTATTATTTGGGTTTGTATTTTAAAAATTATTTAAATCTGGTTTGAATTTGAATTTAAAAACAATTTGGAAATGTTTAAATAAAAACAGACAGCCGGAATTACTTTTTATACCCAGGAGAACTCAGACCCAGTCACTGACGGGTGGGCCTGGCACTGACTGGCGAGAAAAGACGCGCCGCCAACTTTTCTCACCGGGCCGCTCCTAGCCGCAATCGCTGACATGTGGGGTCGCGCTCAGCGGGGCCACGCGCGCGCGTCACCCAGCAGGGGCGTGACACGTGGGCGGTCCGGGGCTGCGCGGGCGGGGAATCTCCGGAACACGGGGGTGTTCTTAGAAGATTGCTACCGGGACTGACGGGTGGGGTCCCAAGGACTGCGGGTTTAGGTGGGAAAAAGTGGAGGGGGTCATGTGCAAAATGACATCGGATGTCGCGACGCGCTGACAGACGCGGCGCTGCCGGCAGCGGATCTGGCCGTTTTCCGACGACGGTGGCGACGCGTACGCTGGTCGAATCGTGTCGCTCCAAAAATGAAAAACAGAGAGGGAACATCGGCCTACATTTTTCGTTCAGGTGACTTCGATGGAGGAGGACCGTAGCGCGCAGGGCACGACGGGGAACAGGGGCATGACGATAGCTGCTGCTGCTGCAGCTGTCTGCCAGAGCGCGGTGCGCGGCGGTGCACGCAGGCTGCTCGACGGAGCGCAGCGGGGCTACGGCGCAGCAGGGAGGGGAAAACCTTGTCTGGGAGGTGCAGGAGCTCACCGTGGTGTCGCTGGCGTGGCCGTTCGTGCGGAGGTGGAGGGGATCTGGCGCGGGGCTCGTGGATGGCGGTCTCGGGCTGCGGCGGGGCACGGCGGCGCCAGGCGTGCTCCGGCGAGGCGTCGGCTCTGGACTGGTACGAGGAGACGAAGAGGAAGCAGATGACCCTGACGGAGCTCCTGGTAGGGTTTGGGGTGCGCCGGGGCGCGCAGAACTCGAGTGGGACGTGGTAGCTAGGGTTTTGGCGCTCGGTGGAGGTCTTGTGGTCTAGGGAGGAAGAAGGGGAAGTGGAGAGGAACCTGGGCAGCTTGTGGACGAGATCTGAGGTGGTTGAGGCAGGAGAGAGGGATAGGAACGCACATGGGTGTGGTAGCTTAGCAAAAAGTGAGGAGGGGGGTTCGGGTAGGTCTTCTCTTCCTCTTTCTTCTCTTTGTCTTGGAACCAAAGAAAAAGAGGAAGGGCAGGTGGGGGTGAGACGGCCAGGTGGGGTCAGCAAGGAAGAGAGAGGGAGTGGAGAAGGGAGAGGAGGTTTAGGGCTTAATGTAATTTAGGTTTAGGAAAATTAGGAAGAGGAACTAGATGTAGATGGTGTTTAGCATTTAGGTTTTTGTTTTTGGTTTACAAGGCCAAACCAAGAATAATCATGTGGCTTGAGCTTGCATGAGTTAGTGTGGAGGAGAAACAAGAAAGAAAGAAGAAGAAAGAATTGGTGGAAAAAGTCACATATGGCTCATGCATGTAGATAAATAAAAATAAAAATAAAAGAAAAGAATGTGGTTAAGACCAACCCAAGTGGAACATGGTAATGCTTGAATTAACATGAGGTGGAGGTGGAAAAAGAATTCCAAGAAAAGAAAAAGCAAAGAATTATGGGATAGGCCTCCTATGGTTCATGCATGGAGAAAAATAATAATAAAAGAAGATGGTATGGTGTGACTAAGGAGATGTGGAGATGGTTTTTCCTAGATAGGATCCACCAAAACCAAAGAAAAACTAATGGAGGAAAAAGGTGGTGGAGAAGCTTGCATGGCCCATGCAAAATATTAATGACAAGATTTATTATGTGAAAACAATAATAATATGATGGCATTAATCTTGTGCATTTCCAAGAAGTGGAAAATAAGCCCAGCAAAGAATTTGGGAGATTGATCCACCCCAAACCACATGAGCTAGGATATAATGTCAAAAGAAAAAGAATTACAAGCTCATAGTTAAAGGGATGGTGGGATTATAAAGTGGTGGAAGAGAAAGGTGGTGGAATGGAAATAAAAGATATGCCCCCAACTCAACTTGGGCATTAAGCAATATATCAAAAGCCAAATACAATATCAAGAGGCAAATACAATTATTAATGCATGTGAGAGAAAAACCAAAAGAAAAAGAGTTTTATATGATGCTCAAATGCAAGGTGGCATGATGACATGAGCATGATATCATTATGATGCAACAATAATATCTATGGAGTAGCCAATATCTTACTAGGACAAGTATCATTCCAATTGTTAGACAATTGGGGTGCTACAACTCTCCCCCACTAAACAGGAATCTCGCCCCGAGATTCTAGGAAGAAGAAGACTCAAAGAGGGTAGGATACTTGGCACAGAGCTCATCTTCACGTTCCCAGGTGGCTTCATCAACGGAATGGTGCGACCACTGCACCTTGCAGAACTTGATGGACTTGTTGCGAGTCCTTCTTTCTGCGATTTCAAGAATTTTTGTGGGGTGTTCTTGATAAGACAGATCTTCTTGGAGATTAATGAGTTCATGGTCCACGGTCCTGCCGGGATCCTTGAAGCACTTCTTAAGTTGAGAGATGTGAAAAACATCATGGACTTTGAGTTGTTCAGGAAGCTCAAGAGCATAAGCAACTTCTCCTCTTCTTCCACGAATTTTGAAAGGACCGATGTATCTAGGAGCCAGCTTTCCTTTGATACCAAAGCGGTGCGTACCTCTCATGGGAGTGACACGAAGGTAAACGAGATCGCCAGGGACATACTCCATGTCCGTGTGCTTTCTGTCATAATTGCTCTTCTGGCGACTTTGAGCAATCTTCAGATTTTCAAGAATGATGTGAACTTTCTCCTCCGCTTGAGTTACAATGTCGGGGCCAAACAATATTCTTTCACCTGTGCCCGACCAACCAATCGGAGTTCTGCATTTGCGACCATAGAGAGCCTCAAATGGTGCCATCTTTAGACTTTTCTGGAAGCTGTTGTTGTAAGAGAATTCAGCATAAGGAAGACATTCTTCCCACTTCATGCCGAAAGAGATAACGCAAGCACGAAGCATATCTTCTAGAATCTGATTGATCCTTTCAACTTGTCCTTGAGACTGAGGGTGGTAAGCTGTGCTGAAGTTTAGTTTGGTTCCCAAAGCATTTTGGAAACTTCCCTAGAACTTGGAAGTGAAGATGCTTCCACGGTCTGAACTGATCTCAAGAGGAACTCCATACAGAGAGACAATTCTGTTGATATAAAGCTCAGCCAACTGAATTGCAGAAATTGTTTCCTTAATTGGAAAGAAGTGAGCTACTTTGGAAAGCCTGTCAATGACAACAAAGATTGCATTGTTGCCTTTCTGCGACCTTGGAAAACCAGTGATGAAGTCCATCTCTACTTTCTCCCATTTCCATTCCGGAGGCTTCAATGGCTATAGAAGACCGGAAGGTTTCTGATGAACAGCTTTAACTCTGCGACAAACATCGCACTCTGAGACATACTTGGCACAATATCGTTTCAAACCAGGCCACCAATATTGTGTCTTTAAGTCCATGTACATCTTAGTGCTGCCAGGGTGGATAGAAAGAACAGAATCATGCGCCTCCTTGAGAACTTGGTCTCTTAAACCCGGGTAGTTCGGAACAAACATTCGGTGTTGAAAGAAGAGAGTGCCTTGGTCATCAACGTGGAAAGACTCATACTTCGGAAGTTGAATGTTGGAAATGATCTTTTTAGTGTAAGGATCCCCAAGCTGAATGGAACGGACCTTTTCTTCCAAGAGAGGTGTTGCTAGAAGGTTCAGAAGATAACCTTGATCCACAATTTCAAGGTTGAGCTTGCGGAATTCCTCGCACAAGAGAGGCTTTTGTTCTTCCACCATGAGGTTCTTGACATAAGCTTTTCGGCTGAGAGCATCTGCCATGACATTGGCTTTGCCCGGGGTGTAGTTGATGGTCAAATCGAAATCATTGATTGTTTCAATCCACCTCCTCTGACGAAGGTTGAGATCAGGCTGTGTGAAGATATACTTCAGACTCTTGTGATCAGAAAAGATCTCACAACAGTTGCCTAGCAAGTAATGCCTCCATACTTTCAAAGCAAAGACAACTACCGCGAGTTCGAGGTCATGTGTAGGATAGTTGATCTCATGCGTCTTCAACTGACGAGATGCGTAAGCAACAACTTGCTTTTCTTGCATCAGGACCGCACCCAATCCTTGCAATGAAGCATCACAGAAAATCTGGAAAGGCTTTGATGTATCTGGAGGAACCAAGACTGGTGTGGAAGTGAGCTTCTCTTTGAGTGTTTCGAAGCTTGCTTGACATGCAGGAGTCCAAATATTTCTTGCCTTTCTTGAGGAGATCGGTAAGAGGCTTCGCAATCTTTGAGAAGTTTTGAACAAATCGACGACAGTAACTGGCCAAACCAAGGAAACTCCGGACTTCTTTGACATTTATGGGTGGAAGCCAGTCCATAATTGTCTTAATAGTTTCTGGGTTGACGGCAATGCCCTTGGCAGAGATAACGTGACGAAGGTAGGTGACTTGAGGCAGCCAAAACTCACACTTGGAGAACTTTGCATATAGGCGGTTCTCACGAAGCTTGTTTAGGACACAGCGAAGGTGTTCTTCATGTTCTTCTTTTGACTTAGAATAGACTAGAATGTCATCCAGATAGACCACAACGAACCTATCAAGATACTCCATAAAAACTGAGTTCATAAGCCTCGAGAAGGTGGCAGGTGCATTGGTGACACCGAAAGACATGACCGTGTACTCATACAGGCCATAGCGGGTGGTGAAAGCTGTTTTAGGAACATCTTCCTGGCGAATCTTGATTTGATGGTAACCACTTCTCAAATCAAGCTTAGAGAATACCACGGCTCCAGCTAGCTGATCAAAGAGATCATTAATCCGCGGAAGGGGATATTTATTCTTGATTGTTTTAGCATTGAGTGCCCGATAGTCAACACAAAGTCTATCAGTCTTGTCCCGCTTCTTCACAAAGATGGTAGGACTACCCCAAGAAGAAGTACTGTGCTGAATGAAACCCAACTTCTCTTGTTCATCCAACTGACGCTTAAGTTCAGCCAACTCAGCAGGACCCATTTTATAAGGTCGCTTGGAAATAGGAGCGGTACCAGGTTCAAGTTCAATGACAAACTCAACCTCACGATCCGGAGGCATACCTGGCAACTCTTTAGGAAAGACATCTAGAAACTCACAAACTACAGGAACACTCTGAATACCTTCCACAGCATCATCATTCAGAGCCGCCAAAGAATAAAGCTGAATTGCAGGAGTCAGACTTGGAGAATAGACTATATGGCCTTCAGGAATTTTCAGAGAAACCGAACGTTCAGCACAATCAATCACAGCTGCATTTGCTGTCAACCAATCCATGCCCAAGATAACATCAATATCAGAATTGCCCAGAACAATTAAGGAAGCCGGAAAAGAAGAACCACCAATCTCAATTTGATTGCCATGGCTGATATGAGCAGCCCTCATGTTTGACCCAGGAGATTGTACCACAAGACGGTGTAATAAAGGAACCATAGCCAGATCTTGCTCATGAGCAAACTTGTGAGAAACAAAAGAATGCGAAGCACCAGAATCAAACAAAACTCGTGCAGGAACTGAGTTAACAGAAAGCATACCCATCACAACTCCAGGAGCATGCTCAGCTTGAGCGGTGTTGACACAGTTGGCACGAGGAACCGTAGATCCCAGCTTAGTGTTGATGTTGAGAGCCCGAGGTGGAGGTGCACGAATTATAGGAGAACTTGCCGCAGGTCTTGGAGGTGGTGGTGGAAGAGCTTTGTTGTTCGATGGACAATTCCAGTGCTGATGCCCAGTGTTTCCACAAGTATAGCAAGCACCAGGTGGACGTGGAGCAACGTAGCCAGGGACTCCGCCAGGCGCTCCAGGGTAGTTGTGGTTGTAGCCCCTGGAGCCGCAATGAAGGAGTTTGGTGGCCTTGGTGCGTAGCTTGAAGGTCTTGGTGGAGCAGGGAGCAACGGTGGGGTGTTAGGAACCTAGACACGACGCTTAGAAGGAGCTATCAAAGCAGAAGAGCTTGCTGTATCACGGCTGTGTTTCTTTGACTCCTCAAACACTTGCCTACTTGCTTCTTCCTGTAGAGCTGTGTGCTGAAGTTCCAGGAAAGATGCTGGCCTTGCATGAGTGATTGCATATTTGATGGAAGCATTGAGGCCTTGCCGAAACCTCTTTTGCTTCTTCTTGTCATCAGAGATCTCATCGCCACCATAACGAGACAGGTTCATGAAGTTTCTGATGTAGGTGTTGACATTGTCAGTGCCCTGCTTGAGGTTGAGAAACACTTCCTTCATCCTTTCCATGACAATTTCTGACAGATATTGCTCTTTGAAAGCAGTAGTGAACCGCTCCCAAGTAGGCTGAAAACCAGAAAGATCTGCCTTGAGATAATTTTCCCACCAGAGAGCTGCATCTCCCTTCAGAAGGTGAGTAGCACACTTGACCCATTCTTGCTCGGGAACATCCGCAGTCATGAGCAACCTTGACACTTCATGAAGCCAATCATCCGCATCAAGTGGCTGATCAGACACTTCGAATTGACGTGGGTTGAACTTGAGAAAACTCTTGATGTCTCCTCGCTTGGGAGGTGGAGGTAGCGGAGCAAACTCATTCCTCCTCACACTTTCCTCGAAGCGCTGCTGGTTCTGCTGCATAGTGCCCAAAGCATTTGCAATACTTGCCAAAGCAACCCCGAGTTCAGGTGGTATATCCTCCTCAGAACGGCGTGGTGGTGCCATCCTGTGATTGATATAAAACACAAGTCAGTACTATAACGGAGAATGATAATAATCCAAAATAGTACCAAAATGGAATTAATCAAGATTAAAGAATGCAATTCACTGAGGTGATATTAAAATATCAACAAAGTTCAAGGCAACTAGAATATATTAAGCATAACACACACGACTGAACAAGGAGAGTGGTATACAAACTAACAAAGAAAAAATTTCCGCAAATTTTGGCATTAAAATACCACTAGATGCGCAAAACCACTTAACGAATCAAGATTAGTAACTCTACTATTTCAATATACAAAAGCAAATGACAAAAGTAGTGGTATGGTCGCGACTCCATCCCGCACTCAAATCATTACTCCGCACATGAATCAGTAAAACACATATCCCAACAACTTCTTCTTAAGATGAACCTAAAGATTGGTAACTACGGAAACGAACACCCCAACAAGATAACATCGGATAACAAAGAGTAAGATAGATCGCATCGGTGTACAACGAATCAGAATAGATCGCGTCGGTTTACAAAGGACTGTCGGTAGGGAATGTACCAACAGTTGATAACCAAAAGGCGGATAGTGATAACATTTGGATGCAACAGATAGACAAGGAATTCACACACACACACAAACACAACACAACCTATGGTACTACGGAACCCAGAACACGTGAATCCTAGTTTGAATTTTAGAAGAGGATTGAAAACGTTACACTTCCTTACAAGAAAAGGGTGGGCGGGTGGGTAAGAAGAAAAATGGAAGCATTCCTACTCTCACGTTTGTTTTTCCCTAGTATACATAACTACCAAAATATTTGCTAGACTGACAACGACCATTTTGGCTGAGACCCTGAAGGGCGGGACGGCTCTGATACCAATTGTAACTACCTTGGTGAATTACGCTCTTAGTTAATGCCTGGATGATCGAAAGTGGTTAAAATAGTACGGCAGGGCCCAGGGCCACTCACGGTAGACCTTTCGGCCGTCCTAACCACTTTCAAACAACGGGACAAGAACGAGCGGCGTAATCGTCAGGCGAAGGGATCAACTACATACACAAGTGAGTATGTATGCAAGCCACATAAAACAGTCCTCAGAGCCATTCCATCTAAAAGAAATAGAAATATTGCAACGCCATACGACAAGATCCAAATGTCCTAGATAGATATAATAATTTAGGATAACTCCTCATACATCACACATCAGAGTATCAGGCGGAAGCGGAAATCAAGATCCGAGTACGGATAAGAAGCAAATTGGCATAAGATGCCCCATAAATAAACACATCCCGCCCACAGATCACACGGATCCCCGATCCCGGAATCTCTACACCGAATGATCGTTGCCAACATCATCTGTCTCTTCCACCCAGTATCCATCTTGCGGGTACACCTGTCCATCTGAATCAAACAATTTATCGTGTGAGACCCTAGGGGTACTCAGCAAGTCTTTATGCCACTAAAGGGGACACAACCTGGGGTGACGCAATTGCAGCAAAAGATAATACCTAACAATTCTATAGAGACTCGCTAACCTTCCGCATAACCAATGATAGACGGAAGTCCGTGAATTAAGATCAACAGTTATAACAGTATAATTAACAGATCCATCCTCCTCCTCGCATACCAACGAGGAAGCGGACGAACAACCCCATCATCCGTTGGCAGTTTTATTAACCATTCCATGAGTATTGTACTATTTACTAGTCCAGTACTTAGTCAATTTAAAAGCGGTACTTTAGTTATACTTGTCTATGATCGAGAAACTGTGCTCCAAGTCGTCCATAACCGCGGACACGGCTTTCAGAAAGATTTACCCTGTAGGGGTGCACGAATAGCAACACACACTCGATCAACCTCGGAAAAACCAAATCAAAACCCAACGAGGCATTCACGACAAAGCAATCACAGGATTCAGAAATATTTCAGGGGGCCACCCCATTAAGCTACCCGCAACGAAGTTGGCCGGCTCCGAGACGGACCCAAGGTTTGTGTGGACGGCGGTAAACGACTGGGAACCCGAAAATGTGACTGGGCTTGTCGATACAGCGAAAACGTGTCACGATCCAAAACAGTACAGGTGCTCCTCGCACAATCTTAAATAAAGAAGTAACATGGCATAAGTACAGAATAGTAATAAAGCCCCAAACTAATTGTGGCCCCAAGAAATAAGAATGAATCAAGCTCTGGCTCAGGGGGGTCCATAAGGCCTCCCGGGTGTGGATAGTGCGAATAGTCGAGGAACAGGAATCAAGTACTCGGGGTCCTACGGGACACAAGTGAGCAGGAAAAACCAAATAGCAGATATTGCTCACCGGTGCCTCTTTCATTAGTTATCCCATTACTACTCAGGTTATGTTGTTTAGGTACCTCATTATCCATCAGACACTCACATACCCTACTCAAGGTTTTGTACGACTCGCATGGCTCAAACAACTCCTGTAGTAATGGCTCATGGGACCGGAATAAGCTTAGTGTGGTTTAATAGTAAAGGCTATGCAGTACTTGGGATTCAATTTAATGCAATCGCGACTCAATGAGGCAAGAATAAGATAGAGGAATAGGTACTGTATGTATGCAAGCATGTGGTAGTGCTTGCCTGGCAGCTCAGTTGAAGCGAGAGATGGATCTGGGTAATACTCCTGGGATTCCTGGTAATTCTCCTGCTGGGCGTCTATCCGAAGAAGAACCAAACAAACAAGGGCCAACATAAATAAAGTGCACAAGCATATGAATTAAAATGCAACAAGCAAACCAAGCATTCCATGATGAATGATGCACAATTACATGGCATTAAAGTAGCATGGCAAAGGTGAGGTGTGGATACAAGAAATAAAGCACTTTACTATTTATTTGCCCAAGTTTTATTGTCATAAACAGTTCAGATTTTAAATGACAACATGATGCATGCTTCAATTCAGAACAAGGACTGCATAAATAGAACGGGCTCGTCGCGCTGATCGATTTAGATATATTATTTGTCAAATTTGGAGTTATAAAACAAAAGTTATTAAATAATTAAGGGAAAGGGGCATTTTCTTGTAATTTTAATCATCTCGAATTTTAAAGTGATCAAAACATATTTTGAATGGCATATTTGAATTCCTCACATTTTTCTGATTCCAAAACATATATTACATGTATTATTTGGGTTTGTATTTTAAAAATTATTTAAATCTGGTTTGAATTTGAATTTAAAAACAATTTGGAAATGTTTAAATAAAAACAGACAGCCGGAATTACTTTTTATACCCAGGCGAACTCAGACCCAGTCACTGACGGGTGGGCCTGGCGCTGACTGGCGAGAAAGACGCGCCGCCAACTTTTCTCACCGGGCCGCTCCTAGCCACAATCGCTGACAGGTGGGGTCGCGCTCAGCGGGGCCACGCGCGCGCGTCACCCAGCAGGGGCGTGACACGTGGGCGGTCCGGGGCTGCGTGGGCGGGGAATCTCCGGAACGCGGGGGTGTTCTTGCAAGATTGCTACCGGGACTGACGGTGGGGTCCCAAGGACTGCGGGTTTAGGCGGGAAAAAGTGGAGGGGGTCATGTGCAAAACGACATCGGCTGTCGCGACGCGCTGACAGACGCGGTGCTGCTGGCGGCGGATCTGGCCGTTTTCTGACGACGGTGGCGACGCGTACGCTGGTCGAATCGTGTCGCTCCAAAAACGAAAAACAGAGAGGGAACATCGGCCTACATTTTTCGTTCAGGTGACTTCGATGGAGGAGGACCGTAGCGCGTGGGGCACGGCGGGGAACAGGTGCAGGACGATAGCTGTTGCAGCTGCTGCTGCGGCTGTCTGCCAGAGCGCGGCGCGCGGCGGTGCACGCAGGCTGCTCGACAGAGCGCGGCGGGGCTACGGCGCAGGAGGGAGGGGAAAACCTTGTCTGGGAGGTGCAGGAGCTCACCGTGGTGTCGCTGGCGTGGCCGTTCATGCGGAGGTGGAGGGGATCTGGCACGGGGCTCGTGGACGGCGGTCTCGGGCTGCGGCGGGGCACGGCGGCGCCAGGCGTGCTCCGGCGAGGCGTCGGCTCTGGACTGGTATGAGGAGACGAAGAGGAAGCAGATGACCCTGACGGAGCTCCTGGTAGGGTTTGGGGTGCGCCGGGGCGCACAGAACTCGAGCGGGACGTGGTAGCTAGGGTTTTGGCGCTCGGTGGAGGTCTTGTGGTCTAGGGAGGAAGAAGGGGAAGTGGAGAGGAACCTGGGCATCTTGTGGACGAGATCTGAGGTGGTTGAGGCAGGAGAGAGGGATAGGAACGCACATGGGTGTGGTAGCTTAGCTAAAAGTGAGGAGGGGGGTTCGGGTAGGTCTTCTCTTCCTCTTTCTTCTCTTTGTCTTGGAACCAAAGAAAAGGAGGAAGGGCAGGTGGGGGTGAGACGGCCAGGTGGGGTCAGCAAGGAAGAGAGAGGGAGTGGAGAAGGGAGAGGAGGTTTAGGGCTTAATGTAATTTAGGTTTAGGAAAATTAGGAAGAGGAACTAGATGTAGATGGTGTTTAGCATTTAGGTTTTTGTTTTTGGTTTACAAGGCCAAACCAAGAAGAATCTTGTGGCTTGAGCTTGCATGAGTTAGTGTGGAGGAGAAAGAAGAAAGAAAGAAGAAGAAAGAATTGGTGGAAAAAGTCACATATGGCTCATGCATGTAGATAAATAAAAATAAAAGAAAAGAATGTGGTTAAGACCAACCCAAGTGGAACATGGTAATGCTTGAATTAACATGAGGTGGAGGTGGAAAAAGAATTCCAAGAAAAGAAAAAGAAAAGAATTATGGGATAGGCCTCCTATGGTTCATGCATGGAGAAAAATAATAATAAAAGAAGATGGTATGGTGTGACTAAGGAGATGTGGAGATGGTTTTTCCTAGATAGGATCCACCAAAACCAAAGAAAAACTAATGGAGGAAAAAGGTGGTGGAGAAGCTTCCATGGCCCATGCAAAATATTAATGACATGATTTATTATGTGAAAACAATAATAATATGATGGCATTAATCTTGTGCATTTCCAAGAAGTGGAAAATAAGCCCAGCAAAGAATTTGGGAGATTGATCCACCCCAAACCACATGAGCTAGGATATAATGTCAAAAGAAAAAGAATTACAAGCTCATAGTTAAAGGGATGGTGGGATTATAAAGTGGTGGAAGAGAAAGGTGGTGGAATGGAAATAAAATATATGCCCCCAACTCAACTTGGGCATTAAGCAATATATCAAAAGCCAAATACAATATCAAGAGGCAAATACAATTATTAATGCATGTGAGAGAAAAACCAAAAGAAAAAGAGTTTTATATGATGCTCAAATGCAAGGTGGCATGATGACATGAGCATGATATCATTATGATGCAACAATAATATCTATGGAGTAGCCAATATCTTACTAGGACAAGTAACATTCCAACTGTTAGACAATTGGGGTGCTACACACAACCACCGATAAGATCTCCGATCCGACCCATCGGCAAGTTCGCCTCGAGGAGCCGCATGAACCGAGGATTCCGACAAGTTCTTCCGCGTCGACAAGATCCACACGGAACGATAAGATCTACTTCGCGGACACCAAGCGTCAAGATCGCCTTCACGGGGAAACCGCAAGTACTCCTTCCCGGATACGAGACCCGGATCTGAAGACCGCCAAGATCGCCACCGGGATGCCAAGTTCTTCATCCCGCACGCCAAGACGGACCCAAAGACCACGTTACTCGATCCATTCAAATTCGCCATCGACGGCAAGGTCGACACCGGCCAGGGCGAACCCGATGATCCTCTGACGCCAAACCAAGTCCTTCGTCCCGGAACACCAAGATCTACTCTGTTGTCCGAGAACGTTCCCGCCGAGATCGATCCCCGTCGAACCCTGGATCCCTGAGACCGGAGCCCGAACCACATCGGAACCCAAGATCTTCCGAACCCAGATGTGTGAACCCTTTTTCCCGAGCCCCTATTTTATAAATGCTATATATAAAACTTGATGCACTAAATCTTTCATCTCGCATTCATATCTTTGTGATTTGGGGGTATTTAGGCGATTCATCTAAATTAAATATGGAGAGTATATGAGGGCTATTCTAGTCTTATATTGACTCCATTTAAACTTGTGTAGAGAACCGATGCCATGTTTTGCCTTGTTAAGACAATATTTAAATTGCGGGGGTTCTAAACAACTTGAACCATTTAATTAATTGTCGGGACCCCGGTTCTGCTTAATACTGCCTAATTGCACCGCATCTGCATCCTATCATAATCATGTCGGATCTTATGCCGTAGTATTAAATATTACATCCGGTGTTTCTTCTAGTGTTTGCTTCTTCGCGTACTAGGCCGATGAGTGGATGCGAGTACCGACAAGTTCTCCAGATAATGAACCGTCGGCAGTGTTTCCGAGGCGAGCATCTCTCCCCCTTCTACCTATTTTGCATTTATAGTCTTTATTTCCTCCTGTTGATCTATTGCTATCCGTGTCGCGATGCTTTAGTGTTCCGTACCAGTTATATCCCGTGCAGCCTCTATACTGCCTTGGACACCTCCTATTACCTGTGTTTGATAGATAGCAGGCCTTGCGAGTCATAGTCGCTTGCTCAGGTGTGATCTCGTGTTGTCAAGTAACACAGTTGTTGGAATGCTGGAAGATGTTTGTGGTGGAGATGATCATGACTTTAATTACCACTATTAAAATGCTAGATATAACGAATGCAGAGGCATCGGTGGGCAATAGATGTTATTTGCTTCTTCCACACTCACTTGTGTCCCGTAGGACCCCGAGTACTTGATACCTGTTCCTTGATTTTTCACACTATCCACATCCGGGAGGCCTTATGGACCCCCCTGAGCCGGAGCTTGATTCATTTCTATTTCTTGGGGCCACAAACTAGTTTGGGGTTTTATTACTATCCTGTACTTATGCCATGTTACTGCTTTATTTAAGATTGTGCGTGGAGCACCTGTACTATTTTGGATCGCGCCACGTTTTCGCGGTATCGACAAGCCCAGTCACACTTTCGGGTTACCAGTCATTTACAGCCGTCGTCGCAAACCCTGGGTCCGTTCCGGAGCCGGCCAACTTCGTTGCGGGTAGCTTAGTAGGGTGGCCCCCTGAAATATTTCTGAATCCTGTGATCTCTTTGTCGTGAATGCCTCGTTGAGTTTTGAGTTGGTTTTTCCGAGGTTGATCGAGTGTTTGTTGCTATTTGTGCACCCCTGCAGGGTAAAATTTTCTGAAAGCCGTGTCCGCGGTTATGGACGACTTGGAGCATAGTATCTCGATCATAGACAAGCATAACTAAAGTAGTGCTATAAATTTGACTTAATATGTGACTAGTAATCAGATGCAACTATAACGGAATGGATATCAAAAATCCCAACAACTGGTGGATCTGGGTTGTTTCGTGACATGTTGTACCTGCCTAGTAAGTACTGCAACTCCAATGGAATGTGATAAAGTGCCAACAACTGCTGGGTTTTGGGATTCCTCAGGACAATTATATCTGACTAGTAAATGTCCCAACTACAATGGAATGGTGATTAAAACTGCCCACTACTTATGCTATCAGGACGGCCCACGCTATCTATATCTGACTAGTAAGAGCTTCAATTATAATGGAATGAATAAAACTGCCAACTATGTCAGTTCCTTGGTCCGACTTCCTCGTTTGGTCTCAAGGGGGAAATACCAGGATGGGTTTGTTTGGTGTTAGCTTTAGGATGGATCTGAATAGGTCTTTCTTACCCCTCTCTAATAGCCACCAGTGATACCGAGTCTCTATAGGTTGTTTAGTGCCGCTGCGCTGCCGCTTCAGCCCACGATACCTATGTAGGCGAGAGCCGCCGAATTCTAGCCTCATCGTGTACTGGCCTCAGTACTGACACTCCTATTTTTCCTTTGCCCTTTGTCGGCACCCCTTTGGTTTAAGCAGGTTTGAGATCGATGTCGTTAGCAGGGTTACCCTTCCGGCTTGGCCTGGGCAGGGTTATGAACGCCATTGGTTATTCGTCAGGGCTCTTAGCCCCATTTGCATCTTGTCCGTAGTCGGGCGCTCTATCGTTTCCAAGGTGATTTGGATCTTTGTATTGTATATCTGTATTCCTGACTCATGGAGTCGTTGCTGCATATATATGCTCTGTGGGTCCCATCAAGGAGTGTTGTGTAATGGTATTACTTCGTTTTCCACCCGCACGAAAGTACCTGGTGGGCGTCCTTGAATCGTTTCTATGCGGGTTTGGCGGAAAGGGCTAAAACTTGCATAGGGCCGATTCGAGGGTGTTACACTTTGCATTGCACAGCTCTTGCATCTTCAAGAATGTTTGGCAGTCTTTCATCAGATGATTTGATCGTCTTCTACCCGCTGAGTCGACATAAAAGTGCATATTACAGGGTCCTTCTAGCATTTGCATTGCGGATATGGGTGGTTCCTGAGTTCTTGGCTAATACCACTACGTGATTGGCTTACTCCGATATCGTCCCTGCTGCTGCGGTGTCCGCTATTGTAGTCATCGTTCCTGTGATTACCTTCTCCTGAAAAACTGGCTCCAACATAGCTTGGTCCCGTGTTTCCATCATTGTTTCTCCGTCTTCTGTCATTACTGCGTTTGTCCCTATCTTCTTCGGGTGACCGTGTTCGCTTGTTATGTAGCGCGTCCTCTCCATCAGCCCAGCGGTTTGCTATGTCCATTAACTGTGAAATTGTTTTGGGTTTGACCCATCCTAGCTCTCCTATGAATTCTCGGCGGTGGAGGACATCATTGATGGCGTCAATGGCCCTTTCATCGGATATGGCTTCGACTGAGTTCTTGATAATGTTCCATCACTGAATGAAGGCTCTTATTGATTCTCCATTCTTATGTTTGCATGCCCGTAACTGCTCCAGAGATGCTGGTCGTTTGAATGTGGAGTGGAAGTGTCGGATGAACTTGTCCTCAAGATTGTTCCAGCTACTAATTGAATCTTCAGGTAGTTGTCTTAGCCATGATCGTGTGGTGCCAGTCAGGTGCAACTGCAAGTTTGCATCGCCGTGGCTGTGGAGCCGCCCTGTAATTTGTCGGTGACCAAGTAATCTGTTAGCCATGCTTCGGGTTCATGTAGTCCATTGTACTTTTGGCGGTCATGCGGGATTTTGAAGTCCTTGGGTACGGAGGCTTTGCGGATCCATTGGGTAAAATAGCTGGCCCCGCATAACTCATGGTCATCTTCACTATCGTTGTCTTGGTATCTTTGGCTACAGCTCTCACCCCTTGATTCGTCGTTCATGTGATGTGTGTTATCATTTCTGTTGCTGTTCCACGGTTCGGATCCCGAGAAGTGCACCCGATGTGGTGATCGTGATCATCGGGTGTGCCCACCCGCCGAGGGCTGCTGCGACGGCGTGGGGATCTGTTAGGTTGGTTCGTGATTCCTTGTTCTGCTTGTGCAAGAGATGCTCCCACCATGCCGAGGTTCATTAGAGCTGGGCGATGAAGAGCCGCACGGGGATCATTAGGTGCGGGTTGAGTTGTGATTAGATACGTTTGCGCAGCCAAGATTACTACCTGGGCTGTTTTTGCTTTGATGTTTCCTACTTGATCTACTGACATGAATGATAGAGCGAGGTCTCGAATTAGCTCGTTTCTTTCGGCTTCGGGGATGTTATGCAACCGAGAAGTTCCCCTTCTTGGTGGTGGTCCCCCTGTTACGCTTTCTGATGCCCTGGTAGAGCTTAGTTGTACCCGTCTTAAGCTAGATCATCGGCTAGCCTTTTTCGTTCGTCAAGTTGCCTTTGCATACTTAGCAAGTCTATTTTCTTGTGGTGAAGCAGGTATTGATATGCTAGTAAATCGTCGTGTGTGGCATCGTCTATCATTGGAACTGCACCTGAGATTGCTTCCCTTGCATTTTGCCATGATGCGGTTGGTAATCGAAGATTTTGCCTCTCACCTCCGCGTGGTCCGCCTCCTCCTACGATTATGTGGTTGTCTGTTGGGTCTCCTTCATTTCCGTGATTTCCTTCGTTACTGTGGTTTCCTGCATTGTCATCTAATAAATTATCATCAGGATTAATGATAGGGTTACTGTTAGAGTCGGGCAGCATCGAAGGCTCCATGTTGATCACATACACTTATGTATGTCCTGGTGGCGTCATCATCAGATCTGGAGGAAACTTTGTTTTGGGGGATCAGTAGGATCTAGCGGTTCCTGTTCTGGGTATATTTCAACTTTTCTGATTCCGAAGTTGATACTTTCTTTATTTTCTTCGGGTTTGGCGTTTTCCGAGCTTAATCTATGTGGCGTGTTTGGCTGGTAGTTTGATCCACATGAGAGATCATCGTACAGACCTGCCGTGATTTCCTTGTTTTCTTTGATTGCTTTGATCTATGTCGTGACTTCTACGGAACATCCGATAGATGACGCGGATATTGCCGTAGGCATACTTATTTCGAACGACGGTCCTGATGTGATCAGAGCCAAGAGGTGCGATTCTTCTGGATTTTCTACTTGGAAGTGAAAACTTCCGATGATGAGATCGGATCCGCCGTTGAAATCAGCCGGTACCAAAACAGGGGTGGGCGGGTGTGGTTCCACTTTTGTTGGATTGTTGCTTGAAGAAAAGAGGTCTGTCGAATCCATGGCTCTAGCATTCAGACTTCCCACAGACGATGCCAATTGATGAGGTATAACATTTGTAATGCCCATGATGATGGACTTAGTGTTTTGCGGAAAAGAGAATGTTGGGGATTTCATCGGATATCAGGAAAACAAGGGAGTCAAAGTCGCCTGAATACTTGATGAATATCACTATTACAGATCACTTGGTGGTCTTTTGGTACCTCTTCTTAGGCTTCTCCCGTCCATATATAATAGGCTAGGTCTCAAAGCTATATATGGACAAGATACATATGTACAATTACAACTCCAACACAACGTCGGTTCATATTTCCTTTCCTAATACAACTAAAGCTTTCACCTGTTGCTTCTTTGGGCCGTCATGTTGGATCTTCACGGGATGTGATCCTTTTACATAATCAGGGTAGTAAATCATAAGCACCTGAGTAAGCATACCCATGTCACTCTTTATTAAAAACAAAAAACAAAAAAAGAACTAACACAAGTAAAAAATTTATTTCACATGGGTTGCCTCCAATGAAGCGCTTCTAGTTAAGGTCAATTAGCTTGACCAAGATGGTGATTATTTAGGTTTTGCAAGTGGGACACCCAGTCCAAAGTAACTTAGCTTTTAAAGTGATTACACCATCATCATTAGGCTTGGCCTTCTTCTTCCTAGGGAAGTGGACTCTAAAAGGATCTCTAGACGGTAGTCCTATTCTCACATTCCCTTCATGTAAATTAACCAAAGTTTTAATAGTTCTTAGGATTGGCCTACCTAGAATTATAGGTGCTATGGGATCTTCAGGCATGTCTACTATAACAAGATCAATAAGACCAGGACATCCTTTAATTTTAACAACTATATTTTTTATTATTCTAACCTTGTTTATAAGTTGAATAGGCAAGATGGAGTCTCATTTCAGTAGTTGTAAATGGCACTAAGTTTAGTTTACCGAATAGACTCTTAGAAATTGTTGAAACGCTTACACCAAGATCAGAAAGAGCAGCTATCTCATTAACTCCTATTTTAATTTTAGGGATTTCTATTTTCGTACCCTCGGTTCGTTAGTTGTACTCAGCTTTCCCCAGCCGCTTAACTTTTCCTCCCTTTTGCCCATATCCTTGTACGAAACTCTCACACGGTTTAAAAAATCACTATCTGTTAGTCTTGCCATTACATGCTGACAAGGGCGGCCGTGTTCAGTCATGTCCCATAGTAGACCCTCGCCGTTATGTGCTGACAAGTAGGGTGTTCTGTCGGGTCCCATAGTAGACCCTTGCCGTTACATGCTGACAAGTGGGGCCACTTCAGTCGGTTCCTGTAGTGGACACCTCTCTCCACTTATCCAGGTCAGCATCCCACAACTTATCCACGTGAGTGCCGGACCCACAGCTTAACCATGTTGGCATTGCAAGATGGGACCCCGAGCCAGCCCCATGCCCGCGCCAGTGATGTTGCCTCCCCTTTCTTCTTCTTCTCTAGCAGCGGCGGCCCATTGTCTAGCTTAATTTTCATATAGTGAAATGTAATGCATATACGAAAATTATACACCTTTGAACTCTTTGAAATCGCACTTAGGACATGATAATGTCGTGCTAATAAAATCCTGACATATGGAGTGAAATATAATGCATAAACTTGCGTATACAAAAATTATAAACCTTTGAACACTGTGCAATGGTCACTTAGTACGTGATAATGATGTGCTAACAAAATTTTGAGAGATTATCATTTTCTCCCTCCATTTTCATAGAGTGGAATGTAATGCATAAACTTGCATATCCAAAAATTATACACCTTTGAACTCTTTGAAATCGCACATAATACGTGATAATGTTGTGCTAAGAAAATGTTGAGAGATTATCATTTTCATAGAGTGGAATGTAATGCACAAACTTGCATATGCGAAAATTATAAACCTTTGAACACTTTGAAACCGCACTTAATATGTGATAATGATTTGCTAACAAAATTTTGAGAGATTATCATTTTCTCCCCTATTTTTATATAGTGGAATGTAATGCATAAACTTGCATATACGAAAATTATACACATTTGAACTCTTTGAAATCGCACTTAATACGTGATAATGGTGTGTTAAGAAACTCTCGAGAGATTGTCATTTTCATATAGTGGAATGTAATGCATAAACTTGCATATACTAAAATTATACAGCTTTGAACTCTTTGAAATTGCACTTAGGACATGATAATGTTGTGCTAATAAAATCCTGATCATTTATCATTTCAATGGAGTGAAATATAATGCATAAACTTGCGTATACTAAAATTTTAAACCTTTCAACACTATGAAATTGCACTTAATAACGAGATAATGATGTGCTAACAAAATTTTGAGAGATTGTCATTTTCTCCCCCATATTCATAGAGTGGAATGTAATGTATAAGCTTGCGTATACAAAAAATATACACATTTGAACTCTTTGAAATCGCACTTAATACGTGATAATATTGTGCTAAGAAAATCTTGAGAGATTATCATTTTCATATAGTGAAATGTAATGCACAAATTATACACCTTTGAACACTTTCCCTTCAAATATATTCAAATTCATTTGTTTATGGAGTTAAAGTACTAGTGGCAAACTTGTTATTTTGCATGGATAGAGGAGTGTCCCCCGACAGATATAGGGGTTATACTGTCTGCTAGATCATAGAGGACCAATGGTTGCTAGGCACGATCCGCGTGACAACTGTCTCAACCAATCAGAGCGTAGCAGCCAAGATGAGCACATGTGTGAGAGATTGTGACTAAGAGAGGGGAAAACTGAGTAGAACTTAAGAACCAAGGGCAAAACCGAGTAGAACTTAAGAACCAAGGGCAAAACTGACAAAGGGATTCAAATAGAAAATAGAAAGAGATTTAAAAATGGAAAATGTGTCTTTTATACAATAAAATACATCTTGGCATACATCAAACTATTTGCAATTCAAATATACACCAGTTTGACAATTATTTCCTCATTCAGACAAACTATGTTTTGGGGAGGGGTGTTTTGGGAAGAGGCTTGAGTAGAAAGCCATGAACCTACATATATAGTAGGTGATTTGAGAAGTGGTGATTTAGGTTAAAACTTGATTTATATACATTTCTTATGGTGGCAGGTCACATAATAAGATTCCCTGGGTAGATGCCACTATGTTTTGATCTTTTTCAATTTGTTGTGCATAAAATGACTCAATTAGTTAGCTAAAACCCATTCGTTGACTCTCTGTTAACCAGCCACCAGAGGGTAAAACTAAGTATATTGTACACGACAGTGTTAGTACTGGAGGAACAAAACTGAGTACAACCAAACTGCCAGTGTTACACTCAAGGGCAAAACTGAGCACAACTAAGTCGCCAGGATTAGACATGAGGGAAAAAAACATGACTCACCGTACGCGTGTGCAGTGCATGGGGCGGTAGCGGACACGTGTGGTCGTGCACGTTGCAGTAGCGTACGCGGTTACGCGGTGCACAGTGGTGCAACGAAACTTCGCTTCCCTTTGTTGGAGATATGCCCAAGAGGCAATAATAAAAGTGGTTATTATTATATCTTTGTGTTTATGATGAATGTTTACATCCCATGCTATAATTGTATTATTAGGAAACACTAATACATGTGTGTTTTGTAAACATAAGAAAGTCCCTAGTAAGCCTCTTGTTGAACTACCTTGTTGATTAATTGATGATCATGGTTTCCTGATCATGGACATTAGGATGTGATTAATAACAAGGTTATATCATTAGGAGAATGATGTGATGGACACACACACCCATAGTAAGCGTAGCATAAGATCAAGTCATTAAGTTCGTATTGCTATAAGCTTTTAAATGCATAGTAACCTAATCCTTCGACCATGAGGTTGTGTTAATCACCATCACCGGATGGGTACTTTGATGACATCAAACACCACTTCGTAACTGGGTGGTTATAAAGGTGTCATTGGGTATTCTGAAAGTATGTGTTGAAGCGCATGGACCAAGATTCGGATTTTTCCATACATATGACGGATAGATATGCTCTAGGCCCTCTCGGTGGAATGTCATCTAGTTAGCTTGCAAGCATGTGACTGGGTCACAAGGGATGACATAACATGGAACGAGTAAAGAGTACTTATCAGTAACAAGGTAGAACTAGGTATGGAGATGTCGACGATCAAATCTCGGATAAGTATAGTATCGCGTGACAAAGGGAATTGGTTTCGTATGTAAATGGTTCAATTGATCACGAAGTCATCGTTGAGTATGTGGGAGCCATTATGGATCTCCAGGTCCCGCTGATGGTTATTGATAGGAGATGTGTCTCTGTCATGTCTGCATATTCACGAACCGTAGGGTGACACACTTAAGGTTCGAAGTTGTTTTAAGTAGATATGGAATGTGCGTTGGAGACCGAATGTTGTTCGGAGTCTCGGATTGGATCCGGGACATCACGAGGAGATCCGGAATTGTCCGGAGAATAAGATTCATATATTGGGGATCATTTTCTGAGTTAGGAAATGTTCCGGAGTATTTGTATGAGGATTCTAGAAGGTTTCGGAATGTTCCGGAAGGTTCTGGAAGATTTCTTGGAGTTTGCTTGAAAACCAAGAAAGGGATCAAGGAGTCCTGGTGGGGCAAGACAAGGAGTCGTGGGGGAGGAGGACTCCTCCCCCCTCCCCAATCCGCCGGCCAAGGAGGTGGGGAGTTCTACTAGGACTCCCCCTCCCAAGGCACCCTCCCCCCTTTAAATAGAGGGGCAGGGGCGCCACCTCTAGGCCCTCCTCCATAACACCAAATCTCTGCCACCTCTCTCCTCCTCCTTTCTTCTGCACAGGCATAGGCGAAGCCCTGCAGAATTCTCTACTCCACCACCACCACCACGCCGTCGTGCTGCTGGGATTCCGTGGAGAAGATCTACTACATCCGCTGCTCGCTGGAACAAGGAGAGGAAGGTCTGCTTCGACTCCGCACGTGTGACCGACTGCGGAAGCGCTGCCGGAACGCGGTGCCGGAAGGATCGTCCACATGATCTTGAGATCGGTAAGTGATCGACTACATCAACCACGAGATCTAATCTCGTTAACGCTTTCGGATCTACGAGGGTTAGTTCCTATCTATCTCGTTGCACATGTCTAATAGATTAGATCTTGGCTTTTATCTAGATTAGATCTGGGTTTTGTTCGTTCTTGCGGTAGAAATTTTTTGTTTTCCATGCTACGAACCCTTCAGTGGTATCAGAGCCGTATCTATGCGTAGATCTGTTGCACGAGTAGAACACAATGTTTTTGTGGGCGTTGATGCTTTTTTTTCGGTGTCTTAGCGTGTACTTTGCATCTTGTGGCATGGTGGGATGAAGCGGCTCGGGCTAACATTACATGTCATCGCACATGAGACTTGCTCCACGCTTGACGTGCAACTTGCTTTGCACAAGTGGCTTTGCGGGTGTCTGTCTCTCCCAGCATAGTTAAGATTCAATTTACAATGAGCATCTCACAACACTTGTATCAACGTTGTGGTTCTTGTTCGTAGGTAAGATCGGTCTTATGCGAAAGCCCCAAACCACGTAAAAAATGCAAAGAAAATTAGAGGCGTCTAACTTGTTTTTGCAGGGGTTTTGTGATGTGATATGGCCATCATGTGATTATGATTGTGTTTGATGTATGCAATGATCCTTGTTGTAATATGGCAACCGGCAGGAGCCTAATGGTTGTCTTTAATTCTGTTAAGACCTGTGTGTCTATTCATCTTGTAATAGCTTTATTCCAAGTAGTTGTAATAGTTGCTAGTGATGATGGACAACCATGAAGCGGCACCACTGACCTTGACGCAATGCTGGTGATGATGGAGATCATGTTCGTGCTTTGGAGATGGAGATCAAAGGCGCAAGAAGAAAAGGCCATATCATATCACACTAATTATGAATTGCCTGTGATGTTAATCCTTTATGCATCTTGTATTTCTTAGATCGCGACGGTAGCATTATAAGATGATCCCTCTCAATAAATATCAAGTAATAAAGTGTTAACCCTTAGTTGGCACCGTTGCTAAGACTCGTCATTTCGAAGCATCTCGTGATGATCGGATGTGATAGATTCTACGTGTGCATACAACGGGTGCAAGCCATATTTGCACATGCGGAAACTAAGGTTATCTTGACGAGCCTAGCATGTACAGACATGGTCTCGGAACACGGAATACCGAAAGGTAGAGCATGAGTCATATAAATGAACATGAAGATTGTTCGCCGATCAAACTACATCTTCTCTCGTGAAGATCGTTCTTGGTGTAGTGGACTTGGTTCGTGTAATCACTAAGACAATGTGAGGGATGTTGTTTTGAGTGGGAGTTCACCTAGTTAGTTTAAGAATTAAATTTGAACTCAATTTTTCATAAACTTAGTCTAAACTACTTGCAAATTGTTGTAGATTATGGCGACCCCCTCCATCAATTTCAATGTGTTCCTAGAGAAAGAAAAGCTTAAGAACAATGGAAGCAATTTCACGGACTGGTTCCGTGGACTGAAGATCGTCCTCAGGGCTAGTCAGTTGACCTATGTGCTCGAAGCACCGCTAGGTGACCCACCTGCAGATGATGCCACCGATGACGTAAAGAATGTTTACGCCACTCGGAAAAATCATTACTCCACAGTTCAGTGTGCCATTCTATATGGTTTAGAAGCGGAGCTCCAGAAGCGTTTTGAGCACCACGACCCGTTCGAGATCATTAAGGAGCTCAGGCTAATTTTTGAGACTCGCGCGGCCATGGAGAGCTATGAGGCCTCCGAAAAGTTCTTTAACTGTAAGATGGAAGAGGGAAGCTCCATTAGCGAGCACGTGCTCACCATCTCTGGGTACGCAAACAAGCTCCAAGAGTTGGGAATATCGATTCCTAATGAGTTGGGGATTCACCGTCTCCTCCAGTCACTGCCACCAAGTTACAAGAACTTTGTGATGAACTACAACATGCACTGCATGAACAAGACGTTGCCTGAACTATCGTCCATGCTGAAAACTGCTGAAGTGGAGATCAAGAAGGAGCACCAAGTGTTGATGGTCAATAAGACCACCAATTTCAAGAGACAAGGCAAGACTAAGAACAAGGGCAACTTCAAGAAGGACGGCAAGAAAGCTGCCGCACCTGCTAAGAAGCCCAAGGCTGGTCCTAAGCCTGAAACTGAGTGCTTCTACTGCAAGGGTGCTGGTCACTGGAAGCGTAACTGCCCCAAGTACCTGGCGGATCTGAAGAACGGCAACATCAAGAAGAAAGGTATATTTGATATATGTGTTATAGATGTGTATCTTACTAGTAATCGTAGTAGTGCCTGGGTATTTGATACTGGTTCGGTTGCTCATATTTGTAACTCGAAACAGGAGCTGCGGAATAAACGAAGACTGGCAAGAGACGAGGTGACGATGCGCGTTGGAAATGGCTCCAAGGTTGATGTGATTGCCGTCGGCACGCTCCCTCTACATCTACCTTCGGGATTAGTTTTAAATTTGAATAATTGTTATTTGGTGCCTGCGTTAAGCATGAACATTATATCTGGATTCTGTTTATTGCGAGACGGTTACTCTTTTAAGTCCGAGAATAAAGGTTGTTCGATTTATATGAGTAATATCTTTTATGGTAATGCACCTGAGATGAATGGTTTATTCTTACTGAATCTCGATAGTAGTGATACACATGTTCACAACATAGATGCTAAACGAATAAAATTGAATGATAATTCTACATACATGTGGCACTGTCGTCTTGGTCACATTGGAGTGAAGCGTATGAAGAAACTCCATTCTGATGGACTTCTTGAATCACTTGATTTTGAATCACTTGAAAGATGCGAAGCATGTCTAATGGGAAAAATGACTAAGACTCCATTCTCTGGAATAATGGAGCGAGCTACAGACTTATTGGAAATAATACATACCGATGTGTGCGGTCCAATGAGTGTAGCATCGCGTGGTGGATATCGTTATGTTCTCACTTTCACGGATGACTTAAGTAGATATGGGTATGTCTACTTTATGAAACATAAGTCCGAAACTTTCGAGAAGTTTAAGGAATTTCAAAGTGAAGTGGAAAATCATCGTAACAAGAAGATTAAATTTCTGCGTTCTGACCGCGGAGGTGAATATCTAAGTTATGAGTTTGGCATGCATTTAAAGAAATGTGGAATACTTTCACAGTTGACACCGCCGGGAACACCACAGTGTAATGGTGTGTCCAAACGTCGTAATCGAACTCTCTTAGATATGGTTCGGTCTATGATGTCTCTTACAGATTTATCGTTATCATTTTGGGGCTATGCATTAGAGACAGCCGCATTCACTTTAAATAGGGCACCATCTAAATCCGTTGAAACGACACCATACGAATTGTGGTTTGGTAAGAAACCTAAGTTGTCGTTCCTTAAAGTTTGGGGGTTGCGAGGCATATGTAAAGAAGTTACAACCTGATAAGCTAGAACCCAAAGCGGAGAAATGCGTCTTCATAGGATACCCTAAAGAAACAATTGGGTATACCTTCTATCATAGATCCGAAGGCAAAGTTTTCGTTGCCAAGAATGGATCCTTTCTTGAGAAGGAGTTTCTCTCGAAGGAGGTGACTGGAAGGAAAGTAGAACTCGATGAGGTTATTGAACCTTCTCTCGGATTTGAGAGTAGCGCAGCACCAGAAGATGTTTTTGTGCCGCCTGCACCAATTGGAGAGGAAGCTAATGATAATGATCATGAAACTTCAAACGAAGTTACTGCTGAACCTCGCAGGTCAACAAGGGTTCGTACCACTCCTGATTGGTATGACTCTGCCTTGAACGTCATGTTGGTGGACAACGATGATGACCCTGCGACGTATGAAGAAGCTATGGTGAGCCCAGATTCCGACAAATGTCTAGAAGCCATGAAATCCGAAATGGGATCCATGTACGAAAACCAAGTGTGGACTTTGGTGGACTTACCAGATGGCCGTAAGGCTGTTGAGAATAAATGGATTTTCAAGAGAAAAACAGATGCTGATGGTAATGTTACCGTCTATAAAGCTCGACTTGTCGCGAAAGGGTTCCGACAAATTCAAGGAGTTGACTATGATGAGACATTCTCACCAGTAGCGAAGCTAAAGTCTGTGAGGATTTTGTTAGCAATTGCTGCATATTTCGATTATGAGATTTGGCAGATGGATGTCAAAACGGTGTTCCTTAAATGGTGACATTGAGGAAGAGTTGTATATGGTACAACCCAAGGGTTTTGTCGATCCTAAAGATGCTGACAAGGTATGCAAACTTCAACGCTCCATTTATGGACTGAAGCAAGCATCCCGGAGTTGGAATCAACGTTTTGATAAAGTAATCAAAAACTTTGGATTTATACAAACTTATGGAGAAGCTTGTATTTACAAGAAAGTGAGTGGGAGCTCTGTAGCATTCCTAGTACTATATGTAGATGACATATTGTTGATTGGGAATGATATAGAACTTCTTAGTAGCGTCAAAACCTATTTGAATAATAGTTTTTCAATGAAGGATCTTGGCGAAGCGGCATATATTCTAGGCATCAAGATTTATAGAGATAGATCAAGACGCCTAATAGCGCTTTCACAAAGTACATACTTAGACAAAGTTCTAAAGAAGTTTAGAATGGAAAATAGCAAGAAAGGGTTCGTGCCCATGTTGTCAGGTAAGACCTTGAGTAAGACTCAAAGTCTAGCTACGGCAGAAGATAGAGAAAAGATGAATAATATTCCCTATGCCTCTGCCATAGGTTCTATCATGTATGCCATGTTGTATACAAGACCGGATATAGCACATGTTGTTAGTTTGACTAGCAGATATCAAAGTGATCCTGGAATGGAACACTGGACAACGGTCAAGAATATCCTAAAGTACCTGAATAGGACTAAGGATATGGTTCTTTCTTATGGAGGTGATGAACAGCTTGTTGTAAACGGTTACACCGATGCTAGTTGGAACACCGATCCGGATGACTTGAAGTCATAATCGGGATACGTATTTATTTTGAATGGTGCTACAGTGAGCTGGAGGAGTGCAAAGCAAAGCGTTGTGGCGAAATCTTCAACTGAATCGGAATACATAGCTACTTCGGAGGCTGCACAAGAAGCCGTATGGATGAAGGAATTCATTACTGAACTTGGCGTGGTTCCCAATGCGTTGGACCCGATGGCCATCTACTGTGACGACACAGGTGCCATAGCTAATGCACAGGAGCCAAGGTCACATAGCAAGCTGAAGCACATCAAGCTACGTTTCCACGCTATTCGCGAGTATGTCCGAGATGGTGACATAAAGATTTGCAAAGTACACACTGATCTGAATGTGGCAGATCCGTTGACTAAACCTCTCCCTAGGGCAAAGCATGACCAACACCAGAACGCCATGGGTGTTCGGTATATTACCATGTAATCTAGATTATTGACTCTAGTGCAAGTGGGAGACTGTTGGAGATATGCCCAAGAGGCAATAATAAAAGTGGTTATTATTATATCTTTGTGTTTATGATGAATGTTTACATCCCATGCTATAATTGTATTATTAGGAAACACTAATACATGTGTGTTTTGTAAACATAAGAGAGTCCCTAGTAAGCCTCTTGTTGAACTAGCTTGTTGATTAATTGATGATCATGGTTTCCTGATCATGGACATTAGGATGTGATTAATAACAAGGTTATATCATTAGGATAATGATGTGATGGACACACACACCCATAGTAAGCGTAGCATAAGATCAAGTCATTAAGTTCGTATTTCTATAAGCTTTTAAATGCATAGTAACCTAATCCTTCGACCATGAGGTTGTGTTAATCACCATCACCGGATGGGTACTTTGATGACATCAAACACCACTTCGTAACTGGGTGGTTATAAAGGTGTCATTGGGTATTCTGAAAGTATGTGTTGAAGCGCATGGACCAAGACTGGGATTTGTCCATCCATATGACGGATAGATATGCTCTGGGCCCTCTCGGTGGAATGTCATCTAGTTAGCTTGCAAGCATGTGACCGGGTCACAAGGGATGACATAACATGGAACGAGTAAAGAGTACTTATCAGTAACAAGGTAGAACTAGGTATGGAGATGCCGACGATCAAATCTCGGATAAGTATAGTATCGCGTGACAAAGGGAATTGGTTTCGTATGTAAATGGTTCAATCGATCACAAAGTCATCGTTGAGTATGTGGGAGCCATTATGGATCTCCAGGTCCCGCTGATGGTTATTGATAGGAGATGTGTCTCTGTCATGTCTACATATTCACGAACCGTAGGGTGACACACTTAAGGTTCGAAGTTGTTTTAAGTAGATATGGAATGTGCGTTGGAGACCGAATGTTGTTCGGAGTCTCGGATTGGATCCGGGACATCACGAGGAGATCCGGAATTGTCCAGAGAATAAGATTCATATATTGGGGATCATTTTCTGAGTTAGGAAATGTTCCGGAGTATTTGTATGAGGATTCTAGAAGGTTTCGGAATGTTCCGGAAGGTTCTGGAAGATTTCTTGGAGTTTGCTTGAAAACCAAGAAAGGGATCAAGGAGTCCTGGTGGGGCAAGATAAGGAGTCGTGGGGGAGGAGGACTCCTCCCCCCCTCCCCAATCCGCCGGCCAAGGAGGTGGGGAGTCCTACTAGGACTCCCCCTCCCAAGGCGCCCTCCCCCCTTTAAATAGAGGGGCAGGGGCGCCACCTCTAGGCCCTCCTCCATAACACCAAATCTCTGCCGCCTCTCTCCTCCTCCTTTCTTCTGCACAGGCATAGGCGAAGCCCTGCAGAATTCTCTACTCCACCACCACCACCACGCCGTCGTGCTGCTGGGATTCCGTGGAGAAGATCTACTACATCCGCTGCTTGCTGGAATGAGGAGAGGAAGGTCTGCTTCGACTCCGCACGTGTGACCGACTGCAGAAGCGCTGCCGGAACGCGGCGCCGGAAGGATCGTCCACACGATCTTGAGATCGGCAAGTGATCGACTACATCAACCACGAGATCTAATCTCGTTAACACTTTCGGATCTACGAGGGTTAGTTCCTATCTATCTCGTTGCACATGTCTAATAGATTAGATCTTGGCTTTTATCCAGATTAGATCTGGGTTTTGTTCGTTCTTGCGGTAGAAATTTTTTGTTTTCCATGCTACGAACCCTTCACCCTTCTCCTTTATAGAGGCCTCCTCACTCTCACTCATCACTCACTCGCTCACTCAACCGTCTCTACTGTCCCATCACCTTATGCAAACCCCCAAGAAAATCCCAACCACACCGGCGATGGAGAAGAACGGCGCGGTGGCCATCGGCGCCTCCAAGGCCACCGGCGAGGACACCCCCATCCTCGTACAGGCCCTCGTCGAGGCATCGAAGGCAGCCACCATCCCCGTCTATGCCCCTGCCCCCGCTTCCACCATAGCCGCCGGCGAGGAGGCCCCCACCGGTCTTAGTTAGATCCCAGTTGGCTGGGACCCCTATGAGGAGGATGATTACATAAGGCCGGAGAACCCCTACGACACCAACATCGTCGACCCATGGTCGGAGGTAACCAGGGTTTTCTCCACTTCCCTTGTTCTTCCCCCATTCCCATCGTTGGATGCTAGAACATATGTTATTAGGGTTTAGCTATTCATATTTTTATAGTAGCTAATCCTCTTGTGTTTGATCTCGTATTTCGATGAATCCCCCTGTTCATAGTTGGGACCAATATTCGAGTTGGTTTGAGATTTTGGGAATAATCCGGGGATCTCAAACGGTTAATTTATGCAAATAATCAATCCCAATAAACATGGTAGCTCAATCATGTCCTTATTGCACCCTACTGTTTTTTCCAACAGGAGGATAGTAGCGACGTCCGCATCGACGATGAGTCCAAGGATACCAAGACCCGTCATGTGCTGAGGAGGCTGAAGTCCAGCCAGTACGACAACTTCTTTGTCGGCGACGTCTACAGGTGCCCCTTCTGCACCACCAGGAGGCTCCATGCCACCGACTTCAACTCCCTCGTGAAGCATGCCAAGGACGTGAGGACCTGCGACGAGTCCGTGAACGTCCATGGCTTCATAGGCAAGCACCAGGTACTCGGTCTTCACCTCCGCAACCTCCAGAAGGTGGCCATTGAGGAGGGTCGCATGCCCTCGATCAAGCCCAACGTGCCCAAGGTCAAGGGACTGGGAAGCAAGAAGTGGAGGAGACGCCAGAGGGAGGATGCGGAGGCCCTCCTGGCATAGGCCATGAGGGGCCACTGATCTTGTACTGATGTTGCTACTATAAAGTAGCTTTTTTGTCTTGTATGTGTTGAACTTGTCCGCTACTGCTGTTGAGCAGCCTAATTGTTGAACCTCATTAAGTATTGTACTATATATCCTATATTAGCTGATTTATCTACATATGCTCCGTTTACTAAATTTATTTATGTTGCTGGTTAGATTTGCTGCTCTAGATTTGCTACTGGATTGGGGAAAACGAGGGCCAAAAGGAACAATGAATGAAGAGAGAAGCTGCTCTAGATTCACTACCTTTTTGGGCAAAAAAACATAACTGAGAGGAAAAGGCGCTCTTAAAAAGGCCAATCATAAAAATAACAAAAAAAGAAAACTTTTAGTTTAGGCGACCGGCCGCACGTAACCACCAAACGCACCCCACATTGTCTCACACCACGTCCCCCATAACATGTTCCCAACAAACCAGCCCCACGCAGTCCCACATGGCATGGCCCCACACGTCAGCATAACGCGTTCCTAACCAAATGGCCCCACGTGGTCCCAGATTGCGCGGCTCCACACGTCAGCCAACGATCCTGACGGCAACTGATGTTCGAGCTCTTAGATGTGTTTCCGAGAAGGAGGGGGAAAGTGAGGAAAATTTAAGCGGCTGGGGAAAACTGAGTACAACTAACGAACTAGGGGCACGAAAATAGAAATCCCTTAATTTTGATAGTCGGCTCAAAAATATCATCTTGCTTAGCTAGAAGTTTATCATATAGCTTCTTATATTCCATCTCTAGCTCATGTACCTTAGATGCTACTTCTTTTATAAATTGTTGCTATGTGGCATCGTTACCTTGTTCTATACCATGATTCTTCATGATGATCATCTTTAGTAGATCTTCCACCGTATAATCTGGTGATGGTGCATTGCTATAATCTAACTCTTCAGCCTTCTCATATTTATTTTCTATCCTCATCATCTTGAGGTCCTCCACAGGGTTTGGCTTGGGCTTTCCAGCGAATTTTGCAAGTATGAGAGTTTGACCCTCAGCTATCTTGCCCAACTGTGCCTCCATAATCTTAGTTCTTTCATGTAGATCCTGCACATCATTTCTTATTGTAATGGCTTGGTTAGACAATTTACCAATATTATTATCATGGTTCTATGTGATTTTAATAAGCTATTATTTTCTTAGTTTGAGCTTGCATAAAGGTTCTAACTGTATTTTCGAAAGAGATCCATGATTTGATCCACTGTGATTATCATAATTATTATTATGTGGAGCACCTATAAGATTAGAATATTGTTTTTCAAAATTTGAGCCATAGTTTTGACCCTTCCAAGTAGGATTATAAGGATTACGATCTATAAAATTTAATTCATTGGTATCGGTAGTGATAGCATTAATTTGGGTATCTTCCTTACCCTTCATAGTATTAAGTAACTCATCTACATTTGTAGTAAGCTCCTCATTATGCTCCTCGGTGATTGAATTCACCATTTTTGAGGATCTCTCTACATGCCATTGGGCATGGTTATTTTGCATATCATCAAGTAGTTATTTTGCAACATTCACCTTGCTTCCCCGTGATGGTTCCTGCTACTACGGTATCTAGCACGGGCTTAGAAATTGGGTTAATACCATTATAAAATAAATGTAATATAAGCCATTCTTCCATCCCATGACTAGGATAGTTCATTACAACTTCTTTCATTATCTCCCAAGGAAGCACTAGTGGCTCCTGGTCTTCTTGTCTAAAGTTGTAATGTTGGATCTTAGTTGCATAGTCTTAGCCGGAGGAAAAAATTTAGTCATAAAAAGATTAGTGCATTCCTCCCAAGATGTAATGGTGCCTTTAGGCAAAGCTAGCAACCAGTCCTTAGCCTTTCCTCTTAAAGAGAAAGGAAATAAAAGTACTTAGGTGCAAACCTAAGTCCTCAACAGATGAGTCTCCAAACTGATTCTGTTGAACCAAAATCAAAAAGTTACGCTTAATTTCATAAGTTTTTCCATCAACAGTGGGCTGAGTAATAGGTGCCCGAATAAAATCATCTGGGAACATAGCATACTCCCCAAGTTTCTTATGAGCCATGGCTCTTTTCCTTTTGGTATTTTTGGAATAAGAGAAACAAATAAATAAGTAACTATTTTTTGGGTTTTCAATAGATAACAAAAAGTAAAGTAATAGCAAGAACTAAACTAAAAAATAAAACTAAAAACAAGGTCTCTAGTGACCTCACCAGGATAGCAAATTGCTTCCCCTGCAACAGTGCCACAAAAAGGGTTGATACCTTTGATTCGGTTTTACAGATGTAGTATAGTATCTTTTCCCCTAGTAGACCTAAGTTTAATTGAACCTTGGGAAACAATGCTAAAAGGAAAATAAATGAGGCACGTCTACAAGACTTGTTTCTTCATTTTACCTTACATTTACTAGACCTTTCTAGTTTACTTTTAATCGTTGGTTGCTGCAATGGATGGAGATAGGCCAAGGTTGAAGATTCACCTACAACTGCACATCATATGGGATAAAGATACTAATACGCACATTCATCTGTAATGATTTAACAAAGATAAAATTTGTGGGCAGCACATCCTAATATACTAGAGCCCCTGCGAGCCACAGGCATGGTAATAGTCTTTTGATCCAACCGTTATACTATGAAGCACCGGGCTATAACAATTATTAAGTAAAATACAGAT
Organism: Avena eriantha; assembly: GCA_910589775.1. Classification (NCBI taxonomy): domain Eukaryota; kingdom Viridiplantae; phylum Streptophyta; class Magnoliopsida; order Poales; family Poaceae; genus Avena; species Avena eriantha. The sequence continues at coordinate 487,532,015 of OU342740.1, forward strand.
CAAAGCCTTAAGAAGTGATATTGCTGTTACTCCCAAATGGATCCCTAAAGGAACACCATAATCCCCTTTATGTCACTAGGTTTCCTACGAGATCACCGTTCACCACTCATCTCACCTCAAGCCTTTATCAATCTGTGGGATCTTGGGTACCTACAACTTCATAGATCGAGACAAGAGACAAAAATGCAAATCTCTATTCAATCGATACACAATACTCCCATGAATTAGATGCACATGATCGCTATGAGGTTTCACCTCAACCCGGAGCCCGTGAGGACTAGTCGGTCATAACAATAAGATCAAGGATAGAAAACATTGTGCAAAATACTTAGATTAAAATCAAATATTCTTACAATGGTCGCCAAAACACAAGGAGATCTCAAGTACATGATGATGGTTATGCCTCTGGAGAGGATGTGGGATGGAGAGGATAAACTATGGTGGTGGATCTCCTTCGGTGGTGTTGTGATGCATTCTGAGAATGACTGTTCTCTGCACCACGTCTGGAGCCCCAAAATAAATAGGCACCTTCACGAAAGTTATAGGGTTTGATCTCATGGAGCCATCGGCACCTGGTATGGGTAGGCCGTATGGGTGTACCTTGCACATACCATAGGTCGTTAAGCCCTCCGAAGGTTGGATTTCAACCCTGGTTTACTGGATTGTGTAGTCAACCTCATAATCTTCATTAATTTCTCCTAGTTTCTCCTTAAAGTGTGATTTCCTGCACAACACAATTTAATATAAAGGTTTGCACGTCTTTGAAATAATTAGTCATTATTAGCAAGGCTAGAGAGATTCTTGGTCATTTGTTTGACTAAAAATTTGATTTAAACACGGAGAAAGATGATCATTTTCATAGTGATCAACGAGCAACATTTAAGCTTGGGGATGTTTATGAGTGTATTTTGATTTCTAAGCATACTTTATGTTTATAAAATCATTCATATCATGCTCCATCTAGCTATTATCATGCCTATTATACACGATTACTTGTTTTTGATTATTTTCAGGTGAGCATTGAACATCTAGTAGTTTTATTAGGATTTTTATAAGTTCTCGTTGTCTTTTGTTTGTGTTTAGGTGCAATGGAGAATTGTTAAATAAAGCCTAGTTATAGAAGTCAAAAGGATGTAATATGGAGGAGTTACATGCACTAGACTTAATCATATGCAGAGTGGAGAAATGATACTTTTTCATCAAATCAAAATATATATCCAGTACAATGGTGTGGTATCTCTTATCCATACGAGTCCAGCAAGCCCAAGAACACCTCAAATGGAGTTTGTATGAAGAAATAGCTACCAAATACTAAAGAGTTCATGCATTATAACGAGCTATGATATGCCTAGGATGGCTGTACCGCCCTTCTTGGCTCCGGAACATCAAATAGAACAACTTTGTGAAGGGTCAAAGGGAATATTTATCATGGATCTCTATATAATAGCATAACCAACCTCTAGAATATTCTTAATGTGGGGAAAACCCTAGCCATCGACGGGAATGCAACACATCTCCTTATCAATCAACACCTCCTACATCTCCACCATAACCAAGGTGGATCCCTGCCACCACACCACCTCAAGATCCATCTCCATCCATCTCAACCTTGAAGGATGAAGGTCAAGGAGGAAGACACAAAGGAGCCACCACTGAGGCACTATCCATGCAGCACCGTCATCGCCACATGATGCATGTAAAATGCTAAATGAACTTTGTAGTTTATTGGTACATATTCCTACATATTTGTAACTTATATAATGATATAAATTATAACACCCCAGTTTTAGTTAATCCTAATTAGGGATTTGATTGTGCATTCATGAGCATCATCCCTTAAAAGTGCATGCAAAAGAAATAAAGTAAAACCCTAAACCCTAATTTCCTCCCTCTCTTTGAAATCTATTCAAAATAGTTTGAGTTTCGAAAACTACAAAATGTTGGAGCCCAAATGGTTAAAAGGGCCCCTGCTGTATTTTATATACTTGTAAACCTTCTGGTATTTTCGAAACAATCCAAAACAGGTTTGAAATTTAAATTGGTTTAATAATTTAGAAAAAAGGTTAAAATCTTATAAATTCAGTAAATAATTATCTATAACTCGAAAAAATGTGTATAATACATCAAAATGTTCAGAACAACAAGATCTACACTTTATCATCAAGATCATGCATTGTTCAACAACTTTAATTACAAGTTTAATTATAAGAACAATTGAACCCCCGTAGGTGACTCCGAGGTTCCCCTTGTATTAGGGTCTGCACCCCTCTGACCCTGTTTAAAATGGTCGAGCATGCCTTAGGGTTCTATTTCAGTACAATTTAACTTGTCATACCATCATCCTTGCTTGAGCATTGCATTGATGCCATGTGTTGATTGTTTTCCCCTTTCCTTTCCAGTGTTTGGTTCTTTCCGGTAGAATACGATATCGAGACCAAGATCGAAGACCAAGAACAACACCATCGAAGATCGAAGATCAATACTTGATCAACTGTAATCAAGTCCAATACAAGATGTTTGAAGCTCTACTTATCTGGGTATCAACAAACAAGGCAAGCATAGCCCCACCATTATACAATCCTATGGTTTCGAAAGCATTTCAATTCTTGCCATGATGCATACGATTCTACTGTGGTATTTTATCAATAGATAGAGTATCCTATTTGTTGCATTACTCCCTTTGAGATTATATTACCTGATCCACTACTCCTAGCATAACTAGGTTTGGCTTCTGTGCACTACTAGAGCTATTATATGTGTCTTGCTTAGCCATGCATAGCTGTTAGTTCTGGTTCATACATTCTCAAGGACTATCATGAATGATGTTGCTAAATGTGATGTTGCATAGAGCCACACGGGGCCTGGAAAACCTCACAAGTAACTAACTTGCCTAGTAGATTCCATGAGTCACTGATACGTCGTGAACGTATCTATAATTTTTGATGTTCCATGCTTGTTTTATATCTACTTTCTTATGTTTTGTTCACACTTTGAGGTTTTTTATATATTTTATGGAACTAACCTATTAACAAGATGCCATAGTGCCAATTATCTTTTTTTCTGCTATTTTTGGTTTTAGAAAAGCTAGTAAAGAAATATTCTCGGAATTGGATGCGACAAAAGCCAAAGTCAATATTTTATCCGAAGCAATACGGAGTCCGGAGGGGAGACGAAGTGGCGCACCAGGGCAGACACACCTGGTGGCGGCGTGGCCTGGGGGCGCCACCAAGGGTGTGGCCCCCTGGTACTCCACCGACCTTGCCCCTTCGCCTATAAAAGGCTCCCGAGACGAAAACCCTAAGTACCCGATCAGAAATCCACGAAAGAGTATGTAGCCGCCGCCATCTCCATCCCTAGATCGGGGGAGGGGGGGTTCGAAGCTCTTCCCGGCACCTAGCCAGAGGGGAGAGATCACCCTGGAGGCGTTCTTCATCACCATGCCTGCCTCCGGTATGATGCGTGAGTAGTTCATCCTTGGACTATGGGTCCATGTAGTATCTAGATGGTTGGTTCTCCTCCTTTGTGCTATCATGTTTAGATCTTGTGAGCTCCGTTCATGATCAAGATCATCTATTTGTAACCTTACATGTTGTGTTTGCGGGGATCTGATGGATATTGAGATGCTATTTTAGATTGATTATTGATTCTATCATGTCTATGTTATTTGTGATCTTGCATGCTCTCCGTTGTTAGTAACTATCTTGGCCAAGTAGATGCTTGCAACTCCAAGAGGGAGTATTTTGCTCGATAGTGGGTTCATGCCTCTAGTAATCTGGGGAAGTGACAGAAATCTCTAAGGTTGTAGATGCGCTATTGCTACTAGGGAGAAAAAAACAATCCTTTGTCCATGAGGCAATCGTATTGTTTACTTTACACACTTTGCTTAATGCAATTATCTGTTGCTTGCAACTTAATACTGGAAGGGGTTCGGATGATAACCTGAAGGTGTAGGGAAGAATAATGTGATGAGATGAAGTATGGACAAAAGGTCAAGCTTGGGGATGCCACCCGTCTCACCCCAAGAAATATTCAAGAAGTACAAGCGTCAAAGCTTGGGGATGCCCAAGGCATCCCCTTCTTCATCAATAAAAATCTCAGGTTTTCTTCCAAACACTTCATTTTATTGTTTCATGCACAATTGTGTTGTTCTTGGAGAGTCTTTGTTTTTGTCTTTAGTTTTTATTTTGTTTGGTTTGCTTAAATAAATTGGTTGGACCCCCGCATTCATACATTTCTTCAAATAAGTTGATTTGTGTTGGAAAAGAGTAGAAAGTTTCGTGCTAATAAGTGGTATGAAAGGAGCTTGTTTTGACTGTGGCCTAGACTTTATCATGTCATGTTTGATATTGCTTTGACTTTATGTTTAGTAATTATTGATGTAGCATGACTTATTCCAAACAATTGAGATTGCTTAATGTGCCTTGACAGAATCATGCGTTGTTTTAGCATACAAAAGCATGATATTTTTGTATTCTCCTTTGATGCTTTATTTGGGTTGACTTGGCGCATGCTTACACCATGTTAAGCCTATGAACCAGTCACCATAGCCTCTATGATCATTTAATTTTTGACTTGTAATATCACTTTATGCTTTAATTAATAATGTTTTGTCTCTTTGCATGATTATGGCCATTATTGCTCTCTTAGTTGGTCGCTCCTAGTCTTTTGTTAGCCTCCACACGTACCAAGTGTGAGTTCCACTCATGCATCCAACCCCCAAGAAAACCAAGTTACTCCAAAGAGTCCACCATACCTACATATTAGCATTATTGCTATTCCAAGTATATTCATGTTTTTATCTACCTTCCGAATTAAACTTGTTATGTAAAAATTAGTGATTAAAGCTCACACAAACTTGATGACACATTTTACTTTCTTGCACTTAATAAACTTGAACCATTGTGTCCATCTATGTTGCGTATATGCTTGCTCTTTATAAGTTGTGTATTAGCAGAACCATGTACCATGGGGAAAGCTTTCAACATTGCACTTATTATTCAGTTGATATCATGTTCTTTTGTTTATGGATCCCAGCGGTGTGGAATAAAAGGGGATCTTATAAGCTCATGGAGTTTATATATGTGTTAGAGAAACACCTGGGCGGCTAGCCTAAGCCATGCCTAATCATGGTGGAAACTTGTAGCATAACCATAGTGAGCATTCTGCGAAGCATCCTCAATAAAAACCTATGCAAATAGCAAATAAGAAGATCGCTGAGATGCCCATTGTCTGTTGCCTTGTCCTTTTAGTATGGGATAGCTCCTGTATCATGGGGCAAGGGGTACCCCGTTGGCGTTTCTCTATGATACACATGTACTTACAATGACAAGAACTTACTCGTGACTAAAGTTGTGTAGCATGAGGTTCGGTACTCGTAAGCAAGGGGCATGAGATTTTCAACTTATAATTTGTCAAGCATATCCTCATATTTGTGTCACTTTAACCTTAATCACCTCAAGATGCTTATGATAGGGGCAATGAGAGCTGAAAGCTAATAAGTACCATAATTTTTGGAAGCTCTTTATGAGACTTGAATCCCTGCTTCCCTCTATGAAGGTCCTTTCTTTTTACTTTTATGTTGAGTCTCCATCTTCTATCTTTATGCACCTATTGAGAGAGCATTGTGGTCATTCTTAGTTTAATGTGCATTGTCCCAAAACTTGATGATTGATTCATAACTTTGATATTGGTTGCTCTTAAATTATTTGTATCTAGTCACCCTTATGAACTTTGAAGGTGTCCTATGCATTTATGTTTTGCTATACCATGAGGGACAAGCTGAATATTATTCTTATTATGTTTTCTATATGTGAAACAAACAAACGTCTTTCAATGCATTGTTATTCATTATCTTTTATTTGTACCTTTTCATGTTACAACATAGTTGCTATGTCTTATTGTTAGAACTATATATTTCATGTCTATGTTAGAGTACTATGATCCTAGCTATCAATGTTTTACAAATACCTTGATCAAGATTATGATGGTGCATGTCACCTCAAAAATTATTCTCTTTATCACTTGCCTACTCGAGGATGAACAGGAGTTAAGCTTGGGGATGCTTGATACATCATAAATGTATCTATAATTTTTGATGTTCCATGTTGTTTTATATCTACTTTCTTATGTTTTGTTCACACTTTGAGATATTTTTATACATTTTCTAGAACTAACCTATTAACAAGATGCTATAGTGCCAGTTGCCTGTTTTCTATAGTTTTTGGTTTTAGAAAAGCTAGTAAAGAAATATTCTCAGAATTGGACGAGACAAAAGCCAAAGTCAATATTTTACCCGTAGCAATACGGAGTCCGAAGGGGAGACAAAGTGGCGCGACAGGGCGGCCACACCTGGTGGCGGCACGGCCTGGGGGGCGCTCCACCAGGGGGTGTGGGCCCTGGTGCTCCACCGACCTTGCCCCTCTCCTATAAAAGCCTCCCAGGACGAAAACCCTAAGTACCCGGTCAGTAATCCATGATAGAGTCTGTAGCCGCCTCCATCTCCATCCCTAGATTGGGGGGATCCGAAGCTCTTCTCGGCACCCTGCCGGAGGGGAGAGATCACCCTAGAGGCCTTCTTCATCACCATGCCTGCCTCCGGTATGATGCATGAGTAGTTCATCCTTGGACTATGGGTCCATGTAGTAGCTAGATGGTTGGTTCTCCTCCTTTGTGCTATCATGTTTAGATCTTGTGAGCTCCATTCATGATCAAGATCATCTATTTGTAATCTTACATGTTGTGTTTGTGAGGATCCGATGGATATTGAGATGCTATTTTAGATTGCTTATTGATTCTATCATGTCTATGTTATTTGTGATCTTGCATGCTCTCCGTTGTTAGTAAATATCTTGGCCAAGTAGATGCTTGCAACTCCAAGAGGGAGTATTTATGCTCGATAGTGGGTTCATGCCTCTAGTAATCTGGGGAAGTGATAGAAATCTCTAAGGTTGTAGATGTGTTGTTGCTAGTAGCGAGAAAACAGCAATCATTTGTCCATGGGACAATCATATTGTTTACTTTACACCCTTTGCTTAATACAATTATCTATTGCTTGCAACTTAATACTGGAAGGGGTTCAGATGATAACCTGAAGGTGGATTATTAGTCATAGATGCAATTGGATTATGGTCTATGTATTATGTTGTAATGCCCAATCAAATCTCATAGGAGTCAAGATTATGCTTTCTCGAATCTATCAATTTCCCCGCTGTAATATTTATCTTAAGGAGAATCACCTCTAGTGAACTGTGGACCCTAGTCCATACTTTTACCATTGATATACCATCTACTGTTTACCGTTTACTTTCTGCAAGCAATTACTATCTCCCACACAATACATTTAATCCTTTTGTTTTCAGCAAAACCGGTGAGATTGACAACCTCACTGTAAGTTGGGGCAACATTCTGTGGTTGTGTTGTGTAGGATTCCAAGTTGTTAGCAATACCTTGGAGTTGTTTCCTTGCTCCTACTGGTTTGATAACCTTGGTTTCATAACTGAGGGAAACTTGCTGATGTGCTCATCATACCTTCTTCTTGGGGTTCCCAACAAGCTCGAGATATCTTGAGCCATCAGTCACATAGTTCGGGCGTTCCATTCAACATATGCATAGAAAACGTTTTGAAAGATTTGGCAGGTGAAGGTGCATCATAACAGGTAGGTAAGCATGGCCGGGGTTGCTTGGGATAGATAGCGCCTCTCATAAACCAACCCTGACTCACATCTCTAGGGACCGGCTTCAGTATTTGACCCGTTAAGGCGGAACCCTCCTTAGGGCGTGACCCATGGTCTCAGCGAAAGCAAGGTAAAGGTCGTGTCCAACCACCCTTTATCGGCCTTCCAAGGAGGAGGGCTAATGAGTTGGTTGGTACATGTGGGTAAAGTTCTACACCCCTGTAGGGTTAAATCTTTTCGAAAAGCCGTGTTCACGGTTATGAACGCTTGGTGACCGAATTCTAAGATCATGGTGAACTATAACCTAATCGTAAACCTTGGAGGTTTCAACGTGTGCTTAAGGATGCTTCCTCATGGGTATGAGGGCGTGATCCTAGTTGTGAGATGAGGATTACTTTGGTGGATATAAAAAGATGGTGATCAATTCTTCGAAGATGTCGCTCTCTTATCCCCTTTTAAAATATTCTTAATAGACGAGCTTCTTCTCCCTCCTTTTTTATAAACAAAGATGGCTTTATGCAAAATAACCCCACTAGCCATAAGTCTTGTGGAGTACACCCTGTACTCACCCTTGCTTTGTTGATACTTTTGTAGTAGAATAAGTGTTCCCTTGAAGACGAGTTTGGTACGACATCGACACCGACGAGTAGCTTGGGGTTCCCGGCCAGCAGCCTAAAATCTATGGGCTGGGACGTCATCGTTGCTTCAGGCCTCTTAGGACAGTTGTTAAGTTTGCTATACTTAATAGCATAATTTGCCTTCTGTTGCTTGATGTTTGTGGACAGTGACCTCTGCTTGTATTATTTTGGTTCTTTGCTTAGTTATGAGCTTGGTGTAATAATTTTTGTGTCGCAGGGTTACTGTTGTGTTACTGATTTCTCATTGAATATACTCGAGATCTAGGTTAAGCTTTTGTCAGCCTAAGGTCTGGGATTTGTTTAACCCTGATCCCAGGGGTGTTACATATATCCATATTTTATATTGATTTATAGGGATTTACCAGTGATCCCCTTCATTTTGGTTATAACTCTGCAAAACACAAATCCTCTGTTTTGTGTATTTTTATCTTTTAGGGACCTAAATGAAGTCAAAAGAACCTCGGATTTTTTGAGGATTATTTTTCTGTGAAGACAATGACCTGGAGCACTTGGACCTCTCGAGTAGGGCCTGGAGACCCAAAAGATGATAGGTGGCACAACCTAGGGGGCGCTACCAATGCTTGTTTGCACCTCAAGCATCATCAGCCATCCATCTTCATCACTAATTCGAAGACCTAACTTAAAAACCTACAAAAGGTCCCTCAACGCGTCCTTAGAGGAGGCGGCACATAAAGATAGAAACACCAAAACAGAGACATAACCAGCGAAGGGGGAGCCATAACAGGAGCCACCGCCTGTGGGATCTCTACATTCTCCAACATCTCCGGCTTCATCACCATGATGAAGAGGGAGTAGTCCACATCTAGACCATGGGTTTATGGCAGTAATTTGATCTATTTCTCTCTTGATCTATCATTGTTCTAGTACCATATGAGTTGTCCAACATGATTATGGTCATATGTGTAATTCCTTTATGGTAAATCTTTATTCTACGAGTTGATATTTGAAATTTACATTTTGTCATGTGTGAGATGTACTGGTAGATGCATATTATGTATCCCATTCTTAAGTACTTGTTTTGATCCAACATGTATGAGAGGGCATGTGTGGGGGGGAAGTGTGTATTAGTTGGAGTAACATGGTTGGGATGATTGGATAGTGACAACAAAATTTAAGATCCACTATGGTTTTTACCTTTCTTTTGTTTTCTCACTAGGTATTAAGTGAATTCATGTGTTATTATCATCTAGTGACAACCTGATGACCTTGTTTGTTCAAGGTAGAACATCTGTTATTCAAACATAATGTCGCCTAAGGCTGTACTCTATTTATTCTTAATTCTTGATTGCATGGAGTTTTCTCTTTCTAGAGGAGTATAAGTGAGATGTGTGTTGCATCATCTTTAAAATAGGATGTGATGCTCATATGAATGCTTATCATACACATAATGAAGTTTCATCAATATTGTATTTCTTATGAATGGTTTTATGTCCACTACACTTTATGAGAGAATAAAATAGTGAACCAATGAAACACTAGTCTAACTTTTATTATAATAAGCAACTTTCCATTTACTTTCATTGCTTCTATATTTGTTGCATCAATTTAATCTTAAAACATAAAAACCCTTTTACTATTCGCAAACACAAACAAAAACTCAAAAGACCTTTACCTTGTTATTTTTTACTTTTTTGTCCAGTTATAAATTGTTTTTACTTTTATTTATTTATAGTTTATTTCAGTTTTACTACTACGAAACCTTGTGCTTGACAAATACACGGTGGAGTTGGGGACACAAGGCAAATACTTTGTTTTGTAGGTTGCTTGAAGAAGAAAGTAGTAGAAGTCTCTAGCCAATTCCTCGAGAATTCGATATAAACCCACGAGTCACCCTTGTGACAAAAATATGCTTGATACAACACTCTGCACTTGGAGTCCCAATGAGTTAGTACACACAGAGTTGTTGCGATCACCACACCACCAACACCATCACCATCTTCATTGCCGCTGCTCCTTCTTCCTTCCCTTCTTTGTTCCATGATGAGTCATAACATGGCTTGAACCTCTTTTCAATGTTATGATGATTACTTGAGTATTTGTGGATGATCTGGTGATCTAGTATCTATGGTTATGTTTATTCATTAATAATGTTGTGTTATTTCCTTATACTTTTATTATAATAAGCAACTTTCCATTTACTTTCATTGCTTTTATATTTGTTGCATCAATTTAATCTTAAAACATAAAAACCCTTTTACTATTAGCAAACACAAACAAAAACTCAAAAGGCCTTTACCTTGTTATTTTTTACTTTTTTGTCCAGTTATAAATTGTTTTTACTTTTATTTATTTATAGTTCATTTCAGTTTTACTACTATGAAACCTTGTGCTTGACAAATACACGGTGGAGTTGGGGACACAAGGCAAATACTTTGTTTTGTAGGTTGCTTGAAGAAGAAAGTAGTAGAAGTCTCTATCCAATTCCTCGAGAATTCGATATAAACCCTCGAGTCACCCTTGTGACAAAAAGATGCTTAATACAACACTCTGCACTTGGAGTCCCAATGAGTTAGTACACACAGAGTTGTTTCCATCACCACACCACCAACACCATCACCATCTTCATTGTTGCTGCTCCTTCTTCCTTCCCTTCTTTGTTCCATGATGAGTCGGAACATGGCTTGAACCTCTTTTTAATGTTATGATGATTACTTGAGTATTTGTGGATGATCTGGTGATCTAGTATTTATGCTTATGTTTATTCATTAATCATGTTATGTTATTTCCTTAGTGACTGGAGACGTTGAATCCATTGGTGTAATTGGATACATCCAACTCCTCAAGTACATACATGAATTAGATGGGTATTTTTTGCGAATCATTTGACCTTCGAGTGACATGATGGATATCTCTTGAGACATGCATATATGTAGACGCACAATTGTCCATAAAACTTATTGCTTGGATCAGTTCATTGTGATCTTAGATATCTTCCATTGTCATGTTAGTGTGTAATGGGAGAAGGAAAATTGGGTTGTATTATGCCACTTGGATAGTTGGGAGATAATGGTATGTGAGGGACCGCCCATTGTGTAGTAAACATCTCCATAGCAACTAGAGAGTCACACCCGTACACCACTTTGCTTAGGAGTCATAGAATTACCTTTCTCATTGCATTCACCTCTTTAGTGTTTACTTTCTTCTCTAGTTTACTTCTAGTTCTAGTAGTACTTGTTTATAAACCCCTCTCACTAATTACTGTATTACCTAGCAACTTATAGAGTATGCTATTTTCAAACTACCATTTGGGTGCGAACGTGATTGCACTGACGACGTAGCCACGAGGCTGTGTGGTTTCCATTTTGCAAAGCTTTCAAGGGATGATAAAGAATAGGAGAATACTTGTCGCTGCAAGTACTACAATAACCTTGTTGTTGATGATGGATTACAAGCCATGAAAAATCTCACAAGAAATTGGCTTCAAATCAATCTAGATGTCAGAAAGTACCGAATTGAGTTTTAGATCTTTCTGTATGAGGTATAGAGCATAAGGGTAGGTCAAGTGACAAGTTCCTAGGATACCCATTACCACAAGAGAATAAAGTCTTGGCTTGCCTCCTAGACTAGATATTGTCACCTCAGCCGACTACCGCTAGGACATGTCAGCTTTCCAATGTCCATGCTCCTATCATGGGCTAACAATGGAGTTGACGGACGTGACGGCTTGGTATGTTTGGCGGACGTGGCGGCTTGGTATGGCTGTCTACGTGACGTGATGGACGAGATCCTCATTGACCTAATATGTCCCTAGAAATCCAGGACTACACAACGTACCTGAATGCCTCCTAGTCATCGTATAACGCCTGTCATAGTACACGATGGCTTGCTGCATACGGACATGCCATCCGGCGTAAGCCAAAGTATACTAGACACCTTATGTCTTGTCCAACAGGGACAAGTCCGGATGGCCGCCCATGCCGTGAATCGATGGCACTCCGTATAAAAGGAAAAGGCACCTACCAGTGGAGGGGGTTGAATCATTTGAAACTTCACCACATACGCGAGCTGCCTCTCCCTTAGGAAAGGAGAGCCGCAGCCTGCCGACTTTTGTGAAGATGGCCACCCCATAAACATGCATCGATCACCTCACACTCTGATCAATACAAACACATAGGAAGTAAGGCTGTTACCAGCGACTTATTTCTAGGGCTTGAACCTATATAACTTGTGTGTGTCTGAGGTTGTTAGCTCGTCAGATTATAGCCCAAATTTCCCAACCTTAATTCAAATTTACTATTAGAAAATCAAAACCCTAACATCAAGAAAGCTCTCTCATCTCTTAGAAAATCACTCCAACTTATATCATGGTGATAAGTGGCTATTTAAAGTCAAAATAAAAAATCTGACCATTACAGTGGAAAAAAACTAGTTTATAGTACCAAATGGTCAAACCTAGAAGTACCAGACATGTACATCATTTGAATTCGAGAGCAGGAAAACTGGATCTCAGAGGTACATGAGCCGAAGAACACGAAAGCTGAGAGGTTCTGATCCATAAAAAACGGCTTAGTTTTGGTTCCAAAAAATGACTTCATCCCAAAATTGTGAGTGTTGGGAGGTAACAGATGATAATCACCTCAGTAATAGCGGATCGAACGAAACACTCTCATGGTTGAATTTGTAAAAACCCGCTAACTTTCTACTCGAAGCTGTTAGATGGATTCGACCTGGAAGTGAACCGAAACTATACAAAACTTTCATTAATAGAGTTTTAGTAAGGCTAAGAGATTCCGGTTGTATTACCCTTAGTAGTACCGACCGACAGAAACAATGAATTGACATAAAATCAGGCCTCTTCCCATCTCTCAAACCCACACTACAGGAAAGGAACAAGGCACCGATGGTCAACTACTACGCCGACGGATATTTGTCGGGGCCGTCTGCATAGGCCCTGAGATGGGAACCGAGCAAACCGGTCATCGGCATAGGTGGGCCGTCGGTGTAGGCAACGGTGGGCTGACGGCAACTATCAGCATAGCATGGGCCGTCAGTGTAGGGGCTTGGCCATGACGGTGATGTGATGCCGTCAGACCTATGCCAATGACCTAGGTTCCACACCTACGCCGACGACAATGGCGTCGTCATAACTCTTTTCACTTTTACCACATTAATCCTAAAAAATCGTAACTAAATCAATCTAATTCATAAAAATACAACTAATATATCAAAATTTGCAGAAAAATAAGATCTATCTATCATAGTCAAATATTACACATTTGTGTTGAATAAAAATTAAGTAAAATATAAAAACATTACATAGTTTGAAACGGGCATAAGAAATTCAAAAATGATCTAAACAATGTAAAACCTTCGTGTGGTGTCATATTATGTGACATATTTGCAATGAAAAATATCAAACTTGAAGTATTGCAAATATCTCAAAACACTTTCTCATAAATGAGCTATCAGGTTCGAGGTTTCATGGCTTTCAGGCCAGAGGATCAATGTTATGGCTAGAATCATGACATATTTTGTGATAATGTTCATATATTGTGCACACATGTGTATCTTAAAATGACGAACAATGTTGCAGGAGGAAGTTTTCCTTTTCATCGCACCAAAAATACATTTTTTTCCATTTTTCAAGTGCCAAAAATGTGGTGTTTTGTGAAGCAACCACCAAATGAAAGTTTTAAAATGTTACCACCCCATTTTAAAAAAAATATTAGACCATCTTCCATGGATAATTTCCAAACCGAGGTATTTTAAACATTTCCGTCCACCTCTCGTGAAAAAGACAAAGTTCTGCCAAATCGGTAGGAAGTGGGTCAGATTTAAACTACAGGTACATGATATAATGCTCATAAGTTTTTGGAAAAATCATTTTTAGGTTCAAAATATGCTATTTCAACATAGATCCACTACGAATTTAGCGAGTCTTAGTCCCGACCTAAGAATCTTCATGCCCGTCGTTTTGATCATAGTTTTAAACAGGCATAAGAAATTCAAAACGATCCGAACAATGTAAAACCTTCATGTGGTGTCATATTATGTGACATATTTGCAAGAAAAATTATCAAACTTGAAATATTACAAATATCTAAAAAAAACTTTTCAGAAATAAGCTATCATGTTCGAGGTTTTATGGCTTTCAGGCGAGAGGACTAATGTTAAGGATATAATCGCGACATAGTTTGTGATAATGGGCCTATATTGTGCACACATATGTATCTTGGGATGTCGAATAATGTTGCAGGATGCATTTTTCCTTTTCATCACACCAAAAAGGCATTTTTCATTTTCTGAGTGCTAAAAACTAAATCTTTTGTGAAGTAAGCACCAAACGAAAGTTTCAAAATGTTACCACCCCATTTAAAAAATACTATACCACCTTCCATCGCCAATTTCCCAACCGAGGTATCTTAAACTTTTCCATCCACCTCTCGTGAAAAAGATAAATTTCTGCCGAATCGGTAGGAAGTGGGTCAGATTTGAACTACATGTATATGATCTAATGCTCATAACTTTTGGAAAAATCATTTTGGGTTCAAAATAAGCTATTTTGTCAGAGATCCACTACAAGTTTAGCGAGGTTCAGCCCCCATCTAAAAATCTTCATGCCCGATGTTTTGATCATAGTTTGAAACGGGTATAAGAAATTTAAAAATGATCCAAACAATGTAAAATCTTTGCGTGGTGTCATATTTGCAAAAAAAAAACTTGGAATATTGCAAATATCTATAAAAAACCTTCTCAGAAATGAGCTATCATGTTTGAGGTTTCATTGCTTTCAGGTTAGAGGACCAATATTATGGCTAAAATCATGACATAGTTTGCGATAATGTGCTCATATTGTGTACATACATGCATCTTGGGATGGAGAACAATGTTACAGGAGGAAATTTTCCTTTTTATCGCATCAAAAAGCTTCTATTTTTGAGTGCCAAAAATGCCAAATGAAAGTTTTGGTTGATGCAGTGTTAAAAATACACGATATATGATTAAAAAGATGATAAGGATGTCATCTTTGGATTACCTTCATTTTTCTGATTGATTTAGATATATTATTTGTCGAATTCCGAATTATGGAATTGTAGAAATGAATTATTCAATATTAAAAAAAGGGGGAAAAGTAAAATCATTTTATTATTATTTGAATTTAAGATTATTATTACTTATTCATTGTTTTTTACGATATAGTTGTTTGGAATTTTAAAAAATTAAGACGTGTGACGATGTCACACGGTCCAAGGATTAATAGGATTGATATGGTAGTATTATCAACAATGTCTAATTCTTTCTCGAAAACTCATTCGGAAGACGTGCTTAGAGTTAAAATGTACCCTATGAGATTAACAAGTCAAACAATTAAAAAATTGGGATTTTCTTTTTGGATTTTTTTTTTGAAAAAAAACTAGGCCGACGGCTTAGCCGTCGATATATCCAAACGGCCGTTAGCCGTCTAGGTGGGGGGCCATCTGGACTATGCTGATGGCTTTACTACGTCGGCGACAAATGAGTCTAGGCCGGCGTTGTGCTACGCCGGCTGCTGTCGGTATAGACCTAAGCCGACGGCAATTTGGC
Organism: Avena eriantha; assembly: GCA_910589775.1. Taxonomy (NCBI): domain Eukaryota; kingdom Viridiplantae; phylum Streptophyta; class Magnoliopsida; order Poales; family Poaceae; genus Avena; species Avena eriantha. Next base: position 487,547,871 of record OU342740.1, read on the forward strand.
TATCCGGCCATCGGCGTACCATGTGTTTCCTGTAGTACCACGTGGTCAGATTTACCGGGATGGAAATATCCGGAGTTACCGTGAAGTGTAAAAAAGTGAGTTTTGAGTTTTTCAGTAGATTTTGAAGGAAAATTTTGTGGGACATTTGTGGATATCCTTTTTTCCTTATGCTTTTTCAGGCGACACTTTTGATAGTAAGGCATACCTATGACTCGAGAATAAAAATTACATTGCATATGAGCCTATACAGTTTTCTAAATTTTGAAGGGTCGCCAAACATGATCCAGTTTTGCAATACCAATGATTACTGAAAGTATAGAATAACTGATCATGGCTTGATCGCAGTGAAAAAATTTATAAACATTTCAAAAAAATCGATTAGTTTCCTAATTGCTTTGTCATGAATCATCCAAACACAACGGGTCGCTCACGGGAGCAACACGGGAGAGAACAAATGTTCTGGATTAAAGATATCAAACTTTTTAGTTTCATTTGAACTGCCTTTTGGTTCGTTGTATAGACTCACTGATCAATGTATATGCACTTTTTTGCTGCAGCTCGGGAGAGCCAAGTGAAATAACACCAAAACTGTAGGTCTGAGGATTAAATGTAAGAATTTGGACGGGTCCCTTGGTCCTACTGTATTTAATCGTTGCTCAAATATTTTGTTGCATTTCGCACATGGAAATTTCCACATGCAGCATATTGTATTTTTTGTGGAACTCATGATGGAACAACGTGTAATCCCTCCAGCTTAAGGCCTTGTTTACTTGTCACGTATTTTTATCCACTAGAGTTTCGAAGATACGTGGGGATTTAATACTCTCCAATCCCCTAAAATACCTTTACCTAAATATATTCTATCTTAGAGGAGAGTTTTCAATCTAGACAAAAACATGAAGGATTTGCGGGAATATGCCGAGATTATCCCGACCAAACCCGGCGTGGTAAACGAACTGCGGGGATTTTGCGGGAATTGGAACAATCCCCTACGATCTCCACGAATACACTAGGGATTTGAAATAATATGATCTGGTTTTACCCGGGGAAAAAAACTAGAGTGATTTGAAATATTGGATGATTTCTCATTCTGTACATTTCCCGCCCTTAGAACGAGACGATTAGTCCACTCGGTCACGACGTCGCGCTCTACATTTATCTGGAGGTTGGCCTTAATTGTGCCGCCGCGCACATGCATATGAGCTCTGCAATAACTTGGAAACAAGGGAGGCGGAGCAGTACAGCGATGGAACTCCTACAGCGCTATCCAACTCGCTACAGTAAGCAACAGCCAACGCAAGACAGGTTCCAGCTTCTATGTGAAACAAACAGCCTTTTGAGTAGGTACTAGTCTGCATGCTTAACCTACCTTGGTCCGTGGTGCAAGTGTTTATATACACAGTACACTGCGCGCACTGAGAACCAGGCCACAATTCAGTTCGCGCGAGGGCAACTCCGCGCCAAACTTGCCGGCTTCGGTAGACACAGTGGTTTCAGTTCTGCCACCGACACATCGCGCGATCAGAAGCAATGGCAGGTCCGCCGAGCGGCAGCCGCCTCGCTCTCTTGTGTGCCTTGGCCGTTGCCAGCATTGCGCTCGCGGCGCGCACCTCGGACGCCACCGGGCGGGACGCCGGCGTCGGCGTGGACAAGCACCCCATCAGGTACGCAGCGCCTCCTCCGCCGCCGATGTCGTCCGAGCCGCGGGCGTGCGAGTTCGAGAACCTGCGGCTGTACAGGGCGTACCTCGTGATCCAGAAGTTCAGGAAGACGGTGACCCGCGACCCCAAGGGCGTCACCGACACCTGGAGCGGCACCGACCTCTGCGGCTCCTATAGGGGCTTCTACTGCGAGCGGCCGCGCAACGTCAGGGACCGGACCGTCGCGTCCGTCGACCTCAACGGCTACCAGCTGCACTCCGACTCCGTGCAGGGCTTCGTGGACGCGCTCCCGGACCTGGCGCTCTTCCACGCCAACTCCAACAACTTCGGCGGCGCCGTGCCCAACCTCAAGAAGCTGCAGTACTTCTACGAGCTCGACCTCAGCAACAACAAGCTCGCGCCCGCCCCGTTCCCGACCGACGTGCTGGGGCTCACCAACGCCACCTTCATCGACATCCGGTTCAACAGCTTCTTCGGCGAGCTGCCCGAGGGGCTCTTCTCCTCGTCCACCTTCCCGCAGGTGGAGGCCATCTTCCTCAACAACAACCAGTTCTCCGGCGACCTCCCGGAGAACCTCGGCGACTCCCCCGTCAACTACCTGTCCCTCGCCAACAACCAGTTCACCGGGCCCATCCCGACGTCCATCGGCCGCGCCGCCGACACGCTCCTCGAGGTGCTCTTCCTCAACAACATGCTCAGCGGCTGCCTCCCCTACGAGCTCGGCCTGCTGGCCCAGGCCACGGTGATCGACGCCGGCACGAACCAGCTCACAGGGCCCATCCCGTCGTCGTACGCGTGTCTGCGGAATGTGGAGCAGCTCAACCTGGCGGACAACCTCCTTTACGGCGTGGTGCCCGACGCGCTCTGCCGCCTCGCCTACGACGGCCACCTCACAAACCTCACGCTCTCCGACAACTACTTCACGTGGCTGGGGATGTCCTGCTGGGACCTCATCAACGAGGGGAAGCTCAACGTCGACCGCAACTGCATCCCGTGGGCGGCCAACCAGCGGTCGTACGAGGAGTGCGCCGAGTTCTTCCACGAGAACTGGACCAAGATGACGTGCCCCGTCAGCTTCCACGTGCCGTGCGACCACAACAAGGGGTGGTACGGCGGTAGTGTCGACGCCGGCAGCAGGGAGGAGGCAAAGGCGGCGGAGGAGTACCAGTACCGGACCTACTCGGCGCTGAAACCGTAAGACCCAGAGCCCAGCCGGCGAGGGCACCAACGTACGTACAGGGTGTTAAAAAGGGAGAAAGCACTGCCCGTCTCGTGAACGTACCTAGGCGACACGGCGCAGCTGCTTCATCGTTACGACGGCTGGTTTATTTGGTTGATATTGTTGTCGTGTGTACTTTTCTAGTTGTATGTACAGTACGTGTTTCCTTTTCCTATCCACTATTACGGCCGTACACTTAACTCAGGTGCTTTGCATGGTTACGTTTATATACTGCCCAGCATGTCTCTCGCTCGCTAGGTACGCAGTCACAGGTCACAAATCACAACTCTAAAGATACTGATTTTCATTTATTGAATCATAATGATACTTGTAATGCAGCTCATGCAAGCTACTAGGAATAACTAGGTGGTTGTGAGTCGTGACCTTGAAGACGACGTTGTGCTTGTTGTTCTTAAATTATGTTATCTTCCTATTTTTTGGTTTTCATGAGTGTTATGAATATGCGAATATGTATCTCTATTTGGTTGCGACAGGAAGATTTTCATGAAATGGTAGCGGCTGAATGGGCCGCGGTGTCTAATGGTGACACACCAATACAGAGATGGAAAAATAAAAATAAGAAACTTGCATTGTTTTCTCAAAGGATGGGCGAAAAATTTAAATGGTAAATATTAAAAAGAAAACAAAAGTTTGTTGTCCATTATCAAGCAATTGGACCTCAAGGCCGAAACTTCGGAAACTTCAAAAAACAATAATAAAATAGATCTCCATCCTTCAAGTGTGCCACAAGAGAACGAATGTTGAGTGGGGTCTCGTGACCTATAACGGTCATTCGAAAACGAAATAACCTGCAACATGAAAGGTTGCGGCCACGAATGGTCAACATTTGAATGTATTTGCAAGTGTTTCTAGTATGTGGATATTAAAATGAAACCTATCAATTACATGCATATTTGGCTAAGTGAAGTTCAGACTTATTTTGCATAAAGCAATAGGTCTATGTCCTATCATTTCCAAATAGTTTTAGTCCTTTTAAGAATATTTTTCTGAACACATTGGCCATCCAAGTGCTCATACTCCCTTGCTCAACACATCAAATTTTAATAAGAAATTGGAATGTCGATATCTTACATTAGCTATAGGCCTTAATTGCTCAATATTGTCCGTAACCAGGGACACGGCTAAGTACTTAAAATTTGATCTTCTGCAGAAGTTTTGCATGTTATCCACATGATACAATCTCGTCTTGACGCCACTAGTGGCCACTGGTTTAGTACACACCAATCAGTGTAACGGCAGATCGAGAATGTGACGAACCCTTTCCATAGAAGTCCACCGATAGATAATGCAAGCACAACCAAAGAGAACCAATGCAAGGAGGATCTCCTATACACAGTGCTAGCCCAAGTATGGAAGCCAATGCAAGGGTTTCTCGCTATGCACTTAACTAAGCCAGAGCGCATGTTGTATGTCGCTATACTGGAAGCTATTGTACGAGAAACATGTCAATCTCTATGATTCATGGGTCTTCTTCTTTAAATTTCACTCCAAAACTCATCAATAATAATATTACAGCTAGGTGATTCCTATAAGTTGTTTTATTATATAAAAACTTTATTTTCCAATATCACACATAGTCCTCACATGATTTCCCTTTTGCACTTCTAATAAGCATGGCTAAGAAACTACGATACGATGGCTCAAAGAAATTCAATTCATGGAAATTTGGCAATTAATCCTGGATATCGTAGCATAGCATAATTTCAAAACAAATCCTACACATGCAATTTCTACAAAAAATACATTACATGCATAAGAAAATTAATTAGGATATTTTTTATCGAAGTGACACTTGCCTTTAGTTGATGTAATTGTTCAAACAATCCTCACAATTGCAATGGTTGCACTCATCACACTCATAGTAGTTGCACTCCTTGCAGTCTAATGTTTAAAACAAAACACAATAAACAAACCATACAACATTACAATTATACAACTATGCAACAATATAACAAAATAATGATGAACAATGCATGTGTGATGATTTAATAAGTCACAATGGTTGTATTTAGTCCTATGGACATTAATATCAGATGATGCATATGAAAAATATTTTAATGCGTAAAACTATTGGAGATATGCCCAAGAGGCAAATAATAAAGTGTGTTTATTGTCATATCTCATGAGTTCAAAATAAATTTTATATCATGCTATAACTGTATTAACCGGAATATTGGTACACGTGTGGTATGTAAACAAATCAGAGTTGAAAGGGAAATGGACGTCGCCTAGAGGGGGAGTGAATAGGCGTTTTAAAATTATTACGGTTTAGGCTCTAATAAATGCGAAATAAAACTTAGCGTTTAATTTATCAAGCCAAAACCTATATCCACTAGTTTCACTAAGTGCACCAACAACCTATGCTAAGCAAGACTAGCAACAAGGTGATAGCAAGATATAGTACTTCAAGCACGAAGGCTATCGCAATATAAATTGCATAGGTAAAGAGCTCGGTTGAGAGATAACCGATGGACGCGGAGACGATGATTTGTTTCCCAAAGTTCACTTCCAAAGAAGCTACGTCTCCGTTGGAGAGGTGCGGGGGCGCAATGTACTTCGAATGCCACAAATGGCTCACCTCGAGGTGTGGTGGCTCGATGCTCACCCAACGCCACACAAGGCCTCACCAAGGATGCGAAGCCACGCAACTCACCGACGCCACAAAAGGCTCACCATATTCTCCCGTGAGCTCGCCACAAAGGCCTACTCACGTTCCACTGTGGGACACTTGAGGACGGTCACCGAACCCGTACAAGGCTTGGGGCAATCTCCACAACTCAATTGGAGGGCTCCCAAGAAATGCCACAAAAGGCCAACAAGCTTGGGGAACCTCCACAACTCAATTGGAGCCCCAAGAACACACCACAACTCCACACAATCGTCTAGGGTTCTAAGAACCCAAGAGAAACAAGCCCAAGGGCTTGAACTCGCCGAATCTCCGAGGAGAACTCAAACCTATGCACCAAATGCAAGAGGCAAGTACTTCTCTCTCAAATTCCACCAAAGCTACAAAAGCTATTGGGGGAATAAGAGAGGAAGAACACAAGAGGAGAACACAAAACTCTCCAAGATCTAGATCCCAAGGAATCCTTCACAAAGAAGGGATTTTGCTTGGTGGGGCTTGTAGATCTAGATCTCCTCTCTCAAATCCCTCAAAAAGATGCAAGAATCATAGGAGGGAGAAGGGGAGAGGGCAAGCTCTTCAAGGTCAACAATGGAGGAGAGAGAGAGAAAGAACCAAGAAAAAGCAAGTTGGGGCCAAAGGGGAAAGGGGAGCTCCTTTTAAAGGGCTCCCCGATCTGCCCGTTACCCACAGAATCGCGCACGGCCAGTAGTACTGGTGGGTGGCCGGTACTACCTGTGGCACTCAGCCAACGGTCCAAAAACAAGGTTCAAACGAACACAAAAACAAGGCCGGTCGGTACTACCGGTGGGACTACCGGTGGGTCACCGGTACTACCGCCTGGGCCGGTACTACCGCCCAAGATTCCGACCGAAGTTCCGTCAAATAGCGCAGACCAGGCCGAGAGCATACTGAACCAAAAATGGGTTCACCGGAAGTTTGGCCGGAATTAACACCGGTACTACCGGTGGCATTTCTGCCCGAGTGGTACTTCCGGCGTCTGGCCGGTACTTCCGGTCAGAGAAACTTCAGAACCAAAAATGCCATAAATTTTGCATGCGAACTCCAAACGAGATGAAACCAATTTTGTTGGAAAGATAACGACGTGTAGAATCCAACAAAAGGTCGAAATATTGGATATCACCAAGGGAGAAAATACGATGAATATATATGTGAGATACCTCCCAAGGTGTGAAGCCGGAAAACCCGCAAGATCAAAAACGCAATGAGATATGCATGGGAAATCCGTTTTTGATGAACTAGAGCATGTAATGAAGATAACCACAAGCTCTAGATCCTCACATGGACAAGAACCAAACAACAACCAAGAAAGATGATGCTATGTATGCAAAGGTTTGAGCTCTCACCGAAAGATACGAACGAGTCACCCACTCGAGAGCCCCTCTTGATAGTACGGTTATCTATCCTAAACCCGGTCTCTCAACACTACAAGAACACTACAAGAGACCGGTAAAAAGGAAGCCCTATCAAGACCATACCTTTGCCTTGAGCATCCCACTTGAGCTTGATGTAGACGATCTTGTCACCTTCAAGATGGAACACCTTACTTGATTGCACTTGTTCGCACTTGCTTGATGAAGTCTTGAGACATGCTCCCCCATACACCATGGGGAAGCTTCTTCTTGGAACTTGTCTTCATCATTCTCTTGAGCTTGCACAACAATTCTTGACGATGTCTTGAAGATAGCCATGAGGAACTCCATCTTCTTCTTCTTCTTCTTCTTCTTCTTCTTCTACTTCTTCAAGACATACTTGATCTTCTTCTTCTACTTGATTCCAATAGGCACAAAGCCCTTGGACGATGCTCCTTCTTTTTCATCCTTGAAACCAACACATGGTCCAAGCGATGCCAATGGACAAACCTACAAGTGAAACTCAATTTGCACATTAGTCCATAGGGATTGTCATTAATTACCAAAACCACACATGGGGGCATGCATGCCCTTTCAAGAGTCCCTAGTGAGCCTCTATACAAACTAGCTCATTTGTCAACAGATGATCGAGGTTTTTCGATCATGGACATTTATGCAATTTGACAATCATATCATATCATTAGGTGAATGATATGATGGACATACCAATATAAGTATTGCAATACGGTCGAGTCACAAGGTTCATCGTTGCGATAATTAGGAAAACGTAGTAACCAACTCCTTAGACCGTGTGATCATATCCAATCACTATCACCGGAGGCTGCCTTGACTACATCAAACGTCACACTGTAACAAGATGATCATAAAGGTGTCTCTAAGGTATTCTGAAGGGATATGTTTAGGCGTATGTATCAAGATCGGGATTTGTTATTCCACATGACGGTAAGATACTCTAGACCCACTTGCTGAGATTACATTCGTGAAGCTGCACAACATATGACTAGGTCATGAGGATGGAATATCACGGGAACGAGTTAAGTAGAACTTGTCACTAACAATATTGAACTAGGTACAATGATACTGATGATCAAATCTCGGACAAGTCAAGTATCAAAGTGACAAAGGGAATATGATTTGACGTTTCTGGTTCAACGACGTATTTTCATGAAATGCGTAGGGGTCATTATGGCCATCCAGATCACGCTGGTCGGAGCGTCTCAATCATGTATGTTATGATCCCGAACCATAGGGTAACACACTTAAGGGTTTGATGACGCATTAGAGATAGTTTTGAAATCATCGGGATCATCGAAGAAAACAGAAGAGAGAACCGAAAATGTGCCGTGTGAATCCAAAAGGTATTCAGAGTAAAGGGCATTAAACAATATATATTTAATATTAATTAAAAGAATTAATATTAAAAATATGTTTTTATCATAGGAAACTCACCTAAATGGGCCCCTTCTGAAGGAGATCCAATCAAGGGGTCATCGACCCCAAGTGGATAAGGAAGAGGGGTGCCCAGGGTTTGAGTTGTTTGGGTGGGGCCAACCTTGCACTACTAGGAAGTAGGCTAGTAGCACGCCTCCTATAGATATTATTTGTAGCATTCGAAAAAGTCTCATGCTGCAGATAAGCATTATATGTAGCGTAGGCATTTGAGAAGAACGCTACAGGTGTGTGGGTCCCACAATCACGTGCAGTCCAAAAACATCTACAACATGGCCAAATAAGTGCACGCTACATGTATGAAACTATTTGTAGCGCGGACCTTTTGTCGAACTTTTCTGATATATCTGGGCCCATATACGCGTATAACATACACAATCTGTAGCGTGCGTTTATTTCGAACGCTACAGATAGTTTGTTACTTGTAGCGTGGGACTTGTAGTGCACGCTACTAACCTCACGAACCTACCACTTTGATTTCAGCCACCTACCACACTCCCCCTCTTCATTTAACTTTGCTTGTTTTTCTCCCCCTCATCCCCCACTTCCCTCTCCCCCTCTTCATTAATTATACCTAGTGAGATCAATTGAACAACATCTAGCTTAGCTAAATTACTCTCCCATAAGCTGCAACAACTAGATCTACTTGTTAAGTAACAAAAGCTCCGAGATCTAGACCTTGGTACTTATCACTCTCCCCCATACTATCTTCTCTTTTCATTAATGATGCATTAATTATAGCTCTTGCAATATGTTGGTGTCCACACCACACTCTCCATCGGTGCGCTTGTATGTGTGGGTCGGTGATTATTTGGCTTGGCAGCGAGTCATATGTTTGCATCCGGGAACCGATGAGATGCATAAATTGTACTATCTGTATTGATCTGGTGACTCAATTTGAAAATGTGTAGGTTGAGTTGCCTATTTTTTTTGCCAAAATGTCGATTCACTTCCGTTTCGGCAAATTCTGAGCACTACATATGTCCTATTTTTAGCAAAGGTCATGCCAAAATTTTCTATGCCCTCGCTTCGGCTCTAATAATCTAGCTTATACATTTGCAGGCAGTCATGGACGGAAGGATCGTGGATAGATATTTGGCCTCTGTTGTGGTCAACATGCAAAAATAGAATCACACGGACATAAAATGTCCTTGTCGGAAATGCAAAAAAGGTTCTTGTTCAATCCCTTTGGGGGCAATGTGAAGTCGCACCTACTCAGAAATAAGTTCATGGATGGCTTTGTTGTTGATGGGGCATAAAATAAGGAAATGAAAAACAATAACGAGGAGGGGCGAGAAGAAGTATTGAACATAGAGCCTCCCGAAGATGAAGAAGATGATGGGCATGACTAAGGATATTCCACAGATGAAGAGGAGGTTGAACATGGAGAAGATGAGGGTACGAAGAGTCAAATGATGAATGCAGTCATGCCTGATCCTCATGTTCAAGATCTGCTTCACAAGAAGTCGACTAACGCTAGAGCTGTTTGTAGAGAGGAGGCCAAGCTTGCTTAGTTGCAGCTAGACGCACATACTCCGTTGTATCCTGGTTGCGATCCCTTAGAGACCCGTTTTACTTACACTTTGAATTTGCTCCAAACGAAGTCAAGATACAAATGGAACAACACAGGCCTCTATGCACATCTGAACTATCAATAGAAAATACTTCCGAAGAACAGTGCACGACTGTCTCGGTTACGGATATGTCGCATGCCAGGTGTGCTATGGACACAAGGCATGTGTTCCGTGCATGGATAAGACAAAACATCTCCAACTAAGCATGCCCGACAGATATTCTAAAACCATGTTCTAGGGAACTCGGAGGTGGCTTCCAGCGGATGACGTGTGGAGAAAGCGCAAGGACATATTCAATGGTCAGGTTGAGATTGATGAACCTCCACATAAGAAGAGTGGCACTAAAATTGATAAATTGTTGAAAGACTAAAAGAGTGCCCTAAGCCGAGAAAGAAGCGAAAGGCGTCGAAGCCACTCAAGTAGCCTTGGAAAGGGAGGTCAGCTTTTTGGGACTTTTCATACTAGAAAGTCATCAACACGCCTAATTGCCTCGATGTCATGCATATCACCAAAAATGTGTGTGAAAGTTTGCTTGCCACACTGTTAGACATGCCCGAGAAGACCAAAAATGGGCCGAAAGGACGGGAAGACCTAGAAGGGTTGAATATTAGGAAAGAGTTTCATCGAAGAAACCCATATCAGGAATAATCGGAGGCAAAGACGAAAGGCAGGGGGAAAAGGAGGCAACGAAAGGAAAGGGAAAAAAGAGGAAGAGCGAAACTATTTATTGCCTCCCGTCTGCTTCACTCTAAGTGAGAAGAAAATGGAAAAAAATTTCAAATGCATGATGGGAGTCAAAACAAGTTCAGGTTACTCAGGGAAAACCAAGAGATATCTAGACCCAAAAAACAAAGGTTCAGTGGGATGAAATCTCATGACTATCACGTGATGATGACACAAATTCTTCCGATTGCAATTAGAGGGATAATGGAGCCCTGGGTCCTTGAAACGCTTTTTGGACTTTGTCATTTTTTCAACATTATCTCTCAAAAGTCAATCAGCTTGAAGCAACTCTCAAGGCCAAAGTAAGAGATCGTTGTCATACTTTGTAATATGGAGATATACTTCCCTCCCGCATTCTTTGATGTCATGGTGCATCTGTTGATCCATGTTGTGGATTCTATAATCGATCTTGGGCCCACTGTAACTACCTCGGTGAATTAAGCTCTTAGTTACATGCCTGGATAAACGAAAGTGGTTAAAATAGTACGGTGGGGCCCAGGGCCACTCACGGTAGACCTTTCGGCCGTCCTAACCCCTTTCAGACATCGGGACAAGAACGAGCGGCGTAATCGGCAGGCGAAGGGATCAACTACATACACAAGTGAGTATGTATGCAAGCCACATACAACAGTCCGCAAAGCCATTCCATCTAAAAGAAATAGAAATATTGTAACGCCATACGGCAAGATTCAAATGTCCTAGCTAGATATAATAATTTAAGATAGCTCCTCATACATCACACATCAGAGTATCAGGCGAAAGCGGAAAACAAGATCCGAGTACGGATAAGAAGCAAATCGGCATAAGATGCCCCATAAATAAACACATCCCGCCCACAGATCTCACGGATCCCCGTTCCCGAAATCTCTACACCGAATGATCGTTGCCAACATCATCTGTCTCTTCCTCCCAGTATCCATCTTGCGGGTACACCTGTTCATCTGAATCAAACAATTTATCGTGTGAGACCCTAGGGGTACTCAGCAAGTCTTTATGCCGCTAAAGGGGACACAACCTGGGGTGACGCAATTGCAGCAAAAGATAATACCTAACAATTCTACAGAAACTCGCTAACCTTCCGCCTAACCAATGATAGACGGAAGTCCGTGAATTAAGGACAACAGTTATAACAGTATAATTAACAGATCCATCCTCCTCCTCGCTTACCAACGAGGAAGCGGAAGAACAACCCCCATCATCCGTTGGCAGTTTTATTAACCATTCCATGAGTATTGCACTATTTACTAGTCAAGTACTTAGTCAATTTAAAGCGGTACTTTAGTTATACTTGTCTATGATCGAGAAACTATGCTCCAAGTCGTCCATAACCGCGGACACAGCTTTCAGAAAGATTTACCCTACAGGGGTGCACGAATAGCAACACACACTCGATCAACCTCAGAAAAACCAAATCAAAACCCAACGAGGCATTCACGACAAAGCAATCACAGGATTCAGAAATATTTCAGGGGGCCATCCCATTAAGCTACCCGCAACAAAGTTGGCTGGCTCCGAGACGGACCCAAGGTTTGCGCCAATGGCTGTAAACGACTGGGAACCCGAAAATGTGACTGGGCTTGTCGATACCGCGAAAACACTCCGCAATTCTTAAACAGTATAGGTGCTCCTCGCACAATCTTAATTAAACAGTAACATGGCATAAGTACAGGATGATAATAAAGCCCCAAACTACTTTGTGGCCCCAAGAAATAAGAATGAATCAAGCTCTGGCTCAGGGGGGGTCCATAAGGCCTCCTGGATGTGGATAGTGCGAATAGTCAAGGAACAGGAATCAAGTACTCGGGGTCCTACGGGACACAAGTGAGCATGAAAAACCAAATAGCAGATATTGCTCACCGGTGCCTCTTTCATTAGTTATCCCATTACTACTCTGGTTAAGTTGTTTAGGTACCTCGTTATTCATCAGACACTCACATACCCTACACATGCTTTTCTACGACTCGCATGGTTCAAACAACTCCTGTAGTAATGGCTCATGGGATGGAGGAACAAGCTTTGGTGGGGTTTAAAAGTAAAGGCTATGCAGTACCTGGGATTCAATTTAATGCAATCGCGACTCAATGATGCAAGAATAAGATAGAGGCAATAGGTACTGTATGTATGCAAGCATGTGGTAGTGCTTGCCTGGCAGCTCAGTTGAAGCGAGAGATGGATCTGGGTAGTACTCCTGTGATTCCTGGTAATTCTCCTGCTGGGCGTCTATTCGAAGAAGAACCAAACAAAGAAGGGCCAACATAAATAAAGTACGCAAGCATATGAATTAAAATGCGACAAGAAAACAAGCATGCCATGATGAATGGTGCACAATTTACATGGCATTAAAGTAGCATGGCAAAGGTGAGGTGTGGATACAAGAAATAAAGCATTTTGTTATTTATTTAACCAAGTTTTATTGTCATAAACAGTTCAGATTTTTAATAATGACATGATGCATGCTTCAATTCAGAACAAGGACTGCATAGATAGAACGGGCTCGTCGCGCTGATCGATTTAGACATATTATTTGTTAAATTTGGAGTTGTAGAATTAAAGTTATGAATTTTTAAGAAAAAGGGCATTTTATTGTAATTTTAATCATCTCGAAATTTTAAAGTGTTCAAACATTATTTTGAATGGCATATTTGAATTCCTCACATTTTTCTGATTCCAAAACATATATTATTTGTATTATTTGGATTTGTATTTTTAAAAGTATTTAAATCTGACTTGAATTTGAATTTAAATCAATTTGAAAAAGGTTTAATTAAAAACAGACAACAGGGGAACTTTTATTACTCAGTCCGAGCTAGCCCCAGTCGCTGACGAGTGGGACCAAGCGGACTGGGCCACGCGCTCAGGTAAATCCTTTTCTCACCTCGGCTTAGCCAGCCTCTGCGACTGACGGGTGGGCCAGTAACTGGAGGCCCACGTGCCGGCGAACGAGCGCGCAGTGACTGCCAGGCGGGGCCGAGTTAGAGCATGGGTTACGGCCTGAGGAACCGAGGGACTTTTCTGCAAAAATGCCAGAGCGGCTGACAGGTGGGGCCTCTAGAAGCGCGGGTTGAGGAGGTCAAAAAGGTGGGGGGTTAAGTGCAAAGTGTCAACGTGCACTGTGGATCTTCTCTGATCTCTGACGAAACTGACGGACGTGGTCGGCGACAGCGCGCGCGCGGCACGGGGGATTCGATCCCGCGACCTTGGGTGCTCGCGCAGGGAGGCGAAGCCACTGCGGTGGGCTAGGGGAGTTGACAGGAGGGGGTTTGGGGCCTAGCTAAAGCTCGTTGCGGTGCGGGAAGCTTGCAGTCGCCGGCGACCTCTAGCGCACAGAGGGCGTTCGGCGAAACGAATGGCGGCGCTAGACGGCGACAGCGAAGCGGAGGATGTCAGGGAGGGAGAGGTGCGTACCGCGGAGAGATCGGTGGTGTCAGAACGGGAAGGGGTGCGGTGGATCGTCATCGAGGCAGGAGCTCCGGCGACCTAGGGTTTCGGGGAGCGGCGAGGTTCTAGCGGTGCTGGGGGCTTCCTCCTTCGCGTCGGCGTGTCCAGGGCGAAGCAGGGGTCTGCCCTTGGTCTTCTAGGCCACCTCCACGACGCGCACGCCGGCCGAAGCGACGAGACGCCGGGGTAGACGGCGGCGACTGGCGGCAGGAGCTGGCGATGACGAGGAAGAAGGGGGAGGCGCGACAGAGCTTGGGGTGGATCTGGGCGATGCAGGAGGCGTGTGAGAGGAGGAGAAAGGGAGGGAGAGGAAGGAGGGTTGCCGTGCGGGAGCGGCTCAGGGTAAAGTGGCTTCGGCCCTTCCCTTTTTCTCCCCGATCACGTGCTCGGGCCGGGGGCAGGTAGGCAGGGCAGGGTGAGGTGGTGGAGGCCGCCAGGTAGGGACGGTGTGATGATGCAGCTGGGCCCGCACGGCAGAGAGAGAAAGAGAGGAAGATGGGAAGGGGCTCGGGTGTAAGTTAGTCTAGGGTTAGGAGGAGCTCGGGCTATCTAGGGTTTGGGCTAGGAGAGGGGTAGCTGGGGTGTGGGCCAGGGAAAGAGGGTGGCCGGGTAGGCATCATGGTAGAGAGAGAGAGGGGATAAGGGTTATGGTTTAGTTTAGAAGAAATTAGGGTTTGAGAAGAGAGAGTGGTGTTAGGGTTTTGGTTTAGAAATTTTAGGTTTTTATCACATGCTTAAGATCAAGCCTAGATGAAAGGAGGGCTTTGGGTTAGCCTAAGGTGAGGTGAAGATGAAGGTGAAACTAAAGAAAGAGAGAGGGATGGGCAGTAGGGAAGAAAACCTCATTTGACCATGCATGGAGAAAATAAAATGGTATAGAGGAGAATATGGGGATGGTGGAGAGAGGGGTGGAGAGGATTCACAAAGAAAGAACCAATAATACCAAGAGGAATTAAATGGGCTAAAGGTGGTGGTATTTTTGCATGGCCCATGCAAAATAATAAATGCCATGATTTATTTTGTGAAAACAATAATAATATTATGGCATTATTCTTATGCATTCCCAAGAAGTGGAATAAGGCTAAGCAAAAGAATTTATAGAATTAGATCCATCCTATCTCCCATGAGCTAGATAAAATCAAAAGAAATACAAACAAGCTCATAGACTAATAGGATGGTGGAATTATAAAGCGGTGACAAAGAAATGTGTAGAGTGGAAATAAAAGATATGCCCCCAACTCCATTTGGGCATTAAGCAATATATCAATAGCCAAATACAATATCAAGAGTCAAATACAATTAATGATGCATATGAGAGAAGAACCAAAGAAAAAGGGTTTTATATGATGCTCAAATGCAAGGTGGCATGATGACATGAGCATGATATAATTATGATGCAACAATTATATATAGGAAGTAGCCAATATCTTACTAGACCAAGTAGCATTACAATTGTTAGACAATTGGGATGCTACACCCACATTCCTGCATAGCATGATGCCATTAGAAAGGATGAATGTGATCATCAAAGGATATGTTCGTAATAGGGCCCATCCATATGGAAGTATCATGCAAGGATTTCTGATTGAAGAGTGCATCTCGTTCTACACGAATTATCTAGACGTTGAAAAGCCTGTCGGGTTGCCCATCAACAAACACACTGGTAGAGTACATGGGCAAGGACACAACAATGGGTGGAGAGAATTGCATGTGGACCATGAGTGTCGACACCCTAACTTTGACAGAGCACACTTAGTAGTGCTACAACACCTATATATCCTTTATCCTTGGGTTGTTGAGCACAAAAGCATGATCGAGCAAAACTATCTCCAACAGGGACAATTTGCGAGTAAAGAAGATATAGACAAAGAGCATAACTCCTCTTTTGCCCGTTTGTTCAAAAAGCGGATCGAGTCCAATTCCCCGCCACAAACTACTAGTGAAGGAAGACACATACACATGGCCCCATGGTCAACCTCACGACTTATCAATCATACGATATCAATGGATATACATTCTACATGGAGGCCAAAGACAATAAGAGTGAGTACCGAAACTCAGGAGTGATGATGGAATCCTATTATGGGGACGTTCAAGTTAGGTACTACGGAAGGATCGAAGACATATGGGAGCTTAACTACTCTAGAAAGTACACGGTGGCAATTTTCCGTTGCATATGGGCTAGGAACGTCATGAAAGAGGACTGTTATTTCACTACCATGGTTATACCCAAAGTGAAATCCAAGCCTGACAGTGCAACCATGACTGCGAGAAATGAGCCATGTGTAATGGCAAGTCATGTGGCTCAATGATTCTACAGAACCGACCATCCAAGCCAAGCTGTGTTGTCGTGAGGAGAGGAAAAAGGTTCATCGTAGGAATGGATGGAGTCGTCGTGGATGACTACAACCAATCCGGTGATGCGGAGATGGAAGATGATGATGATGATAAAGAAACATATGTTAAAAGAATAAAAATACTACGGTACCTATGACCGGTCGTCCGTTCGAGAGAAAAATGCAAAATGTTGGCCTAAGTTATTTGCAAGCGAACAAAAAAGACAAGAAAAAGACAAGAAAGGCTAGAAACGATGTATTTTTCTTTAATTTCTATTTTGTGTAAGCATGATGATGACAAGCACTTTATTTTGTGTAAGCTTTTTATTTCTATATATGTAAGCACTTTATTCTTAATTAGTTTTTTATTTTATTTCTATATATGTAAGCACTTTATTCTTAACTAGTTCTTTATTTTATATAAGTTTTTTTATTTTGTGTAAGTACTTAAATGACTAATAACTAAAACTATATAAAAAAGAAAGACTAAAAAAATCTCAGGTTACCTATAGCATGGGGGCTTGCTACAGATAACCTAGGGATAACCCAGTGACGACGACCACTCCGTGCTTCTCCTCCCAAACACACACTTCTTCCTTCATTGCCTCCAATCACCGCCGTTGGAGCCGCACCCGCCGCCGCACCTCGCCCCACCGCACGCGCCTCTTCGCCCACACCTCTCCCCGCCCCGCACCGTCCAAGCCGCGCATCGCCCCTCGCCGCCCGAGCATAGCATAACCCCACACCACCTTAGCATTGCCTCGCCTCATGCCGCCCGAGCATCGCCTCGCCTCGCACCACCCGAACCATGCCTCGCCCCTCTCCGCCCACGCTATGCCTCGCCTAGCGCCACGCCGCCGGAGCCACGCCTCACACACAAGGGTAATCCCTTCTCCTAGCTAGGGTTATTTTTTTCCTTAAGTTGTACGCTGATTGTGCTGCTAACTGCTTGGTAATGCTGCTAGCTGCTTCGTAATCCTGCTGTGATGATGCAAAAAAAATATTAATATGGTGAATGTGGTGCATTTGGCGAATGTGGTGTATTTGGCAATGTGATGAACGTGTCTCGTTTGCGAATATGTGTACTTGCAGGTTGAGTTTCCTATGTTTTGCCGAAACATCTTCACTTCTGTTTTGGTAAATTCTGGGCACTCCATATGTCCTATTTTTAGCAAAGATCATGCCGAAATTTTCTTTGAATTTTGGTATGACTTGCTAAAAATAGGATATATGGAGTGCTCCGAAACTAGTACTAACTATTTTCAAATTTATTGTTAGATGTTGGCACCTTGGGACTCCAACTATGTCGGGTGTTCTCGGTTGCCGACTAACGACAAGGTGTACAAGTACTGGGTGCACTTCAGGGCACCAGATCCTCCGACCACCCATGGCAACAAGGGAAGCGATGCAATGAGGCTGACTCAGAGGAAGAGGAGGAAGTTAGGACTAGTAATCGTGAAACCACTGATGGAAATGAGACTGTTGGTGGGGCTGCAGAGTATACATATGTTAGCCAGGGCAAGAGGGTGCAGAAGGAAAGGCGCCGGAACCAGCTCAGCACTATGAGAGCCATAGTTCGTCGAGTGGACGAGACAAATGGTGAGTTTATCAGCCCGAAGAATGTGAAAGCGATCTACGACAACAACTGCGCACATCCTTCGGGAAACTGCAAATTGCAATGACACGGACATCAGGTCCAAAGAGACGCTCATCAATCTCCTCCTTACGAAGTTGCATTCCATATTTGATTTCCCTAAGGAATATAAGAACTACAGGATCAAGGGCAATAAGGTGAATAGCAAGGCCATCACCAAGTTTAGCAGGTCCTTGAGTTCTTGGAAAACAAGGCTGAGGTCCAGGGTTGATAAAAAACAAACTTTCGAGGAGATCAAGAAGGACTGGCCAATGATTGTAGAAGAGGACTGGGAAAGGTTCAAGAAGGACTGCAATCTTTCTGCAATCGGGAAATTACAAGAATGGGGGAAGATAATGCAGGGCAGGAACATTGGCCACCATAAACTCGGAAGTTGTGGTTACATAGGGAAAGAGGCAATATGGGCCAAGGAGGATAAAGAAATGCAGGAGAAGGGCATAAGCAACCCCTTTGAAGAATTTCAAGACCCACTGGAACGTCGATTTGTTAGGGACCAATACACTAAGGACCCCAAAACCAAATCTTTTGTCATGGAGCCAAAGGTCAAGGACCTCGAGAAAGAACTGGTAAGTAATTTACCAGCCAAGCTCAGCTTCTTATCATGTCATTTAAATCATAGTAGTCAGCTATCTAAAATGGTTGACACCCCTTATGCATGCTAACCAACATAAGCTAATGCAGTCTGATAGCTCCTCCCAAGGGTCATCGCGCAGAGCCCTGTGGGACAAGCCTTTGAACCGCACCTTAAACGTTATCCTGGAAAAGCTGGTGACTCATAGGCCGGTACATGGACGTGTTCACGAGGCCGGATATAGTGCTGGATGGGACCACTATTATAGTGAAGACATCGAGGTGCAGAAGAATAGAAGGAAACTTGAAAAGGTTTCTATCAACGAGAAACTACAGGAACATAAGAAGATAGACAAAAATGTGGACGAAAGGGTGGCAGCCTAGCTCAACACAATGATACCTTCTCTGGTTCAGTCTTACAAAGCTTGGATTGACGTCGGTGGACAATGATATTTTGTTATGCCCCCGATCGTCCCCAGCGCGTCGAGCCACAACCCTACTAATGATTCAGTGAGACGGGAGAATTCCCCCGCCACCGTTGCTCGTAGCAGCCCATCCTACATCACTCGCAACCCCGGAGCCTTATTGGTCACTCCACTAGATGAGCTCAACACCCTCACGGTAATTAAGCATCACTCAACAATATTTGTGTTCCTTATTTCCTTTGCATTACATAGTTAATGTTCAGATGTGTGACGCCATACATGTTTCCCGTAGGCTGACCATGCTCCATGCACTCTCCTAGCCCATGTGGTTGACGAGTTGACGGATGTTGCTAGGGGTCATGTTGTCAAACCACATGATCTCTTGATGCACAACAAGAATATGTCGTCCGATGTATACCGGGTTTCCTTGGCTCGTGTGTTGCGTTTTGAGACTATGGATCCTCCGTATCAACCAGACAAAGATAACCCATACCTGAAACTTGGAGAATGCAAAGGTTGGACGATGTAGTGGCCGGAATCCTTACTTGTTTGGGAGCAGGCAGCCAACAATACACACCATCGTTATCTGCCAAGTCCACTCCACCAATACCATCATCTCTCCTGGCTGCTCCATGAGTTTTGGTGGTTGATCCTGTCGAGATCGGGGCAAAATACAATGAGGATGTCCACCAGGAGGACTAGAGGATGCCTCGACGACTTATCTCCTCTTGACAAATATAGAGAAATCCGTGATTACCACACTCCTATGGATGAGGACCTCTCACAGAAAGAACATTTAGTTCCGCAACACTTGTTCCCCTCCCAAGAAACGCCTCCACTACCTGAGATGACCCAGGAACAACAAGTGAAGGCATGCTTGCCACAGATTCTGAGCCCAAACACATGCCTAGGTGTGGCCATCGAGGCGTTAAGAAACCCTACACCAGTGTCCAAGCCCAAGAAGGTTAGGAAAATACCTAATAATAAGGAGAAGGCTGCTACCCAGCCAGCAAAGGAGCCGAGGCTTGTGATACCTTCGATCCGGATTACGGATGTAGTATAACTTCTTTTCCCTAGTAGACCTAGGTTTATCGAATCCTCAAGAAGCAGATGCATAGTGAAGTTACTTTAAGGGACCTTTAGGAGTTTTAGATTCCTTTTGTGTTTTTACCGGACCAAGAGTTTGCGTCTTTTTTTTGTTGTCGATGATGGAGAGGGAGGTCCTAGGGCGTTTGGTTTCACCTGTAGCTATGCAAAACATCTAATGGCAATAAAAGATAAAGATAAAGTATGCATGTAATTGTTAGAGCAAGATAAATTATGTGTGGGCAGTGCATCCATAATTTCTATTGCCTCCGCAACCGCTTATAGCAATAACCTACTAGTCTCATCCATATAAGAAAGAGAACTAATGATATGCATAGTGATGTCACTGTTAATCCCAAGTAAATCCCTCACATACAGCCGTACTACCCCTTCTGTCACTGTTAATCCCAAGACGAGGTGTGTGCATTGCATTCATGCATAGAAAATCTGGATAATTTTTGTGCTTTTAAATAAAACTTGTCAAAGTGAATGAAGCTTCTCTTAACTTGGTGGAACTGAAGTAGATCATCAGGCTGATTGCGACAAGTTTCGATATGACCTTTGCTAAAACCTTATCTTTGGGTAATATAATTTGATCGATGGGTAGATCAAATGGAATCAAGCTAAACCCACAACACATTATTTAATGAATAATAAAGGATCTTATAGAGATCATATCATGGTATTCATTATATCAACTTTTGAATACTCAAGTTAAGTATATAACTTAAGTAAAGAAACCCCATAACTAAACCTTGATATACTTGCTTGCCATAGTTACTCCTACCATGGTATCATGGTAGTTCTTAAACATTAACTCTTATCACAAATAAGAGTAGAAAAGGAAGTCAAGCCAAGACCATTCACCACATATCTTTGTTGGCATATTACTAGATGACATTCCTATTTTTACCAGTTTCTAGTGTTAATTTCTCATCAATGATTGAGTGATCAATCCTTGACCTAACCCTTATTAACCTTTAGCTTTGACCTATTATGTTAACCTTCCAAAGACCTTAAGTAAGTTAATAAGAAGAAGGAACTAGATATGGTAGAGGGTGTCATCATCAATGGAATGAGATCCTTGGTGGTGATCAAACCATTGGGTGTTGGAGGAATTAACTCACTCACGAGTCAACTAGAAGAAGCACCTAAACCCAAGAGTTAAGTTAGTGATCATGAAGCTATAAGAAAGCTAGTAGTATTAGAGTATCCAATGCTGATTTAGTTAAGCCAAGTAGGTACAAACCTAAAGTAAGTTTCCTTAACAAGATAAGTCTATAGAGAGGCTAGTACAAGTCTACTACTTAGTGTTAATGGATCTTAATCAGACAAATAGAAGCCTAAGATTTATATGATTAAAGGATGGTGGTCATTATTCTCAAGTCTTTGAGAATAGATGATTAGGTATTGAAGAAGAGTTGTGAGTATACCAAATTAGGAAAAGCCCTAGTAAGATGAATCATCTAGCTTGATCATGAGAAGTCAAGCTAGAGTATGATGAGGTATATAATATGAGTTGTATAGAGCAGTTGGAGGCATTGTAGCTTAATCAAGCTAATAAAAGAACAAACTTGTATTATGGGAGTAGTATCGTACCCATCCCAAAGGGTTGATATCACATGTGATATAGAGAGGATTGTAGTCTTGCAAGCCTTAGAAGCAGTAGCAAGATGGGTTTAAAGGGATTAGTGGATGGAGTTAGAAAGAGCTACATTGATAGACTCCGTAGAGATAGCTAAGAAATGGAAGTTATACACTAGGAGTAAGAATGGAGAATGTGAATAGTTGAGGTGACATGACCATGTTATCATATGATGATGGATATGGTGGAGTCAGATGATTAAGTTATTTAGAAGGATGTGATCTTAGAGAATAAAATAAGATAGATCTATAGAGTATATTTAGGAAAAGAATTCCTTAACTAGGACGCAAGATGATGTAGCCCGACCTTCGGTCGTTACCACATCATGGTCTCCAACTTATGCCAAATCGTCATGGACTCCAAAGGTGAATATGTTCCTCTATACGAGCCAACTTCCTACCCTCTTGAATGGTATACTACTTCATACTCCGTTCCATATCCATGATAGGTTCACACCAACAAGTACGGAGGCACGGGAGGAAGCCTGGAGCACCAAGCCCGACAAGGCAGAGGCTTCGAAGAGAAGACGGAAGCAGCGGTAGCTGGAGCACCGGAGTCTCTGGCCTGCGCACACCGGAGTCTCCGGCCACACCAGAGTCTCCGGCCTGAAGACACCGGAGTCTCCGGCCTGCAGACCCTGGAGCCTCCGGACCCATCTTCGGACCGACCCCCCAGATCGAGCTCGAGGACAGCCTGTTTGCCACTCTGAAGACGGACCAGAGACGGACCGGAGACAGACTGGAGTCTCCGGCCCAGACTGGAGTCTCCGGACCACCACATCGGAGTCTCCGGCCTGAGCGTATGGGCCTGCGTGCCGCCAGCTAGGCCTTTGGCCCATGTACCCCTTAGTCCGCCCAGACTTTGCCCTTTTATTCCTAAAGTACCCTTGAACTAGTGGCTGGCCTATATATAGTGCCCCACCCCCTCATGTAACCCTAGGTATAGATGATAGACTAAAGAAAACCCCCTTTGTGGAATCTCTAGTTTTGCCTCATCTCCTTCTACCAAAGGGGATCGACTATCGTCACCACCTCGTTGGAGTTTGCATCGCGCCTCCCTCGTTGTACAAGGCATTGCCATCGATGTCCCTTTGCCAAGACGTCAAGACCCTCTCCAAGGTGTTCTTCCCTCTCTGCGTGGGATCGAGGGAGCACGTTGACCGATCTTTCCTTGCGAGGATTCTATCGGACCGGTGGCCACCGGCGGGAGAAATCGGCCTTGTACCGTGTGAGTTTTGCGTGTGTTCATCATGTTCTTTGCGAGGTGTGCGTCCGCTTCCGCAACCTTCTCCCTTTCCCCTCGCTTTCCCATCAATTTGGCCACAAGATCCGTGAAGATCGGGCCACCCACGGGGTTACCCCATAACATCTGGTATCAACAGCTTTTGGTTGCCATGGATTTGTCCCCGATTTGGTCTTTTCCCCCATAAATTCGAAAATTCCACCAAAAGTAGCCCCAATTCGTGTTTTGGATCGATCTGTGATTTGAGTGTGTTTTGGTAGGTTTTGATCTGTGGATTACTTGATAAACTTGTTGATCTACCTTCCCCTGCGTTACCATGGCCTAATTCCTTGATTTCCCCCACCAATTTGGTGTTTTGGTTCGAGTTTTTCCACCAAAAACTCGTCCCATTCGTGTTCTGGATGTGCAAAAATCGTCCAGACCGGAGATTCCGGCCCCTAGACTGGATATTCTAGTCCAGACCGGAGTTTCTGGCAAAGTCTCTGCCCCACCTGCTGACAGAAAAACTGCTTCACGGTTTTGCGCATAACTTTTGTATACGAACTCGGTTTTTGGTGTTCTTTAGCTCGTTTTGAAGAGGAGAAGTATCTCTACATCATCATATATGTGGTTCATGCTATATACTCCATCCAAATTCTGTGAGAAAGGCGGAATCCACCAATAAAGGGTGAAGATCGGCGACGAAAGGTATAAAAATTCCGCGACTTCTCCCCACTTGCATCCCTTTGTGAGCTACACTATCTTTGCGTTCAACAAACACCTATTGAGACTAGTTCCTCCTATGATTGTTTGGGATATGCACATTTGATACCTTGTAGAATTCTGAGCAAAAGTTGTGAGCGTGTTATCTCATATAGTTATCTTGTATAGTTGTTGGCACAAGGAAGGGGTAAGTGAAAAAATATAGAAAAAAGAAAAAGAAAGAAAGAAACAATTGCCTCCTAGAATAGGAAGCGCAAGCTCGATGAACATCAAATAGATGGTACTTATTATGCATATCTTGTAGCCCACCAATTTTATTGCAATCGAACTAGCGTCTCTCCTTGCACTTGTGCGACACGAGCTTATACTCTTCGCTAGGTAATCATTTGGTTCTTAGCTCACTTTCTCCGTCGCACAAGTCCCATTTATCCCATCGTGTGTGTTTCCTTGTACATAATTCCTATCTTGTGGATTGACTTGGTTTGCTTTGTGATGTGATCATTGTGGTTCTTGACTTGCCATTACAACATCTTGATTTCGGATTGGTTCTTGACATGCCACCTTCCATACCTATCCACCATAAGCTTTGTGTGTGTGTGTTTTAGTGGTTAGTTGGTTTTGGTGTTCCGCGTGAACTTCACTTTGCTTGGTTTTGATTGCTCTCAAGTGTTGCCACTTGCATGATACTATCTTCCAAGGTAAAGTAAGGTTTGACGTTGCATCCCTAACCCCCATACCACTTCCATATACACCACTTGGTCTTGTGAAGCATGTCTAGGAACTCCGAAACCAAGGATGATATCTATGAAGAATCCACGATGAGCCACCATGCCTACGCCTCCACAAGCATGGATGACATGATGGAGCACTACACCAACAATGGCTCCACATGCTTGGGTGATATGGAGTTCTACAACAACAATAACTCCCCAAGCATGGAAGACTTCAAGAACGACAACGACAAGATCCTCAAGTCGCATCAACCAAGAGGGAGCCTCCACCTCAAGAGCACCAACGTCCAGCATCAAATGGACAACTTCAAGCACGACATGAGCAACTTCAAGCTCGACATGGGAAACGACTTCGCCAAAACCATGAGCATGATGGCCAAGACTAATGATGCTTTGTGCTCATTACAACGCCTCACCAAGAAGAGTGCCAAGGACAAGGAGCATCGTCGCGAGCGTCATGTGGATGACCAAGTGCGCCATCTACATCAACCTTTGGCAAGGCACGCCAATGACCTCCATCAACACCATCATAAGGAACCTTCAACTACTCGTGCCACCACCAAAATGGCACCAAGAGCAAGATCTCCTCCGTGACATCAAGCTTCAAGGCCAAGACTTGCCATCCTAGATGACGCATGCAACTTCATGGATGAGGAGGACAAAGACCTCTACTTCACCAAGTTGGATGAGTACGCCAAGAGGACTACACAAGCCAATGTGCAAGATGGAAATGACAAGGTCGAGAATGGTGAGCATGGGACTTTCCCTTAACCAAAGGAGGCGCATGGAGTTGAGAGAACCGAGCTTACCCCCATATTCTTGAGTGATGATGTGGTACCAATCCCATGTGAGTATGAGAGCCACTTAGCCCACTTGAGTGAGAACAAGAGTGAGGTGAGTGACTCCACCATATGTGAGATTGAGTGCTTCCACTTGGAGGGCATGAGTGATACAGCGAGTGAGTTGAGAGTGGTAGTTGACAGGTCATGTGAGACCACTTTGATTTCTAACGACTTACCCTCTACCTCTAGTGTGTTTTCTCATGATGTGCTAGGTTCCATGGATCAAGAAGCACCAAGCTTGGAGATGATGATGCCTCCAACCAAGAATATGTACATGGTGGATGAAGGTGATGCCATCCCCATATTGGATGAAGAAGTTGCCCACATGGAGGCCAATACTACCACAACACCCACTTCATATGAGAGGTATAAACAAGGTAAGAATATGGGTGTTGATGATGCCATGATCCCACTAGTGGACATGATGACTTGTGATGATTGGCATGCTATGGATGATGTTTGTGATATCACATATGCTTCATTGATTTTTTCCATGTGATACTTTGCCTTTGCATAATGTTGAGCATGTGAAATTATTTGATTGTGATGATGTTGCCATAGACATGCCATGCTCTAAACGTTATGTTGATGATATCATTGCTTGCACTTTGTTGAACAATTGCTCTTTCCAGTGTTTTGCTTGCAATGATGTTACCAATGATAACCCTCGGACAATGCTTTGTCATGGATGTTTTACAATTTCTCCCGTTGCTTGCAATAAGTTGAATAATTGTTCTTTCACTTGTTTTGCTTGCAACAATAATTCTAATATGGTTTATATTGATATGCCCCCCATAACTTTCTCAAATTTTTGAGATTTTGTTAATGGCCATGATAAGCATGTTCCCCACTTGCATACTCACCATGCACCTATGTTACACTTAATTGACACTAATGGTGATGTGCACAAGAAGAGATATGTCATGATGGATGATGTATTTCTCTACCATGCACACACGTTCTTCCTTTTATCTATGATGTGTGTAGGTACCCGAACGATCATGTTAACCTCGGTTGAGCACGAGTTGACAAAAAGAGCTCTAGAGAGTATCCCCCAAGTGAGTTCAAGATCGAACCCAGCTCTGATACCTTTTGCATGCTTTGCATCTTTCATGTTGGCAAATTTCTCTTTCCTATGGTTAGCTTGCAAGCATGTTAATGGTATTCTTTCACCTTGTGACAATCATGTTTCGTTGCTATTGGATATTGATGCTTTGCGTGTTTCAACAAAAATGTTGAACAATTTCTCTTTCCGATGTTTTGTGTGCAACCATAATGCCACTATGAGCATGTATTGTCATGAGAGCTTCCAAGTCACTCGTATAGTTGTTGCAACAAACATAAGGACCACTTGCTCTTTCATATGGTTTGTTTGCAAACATGTTATTTTTGCTTCCGCTTGCGATATGCATACTCCCATGATCTTTGTGTTTGATGATTTGTGTGTGGCATCCAACATGTTGACCAATTGTTCTTTCCAATGGTTGGTTTGCACACATAATGATGTTGTTTTGGATATTCTTCCTCTTGTGTTTTTGCCGAATTCTTAGCTTTGCATCAAAGATGTTGATCAATATTTTAGTCAATTGCTTTGAGCGCCACACTAAGATGTTTTATGGAGTTTTCAAGTTCCCACATTTGGATGATGTTCAAACAATTTCCATGCACTTTGACCTTACATATGCATTCCGTTTACTATACTTGAGTTGTGCTAATCGTGTTGTGAACAAGAATGGACATGCCATAAATGGCATGGTCCTCTATCACACACAAACATATGTTGCTTGGTCTTTGTTGTGTAAAGGTACAATTGCTTACGCGTCAACCTCTATGGAACATAAGTTGACAAGACAAACCGTAGAGATTTACCTATGGCTTCTCCTCATCAAGCTATCTCTACATCATAAGGTGACTTCACTCTACTTGAGGACTCATGCTATAATCTTCATGAATTGGCTACGCTTTGAGTGTTGCTTCGCTTTTGTTGTGAGCTTTGTAGGCTCCATGGAAGGTGAAGGAACATTGAGGTGTTGTCAATTCAATCTTCCGAGGACAACTATATGGTGAACCCCAGGATCAAGAAGGTCTCTCGACATATTCTGCTTTGTGATAAGCGTGTAGAGTCGAGGACGACTCTTTTTGAAGGGAGGGGAGATGATGTAGCCCGACCTTCGATCGTTACCACATCATGGTCTCCAACTTATGCCAAGTCGTCATGGACTCCAAAGGTGAATCTGTTCCTCTATGCGAGCCCACTTCCTACCCTCTTGAATGGTACAGTACTTCATACTCCGTTCCATATCCATGATAGGTTCACACCAACAAGTACGGAGGCATGGGAGGAAGCCTGGAGCACCAAGCCCAACAAGACGGAGGCTTGGAAGAGAAGACGGAAGAAGCAGCAGCTGGAGCACCAGAGTCTCCGGCCTGTGCACATCGGAGTCTCCAGCCTGAAGACACCGGAGTCTCCAGCCTGCAGACCCCGGAGTATCCGGACCCATCTCTGGACCGACCCCTAGATCGAGCTCGAGGACAGTCTGTCTACCACTCCGGAGACGGACCAGAGACAGACCGGAGTCTCTGGCCCAGACCGAAGTCTCCGGGCCACCACACCGGAGTCTCCATCCTAAGTGTATGGGCCTGCGTGCCGCCAGCTGGGCCTTTGGCCCATGTACCCCTTTTATTCCTAAAGTACCCTTGAACTAGTGGCTGGCCTGTATATAGTGCCCCCACCCCCTCATGTAACCCTAGGCATAGATGATAGACTAAAGAAACCCCCCTTTGTGGAATCTCTAGTTTTGCCTCATCCCCTTCTACCAAAGGGGATCGACTATCGTCACCACCTCGTTGGAGTTTGCATCGCGCCTCCCTCGTTGTACAAGGCCTTGGCATTGGTGTCCCTTTGCCAAGACGTCAAGACCCTCTTCAAGCTGTTCTTCCCTCTCCATGTGGGATCGAGGGAGCACGTTGACCGATCTTTCCTTGCGAGCATTCTACCGGACCGGTGGCCACCGGTGGGAGCAATCGGCCTTGTATCGTGTGAGTTTTGCGTGTGTTCATCGTGTTCTTTGCGAGGTGTGCGTCTGCTTCCGCTACCTACTCCCTTTCCCCTCGCTTTCCAATCGATTTGACCATGAGATCCGTGAAGATCGGGCCACCCACAGGGTTACCCCATAACACAAGCTTAGTGAAGTGTTGAGGATAGGAATTCTGGAGAAACCTTTAATCAAGATCACCTTAAGAGGCATATCAATATCTCACTCTGAGTTGAGACATCAACTATAGTTACCAAGTTAGAAATAAACCCTTAACTTTTGATCCGTAAGAATAATTATGAATTTGGGTGAATAATTTGAATTCATATTTAAAATTTGAACAATTTGAAAACTAGAAGTAATTAGTGTTTATTTGATCTCGAAAAGAATTTAGTTATTATTGTTTGAATATTTCACAATTATAAAACAATAAGAGATATGGAGAACAATACAAGTATATAACTCAAATAGTACTTCTTAATTCTTTCCTTCCACAAGTATTAAATAAATACAAATCTATTTGAAGTAAAACATTACAGAGACATTCTCAAAGAAATGAAAGCTTTATTAAATAATGAATAGATATTATATTGATCTTTACAAAGAGTAGAAATAAAAGATTACAAAAATAAAATAAAATAAAATAAAGCCCTAAATTAATACTTATCTAGTCCTAAACTATTTCTCCTGATCGCTCGAACTTGTACCTGCAAACAGAGACAGAAAAATGAAATAAACAAAGAAGGGATTAGTGTTAGTTTGCTCTTAGTTTCCAACAGTGTAATGCACTGTTCTCTAAACATCATTGAGCCAAAAAAAATTTAAAAAGAAGGGACAAAACCATCAAGTTGCATAATTTGTTTTTTTTCACAATTCTAGTCTCGGTACAACATCACAGGCATGGGGCAAGTTTCACCAGGACAATAAGAAATAAAAGGATGAGGAGTGAAAGTCAATTCACTTGATCTAATCCACAAACAACCAAGCAGCAAGGCAGCTTAGTCACCTAAATGCATGTAGTGTGATGTCCAAACAGCAACAACAGCACAGACAGTCAAAAGGTTTTCATAGCCGTAGCATAGCTACTAGGGAGCTCGTTTCCTTCTCTTCTCAAGCATACACCAAGAACTCATTTAGATTACCAAACCAACCATAAAATCACCATAGAATGGTGACATAAGGAGGGGTGGTGCAGGAGGATAGCAAGGACGAGTACAAGGTCACGGGAGCAAGGAGGACCAGAACCAGAACCTGGGGTGTGCAGAACAAGCTCCATGGGGTGATCAAGTCACCAAGATCAAGCCAGCAACATCAAGCAACACCACAACATCACCAACAATCAAGTTGTGTGGTGAGTATATACAAAACCATCACATGTTAAAGCTTATCTGAGCATGTGTTGTTTCATATAAGATCTTCTCAGAAAACACCTAAGTGGGGTGTATCCATCACATAAGAAATAAAATAAAGCCCAAACCATCAATATTTTCAAGCCACACCAAGTTCCAGCCTTTGCATCACTGATCTTGGATAATAGCACATGTTTCTACATCCACATATACATCGGCCTTAAGTGAATATTTCTAGGCACATAGTAGCACCTTAGGAACTATTTCATCTTAAGGATCTATATTAAACAGCATGAGCTAACAAGTCATTTTCTTAAAGATCTATAAGAATCCTTGTTTTACACTTAATTGTTGGCTCGTGGTTGATGTCGAGCTCGTTGGGGAACCCCAAGAGGAAGGTATGATGAGCACAACAGCAAGTTTTCCCTCAGTAATGAAACCAAGATTTAATCGAAACAGTAGGAGCAAGGAAACACCCCAAAGGTGTTGCCAGCTGGACTTTGGCAGGGCGCACTACCGGCGCCAGCAGCAACGTGGAGACCTGCACAACACAACCACAGAACTCTGTCCCCAACTTATAGTGAGGTTGTCAATCTCACCGGTTTTGCTAAAAACAAAGGATTAAATGTATTGTGTGGAAGAAAGTAATTGCTTGTAGAAAGTAAACACAAAACAGTAAACAGTTGATTGTAGATTGATGGTAAAAGAAAGGACCGGGTCCATAGTTCACTAGTGGTGGCTCTCCTTAAGATAGATGAAATGTTGGGTGAACAAATTACAGCGGGGCAATTGACAAACATCGAGAAAGCAATATGCATATACTACTCATCTTGACTCCTTTGAGATTCGATTAGGCATTACAACATTATACATAGATCGTAATCCAACTGCATCTATGACTAATAATCTACCTTCAGGTTATCATCCGAACCCACTCCAGTATTAAGTTGCAAGCAACGGATAATTGCATTACGCATTGCGTGTAAAGTAAACAATACGATTGTTCTATGAACAAATATTGTTGTTTTCTCCCTAGTAGCAACATCACATCTAGTACCTTAGAGATTTCTGTCACTTCCCTAGATTACTAGAGGCATGAACCCAGTATCGAGCATAAATACTAACTCTTGGAGTTGCTAGCATCTACTTGGCCAAGATAGCTACTAACAACGAAAAGCATGCAAGATCACAAATAACAAAGACATGATAGAATCAATAATCAATCTAAAATAACATCTCAATATCCATCGGATCCCCGCAAACACAACATGTAGAAATTACAAATAGATGATCTTGATTGAACGGAGCTCACAAGATCTAAACCTGATAGCACAAAGGAGGAGAATCAGCTATCTAGCTACTACATGGACCCGTAGTCCAGAGATGAACTACTCGCGCATCACACCAGAGGCTTGCATGATGATGAAGAAGGCCTCCAGGGTGAATTCCCCTCTCCGGCAGGGTGCCGAGAAGAGCTTCAGATCCCTCCCGATCTAGGGATGGAGATGACGGCGGCTACAGACTCTTTCGTGGAATTTTGATCGGGTACTTAGGGTTTCTATATCGAAGGCATCTTATAGGCGAAAGGGGAGACCGAGGGGGTGCCTGGGGCGGCCAGATCACCCCCTGGTGCGTCCAGGCCTGGCCTACGTAGCCAGGTGGTGTGGCCAGGCCCCAGCCCCTCTCCGTCTCGTATTCTGTCTCCTGGTGTCCCTTGGTGAAAAACTAACTTTGGCTTTTGTCCCGTTCAATTCCGAGAATATTCATTTTTTGACTTTCCTAGAACCAAAAACAACAAAAACCAGGCAGCTGGCACTATGGCTCTTGTTAATAGGTTAGTCCAAGAAATCATATAAAAAGTACTCCAAAGTGTGGACAAAACATAAGAAAGTAGATAAAACCAAGCATGGAACATCAAAAATTATGGATACGTTAGCAACATATCATTAATATCAAGACACATCTGTGAGGATCAGCAGGTAAAAACTTTAGTTCTTACCTAGTTATGCCTCAGAGCAACATCATAGGGCAAAGAATATTCATATGCATCATAGGTTAATGTATCCAACAGAAGTTTCAACCCATTTTAGCCCAAGCCACACTAGGACACATGTAGAATTTAGCCCAGTACTAGAATGAACACTTGTGTACCATTCCAAGGAAGGTGTCACAGGTATCCATTCTAAACCAAGAAAATCATACACGGAAATTATGCAAGTAAACTTGGACAAAGTTACTCAATAATTTTCCTAGAATAAATAACCAAGAATCATATTTACATGTACACAATCTATCATAATTAGAGAATCATTTGAGTATCAAATCAACCCCAATCTTAACATATCAACACATGCCAGCGTATCAGAATTCAGTGAACCATTACTAACAGTGCGACTGCCAGTACCAAGAACATTAAACAGTAGTGAAAACCACACCACTAGAATCAATAGCCAACAACTTAGCACGGCATCACCACAAGTACTTCTAAATCATTCATTAACCTTAATAATCAACACAGAGGGATAGAACCCTAACAGCACAGATGAACCCTAATTAGGGTGTTCCTCACCATAATCACACAGAGGACAACAAGAGAGGCAGAGGAAGAATAAGATGGGGAAGCAGAAGCACTTACTCATGGTCCACGCTGAAAATTATAAGAGGAAGCAAAATCACCGGCGAGTGCACACGGTGGCACGACGAGCACCCGAGGGCACTGCAACCCACGCCGAGCCATGAGGCGACGACCACAACCACACGAGCAGCAGCGGAAGCACCATAGGGCCACCAAAGTCGCAGCACAGTATCACAGGGGCGGCGGAACACCACATCGCCGGCAACCACCAAACCATTGGGATCGGGGTGGAGGCAGTCTGGCTAGAAGAAGCACCCAGCAACAAATTGAACTGGACCAAATGGCGGAGCAGCGTCGACTACCTCG
Organism: Avena eriantha; assembly: GCA_910589775.1. Taxonomy (NCBI): domain Eukaryota; kingdom Viridiplantae; phylum Streptophyta; class Magnoliopsida; order Poales; family Poaceae; genus Avena; species Avena eriantha. The sequence goes on from OU342740.1 coordinate 487,580,531, forward strand.
CCATGCACCACGGCGGCGGTCGGAGAGGCCTGGGGAGGCCGGAGTCACGCGACGACGGCGTCGGTGGCACAACATCTCCGCGGGGGAGCGAGAGAGAAAGGTGAACACGCACGAGAGAGAGAGTGGTGCGGGTGGTACTAGGTCACTCGACCCGAAAGGGTTTGACCAAAATACCCCTAGAACTTAAAAGGTTCTAAGAAATAAAATAAAAATCCTAAAAATAAATAAAAATCATTTTTTACATACAAAAATAAATCCACTATTTCATAAAAATACTAACTTATTTTTTCTACAAATAAATCTGGAAGCAAATATACAAAAACATTTAATCCTTTGTGGAATTTTATGAAAATAAAAACAACACTTATAATTAAATAAAAACCATTTTTAAGATCTTGAATAAATATATTTTACTAGAAAAATACTAAATATATTATTCCAAGGGTTTTTAAGATTTTAAAGTAATAAATCCTTATCTTTTTTAAAAAATACCTATTTTGTAAATTCTTTAAAAACACTTCTTAAATAAGAAATAATCACAATATTATATAAAACCTTAGATCTAAATTCTAATTCCAAAACCCTAATTAGAGTCCCTAATAATAATATTTAAGTGTAAACTATCAGTTTTTAGAAAACTCTTTAAAACCATAAATCCAAATTATACCAACTATTTTAAACGTTGTCTATTTCTTAATCATGCTTAACATGGTTTTAAACCTTAACACATTAATGAGATCATTTAAATTTGCTTTCATTAATAAGTCAAAGCATTTCCATTATAGCAAATCACCTTTGAACTTATCATTCACTTAAATTGGAAGTGAATGAATTCTCACTCCTAACCATCTTTATATTAACCCTAGAATTCAATAATAATCTAGATACATCAGAACCCTAAGTGTATTTATGTTCCTTTTAAAGTTAACTTTGGTCTACAAAAGTTATAGGCATAAGGACCAAATTATATTATGTTTTTATAGTTAACTTTGGTCTGATTTCAATTAAACCTCAAAAGCATCTCAAATCCAAACCTATCGAACCAACGCAAATGACATCGATCACATTCTATTACTCACACAGATTATTTATACCTTGCCAAAGAAACTTTTTCTTCAAAAGTTATTCTTTTTTCCACTTCAAACTAAAACACTATGATAATTGTTTCAGCTCTTACCAATCTAAAATGTAAACTTTCATAATAGTTACATAATACCAAATAACTCTAATTATGTGTTGTTATACTTACTTTGAATCATACAAGTTAGTATTAAGTTCCTTGTATTTATATATTTGTTGTAAAGTAAACTTATATGCAAACCAAATCTTAAAGAAATCACCCAAACTTAACCTATTCACCATATTGGGTATTACTCTAGGGTTTTCCAAACTGCGTTACATTACTTATGCATCACAACATATTGCTTCTTTAAACATTCGTCTTTATCGGGCCAATGATGCTAATTTTAGATTTTGGATCTTCTATTGTATTGAAGACCGTGAGTGCATAATCTTGCAATCACAAAAGGCAAGTTCACACTTGCTCATGTCCTTTGATTATTTTCTATCAAATGCTTGTAACTCAAATGTTGTCATCACCTGCATTTCAAAAAGATCAGAAAATACTATTTTCATAATAATATGATTATGGATTATTTACCAAGTGGTAATAATCTACTGATACAGTTCTAGTGGTAAAGGAACATAATATCTAGGACTTAACAACCTATGTCGCTAGTGATTCTAGCACCGTATATTACGCGTTAACCATGAGATTTGGAATGGGACAAAGAAGCCAGCTGGATCTTCTTCCTTTCGCATGGACGGATGACCTTATCGTGAGGTTGTAGCTTCCTTGCAGGGACTCAGCAGATGGGTGGGACTCCTAGATACCCACAGGTATATCTGCCTATATGGGGATTGCCAGGGACATGATATGCTCACTGGAGTCTCCAAGGGGTTGCTAGGGTTATATCTGCCTGTATGGGGGTTAACGGAGGTATATCTGCTTAGGGAGGTCGTGTCTTCATGTGGGGCCGCGGAGAAGGGCAGTGATTTCTTGGATCATCTACTGGGCCCCACATCAAGGAATTGTGGATGGGAATAAGCTGCCCGGTTGTGCAACAAGGATTTGGTCTCTCATGGGTAAAGGAACACACCTCTGCAGAGTGTAAGAACTGTGACATGTTACTCCCTGTTCCGAGAAGGAGCTACGAATGCGGCAGGAAAGGAACTCCATGAAAGTTCTGGTAAACCTGTGAAGGCTAACAGATATAGCTTTTCAGAATAAAAGCAACCTTTGAAGAAATGTTTACGAAAACCTGCATTGCCTACGACCTATGTTCTATGGCTATAGATAGTGCATCAAACACTCCTTTTTAGTGAACTTGCTGAGTACACTCATACTCAACCGTACCTTCTTAACCCTTGCTAGATTCTGAAGCCGTTGAAGATGACATCAACACTAACTTATGCTCAAGAAACCATCATCGATAGCTCAAGTTCTTCAATAAAGTCAATGAAGTCAACATATTCATCAACCGAAGTGAAGACAAAGATCCTGATTAGATAAGAGTAGATACTCTAGCCATAAAACCTACTTCTGTAGAGCATTGCATTAGTAGGAATTGCAGGCCAGATAGTTTAGATACTAGTCTTTTAAGCCAGATAGTTCTGAGCTATTATTTCTGGTTCTTCTTTGTAAAAAGTTTCTTCCTCTCTCTTTAACCTAGAATGTTCTCTCGATCTTTTGTAAAGAGTCGAGTTGTAATCTATAGTCATGTCTTGGACATGTTGTGTTTCTGTTGTACCACTCTGAGGGATGTAATACTAGTGAACGGTGTTTCATCACTGTTATGTCAACAACTATAGTGCACTACATCATGCAGTGGTATGCTAGGTCACCGCAAGTCATTACTCATACTCCCTATACCTGGCTCAATCCTCGGGGTCTTGGGTACCTGACAAGTCCTTAGTTTGAGGCAAGAGAGGATACAATAATCATCATGCCATACAAACTAATACATGATCCCATCTATGATAAATAACATGCACAAACTCTACATGGCTAGGACGAAGTCCTTAGCCCAAGGAGAATTACTCACATATAGAGATTAGATCAACAATCATGAGATTGATAGAAACTAGTCTTACAATGTCGCCAATCGAAGAAGAGATATAACAAGTTGTGGAATATGGCTACGGTGGTGGAGAAGGATTTTGAGATTAGATCTAAGTCTATTCCTCTGGTGGCTGATGATCTGGGGCAAGGGCTCTTGAGGCCCTTTTCTCGTTGCCCAAGGCTTCTTCTATAGGGGTCCCTTCACGAAAGTTGTTACGCTTGACCTAGCAACATCGATGGCAACTATACGACCGGAATATTGTTCCGGTCCTATAGTTGGTCGTTAAAGCACCTGCCACTGATGAGTCCATAGTTGCATCATGTTTTACATTATTATTTTGCATTGTAGATGTAGGATATTGGTATTTTAGGGTGCTCGCGCACATTTTATGTTTGTTTTCACTAGGATCAGGACAGATGATGGATCCAATGGATAGAATTCTTGGAGCAGCTGTACTGTGGAGAAAAGGAGTCAAAAACAACGCAAATCTCTTATTTGGGAAATATTAATAATACCAGAAGAAAACCAGAAGCGAACAAGGGAGGTAGAGAGTCCAACGACCAACTATATGACTGGAGAAACTTTCCAGCCGTATAGTTAGCGCCGCCTCTTCCTTATCAAATAGTTTCACCCCGTGCAATTGGTTCGAGGATATGACATACAAAACACCCAGAAATCGAAGAAACCTCACCTCCGGAAGGCATCTAGAGGAGGAACTCCTCCACAAGGGATCCATCTTCGCCCTGCACAAATCAGGGAGGCTAAGGCATCGATCTTCATCATCCACCGCTGCATCACCACCATCTCCATCCATCCCAACTACATCTTGTCTATATCTTGTTGTAATTTCCGTACTCGTTGTGGATTTATACAAGTACTATTCATCTATGATAGTTTCCATTACCATTGATATGATATTGATTGCCTCCATGTCTGAGTAGATCATTAGTTCTTGGGGAGATGGAGAAACCCTAGTATGAGATTGCAATAAGATAAAGTCTATTATGATATTCATCGTTGTGACCATGTGTTAGATTTTGTACATCTTGATGTTGAGAGAAGTCGACCTCGCAATATTTGCCTCTCGTGGGGACTCGATGGAGGAAACTACTAGTTGGTAGATGGAGGTGTGATAGCACTTACAGTGACTATTAAGCTATAGGCACCCCTGACGTATCAACTTGGGAACCGAGGAAACTCACGGAACACTATCCATGCGATGTGATACGTGCTACGGGATTATGTTCCTTAATAGCATAATAATTCAATTGATGTTGATTGCTGACTGTTGTCGTTATGAGGATGATGTGAGCAGCAGTTGCTGCCTATTTGTCCAATTACGGAGTTCCTCCCACACATACATAGTTGAGAATGTTCATGATGCTAATCTTTATCGTAGACCCTTATAATAATAGTGGTGTATCCGCTACTCCCTGAGAACACTGTTTCCCTACTATAGTTCCAATCTCCCTGAGAACCAGTAGGAGCAAGGAAACACCTCAAAGGTGTTACTAGCTGAGCTTTGGCAGGGCACACTACCGGTGCTAGTAGCAACGTGGAGACCTACACAACACAACCACAGAACTTTGTCCCCAACTTGCGAGGAGGTTGTCAATCTCACCGTGTTTTGCGGAAAACAAAGGATTAAACGTATCGAATGGAAAGAAGTAAAAGTTTGCAGAAAGAAAACACAAAGCAGAAACAGTTTATAGATTGTATGTAAAGTAAAGGACTGGGATCCATAGTTCACTAGAGGTGGCTCTCCTTAGATAGATAACATGCTGGGTGAACAAATTATAGCGGGGCAATTGACAAACACCGAGAAGCAATACATGCATATACTAATCATCTTGACTCCTTTGAGACTTGATTGGGCATTACAACATAATACATAGACCGCCATCCAACTGCATCTATGACTAATAATCCACCTTCAGGTTATCATCCGAACCCCCTCCAGTATTAAGTTGCAAGCAACAGATTATTGCTTTACGAACTGCGTGTAAAGTAAACAATGCAATTGTTCTATGAACAAAGGATCGTAGTACCTTAGAGATTTCTATCACTTCCCCGGATTACCAGAGGCATGAACCCACTATCGAGCATAAATACTAACTCTTGGAATTGCTAGCATCTACTTGGCCAAGATAGCTACTAACAACAGAAAGCATGCAAGACCTCAAATAACAAAGACATGATAGAATCAATAATCAATCTGAAATAGCATCTCAATATCCATCGGATCCCCGCAAACACAACATGTATGAATTACAAATAGATGATCTTGATCATGAACAGAGCTCACAAGATCTAAACATGAAAGCACAAAGGAGGAGAAACTAGCCATCTAGCTACTACATGGATCCGTAGTCCAAGGATGAACTACTCACGCATCACACCGAAGGCTTCCCCTCTCCGGCAGGGTGCCGGGAAGAGCTTCAGATCCCCCCGATCTAGGGACAGAGACGACGGCGGCTAAAGACTCTTTCGTGGATTTTTGATCGGGTACCTAGGGTTTTCATCCCGAGGGCAACTTATAGGCGGAAGGAGAGGCCGAGGGGGTGCTGGGGTCGGCCAGACCACCCCCTGGCGCGGGCCAGGCCTGGCCGCGTGGCCAGGTGGTGTGGCCGGCCCCCAGCCTTCTCTGTCTCGTATTCTGGCACTTGATCCCTTCCGGAAAAATAGGCACTTTGGCTTTTGTCCCGTCCAATTCCGAGAATATTCATTTTCTGATTTTTCTGGAACCAAAAACAACAGAAAACAGGCAGCTGGCACTGTGGCTCTTGTTAATAGGTTAGTCCAAGAAATCATAATAAAAGTACTCCAAAGTTGGAACAAAACACAAGAAAGTGGATAAAACCAAGCATGGAACATAAAAAATTATAGATACATTTGCAATGTATCAACATCCCCAAGCTTAACTCCTGCTCATCCTCGAGTAGGTAAGTGATAAAAAGAAATAATTTTTGAGGTGACATGAACCATCAAAACTTGATCAAAGTATTTGCAAAACTCAAAGCTGGGATCATAGTACTTCAATCATAACATGAAAGACAAAGTTCTAGAAATAAGCAAAGAAACTATGATACAACATGAAAAGGCACAAACAAAAGATTCATGAATAACATGCTTTGTAAGACGTTTGTTTGTTGAACATAAAGAAAACATAGCATAATAGTATTCAGCTTGTCCCTCAATAGAGTAGCAAATATAAATGCATAGGACACCTTCAAAGTTCATAAGAGTGACTAGATACAATAGCTTCAAACAAGCAATAACAAGTTATGCATCAATCAACTAGTCTTGGGACAATGCACATAGAACTAAGAATGGCCACTATGCTCTCAAAGTAGTGCATAAAGATAGAAGGTGGAGACTCAATATAATGGTGGAAGAAAAGCCTTTGTAAAAGGAAGTAGGGATTCAAGTCTCATAAAGAGCTTCCAAAAATTATGGTACTTATAGCTTTCAGCTCTCATTGCCCCTATCATAAGCATCTTGAAGGTGATTAAGGTTAAAGTGACACAACTAAGAGGATATGATTGACAAGTTATAAACCGAAATCTCATGCCCCTTACTTACGAAGACCGATCCTCATGCTACTCAACTTCAGTCACGAGTAAGCTCTTGTCATTGTAAGTATATGTGTATCATTAAGAACCGCCAACGGGGTACCCCTTGCACATGATACAGGAGCTTTCCCATAACCAAAATGACAAGGCAAGCAGACAATGAGCATCTCAGCGATCTTTTTATTTGCTATTTGCATAGGTTTTTATTGAGGATGCTTCATAGAGTGCTCATTATGGTGATGCTGCAAGTTTCCACCATGATTAGGCATGGCTTAGGCTAGCGGCCCAGGCGTTTCTCTAACACATATACAAACTCCATGATGTTACAAGTTCCACATTTATTTCACACCGCCGGGATCCTTAAGCAAAAGAACATAATATCAACGGGGTACAAAGTACAAGTGCAATGTTGAAAGCGTTCCCCATGGTACATGGTTCTGTTAATTTCAACTTATAAAGCGCAAGCATATACGCAACAAAGAAGGACCCAATGGTTCAAGTTTATTAGAGGCAATAAAGTAAAGTGTGCCATCAAGTTCGTGAGAGCTTTAATCACTAGTTTTCTCATAACAAGTGGAAGGTAAACAAAAGCATGAATATACTTGGAATAGCATAAGCTAATAGGTAGGTATGGTGGACTCTTTGGAAAAACTTGGTTTAGGGAGTTGGATGCATGAGTGAAACTCATACTTGGTTGTGGAGGCTAGCAAAAGACTGGGAGCGACAAACTAAGAGAGCAATAATGGCCATAATCATGCAGAACGACAAAACATCATTGATCAAAGCATAAAGTGATACTACGAGTTGAAAACTAAAGGATCATAAAGGCTATGGTGACTTGAGATAGTCATAACATGGTGTGAGCATGCGCCAAGTCAACCCAAATAAAGCATCAAAGGAGAATACCACTATACTATGTTTTAATATGCTAAAACAACGCATGATTCATCTAAGGCACATTAAGCAATCTCAATTGGTTATAACAAGTCATGCTACAACAAAGAATACTAAGCATCAAGCCAAAAAAAAATCGAGCATGGCATGACAAAGCATAGGCCACAGTCAAAAACGAGCTCGTTTTACCACATAAGCATAAACTTTCCTACTCTTTTCCCAACCAAACCAAATATTTGTAAACCAAAGTGTGAAAGAGGGGGTCCAACCAACTTATTCAGAAAACTAAGAAAACCAAGCAAACTAAAAACCAAAACGAAAATGAAAAAGAAGACGCTCCAAGAGAAACACAACTGTGCACGAAACAATAAAAATAAAGCGTTTGGAAGAAACCTGGAATTTTTATTGATGAAGAAGGGGATGCCTTGGGCATCCCCAAGCTTTGACGCTTGTACTTCTTGGATATTTCTTGGGGTGACACGCGTGGCATCCCCAAGCTTGAGCTTTAGTCCATCGTTCATCTCGTTACTCATTCCTTCCATACACCTGGAATTTTTCCTTCATACAAAACATCACACAATCTCATTAGCAACATTAGTGCACTTAAGATAAATAAGTCTCAAGGTTCAGTTCTAACACCAAATAAACTTCCATTAGAACACTAGCTACTGTAGCACTTCCCTCAAAAAGCTCAATTCCCCAAAGGAACTCAAGAAGGAACTAACAAGAAGAAAATGCAGAAAAATGGCAGAAATCTGTCAAAACAGACCAGCAGGTAAAGACGATTTTTTTCGAAGACCTTCTGTTGCTCAAATCGAAAAGTGTTGAACTAACGAAAGTTAGATAACAACCTAGGGCAGAAGCACAAAAATTACAGCTCAATCCGACCTACAGAGCTCTCTCAGGAATTTTTACGGTGAAGCACAGAAATCTATTTCAGGACAGCAACTTTCCCAATCATTACTTCACTCTCATTAGAGGTTACTCTTGGCACAAAAAGAAAATAAAAAGGATAAGGAGAGGTTATTACAGAGGTAATAACTTCCAAGACTCAACTAAAACTCTTGGGTTATCACCCAACAAGTACTTTTCTTTAACGACTTTAAGTTAGGCATAAGAACCAAAGAAAGAATCAAGTGTTCTCAAATGAAGAAGCATTAAGATCAATACCAAAAATATTTTCAACAAGGCAAGGTATATCATCCAAATAAGTTCTAGAGGATCCTCTCTCAATGCTCTTGGGTTCACTATTCTCATCAAAAGGGTTTGCAGGAACAATCCAATCAAGATTCTTTTCTATGGCATCATGTATTGCTACTAGTTTAAAGGGTATTGGTATCTTAGGTTCCTCCCAATAGGTTCGGTTTTGTTCATGTTTTCTCGTGTACCAACAACATCTACACATGAGCCTAGCATATTGAAATGTTCAAAAACTTTTCTAGCTTCCTTGGCAACATCATAGAACTCCTTAAACAAAGTTTCTAGAATAAAATCCCTCTTTTCAGGGTTCTCAATTTCTTTAAGCTTAAGAAACATTACTTGCATTAAGGGGTTGAGGTTAACAAACCTAGCTTCTAACATGTGAATTAAAGAAGCTGCAGCAATCTCATAATTTGGAGCAAGTTCTACAAGGGATCTATCCTCAGTATCTTCATGTTTGCTAACATGATTAAAGAATTCTTCAATGTTATCTTTCCCAATTATAGAACCACTACCAATTGGAAGGTCTTTCATGGTGAATGTAGGGATCAACATGGTGAGCTAAGGGAGAGGTGACAACTAAGGGAGACTTAATTTTTTTGTGTTTTCAAATAAGAAAGAAAACAAGTAAACTAATTTTTTTGTGTTTTTTTAAGAACAAAACAAGCAAACAAAGCAAAAAAGAAACTAAGCAAAACAAAAACAACAAAGTAAAGAGATTGGTTATGAGGGACTCCCCTTGTGAAGATGTCCTTGACTCCTCGGCAACGGCGCCAGAAAAATGCTTGATGGCTCAATGCACGACGCCCAGAAAAATGCTTGACGGCGGTGTTGATGTAGAGCTCGTTGGGAACCCCAAGAGGAAGGTATGATGAGCACAACAGCAAGTTTCCCTCAGTTATGAAACCAAGGTTTAATCGAACCAGTAGGAGCAAGGAAAGACCTCAAAGGTGTTACTAGCTGAGCTTTGGCAGGGCGCACTACCGGTGCTAGTAGCAACGTGGAGACCTGCACAACACAACCACAGAACTTTGTCCCCAACTTGCGATGAGGTTGTCAATCTCAACGTGTTTTGCGGAAAACAAAGGATTAAACGTATCGAATGGAAAGAAGTAAAAGTTTGCAGAAAGAAAACACAAAGCAGAAACAGTTTATAGATTGTATGTAAAGTAAAGAACCGGGATCCATAGTTCACTAGAGGTGGCTCTCCTTAGATAGATAACATGTTGGGTGAACAAATTACAGCGGGGCAATTGACAAACACCGAGAAAGCAATACATGCATATACTAATCACAAATAACAAAGACCTGATAGAATCAATAATCAATCTGAAATAGCATCTCAATATCCATCGGATCCCCGCAAACATAACATGTATGAATTACAAATAGATGATCTTGATCATGAACGGAGATCACAAGATCTAAACATGAAAGCACAGAGGAGGAGAAACCAGCCATCTAGCTATTGCATGGATCCGTAGTCCAAGGATGAACTACTCACGCATCACACCGGAGGCTTGCATGGTGATGAAGAAGGCCTCCAGGGTGAATTCCCCTCTCCCGCAGGGTGCCGGGAAGAGCTTCAGATCCCCTCGATCTAGGGACAGAGACGACGGCGGCTACAGACTCTTTCATGGATTTTTGATCGGGTACCTAGGGTTTTCGTCCCGAGGGCAACTTATAGGCGGAAGGAGAGGCCGAGGGGGTGCTAGGGTCGGCTAGACCACCCCCTGGCGCGGGCCAGACCTGGCCGCGTGGCCAGGTGGTGTGTCCGGCCCCTAGCCCTTCTCCGTCTCGTATTCTGGCACTTGATCCCTTTCGGAAAAATAGGCACTTTGGCTTTTGTCTCGTCCAAATCCGAGAATATTCATTTTCTGACTTTTCTGGAACCAAAAACAATAGAAAACGGGCAGCTGGCACTGTGGCTCTTGTTAATAGGTTAGTCCAAGAAATCATAATAGAAGTACTCCAAAGTTGGAACAAAACACAAGAAAGTGGATAAAACCAAGTATGTAACATCAAAAATTATAGATACATTTGCAATGTATCATAGGTCTTTTAGTTTTTGCTTATTTATTTTTGTCTTGCTAAATTTTGTTTTGAGTTACAGGTTTCCACCAATATGATGGAATTTGAGCATATGACCAGTGCTAACCCACTCAACCACTTTGGGAAGCCCTGTGATATTTATAAAAGAGACAACTCCAATGAGAATACAAGGGGGTTTGAAATAAATCCTCTACTACTTAGTATTCTACATAAGAAGAAATTTACTGGAGATGAAGAAGATCTTGATCCATATGAGCATATTGCATGTTTCGAAGATATATGTGGCACTTTTCTATTGACGGGATATACCGCTGATGAGGTAAGGGTTAAACTTTTTAGTCGGACTTTAACAAGTACATCTCTCTCATGGTATAGATCTCTACCCCTAAAGCCCTACTACTTGGGATAATCTGGCCTGTGAATTTCTATCAAAATATTATCTATTATCAAAATCTTTTGGAATCAGGCGTCTTATAATGACTTGGAAGAATCGTTCTAATGAAGGACTAGTAAGAGCTTATATTAGATTTAAATATTTACTATGACTATGTCCTCATCATGATCTGCCTGCATGGTATTTAGTACATATCTTTTATGGCGGTTTAATTGAACGTAATAAAATTGAACTAGACTCTTTTGCGGAAGGAGCCTTTATGAATCTTCCTATACCTAAAGCTTGGGCTTTACTTTATAGAATCCGTGATCATAGAGTTTCATGGAATTTTGGTCTAGGAAGCGAAGGGGGTGTAGAAATAGAGCATGATTGTATTCATGATTACAATTAAAAAGGCCATGTTAAATAATTACCTAAAGAACTTTATTTGGATTCAGATCTTGTGTTGCAAGTTGTTAAACCTTTTACATAACATATCAAAGCTCCAAAGGAGGGTCCAGTCAAGTATGATCCATCACCCGAACCTGAAAGGAAGAAAGAGGATAAAGCAACACTGGCCTCCATAGAACCAATATATGAAATGCCTTTCCCTAACACTACATAAAAGCATATTTTTGAATATGAACAGGTCAAAATAGTACAGGAGAAGAAGGAGGACGAAAGCATGCCAGAAGAAGTGGAACATCTAGAAGAAATCAAAGATGAGCATGTAACCAAGGAAGCCATTATGGCTATGTACGCACATTGTAACATAGCTAAACTTGATGAAGAGACTTCCATATTGGTTGAAGGTAAAACAAAGGTAAAAGATGTGGGTAAGCCTATTCTTCCCTGCATATTTAAAGAAACCTCGCATTACTGTTTATGTGATCTTGGCACCAATGTTAATGTTATATCTTATGACTTCTACTTAAAAATAAAAGAAGAAATAGAACCGGCTACAATTGAAAATACTGATATGACAATTATGTTAGCCAATAAAAACCTTAGATTCCAATGGGATTAGTTGAAGATGCAACTATCACAATTGGCAAAAAAACTTTCCTATCGATTTTGTAGTTGTTGATATGCCAGCTGACACTCTTTGCCCAATTATATTCGGAAGGAACTTTTTGGGTGATATAGGTGCCTATGTTAATTTCAAGGAGATTGTGTCTCTTAAGCTTGGGGGAATGGAAAATAAATTCCATTTTTCCAAATTTAAAGACAGGCCTCCACAAATACAAGAAGAAGAAGACAGAACTATTGAAGAAATGGCGGCTCTTTTGTTTAGTAATCAAGAATAGAAATAGATCAAACTCCAAATTATGAAGAAATAGTTATGGAGGACAAGTCCCTGGGAGAACTAGAAGATGAATTCGATTCACTTCCCATTTTGGGACCTCCAATCGATGAGGCTTCTGAATAGCCAGAAAAGAGAGGGGACGGAGAACTTCCACCCCCAGAATTGAAGACTCTAGCAGAAAATCTTAAATACAGGTTTTATATGATACAAATAAATTTCCTATTATTATTAGTGCTAAACTCTCAGGAGAAGAAGAAGAACTCGTGAAGTTACTTAAGGAGCATCGCCAGGCCTTTGGGTACTCAATGGATGACTTGAAGGGCATCAGTCCCATGATAGTTGTCCATCGAATATTCATGGAAGAAGGTGCTAAACCAGTTGCAGAATTTAATAGAAGATTGAAGCCTGAAATGAAGGAAGTGGTAAGAAAAGAAATTGTACGCCTATTGGATGCAGGTATAATCTATCCTGTTAAAGAGAGTGAATGGGTAAGTCATGTTCACTATGTTCCTAAGAAGGGCGGTTTTACTTATGTTCCTAATGAAAACAATGAATTGATACCTACTAGAACCATTGTTAGGCATATGATGTGCACAGACTTCAGGAAACTAAATAAAGAGACTAGGAAATATCACTATCCATTACCATTCATAGATCAAACTTTAGAAAGGTTAGCAAACCATACTCATTTTTGCTACTTGGACGGGTACTCTGGTTTTTCTCAAATAGTTGTTCATCCTGATGACCAACTTAAAACAACTGCTATTAGTCCTTGCAGTTTACATGCTTACCGACATATGCCTTTTGGTTTATGTAATGCTCCAGCTACTTTTCAATGATGTATGACTATTATCTTTGTGGATTTTATAGAAATTATAATGGAAGTATTTATGGATGATTTTTTCTATTTATGGAACTTCGTTTACAAGTTGCTTAGATAATCTCAAAAGAGTGTTGTAGCATTGTGAAGAAACTAATCTTGTTCTAAACTGGGAGAAATGCCATTTTATGGTCAAAGAAGGTATAGTCCTTGGACACCAGGTATCAGGTAAGGGAATGGAAGTTGATAGAGATAAGGTTGAGGCAATAGAGAGAATGCCACAACCTAGGGATATTAAAGGTATAAGAAGTTTTCTTGGTCATGTGGGTTTTTATAGAAGGTTCATTAGAAATTCCTCTGGAATATCTAAACCTTTAACAAACCTCCTACAAAAGGGAATGAGATTTAATTTTGATGATAAGTGTCTTGAAGCCTTTGATAGACTCAAAAATGCTTTATATCGTGCTCCCATCATTAAACCACCTATTTGGGATATAACCTTTGACTTAATATGTGAAGCTAGTGATGATGTTGTAGGAGTAACTCTAGGATAACATATTGGTCGTAGATTTAATATTATACATCATGCTAGTAGAACTCTCAATGGTGCTCAAAAGAAATACCCTAAGGAAGAAAAGGGACTTTTTGCTGTATTTTTCTCTTGTGATAAATTTTGTTCCTATATAGTTGATGCAAAGGTAAGAGTTCACATGGATTGTGATGGATTAAAAGAACTCCTTGAAAGGAAATACCATAAGCAAATAATGATCCATTGGATTCTTTCACTTCAAGAATTTGAGTTGCAGATTATGCAGAGGCAAGAAATAAAGTTGTTGGATGCAGTGTCCATGATTGCCCTGCAAGACACCAATCTTATTGAGAGGAACTTTAGTCCTGGTGATTTTCATTTACGAGAATTATCCAATGAACTAAGGTCAATTCCTCCAAAAGAGAAGAAGTCTTTATTGTGAGAGGAACTTTTCATCCTCGAATAAATAATGGTAAGTGCAAGGTAAGTGTTCTTACCCAAATAAGTGATTTGTTTTCACAATTTTTACTTTTGAAAATCATGCCTTTGAATTCCTTGTGTTTTTCTGAAGTTTTAGAGGGGTTTTACCAACTATACGGGCATAGCTATACGACCGGAGAGGAAGCTCCCGCCGTATAGCTGGTTGTTAAACTCTCTGTATCATCTTCGTGAAATTGTTTTTGCTATCTAAGCCTATACGGTCGCAACTATACGACCGGAGCCAAAAATTCTAGCCGTATAGTTGGTCGTTAAACTCTCAGATGGTTTTGCTTTAGGTGTCTATATCTATACGGTCGCAACTATACGACTGGAGCAAAAATTCCGGCCGTATAGTTGGTTGTTAAACTCTCAGACACTTTTGATTTTTGGTGTTTGTATCTATATGGTTGCAACTATATGACGGGAGCCAAAAATTCCTGCCGTATAGTTGTCGTTAAACTCTTAGACACTTTTTCATTTGATCTTTCGTTTATTCATTGCAAAAAACCATTATTTTCGGTTCCGAGTCGTGATTTAATCGACCTAGACTCGAGATATTTGGAAATATCTGCCTGAAACCAACTATACGGCTAGAGCTATACGAGCCACGCCCGTATAGTTGGTCATTACGCGGCAGGACACTTCCAAATCCGCGATTGCTTTCCCTGTTTTGTTTAGATTCTTTTCTTGGGTGACAATTTGGTGTTTCTCATGAGTTTTACCGACCTCTGACCTCTCTTATATACTGCCATTGTCTCTCTCTCTCTCTAATCATAATCTCCAGAAACCAATCTACCTCTTATTCACACGCGAGGACTCTCAACCAAGGGATAGAGGTCAAGAAGAAAAAATCCTATGGAGATCGGGAGCAATAGTGAGCAAGGCAAGGAGATCAAGACCATCCCTATAGAGTTCCTCGACACCGACCATGGGTGTCGGAAGAGGGATTTGAAGGCCCTGGAGCTGACGATTGAAGAGTTTGACAAGGAGAAGCCAGGGACACCCAAACACCTTCGATTGCTGCGACTTTATATTGATAAACTAGATGAAGATATCAAGCGGAAACCGAAGCAGGTTTTTCTATGAGTCTTAAGGCTCTACAAACACTTCAGGATAACAATGAGTTTATTAAGAACAAGTGAAGGTGCTAGAGAGGAACAATTTTTTCTACAAGTTGCATGGTAAAGAATTGGAAGCTATCAAGCAATCCCTCCGCCTCGGGCTGGCTCGTGAGGAGAAGATACCGCGTGCCATGGCGCCACAGTGATCTACAACAATCACAGTATCAAATAACCGCAAGGGATTATTTGATCTCGCCTGGCTTGATTTCAAGCTTGGGGAGATCTTTAAGACCTTGTAATCTATCCTATAAGTTTTTATTACTATTTTCGTATTAGTTCAAACTAGCAATAAAGTTTACATCATTAGAATTCCCTTCAGGAATAGTCGATCCTTTTTATGAAATTCTGAGTTTTTTATTATATATGGAGAATATTGAGTTTGTGTTCGATTTATTGATATATGAGTGGCTTGAGTATAATTTTACTTGCACTTAATGATAGAAATAGGAGTCTTCCATACCATTGGTATTAATGGAACACCTAAAGATAATTTAGTCAATATGATGTAAGTCTATTGTTTGATTTACAAAGAAATCTTATCTAAATTGAGAAAAAAACCTTTAACAAAGGAGAATGAGAGTGCTATCAAAATAGAGTGAGAACAAGTCGAGGTAGAATCTTCAAGTCATAAGAATGCTTCATATACAATTGGAATTTGGTAATTGAGATCATTAAACTTTGAATTCCTACATGAAGTGGAATGTATGGCTAGCTCCTTTGTACATCACTTAAACAAAAGTGTAAGCATTTATATAAAAGAAAAAAGAGCGAGTGTGCAAAGAGCAAGTAGGCATATACCACTGTATTGTAGTATGACAAAGATACACTTTTGAGATTTTGAATCCCAAGTGATTACGTGAATCCTAAAACACTTGGGACTATCTCGCTAACTCATTTGGTTGAACCGGATACTTTTACATTATGTTGAAATTCATCTTTTATGAACTATTGATCACTAAGGTGTGGAAGCCTGCTAATACTATTGAGATGGTTTGAGTAAGGTACTATTCAATGAACTTATTCTTATGTATCGTACATGATAAACACATGCTGCAATTGCCTCATTTATTTTATCGACTCAGCTTCATGAATATGAGGATCACATCCATTAAGCTAAAACTTGCTCGGGATGAGCAAGAGTCTAAGCTTGGGGAAGTTAATGAGTGCATATTTGCATCATGTTTTACATTTTTATTTTGCATTGTAGATGTAGGATCTTTGTATTTTACGGTGCTCGCGCACACATTTTATGTCTGTTTTCACCAGGATCAGGACAGATGATGGATCCAATGGATACAATTCTTAGAGCAGTTGTACTGTGGATAAAAGGGGTCAAAAACAACGTAAATTTCTTATTTGGGAAATATTAATAATACCAGAAGAAAACCAGAAGCGAACAAGGGAGGCAGAGAGTCCAATGACCAACTATACGACTAGAGCAATTTTTCTGGCCGTATAGTTGGCGCCGCCTTCGCCTCGTCAAATAGTTTCACCCCGTGCAATTGATTCGAGGAGACGACATACAGAACACCTAGAAAGCACAGAAACCTCACCTCCAGAAGGCATCTGGAGGGGGAACTCCTCCACAAGGGATCCATCTTTGCCCTGCACAGATCCAGGAGGCTAAGGCATCGATCTTCATCATCCACTGATGCATCACCACCATCTCCATCCATCCCATCTACATCTTGTCTAGATCTTGTTCTAACTCCCGTACTCGTTGTGGATTTATACAAGTACTATTCATCTATGATAGTTTCCATTACCATTGCTATGATGTTGATTGCCTCCATGTCTGAGTAGATCATTAGTTCTTGGGGAGATGGAGAAACCCTAGTATGAGATTAAAATAAGTAAAGTCTATTATGATATTCATCACTGTGACCATGTGTTAGATTTTCTATATCTTGATGTTTAGAGAAGTCGACCTCTCAATATTTGCCTCTCGTGGGGAATCGATGGAGGAAACTACTAGTTGGTAGACGGAGGTGTGCTAGCACTTACATTGACTATAAAGTTGTTGGCACCCCTTACATATCAACTTGGGAACCGAGGAAACTCACGGAACACTATCCATGTCATGTGATACGTCCTACTGGATTACGTTCCTTAATAGCACAGTAATTTGATTGATGTCGATTGCTGACTATTGTGGTTATGAGGATGATGTGAGCAGCGGTTGCTGCCTATTTGTCCAATTACGGAGTTTCTCCCACACATACATAGTTGAGAATGTTCATGATGATAATATTTATCTTAGACCCTTATAATACTAGTGGTGTATCTGCTACTCCCTGAGAACACTTTTTCCCTACTGCAGTTCCAATCTCTCTTACATACACTATACTTACTTTCTGTACACAGTTGTTTTACTTTACTTTATTATTGCTCTTATACCCAAAACTCCAAAACACATTTGTACACAATACTCGCATTTTATCTTGTCACTTAGAACTTTATCTAGCATTTCTATTGTAATACTTATTTCAAGAGTTATTAGACTTTAGACTCCTGCTCCCTGTGGGATCGATATCTTTATTTCGAAACTAGCTACAAACGATTTGTGCACTTGCAGTCATCAGCCTCCAACCCACGACTCCTGGTTTCTTCTGGTTGTTGGAAATCTCATATCTTTGACTTTAATAGAGTGATTCCCATCATAAAACATCATTATTTGTGCAGGAAAAAATAGAAAGAAAGGATTGCATACCCCCTTTGATTATTAGGCATTAGTGGCATGGTTTAGAGAGATATTTCATCCAAAATATGAATAATATCCCGTTTAAATGTGGACATGGATGGCTATATTTCAAAGCCATCAACCTCCCCAATCTTAAGCTTGATCGTCCCCGAGCAAGAAAACCAAAATAAAAAAGGAACTCAGCATTTAAACTGAAATAACGAGATGATGATCTTACTCATGTTTCCTTCACTTCATAAATCTGAAAAACTTCAGCCTGGATAGAGTAATGGCAAGCATATCATACGGGTTTTATGCATCCTTAGAGCGCAGCAAAATTATTGTTAACATGGATGATTCAGATGAGTAAACTTTATTCCATGTCATGTAATCTACTCATAGGCTTGCCTTTGAACAATAAAGTATAATCATGTAAATTGAGAGTTTGATAGTTTTCATGAAAATCATATATACACTAGAGTATCTCAATTCTCCCACATTAATAAATCAATACTTTTCAAGCACTACTTTTCTATTCATTGTCCTTCAAGAATTTCAGTTCTTGAGTAATTGAGAGCTTGCCAAACATTTTTATTAGCTTATCGGGCTGTGATGGACGCTCGTGGAATCGCTAAGGTTTTTGTTCCTTTGGCATAATGATTACTCATAACAACCACATGAGTGATTCCATCATGATCACAACGACCCGAGAGTGCCAAGAATTTTACCCACTATAGCGTTGCTACTACATGTGTTTAATCAACTCATAGCCGAAATCTAGGAGTTTTCTCCATGAAGATCGTTCGTAGGTCAGCGGAGTTGTTGGCATCCCATGAAGTTTGACACGCATAAAGCTATATCATTCTTATGATTAACAAGTCAAACCTTGGCATGCTCACAAAAACCGCTAAACATTAATTCAATCGAACAAATCCTTTTAAAGAGAGTTATCAAGTCAACACATTTTCACTGGTGTTGAGTGTATTTAGAAATAAGCCTTCAAGACTAAGCACTACAACACCCAAGCCTTCAATTGTGAGACTTTTTCTTATTAAAATTGTTTAGCAATTTTTAGGCAAGACTTGGTTAATTACGAGACCTGGAACAAAACACACCCAACTAAATACCCATGCAAACAAAAATCTTACTACAATAAACAGACTCACTCCACCAATATGACATCTCAACATTTACTACTAACTAGCATGGGTTTCTCAAACTTCAAAAGTAGGGAGTCATAAGGCATACCTCTCATGTTTCGTTCCACTTCTCTCTTTCTTTTTAATTTGATTCTTGGAAACTCGAAGTTGATCACTCTCTTGCAAATATATGAGAACCTCGAGGCGGAAAGAAAAGGAAGAGGGAAAATAAAGAAAAATGGAGAAATCCTTTTGTTGTTTTTAAGAGATGGAGTTTAAAGAATAGAAAATTGGTGGCAAAGCTCGGCTAGAAAATCTCGAAAACAAATAGAAAGAACTAAAAATAAAGTGTTGGGGAAACCAACATGAGTGCTTATAAACTCAAATTAAAAATACAACCTCGAATTAAATAAAAGCAAATGAACGCCAAATAAAGATACACGAGGAAAACTTCCCCAAGCTTAGGCTTTTGCAAGCCCTTCAAATCAGTTTGGTGGCACGAAAGGTCGTTACTCCAATTCGCAAAATGAGTTGATAAATTACTAGTTGTTCCTGTGAGGTTCAAAGAGAGGCTATGCATCCTCTCCATAGTCCCTCTAAGTTCTTGGAAGTTTTGGTATGTGGAGAACCGGGTTTGTGGCTGCTCCTCTCGATAAGGAACTTCTTTCTCCTCTTCTTGGTCCTCATCCTCCTCCGGAATATCCTCCTCGGGTTGGTGTTCCTCAACCTACAAGTCATATAGCAAACGTCCTTCCTCGATAGAGAAAAGACCATTAGGCATAGGAGCTGGGTAGAGACGCCTAGCTCCAGCAATATGCAGGTAATAAACACCAACTCTCCTAGTGAGCATTCACAAGCTTTTAAAGTAGAGAAACCAACACGTCGCTCACCTAGCACAGGTTTCAACTCACCTAGGTCGATTCCTAGGGCAGTGGAAAGCATGGTGATGATGCCTCCACATGTGATTGGTCCTTGGCTTTGGGAGGATTGGTGCTCCAGGTAGCGCACAAGGATTGCATCCAAGTTGAGTGACAAGTTGCAGTTGACGTAAGCAGCCTTTGCAAGGACTAAGATGTCCTCCTCATTGAGTCTTGTGAACTCATTACATGCATGCAAAGTTTTAGCAATAACATAGAACAAATAGCGAATTGCAAGATGTTGAATATTCTTCCCCTTGCTTACTCTAGTAGTAAAACTTATTCCATTATAATATTGTGTAGGGGAAGGTTCTAAGCCAGTAAGGATGCGCGTGAGGCATTAACATCATTGTTTGGCAAATTAAAACATGCGCACCATTCATCTAGTGTTAAAGTGTAGTTGTTGTTCATAAGTCGGAAAGAAATCATGTCCTCTCCTTGCCAGAGTTTAACGGTGCTTTGCAACAAACTTAGAAATTCAATAGTTAAGCAGTGATAAGTAGGCACATCATTGTACACAAAATTTTGCATGTCAACTCTATTGCAAAGTAAATTGGAGTCATCAGAAATACCGAGTTGGTTCAATATAATGGGGCAAGCCCACTTGGTGGCCTTCACTTCGTGGTTCTTGATCTTGTTGAAGCGATCACGTTGGAGCTCATTTCAGAACCGTATCCCCATGCGTTCTTGAGTGACAGCCTGAGAAGCGCTAGCGGTGGCACAAGCACGAGTTTCGCTTCTTGTGTTCATCATCAAAAACATTGAAGAAAGACAATACTAAAACTTTTTGATCCAACAATAGTAAGTATAACAAATTCCTCATTATAGCACACTAAATAATCTACTCAAAATAATAATCTAGGCAAGAGAATTATGTCAATTAGTTCATAGTAGGTCTCACCCTAGATTGATAATGACAATAGATCGAAGATAAATTTACAAAAAGTAATTGGAGGATTGGAAAAGAAACATACCGTAGATCACTTGTGTGCGAGGAAATCGAACGAAATTGAGTAGAGATGAAGATCTCTTGAGGTTTTGAGAATGTTTGGAGGTAGAAGAGAGAAAACGGATTGAAGTTTTGGGGTTGGAGGTACCTTCCCATTCGATTTTGTGGTCGGACGCAACTATATGGGTGGAACTATACGGCCAGAACAATGTGTTCCTGCCGTATAGTTGGCCTGTTGTTAAAATCTTAGGGTTTCCACCTGGCGGCGCGGCTATACGACCGGAACTATATGTTCCCTCCGTATAGTTGGTCGTCAAACCGTCTATACCTGAGAAAAGAATTTGTATGAAAGCACCGATATCTATACGACCAGAGCTATATGGCCGGAATTTTTATTCCCACTGTATAGTTGGTCGTTAAACCATCAGTACATATGAAAGAAAAATTGTCAATGGCAAAAATATCTATACGACCAGAACTATATGGCCGGAATTTTTATTCGTGTCATATAGTTGGTCGTTAAACCTTCTGTAAGCATCAAAAGATTTATGTTTCTTCGAAAATTATTTCTTACCCTACGACTTAGTGAAATACCTTGTTTTTGACAGAAAATTGACAGTAAATATTGTCGACCAACAACATCATGAATGAAGCAGGATTTTTAGTACTACCGAACTTCTTATCCTCAATTGGAGTTTTCTGGCACGCTTTATTAAAACTAAAACTTAAACTGGAAAACTTTACTCAAACCTTTATTTCACATGGGTTCCCTCCCATGAAGCGCTCTTTTATGGTTAATAACTTGACCTCAATGTTGCTCACTTAGGACAGATGAGTGGAACACCCACTCCAAAACAGTTGGCCTTCAAAGTGATGGCCTCCTTTTCATCATGATTGGCTTTCTTCTTCCTGGAGAAATGAATAACAAAAGGATCTCGCGAAGGCAATTGAAGCTTCATGTTACCTTCATGTGGATTAATCAAAGCTTTAATAGTTCTTAAAAAGGATGGCCTAATATAATAGGAGTAGTAGCATCTTCAGGCATGTCAACAATAACAAAATCAATAAGAGCAGGGCAACCTTTAATGTATACTAAAGTATTCTCCTTAATTCCTACAACTTGTTTGTAGGTAGAATCTACTAGATGCAATTTTAACTCGGTGATCTCAAAAGAGCCAAGATTTAACTTGTTAAAAAGACTCTTTGGAATTGTTGAGACGCTTGCACCTAGATCACAAAGTGCAGCTATCTCATTGGTTCCAATTTTAATCTTAATAGTAGGCTCAAATATGTCATCAAGCTTCACAAGTAATTTTTCAGCAATTTTCTTATATTCTTCCTCAAGCTCACGTACCTTTATTGCTACCTAATTAATGAAGTATTGGTACATACCTTCCTCATTTCCTTCATTTACCGGAATATTAACGTTGATCATTTTTACAAGATCTTCAACGGTGTAGCTTGGTGAAGGAGCATTACTATAATCAAGTTCTTCAAGCTCCTCCCTTTGTATTCTTGTCATCTTGAGGTCTTCAACAGGATTGGGCTCAGCTTTACCTGCAAATTTAGGTAGAATGAGAGTTTGACTCTCGGTTATCTTACCTAGCTGTGCCTCAACGATCCTCGTTCTTTCTTGGAGGGCCTGCAAATCATTTCTCAAACTTACAGCTTGGTTAGACAATTTACCAAGCATAGCATCATGGTTCTCCATTATTTTAACAAGAATATTGTTTTGTTCATTTTGTGAGTCTATAAAAGACTTAAGTGTTTGTTGAAGACTACCATTACTAGTTCCTATATTATTATTAGAGTTACCTGTAGGATTAGAATAGTGTTTCTAAAAATTAGGATTATAATTTTTCTTCCAAGTAGAGTTATAATCATTACGAGCTATGAAGTCTATTTCTTCAATATTTGTTTCTGGGATAGCTCGTACCTGGGTTTCCTTACCTTTTATGGCTAATATGAGCTCATCCAACTTAGCATTGAGTTCTTCATTTTATTGTGGTGAGACGGAGTTCACCTTCTTCATGTTCAATCTATCCACATGCCATTGTGCATGGTTGTCTTGCATATTGTCTAGCAGCTACTTTGCTTTGGTAATATGTTTACCCATAAATGTTCCTCCAGCTGCAGTATTAAGCATAGACTTAGACACAGGGTTAAGAGCATTATGAAATAGATGGAGAATTAACCAGTCTTCCATCCCATGACTAGGATAGTTTCTCGTGCATTATTTCATCCTCTCCCATGCAAGCGCTAGTGGCTCACGCTATTCCTGTCTAAAACTAGTAATATTAGATCTAAGTTGCATAGTCTTTGCAGGTGGAAAAAATTTAGTCATAAATAAAGAAGTGCATTCCACCCATGATGTAATAGTATTACTAGGCAAAGATAGCAACCATTCTTTTGCTCTTCCTCTAAGAGAGAAGGAAAATAAACGCATTTTGACCGCATCGGGGTCAACATCTTTTATACGCATCATATCACATATTTCGGTGAAAGTATTCAAGTGCATACTTGCGTCCTCAACAGTAGAGCCTCCAAATTGATTCTGTTGAACCAAACTTAAATAATGGGGCTTAATTTCATAGTCATTAGCAGCAATTGCTGGCTGAGTAATAGGAGTACACAAATAATCATTGTTGGGAGTAGCAAACTCCCCAAGCTTCTTTTCAGCTATATTTCCTATGTTTTGGGGTTTTCTTAAACAGAGACTTATAATAGTAAAAGAAAGAATTTAAAGACTAACTAATTTTTTTGTTTTTTCAAATAAAGACCGAAAGTAAAATAACACAATTAAAAGCAAGAACTAAAACTAGCAAGGTTCCTACTAACCTCACCAAGGTAGCTATTGCTTCCCCGGCAACAGCACCAGAAAAAGGGTTGATACCTTCAATCTGGATTACGTATGTAGTATAGCTTCTTTTTCCCTAGTAGACGTAGGTTTATCGAATCCTCAGGAAGCAGATGCGCAGTGAAGTTACTTTAATGGACCTTCGGGAGTTTTAGAATTCCTTTTGTGTTTTTACCTGACCAAGAGTTTGCGTATTTTTATTGTTGTCGATGATGGAGAAAGAGGGCCTAGGGAATTCGGTTTCACATGTAGCTGTGCAAAACATCTGATTGAAATAAAATATAAAGATAAAGTATGCATATAATTGTTAGAGCAAAATAAATTATATATGGACAGTGCATCCATAATTGCTATTTCTTCCGCAAACGCTTATAGAAATAATCTACTAGTCTCATCCATAGAAGAAAGATAACTAATGATATGCATAGTGATGTCACCGTTAATCCCAAGTAAATCCCTCACATACATCCGTGCTACCACTTCTGTCACTAGGGTTCCCAACCTGCAGATTAGTCATTACTCATACTCCCTATACCTGGCTCAATCCTTGAGGTCTTGGGTACCTGACAAGTCCTTAGATTGAGGCAAGATAGTATACAATAATCATCATGTCATACAAACTAATACATGATCCCATCTATGATAAATAACATGCACAAACGCTACATGGCTAGGCTGAAGCACTTAGCCTAAGGAGAATTGCTCACACATAGAGATTAGATCAACAATCACAAACATTTTAATAGAAATCATGAAATTGATAGCCAATAGTCTTACAGTGTCGCCAATTGAAGAAGAGATATACTATTACAAGTGGTGGAATATGGCTATGATGGTGGAGAAGGATTTGGAGATTAGATCTAAGTTTATTCCTCCGGCGGCTGGTGATCTGGGGCAGGGGCTCTCGAGGCCCTTTTCTCATCGCCCGAGGCTTCTTTATATAGGGTTCCCTTTACGAAAGTTGTTATGTTTGACCTAGCGGCGTCGATGGCAACTATACGACCAGAATTTTGTTCCGGTCGTATAGTTGGTCGTTAAAGTGTTTGCCTCCAACCCACGACTCCTGGTTTCTTCTGGTTGTTGGAAATTTCGTATCTTTGACTTTAATGTAGTGATTCCCATCATAAAATTTTATTATCACACAGGAAAAAATAGAAAGAAAGGATTGCATACCCCTTTGGTTATTAGGCATTAGTGGCAGGGTTTAGAGAGATATTTCATAAAAAATATGAATAATATCTAGTTTAAATGTGGACGTGGATGGCTATATTTCAGAGCCATCAGTTTGTCAATAGGATGCACTCGGATGACCGGATATATCATATCGTGGGCGAACATATGCTCTCGAAAGAAAGGCTACAAGGCATCACTGGGATTCTTAGGCATGTTCACGATCTTGTTTTGGTAACAGAGCAACGCATCATTGCATCAAAAGAGCCAACGCACCCTCTTTTCACGGTTAAGGTGCCATGGGAGTTGGGCTTTGTGGAGACATATCCTGCAGACAGGTTCTACATAAGGTTTAACCAGATTTTCGACATATATCACATGAAGTGGCTTGATCAATCATCCTCCGTTCGCCTATTTGCTCTCCATCTAGCATTTCTGATAAAAAGAGAGAAAATCACGAAGATGGCGGATGCGGACCCCTATTAATGACCGAGACCAACTTGCTTCAACGAGAGGGCCAAGGCAGTAGGAGGGAGTACATTGAAGAACTCATGGTGGACAATAAGGCGACAACTGTCGTTCTCGTGCCTTACTATTCCGGGTAAGTCGTCATTCGTCAGTATGGCATGCTTTCCTGGATTTCCATCATTCTTTCGTAATTTCTCTCTTTCAACTATTTTGCACAGTGACCAATGCATCCTCATCATTTTGTATTCGGAACACTCGCAAGCTATCTATTTGGACTCTTCAAGTCATGTACACCCAAAGAACTACACTACAATCAAGAAGGTTCTGAATAAATCTCTCGCCGGATACCACATGAGAGGAGGCTACGTCAAAAAGGTTGTACGGCAGTCCGACATGATAGGATTCAACCATAAAACAGACTTCTGGTGCCTCAAGCAACCGGAAAACAGTACAAGGGATGGGTACTACGTCATCCTTCACATGTAGGAGTTCAAGAAGGAGATTCAAAGACTCCAGCTGCACGGCGAAGCACTGAAATGGGGCAAAGACTTCTCAAATGCCTCTGATGATGTTTTGAGAAGGGAAATCTATCGAATCCAACAACTGCTTGCGACCATCATCTACAAGGATTTCTGCACAGACCACGGGAAGTTCTACAATGGGCCAGAAACTCAGGAAGAAGTAGAAGACCGCTTAAATAATCAAGGTGACATCAGGCCATTCAACACATTGGGGGGCATTCACCCATTACTGCCTAGGACGACGAGATCTTAGGTTGCTAAATCTCAGCCCGCCTAGTACTACTTTGTCGGTTGTTTAAGTAGTGTGTTGACGAACTTTGTGACTTGTCCAAACATTCTTTCTAAACTTGCAACACTCTAGTTTCGTATCGTGAACTTGTGATGTAAAACTTTATTGCATTCTATCATTAAACTTGTGAGTTGTGGTGCTCTAAATCATGCATCATGCTTTACTTACTTGTATCATTTTTATTGTGATCATTTATTCAACTCTTTTGCTTTTTGCTGCATTCTCTATCTATGTAATATGACACATCTACCTTGGTCAATAGATGCAAATGTGCTGTGTAGTGTATAGAGGGAGAGTTCCTGGAGTCTACACCGAGTGACTGGATGCTCACGTGCAAGTGAACCGTTTCCCTGACAACATCCATCGATTGTTTCTGAGTGAGGCACTAGCGAGAGCTAGTTACTTGGAGTTTTAGAGGAAGATGAACAACAAGATGAGGAACTACATATTTGTCATGTTGGTTATGCTCATGATGATTGCATTTCTCTATGTCATCATTGTTTAGATTATGACTAGATGATTGCATGTTGTAGATGCTACTCGATTGAGATCGACTTGTATTACTTTCATTAGACTTCGTGTATTTCGAGAACGACTATTATATGTAATGGGAAACTACTTTCTACTATGCTCTACTATGTATGTATTTGAATATATGAATACCTTGTACTGCCTGCAAATACCTGTTTATACATTGCCACAACCCCAAAAATATGGCAGAAATGAAAAAAGGATTAGCTAAAGGAATAAAACATCTATAGTGTGGGGGGCACGCTTCAGGTAAGTACATAATATCAGTAGCGTGTGAGGCATGCTGCGGGTACTCTATTTACCTGTAGTGTGGGGTGGCATGCTACAGAAAGTCTAATTACCTGTAGCATGGGGGTGCATGCCGCAGGTAGTCTATATACCTGTAGCGTGGGGTTACACGCTACAGATAGTTATTATCAGTGGCGCGATACTTGCAGCGTGGGGGGGAGGGGGGAGACATGTTGCAAAGTCCAAAAATCGCACGCTACAGGTGGCCTATTTCCTAGTAGTGTTGCGCCTGCATCCCCCTTGTTCGCACCCCTCCACCCTATATAAGGAGGGTGTACACATGGGGAGGGGACAAGCCCTGGAGGCTGAAGAAGATATTCCCTATAGACAAATAATAAAGAGTGTTTATTATCGTATCTCATTAGTTCATAATAGTTTTATATGCTATAATTGTGTCAATCAGAAATATTGATACACATTTAGTATGTAAATAAACCGGAGTCCCTAATAGCCTCTGTTTAAACTATGGGCAACTGATGATCAATGTTTCCTGATCACGGAGTTGTTACGCCAATTGACAATAAAGTCATATCATTAGTAAATGATATGATGGACATTACCCACATAATATTGCAACACGATCAAGTCACATAGTTCATCATTGCAATAGTTTGAAAACGAAGTATCCTTCTCCTTTAACCGTGAGATCATATTAATCATTAGCAGGACTGGGTTGTTATGGTGGTGTTAGTGTTGTTGCTTCGGGAAATCGTTCTCCGTAGCGGGACTTTTATTTTTTGTAATTTTTTTCTGGGTTATGTGCATCCGTAATAGCCCTAGACATGCGTTGTAGCAGAGGCTGAGTGTAATTGGTATCTCATAATATTAATATATACTTCTTTAAAGAAAATGACAGGTCTTTTGCCTTGCTTAAAAAAATAGATACAAAATGTAGGCGTGACCTGCTGCACTAAATTCTCTCTTCAGCAAAAGATCATCGAGTGTATAAATGTACTGTACTTCGTCGGTCAGTTTTCAATGTTCTTTGCCAGAAACGGAGACATTTTGGTCCAACATCATCTGTCTTTTCATGAAGAGGGCGTAGACAAGCTCATTCCAGGTGTCAGGGACTCCAGGCAGGCACCAGTGGCTGCAATCCTCTGATTCAGTTCCCGTCGATGTTTTGTTGAGGGCTTGCCTTGAGCCTGAAGGACTTGTGAACACTGATAGATGACCGTCTTTCCGTTGGGCTGTCATCGGCGTCACATTCAATATGCCTAACCCAGGTAGATTGGGCCTGGAGTTGCTCCCTAGAACATCCTTCACGGGTTTAAGCATGTCAGCCCAGAGCTCCAGCGATTTAACAGGCGTCATGTCCGGGAGGTTATCACCACCGCTACAAGTCCCTCCGGTACTCCAGTCACCACCACTAGAAAAAATATGAATTGCTCAAGTTAAAGGAACAGTTTAATTAATTAATTAATTAGCAGTGATCCATCACGCTAGACATAGTAGTACTCCTAGCTACCCATGTACTATCATTCGCCCTTTAATGAAATGCAGTGAACCACCTTAGGTTGATTCTTTTTTTCCTGAAAGCGGATCCACCTTTTTTATGAAGAAATAATTATATAATATAGATTATGTTTACCAGGTACAAACCTGAAGTGCGGCGGAGAATATGTACGGAAGATGGTCTGGGTCTTGCTCGTGTTAACTTCCTTGCGAACCCAGTCGAATAGTGTCTGTATTGACCTTTTGTAAGCATCACTGACAGTCATATCCATCTTCACCTCATCTCCTTCTTGGAAATAGTGACCCCTGGCGTGGGAAATCAAAGTAAGTTAGCAGGTTTCAAATGTTTGTGCAGCTTGGCACTTGATCAATATACCTCCCAGGGTCTATTCTTGAAAAAAGTTAAGTTTCAGATAGATCGTGGTGCATATGGTGATCTACATTTGTTTATGACAAAAATAATGAATTGCGAAGGATGATTTTTTTAGATATATTCTAAACCAATGAGTAAGTGGAAAATTCTCCCATTGTTTTGAGGAATATATTGTACTATATCCCAACTGAAAGATGAAATGAACAGGATGGCGCTACTACAACTAATCAAGACGTCATTACGTCAATTTTTAGCACACGGAGATGTCTATTTCTCTATGATTTTTTAGATATTTCATCATGAAATTACTCATATACAAACTAGTACAAAAGAATAGTCAAACAACTAGCTGGCAGGGTAAACATATTCATTAATTTTTGACAAGAAGAAAGAAAGACCAGTTCTACATGAAACATTGCCATAGAAACGACGAAAAGCTGCTATTAGGTCTGACATACTTAAACATGCAAATATAATCCTAACTTTCTTACCTACTGACTGTTTTGTGTTTGGTCCACCAATGCCCAGAGTTGAAGATTAGCAGATCAGCGTCACTCCACTTACCCCGGTTAGACGCAGACATCCAATCCATGACATCCACCCTAATTGTACTATTAAGAACCATGGGGGTTCCAGCTGGTGCATGACTTTGAGGGACTAGAAAGGGAGATCTGTAGTACTCCACGGTGCAATTGTAGTCTGTAAACTTAAATATCAAGAAACCCCTGTGCTTTGTGATGGGATTACCATTAACTTCGTAGATAGAGCTCTTATTTGAAACACCTGTAGACAGCATACAAAGCAGAGATTCCCATTGGTTCCGGCCAATTGAATCACCGGCAAATACCACTCTTTTGTTGCGTAGCCTCTCGAGCATACTTTTAGCATCAAATCTAAGGAATCAAAGCAAAAACATGTTAGAATCAGAAACAACATCTGTTATTTCATAATGGATGTGCGGATATTCAGATTGATCCTAGGTTCGACACCATAATGTTTTTACAAGAAAAATAAAACTGTAAACCTTTGCATATTATAATTTATGTCGACAAGCTCACTTAGAATTAGAAAAGGGTCTGCTATAAGGATATGTTTGGTTCAAAGGAAAATCGAGGAAGAACATAGGAATAGAAAATTTTCCTACGGTGGTACTATTCATCCGTTTGGTTCAAGATAAAAATGCAGGAAATTTTCTTTTGATCTCACTTGCAATGGAAAACACATAATTTTGCAATCCACTTGGACCTCCTTTTGAATATGTATCCACGGAGAACAGAGACCACCTGGTCTCCAGTATCATAATAACATCCTAATGTTACTTTTACATATGGTTTGACTTTGATTTGGTCATGTTTACTAGGAACCTTATGTTTTTCCTATTCACGTGAACCAAACAGTAAATTTTGAAGAATTCATGTGTCTTTCAATCCTATGTTTTGCACCTGCATTTCTATCCGGAAATCCAATTGAGCTTACTCGTGCATATGAACCTATTGTTGAAAGCATACTTCAAAATGTCAAAAAATTCAGAAAAAATGTATTTGCATATACACCCGAACATTCCGTGTTCACACACAAGTTTTCTGAAATAAAGAATACTTTTTGTGTCCCATGTAAAAAAAGATATTTTGATGCTTCAACATGACTTTCCACGAGATATTTTTTGTCTTATTTACACAGGTCACATAAAATGTCTTTTTTGGCCAAACTTTGTGTTAGAGTACAAAATGTCCAGATGTAAATCTACAATAGGAATTCTGAATTTTTTTACATTTTGAAATGCATTAAAAATACAGTTTTCATAATTCGTGCATCTTGACCCGTCAGTCGGAACACCATGTATTCTATGATCTTGTGTTCTTAGAAGTAACTCATTGAAGATCCAGGTGACCAAATTTTATAGAATTCACGTGTCTTTCCAATCCTGTGTTTTGCACATGCATTTATATTTGGAAATCCAATTCATCTTACTCGTGCATATGAACCTATTGTTTGAAAACATATTTCAAAATATCAAAAAATTCATACAATATATATCCACATGTACCCGAACATTCTATGTTCGCACACAGGTTTTCTAAAATAAAACCTTTTTTGTGCCCTGTAAAAAAAATACAAATTTTGATGCTTCAACATGACTTTCCATGAGATATTTTTTGTCTTCTTACATATGTCACATAAAATGTCTTTTTGGCCAAACTTTGTGAGAAAATAAAATTTCCGGATATAAATCTACAAAAAAATCTGTTTTTTTTACATTTTGAAATGCATTAAAAATACATTTTTTTCATGTCCCTCAGAATCCTGGTAACCAAATACTGTAGGACATAAGGTGTAACTCATTGAAAATCGTGGTTAATGAGCGTGTGTTAATAGGGATTGGTAGCGGCTTAGTGATAGGTTGTCACCCTACTTTTTTATCTTTTGCATCATGTTAAAACTTCACTACAAAACCACAGCAATATGAAAAACATTGACATTGAATATCATGGCATGTTGAATACTCGTGCATCTTTGATTTATAGGAATATATTTTTGGATGGGGAGTCCTTCTTTGATTTTGATTTGCCTATGTTTATTAGGATTCTTGTATTTTTATTATTCCCGCCAATCAAACACTTAGTCCACAAAAAAATTGTAGTTTACGATCATTCATTCTTTGCATGCATTGCAATCATACATTCGTGCTATTTTTCTAGTCTTACATTTTCATACTCGTGCGACCAAAGACAAGGAAACACTTTTATTGAAGTTGTTTTGTTGCACCACATGAAATTTATTAAAGGATTAGATATTTCCCCAATTTGTCATAGAGACAAGGAAAAACTTTTATGAGGTTGTACATAATGAGAACTTTCTTTCGGATTCCATGGAAAATCGTCCATATGGTTCACCATACTATGATAGGAAAAAAATCTAAGAAATAGTTACTTCAATGTCAAAAAAATTGTAATTACTTTGAATAAAAATGACAAAATTATTATTGAAACTTACAGGATTAAATTCCATTAAAATCTTAGTTATTCAGAGGTTTGCTTGTAGAAAGGAGTAAACCACCAAAATTCAAAGCAAGATACTGATCTCATGAAAAATTACTTTTGTTGTGTATTCACCATCTATATTTTGCAATTCATATAAAAAACTCATGGAGCATTCACAAAATAGTTTACTTCTTAGAAAAAGAAGGATGCCTCTACATCACATCTTCTGTTGTTTTTGCGGCATTCAACAAGTCATGGCATCTCAATTTTAGTTATTGATTTGTACTCAGTTTAAACAGGACACACGTATCTTGACATTCCTAAAGGATTATTTTCTAAGAGATGTACCCAAGAAAGTACCTTTATCACTCTGATCACTATAGTTACATGGATGAATGTAATTGGTTCTATCCTTATGTAATAATATCAATCTATATTTGTATATAGTTTTTCTATAAGATGAGGACGGTTTCTAAATTTATTAGGTTCCCCCAAAAAATACTTTATAAATATTGGCCGCTAGAATTGAACACTAATAAACATTTTTCAGCTTCAAAAGTTCATAATTTTAGCTAGATGTGTTGCCAGTTTGAATCCATATGGATTAAGGTGAAGATGATTACATTAGAGAATGATAGCTTACACTGAGACAACAGAGATGTGATAACTAGGGATGAACAATCTTATTAAAAATTATAACATTAAATAATTATAAAATGTGTTGGTGAGTTATTTGCTTATTAATTATAAGTAAATTCAAATAATAATACCTCTCCATAGTCAACCAAATAGAGAAGTTCCATAGCAAGACCCATTCCCGATGGACTCCCTCACTTAAAGAGAAGATCTAGGATGCGCAGAACTACAAATTTTGGAAGATTTTTCACTTTGCGCCTTAGCATTAAAGTGCAATTGATAATTTTTACCAAATAAAAGTGAAATTTCCAATAAAAACACACCAAAAAAACACGAACAAACATGAAAGAGCATTTATAACAAATACAAAACTAAAATAAAAATAGATAACAAAATAATTAACTAAAACTTTACATAAGTGACTACAAGATAATTGAAAAAGGTGACTGAAACTTCAAACAGAATCATCACCTACGATCTTTGTAGTTGTGAATATGAAAATAGGTGATGTGTTTGATCTTTTAAGGCAAACCCTTTGATCAACCATTACTATGCTTGTATAATTTGTGACACGAAATCACAATTACAAGTAAAATACAAAAAGTTTTGGGTATGTCATGTGGGTTGCACGTGTACTGTGCTGATGATACATACGAGGTATGTATATTTTGAAAGGGAACAGTACGTATCCTGCAAAAAAAAGGAATTGCTAAGTCTCAGCTAGCCGAGAATTAACTTAGTGCTCATTCAATTGATTTATTTCGTCGACTGGTCCGTGATTTTACCCGAGCGCATCTTGTCATGGCCTATGAACATGCGCTTCTCACTTTTTTGTTGCTTATTCTAGTTTCTATAGCTTATTATCGTCACTAATACATGGGTAGATAGGGCATTAAAAAATCATGATTGTACGAACTCTTGTTTCTAGTTAAAATTTTATTTTTTGTTTCCATTTTATGTTCTTATTTCTTTCTCTGCTTTAAAGTGCCACATTCTTTATACTTGTATTTTTAAGTTTTTTCAACTTTGAAATTGTTTTTCCTTTGTCAGCCTTGGCCTTTTTCATTGTATGTTAGCTTTAGATATAATTTGTGTTTCTCTATTATGTATTTTTGTGTTATAGTTATTTACTTTTATCCATGGAAAATCCGGTAGCTTTTTAAGTTTTTGTTAAAACGGACATGGTTGTACAACATTTTTTAAGAGTAACTGGTCGAGCACAACTGAGGGTTTACCTTATAATGCTTTTTCCAAATGTGTCGTAATCGGAACGAGATTTTTCCGGTTACGACATGATCGTCAAGTTTGTGTGGGCTTGTTTCTTTTCTCCCCTTTGTTGGTTGTCTAGGGTTGACTCGTTTCCTTTTTTTTTTTGGACAATTTGTTTCTTAGGAACCTAGTACCATGATCTCCTTCCACGGCAATCAACAAGTATGTTGTGTGGTTTAGGTCAATATGGACCCTAGTTTTAGTCTATTTATTGGTCCATGAGAGTAGCTATAATTTTGTATACCGGTGTAGACTTTCCTTGTGAGACTTCTGTTCTATTTTCTTGTGAGTCATCTTTTTTGCTTCATGCTACTATCTCACATGTATTTATTGTGAGCAAACTTTGGCATCTGCCTTTTGTAGTTCTATCATAAATGTAGTAATAGATGCATGTGAATTTTTAAGGAAAGTTTGAAGTCAAATTAGAAGTTTTAAGTGGGGTTGTCACATGTAATTGATGTTGCAACTGAGATTTTTCACGTGCAAGTGTAATTGCAGCCGATATTATTTCAGTTGCCAGTGGGGTTGCAACCGAGATTATTTCAACTGCAACCGGAGTTTCAACTGGGAATTTTCTGGTTGCAAGTGTGTACAACCGGGATTTTTCCACATGGATGAATAAGTTTCCTTGGTCTTCCGATCAAGGACGGCGACAGTGTCCTTGATGCGGACTTTTGTCTTCGTTCACATGCAAGTGTGGTTGCAGCTGAGATTATTTCAGTTGCAAGTAGGGTTGCAATCGAGATTGTATCAGTTGTAACTGGAGTTGTAACCATGATTTTTCAAGTTGAAAGTGGGGGTAGAACCAATATCCATCCACATTCAAGTGGGGTTGCAACTGAGATTTTGAAACTTCTTAGTTGCAAGTGGGGTTGAATTTGATATTTATCAATTACATGTGGGGTTGGATTTTCCAGTTGCAACTATGGGTGAAACAGACTTTTTTAATCGCATGAATTGCAATTGCGTTTGGAAATGAGATTTTTCACATGCAACCGTTGCAAGTGCGGTTGCAACCGAGATGATTTCAGTTGCAACTGGGATTTTTTCCCGTTGCAATTGGGGTTGCAGCTGAGATTTTTCGGTCTCAAGTAACTAGGGTTTGAAATTTTCCAGTTCAAGTGGGGTTGCATTTGATATTTATCAATTCTATGCAGGTTTGGATTTTCCATTTACAAGTGGGAGTGCAACTGAGGAAAAATGATCCTGAACATTGGATTTTCCATTTGCAACTGAGGGAGTATTATACGCGTACTCTCTCCGTTTCAAAATATAAGATGTTAAAACATCTTATATTTTGAAGTGGAGTAGAAAGGGAGAATTGGCCTAACTCTCAGCTGACTGAGAGACCCAAAAGAAAAAGGAAAACAGTACAGGGTAGTAGCAATGAGTTTGTACCAACCTGGGAAGGTCGCAGCGTGACGGCTGCCACCGCCAATTGGTGTAAGACGCGTCCGGGCGGCCGTTCTCCGAGCACCGAAACCCGGCGTCCAGGAACGGGCAGTCCTTGGACTCGTAGAGCGGGTAGCTGTCGTCCCACACCCACGCTCCCTCGAAGATGTCGCAATCACCATAACCGGACTCCGACGCTTCGGGCGCGAGCGCGACGTTGACCCCGAAACCCCAGAGCTTCTTGGGCGCCGACATGGCGGACCCGACGGCCACCGAGCAGCGGGGCGACGCGGGGCAGGCGAGCAGCAGCAGCGAGGCGGCGGCAGCCATGGTCACGGTGAGGAGTAGCACCGTTGCGGCCTTCTCCAGCGGCCGCGTGATCGCCCACCGCTTCACCGACGGCCCCAACATCGCCGCGCGCGATTCCCGGCCCGCCTCCCCGGCCGGTGCTTGCTAGTTAGTCATCGCCGATTCGAGCACCACGCTAGCCTAGTTAATGCTAGAGATGCGTAGCACTCTGAAGACAATCATATACTAACCAGACTAATTAATTCCGGAGATGTGATACAGTTCCGCGGAGACGTGCTTCGTCACATGCTGGACCGGGACAAGCGCGCGAACGTGCCAATTTTGGCACCGTGGCGTCAAGGCACCCTGCCGCACGATGCACATCCGACGTTGGGGGGAAAAGTAAAATATAAAACAAAAAAATCAAAGTTGCCAGAAAAAAAATGAAAATTTCCATGATAATCACAAAGTTTTGCCTCCCTATACACAAAGGTACCACGGCACTATGATCATAGGGTCCTCCACTCATATCAATGGCGGACCTACCTAGTATGCCGGGTATACCCTGCGGTCGAATCATGACATGTACTCGTATTTGCATGGTATGGAAACAAGAGTCCGATGGATACAAAATTACTCTGCTTTAATCTGCAGCCTGGCCGTCGTACCAATACCAGCTAGCAGAAAATTACCGATCTAAGACCCAAACGCCCAGCGCATGCTGCACCGCTATCAACTCGATCGGAGACTGCAGTCCGCGGAACTGAACGCCGCCAGGCGCAACGCCATAACCTAACTCGCCCTTCGCCGGCCGTGTCCACGCCGGCAGCCGGAAGCGCAGGACAATGAGACCTGTGTGATCTACGCCGGTGATCGACGTCGCAAGCCAATCCTTGCCCCACGGTAATGATTCAAGTATACACTAGGAGAAAAAGGGTCTTTGGTCCAGCCCCTAAAGCCATTCATCCCGGTTTAAATAATAATTCGAGACCAATGCCAGGCATCGGTCCCGGTTCATTTCGGGATATTGGTCCCGATTTATAGCATGAACCGGGACCAATGGTCAGCGGAGCATTGGTCCCGGTTCACGGTCCCTCTTTAGTTCCGGTTCGGAATATAAACCGGGATTTTTTTTTCAAGAAACTGTTATAAAAACTTCAGATGGCTCCATTTGTACATACGATGTCGGAAAAAATCGTATAATATATCAAAATTATTGGAAAAAAATTACGATACCGATGCCAACAGCCTTCAGCCGTTTGCAATTTTTTAGATTTTTGAAATTCCAAAAGAGTCGAAATTCAGATTTTTTTTTAAATGACATATTTGGATTACTCATATTTTTCTGATAATAATGGACACATTATTTGTGGAATTTCGATTTATGGATTTAAAGATATGAATTATGCCATATTAAATGAATTAATGCAAAAATAACAATAAAACATATTTTATTTCTATATTTATTCAATATTAGTATTACTTAGTCATTTTTGTATATTGAAATCATGTTTGTAACTCAAATTATGAGAATGTGTAACTCATAAGATACATGGGTTAATATCATTAATAGATAATATAGACATAAGGTTACAATTGGTATATAGGAAGGGAGATGGGAAGAAACCAAGATGTTAAGCGTGCTAGGAGTGGAGTAGTGTGAGGATGGATGACCGACCGAGAAGTTTAACCAAGGATTGGAATTTGACCAAAAACTAAGTGTGATTGAGAGGCTTCGGGTAAGAGATTAACCGGTCCAAAAATTCATAGATTCAAAAATTTGGAAAAAAAATCGGAAAAAAATGTTTTTGAAAAAATAAATAGAAAAGACCTTCTCCCGGTTCATGCCACGAACCGGGACCAAAATTCCTACTGCAAGCGCACGCGACGCGGGCCACGTGGAGACACATTGGTCCCGGTTCGTGTCAGAACTGGGACCAACATTGGTCCCGAGTGATTGGTCCCGGTT
Organism: Avena eriantha; assembly: GCA_910589775.1. Taxonomy (NCBI): domain Eukaryota; kingdom Viridiplantae; phylum Streptophyta; class Magnoliopsida; order Poales; family Poaceae; genus Avena; species Avena eriantha. Next base: position 487,618,172 of record OU342740.1, read on the forward strand.
CAAAAACTGGGACCAATGGCCCTTATGAACCGGGATCAAAGGGGGCCTTTTCTACTAGTGATACGCTTTTATATTTTAATTCTAGAATCATATATATCCCTAGGCCTGACTAGTTAAACACAAATTAATTATGTACTACCTCCTCCTCTGAATTAGATGTCTTAGATAGGTCTATATTCATATATTGAGACGGTTTTTAGTATAGATATATACGAATTTAGACAAATCTCTGATGTCTAATTTGGGACGGAGGGGTATATATATTTTATGATTGATCGTATTTACTTTTGTAAAGAAACCTTATCCACTGACTTATATTTTCTAGTGAATGACTCAGTTACGAAGAAAGACGGATAAACCAAAGATATTGCATCCTTTTTAGAAACACGAAGCAAAGAAGGTTTATGCTGCGTCAAATCTTTGGCCATCATTTCAGAAACAGTGTATGCTAATGCATGCAACTTTTCAACTTTATATTCAAAATTGCATATTATTTATTGCTCATGTATTGTATTATAATGCAAATTTACAATTATTCGTTCAATAGGTAAATACAATTTATAAGAATAGTCGTTAAATTAGCGCGGCATACCCACTGGTAAATTTCTAGATCCGCCACTGACTGATATGCACGTCAATATGGTTAATGCTAAAAGATAGCATGTCCACTGTAACCTCCTCCAGCCAGTATAGGGCAATACCACCACCTTTGCCTTCTCCTTTAACTTGAGTCTGTACCTCAAATTTTGCACTCTCACTTTGCTTTGCCTGGTCTCACAAATGAACACCAAGCAGGACTTGTAAGTCTACACTAGACAGACTAGCTCTTGAACGGTTGCAGGCTGCCCTAGGCCACGACCGTTCGAGCCTAATGTCGTCATTGGGCCCGATGGTCCTCCGCGCCGGAGGCTGCCGATGTTGCTAATTCATTTGCATTCTTGGTCCTTCTTAGTTCTGAGCGATCACGTGGATCGGTATACGTCGGGGGATGTGGGGGGGGGGGGGGGGGGTCGAGGGTATTCGTACCCGGGAGCACATTATCCCCGATGCAGCATGGATACTCCATATCGAAGTCAATGGTCATCTTTGCACCCAGAGGATCACGCACCACGACACCCTCCTCCATAGGAATGTTTTTAACTGGGCTCGAAGCTGAGTCCTTCAGGGCATCCTCCTCATCAGCATCCAGCGCCGCCTCAGTGGAGGACCGCTTGCGCGGGTGAACATTTGCAGCACCCCTCCCAGACCATCCACCTCGCCCTCAGGAAGTAAAGGCTCTCGGCTCGGCAGTAGGCTGGACTGCATGACGTGTGGCGAGCATGAATTTGCCATATTGTAACTCTTTGGCTGACCAGACACCGTCACCGCACTCCTCATGGTTGTGGCCAATAAGACCGCGGTGTTTACAGAAAAAAGGCACCTTCCCATACTTGACGAACAACCACTTCCTCCCCTCTCCTTCGACATTTAGAGGCACAACTCGTTTCAGCTTGCTAAGAACATCAATCATCACACGGATTCGGACGTAGTTCCCCTCAAAAAACGCTTTGGTGACATTTGCACCTCTTTCGTCTTACCAATCTTTCGAGCCAGATCATCGGCACCCCACGTCTTACTGTATAGTTCAGGGATTCCATGAATTTGTGCCCAGACATATAGGCCGCCAAAGGAAATCTTCTCTGGGTCCTCCTTGCCGTCATAGTCCTCGATAAGGATAGCCTAGCCTCGGAAAGTCTAGGGACCTTGATGAACAACCATCTTCCAATCCCCCAAACAGTACATCTGGAACACGAACAAATTCTCTCCGGCCTCCCTGCAAATCGGTTCTCTGGATAATTTCCAAATCGCCTTCATCTTCCCAAAGAGTGCCTCATCACTAAAAGTTCTCGTGGTGTGCACTATGGCGATCGCTAGCCAACGCGCCGCCTTCTGGAGCTCCTTTGCCTCCTATGCACCGATAGTCACCTCGTCTAGCTCATCGTCCCGCAGATCGAGATGCGAAAGAAGGTCATCAATCGCTGGGTCCTTCCCAGCCGCCGCACCAGACGAGCTTCCACCATCAGCCACCATGGACATAGCCGCCACAAAACCCTAGGGTTCAAGGATCGCTAGCCACGGGGAACGGAAGAGAGGAAGCGGTCAAAGCGGAGCCCTTCGACCGGCGGAGTAGATGTTTGGAATAGAGCACGGATCAGAGTTGGAGCTGAGTCGGAATCATGGAGAAATCTCACGGGGCGCTTGGAGTCACCGCCGAAGCACGTAAAACCCTAACGAGAGGGTAGGTTGAACATGTGGATGTTGATCAGATTAACTTGTTCTAGATATTACGTTGGTGCAGAGACTAAATGTAATTGATATCTTTTCATATTATTCTTTTTGTCAAAGAAAAACTAATTCACATGTATGCCTATCTACACACTATTTGCTCTGACGTCGAACCTGGCAAGAATATGACCAAAGAGTATGGTTTGAGCGATCTCTCAAATATATTCGAGCCCTCCAGAATACCAGCCCTACTCCCCGATTCCCCTTAACCAATACTAATGTTGCTATAACCTACTACGCTAAATCCCCTCTTCAGCAAGAGATCAGCATCAAGTAGATACATCCCCTACACTTTGTCGGTCAGTACTGTTCAATGTTCTTGAGCCAGAAACGGTGACATCTTGGTCCAACATCATTTGTCTTTTCATGAAGAGGGCGTAGAGAAGCTCATTCCAGGTGTCAGGGACTCCAGGCAGGCACCAGTGGCTGCAATCCTCTACTTCTTTGATCTTTGATGTTTTGTTTAGATAGGCTTGCCTTGAACTTAAAGAACTTCTGAAAACCGAGAGGTGACCGTCTTTCCGTTGGGCCGTCATCTGCGTCACGTTCAGTATGTCCAACCCAGGCAGCTTGGGCCTTTGGCTGTTCCCCAGAACATCGTTCACTGGCTGTAGCATGTCGGCCCATTGCTCCATCGATTTAACCGGTCTCCTGTCTGGAAGAGTTTCCAGCTGACAATCCCCTCCACTTCTCCAGTCACCACCGCTGGAGAAATAAAGTCAGTGATCGATCATGGGAAAACATGGTGAGTGAGTTATCAGTTATCAGCAAACACTAGGTCACTAGCAATGTGGTACAGACCTGAAGTGCGACGGAGAATATGTACGGAAGATGGCCTGGGTCCTGCTCGTGTTAACTTCCTTGCGAACCCAGTCGAACAGTGTCTGTATTGACCTTCTGTAAGCATCGCTGACAGTCATATCCATCTTCACCTCATCTCCTTCTCGGAAGTAGGCACCCCTGGTATACAGTATAAAAGTATAAGCCTGGTTCTATAGTAGATAACGGTGTACTTATATGACAGTAAAGTAATTTACAAAAGAAAAGGAAAAAAAGAGTTGAACCACATTCTATTTTTATGACACTCTGAACCAGGTATTTGGCACAGTCTAAAAAGGCTAACCAACCACAAAAAAACTGGTTCAATGTTGAATTAACTCATCAAATATATTGCAAGCATGCGTACCATCCGATTGTTTTGTCCTTGGTCCACCAATGCCCAGAGTTGAAGATTAACAGATCAGCGTCACTCCACTTACGCCGGCCGGACATCCAGTCCATGGAGTCCACCCAGATTGTACTCTTAACAAACTTGGGGGCTCCAGCAGGTCCATGGCCCTGAGGGACCAGGAAAGGGGACCTGTAATACTCCACAGTGCAGTTGTACTCCCTAAACTTGAATATGAAGAAACCATCGTGCTTTGTGATGGGTCTCCCATTGATCTCGTAGATGGAGCTCTTGTCTGAGACACCGGTAGAGAGCATACAGAGCAGAGACTCCCATTGGTTCCTTCCGATCGAATCACCGGCGAATACTACTCTCTTGTTTCGTAGCCTCTCCAGCATACTCTTGGCATCAAACCTAAGGAGTCACAGATAAGAAGTTAAAGTTAAATCAGACACGGAAATGATTTACGCCAGAATATATGGAAGTGTATGGATCGATATTCAGATTGTCCCTTGGCCCAAAACCACATGATAAGATCACGCTTTGCAGCTTAGCTAGCTAACTCTTGCAGGGCCACAAAATCCTGGACGTGGATACATATGTATTCTAGCGAGAAAGGTATATTGGTAGTGAAGGAAATTCTCATCAATCAAAGCTGATTTTTCTGAGTAATGGTTAGTGCTACAATTGTTTTAAATGGACTTAACACGAATTGTATATAACCTTTAAGCCATTGTTCTTCAGTTTCATCAACCGCAAAGCTACATCGTAACAAGAATACAAGATTCGCTCCCGTACGAATTCCTGAGATAATCAGTTTAACTTTACTTGGCTAGGTAGGTTAATAATAATTCTGCAAGTGCGCATCACGCGAACGGAGGGGTTCAACCGTTCAAGCAAGCAAGACACAAAGCATGGGCGAAGTAGCAACTAATCCGAAGTTTCGAACAAACCTGGGGAGATCGCAGCACGACGGCTGCCACCGCCACTTGGTGTAGGAGGCGTCCGGGCGGCCGTTCTCGGAGCACCGGAACCCGCCGTCCAGGAACGGGCAGTCCTTGGACTCGTACAGCGGGTAGCTGTCGTCCCAAACCCACTCGCCCTCGAAGATGTCGCACTCACCGGAACCGGAACCCGCCGACGCCTCGGCCGCGGCGGAGACCCCGCAGCCCCGGAGCTTCGCGGGCGCCATCAGGGCCGACCCGAAGGCCGCCGAGCAGCGGAGCGACCCGGGGCAGGCGAGCATCAGCAGCGCGGCGCCGGAGATCGCCATCACGGCGAGGAGCAGCGCCGTGATCGCCAGCCGCGCCAACCGCTTCACCGACGGCTCCGCCATCGCCTCCCCTGCCGCGCGCTGCTTAATTCGCCACTTGGTCTTCGCTCGAAGAGGAGCAGTGGGCGGCAGCTTCGTTGTGATCGAGACGGGAAGCGATTCAATTGGAAAAGGATGCCTCTGCTCGGCAACATGTATCGCGCCATCGTGGGGCCCACCGGGAAAACGTGTCATGGGTTCCCTTTTCGTATTCGGGAATCGAGACGTGCCGGTAGATGAGTGGGCGATTTCTTCGGTGATGAATCGCGAGACTTACGTTTTGCGATGGCACGAATCATGAAATCAGATCGCGTGATCTTTGTGCCTCCTTTTGTATGCATGCACACTATTTTTTAAATCAACATATATCACATATTTATAGTAGCGATACATAAACCGTCTTGAGCAATTGAAAAATAAGATCTAAAAGAAATGGCCAAATCATCGAGATAGACTCTTTTTCATGACATAATATTATAATTTTTTGAAGGCAGCTGAATAAAATTGACAAAAAAATCAAACCACGTACCTAGAAATACTAACGAGGTTTTTTTTATAGTTTTAATTTAATCTCCAATGGCAAGGCTACGTGCACCGCTCAACCATTAAAGAAATTAAGTAACATCGGCAAAAGTATCAGCACCAATATTTTAGGAAAAGCAACTAGACAGCCTAGTCAATGTCTGGAGAGCCAAAAATACGAATCACCATTGTCAAGGACGTAGCAGTCAGGATAAATATTGTCAGGACAAACCAACTCATGAAAAACATGGAAAACATCCAGAATAGATCTAGCGAAGAAAGATTTGAAGGCTTATATAAAGAGAATTTAATCTTCCAACACCATCATTAACGTCGGGAAAAGAACTCGTCGTCGAACGAAAAATTGAAGATGATTTATTGTAGACGATATCATCTTCATTGACGCGGAAGCAGAGAGAGGGGACTAACAAAGTCCTAACCTAATCTATTAAAATCACTATTTTTATTAAAATTTCCACTCATAGATCTGGTTCCTCCCTCCTGATACAGGCAAGGCTGGGTGGAGGATGGGGATCCACCCTATGGAGGCGTGGAAGTGGGAGTCAACGACTAGGTTTACCGGCGGCGTGTCTACATGTAAAAGAGTAAACTTGAACTTTTCTATGTCCACCTTAGCACCCCGTGATCATTCACGTTTAACGAAATCTTACGACCCATATTAGTTTGATCATCTCATAATCAGATTAACGGACTAGATATGTCATGTCAAATTGGCAGACCACATTATGCTAGACTCTTCTCTGCTCGGCTTCCCCCACCCACAAGCTCTACATGTGCCACTGATTTCTCTCCTTCCCGATTAATCATGAGCACCCCGTCCATGCCCATTTACTCACGTCGGCTCCTATTACCTACTTCATCTCATGGGTCGAGCATGAGTTTGCGTGCCCCATTGCCCGCGGGATCCCCTCGCCCTGGTAGACGGGACATCCTGATGGCGTGGAAGGGACTTCCAGAACATGTTGGCCATGCCACTACCCAAATCCACACGGACACCATGCCATGAGCGATATCCGTCGTAAAGTTGACACATCTTGCACCCCACCTTTTTGTAGGCTTCCGTAGCAGAAAACAAAAAAAATCTATCTACTCGAACACTAATACCAGGATCTATACTATGTAAACATAAGTAACGGAGAAGGGATACGGTATTCATACCTTTGAAGACCAAGACACGCCTTATGCAGGAAGGCGTATATTGATGAAGACGAGCAGCACCCCAAGTGTGGTGCCTCCGAAGTTCATCACACGTCTGGTGTAGGGGACGTCAACCGGACTCCGATCCAGCCGAGCAGCGGAAGAAGTAGATGTCGGATCGCAGATCACACGACGATAGTGTGAAGGTGGAGAACTCATTCACGAGGTCCTCCCTAATATTACGGAGAAGTTCTCAATGGATGAGAGAGAGAATGAGAGGGAATGGGATGATTCCAAAGGGGGAGGGGAGACCCCTATATATAGTGGGAGGGGGCGCACCACCCAGGGGCCAGGCGGTGTGGGACTAAACCCCACACCCGCCGACCACCTAGGGGCAGCCGCCGGCCCTAGGTGGGCCCCATTGGGGCGGCCCACCAAGCCTAGGCCGGCTGGCCCCCACTCCCTAGGTGCCATGCCCTATTGGGCCTCCCTTCGGGTGAGGCCCATTAGCATTAAGATGTCTTTAATAATAAAATAAAATATATATTTAGTATTAATTCTCCAATTAACATTCAAATACACATATTATATTATTCCTTCACTCCGGAACACCTTCCGGACCCCTTCCGATCTCCATCGGATGTTACCCGGAACTATTCTGGTTTCTCTTTCTCTATTTCTCCTACAATGCCTCATCTACCCTAAGCGTCCCTACCCTTAAGTGTGACATCCTTCGGTTCGGAAACACTCCAGACATGACTGAGACTACTCTGAAATCAATGATCAACAGAGGGACCTGAATGGCCATGTGACCCCCGTGCATTTCATGAAATAATCGCTCGAACCGTGAGATAGTCGTTTCCTGTTCCCTTTGTCATTCGATACCTAATTCATCTGAAACTTGATCTTCGGTATCTCCATACCTTAGTTCGATCTCGTTACCGATGAACTTGTTTTCTCGTTCTCATGTCGTTGCATTCCGTGACCTAGTCACATGCTTGCAAGCGTCATAATGCAACATCACCGAGATGGCCACATGTATCTGTCCGTTACATGGACTAGACAAATCCTGGTCTTGATATGTACTCCTCAACACATCCCTTCGGAAATCTTGAGTGGCATCTTTTTGATCACCCTTTTACGAGATGATTCTTGATAACCATCAAAGCTTATTCCGGAATGGTGATTTGCATTACCTCACAGTCAAAGGATCAGGTTGCGAGGTTCTCTGTGTTTTATCATCAATGGTGAACTTTGTAACTAGATCTCATTAAGATATAACGGTCGGATGTTTGTCTATCATGTTATTCAACTAATAACATGACCTCATTGTCAATTGGCATAAATGCCCATGATCTTGAAACCCAGACCATCCTCATGACCAATGAACTAGTTCGCTAGAGGTAACTAGAGACATGGTTTGTTTACATACCACACGTGTATTAACGTTTTGTATTAACACAGTTATAGCACAGTATGAAACGTATTATGAACATATAGGAGATATATCAAATAATACCCTTATTATTTGCCTCTAAGGCATAACTCCTTTAGTCTCCACTTGCACTAGAGTATAAACAAAACTAATTACAATAGGCAGGAACCTAACACCAATGGAATCTCGGTGTTGTTCGTGCTTTTCCTGATGCAGAGATTTAGTCAAAGGATCTGCCACATTCAGTTCTGTATCTACTTTGCAAATCTTGACTTCACCTTCGTCAACGTTCTGTCGGATGACGTGAAATCTAAGCTTGATGTGTTTGGCCGTGGAATGAGTCCTTGGTTCCTTTGCGTTTGCAATAGCTCCCGTGTTATCACAATAGATCGTCACGGGGTCTTGCACATTTGGAAAACTCCCAGTTTGATGACGAAATTCCTTAGCCAAACAGCTTCATTTGCTGCATCAGCCGCAACAATATATTCAGACTCCATCGAAGATTGCGCCACCACCGGCTGCTTCTTACTCTTCCAGCTTACCGCCCCACCATTTACCAAGAAAACAAATCCTGTTTGAGACTTCGAGTCATAATGATCTGAATTCTAGCTCGCATCCACGTAACCCGTTACGTTTAGAGCTTCATCACTTCCTCCATAGATTAGGAACATATCCTTCGTTCTTTTCAGATACTTTAGGATATTCTTTACAGCTGTCTAGTGATCCGGTCCTAGATTACTTTGGTATCGGCTCGTCAAACTAAGAGCCAATGCCACATCAGGTCGCGTACTTAACATTGCATACATGATAGACCCTATGGCTGAGGCATAGGGGGTGAAAGACATCTTCTCTCTATCATTGTCCGTTACAGGACATTGAGTCATACTCAATTTGCAATTCTTCATCATGGGTGTAAAACCCTTTTTTGTGTTCTCCATTTTGAACCTCTTCAAAATCTTTTTGATGTAAGTACTTTGACTTAATGCTATTAGGTGCCTTGATCTATCTCTATAGATCTTGATTCCTAATATGTATGCAGCTTCACCTAGATCCTTCATGGAAAATTGGTTACTCAAATATGCTTTCACGCTTTTCATAAGATCCACATCGTTTCCCATGAGTAATATGTCATCCACATATACTACTAAGAAAACAACTGAGCTCCCAATCGCTTTCTTGTAAACACGGAACTCTTGTTTATTTTGGACAAATCCAAAACTCTTGATCACTTGATCAAAACATTGGTTCCAGCTCCGAGATGCTTGCTTCAATCCATAAATGGACCGTTGAAGCTTGCATACCTTTCCAGCATCCTTAGGATTAACAAAACCTTCTGGTTGCATCATATACAACTCTTCATCAATGTGACCATTGAGGAATGCGGTCTTGACATCCATCTGCCAAATTTCATAGTCGAAATGTGTAGCAGTTGCTATTAAAATCCTGACAACCTTAAGCATCACTACGGGAGAGTAAGTCTCGTCGTAGTCAACTCCTTGAATTTGTCGAAACCCCTTTGCGACAAGTCGAGCTTTGTGAACGGTCACATTACCATTCGCATCTGTCTTTTTCTTAAAGATCCATTTATTTTCCACGGCCTTGCAGCCTTCTGGAAGATCCACCAAGGTCCAAACTTGGTTTTCATGCATGGATCCTATTTCGGATTTCATGGCTTCTAGCCATTTCTCGGAGTCAGCACTATCCATAGCTTATTTGTAGTTTGCGGGTTCTTCTGTTCATCTAGGATGACAGACATTACAAGGCTACTGTACCAATCAGGAGTGGCACGAACCCTTATAGACCTGCGAACCTCAGGAGTCTCGATGTCATTGTTTTGATCATCATCAATGGGCTCTTCCTCCATGTTGGAGAGCGGTTTCGGAACAGCTTCCGTTGCGCTACTCGGAATTTGGAGAGAAGGGTCAACAATTTCATCTAACTCAGTTTTCCTTCCACTCACTCCTTTTGCAAGAAACTCTTTTTCGAGAAAGGTGCTGGTTTTTGCGACAAACGTTTTGCCTTCGGCTTGGTTGTAGAAAGTATACCCAACAGTTTCACTTGGGTATCCCACAAAGATACATTTTTCTAATTTGGGTTCGAGTTTGTCAGGCTGCAGTTTCTGACCGTAAGCCTCACAACCCCAAACTTTCAGAAATGACAACAATGGCTTTTGTCCATACCATATCTCATATGGGGTTGTGTCCATGGATTTGGATGGTGCTCGGTTTAAAATAAAAGCGGTGGTTTCTAACGCGTATCCCCAAAAAGACACAGACAAATCAGTTAAAGACATCATGGATCGTACACTATCCAATAGGGTTCGGTTACGATGTTCCGACACCATTACAATGTGGTGTTCCGGCTAGCGTAAGCTGTGGGATAATCCCACAGTCCTTTAAGTGCATGTTAAACTCATAACTCAAATACTCGCCTCCTCAATCCGATCGAAGGTGCTTGATTTTCTTGTTAAGTTGATTCTCTACTTCTTTCTGAAATTCCTTGAACTTTTCAAAGGTTTTAGACTTGTGCTTCATTAAGTAGATATATCCATATCTACTTAAGTCGTCAGTAAAGGTAACAAAGTAACGATAACCATTGCGTGTTGAGACGCTCATTGGTCCACATACATCCGTATGTATGATTCCAAGTAGGTCTACAGATCTCTCCACTATTCCGGAGAATGGTGTCCTAGTCATCTTGCCCATGAGGCATGGCTCACATGTATCAAGGGATTTGAAATCCAATGATCCAAGAATCCCTTCTGAATGAAGCTTCTTCATGCGCTTTTCGCCAATGTGACCAAGACGGTAATGCCACATGAACATGGAATTATCATCACTAGGCTTACAACGTTTAGCATCAACACTATGGATGCGTGTATTACAATCAAGATCAAGTAAGAATAAACCATCACACACAGGAGCATGAACATAAAAAATATCATTCATATATATTGAACAACCATTTGTTCCTGATTTAAACGAATAACGATCTTGCAACAAGCAAGACCCACTCACAATATTCATACTCAATGCGGGTACATAATAGCATTTATTCAAAACCAATAATAATCCTGACAGTAGACGGAGATGCAGGGTGCCTATGGCCATCACTTGGACTCTCGAACCATTGTCGACGTGCATCGTCACCTCGTCCTTCCTCAGGCGCCTCCTACTCTGCAGATCCTGCTGAGAGTTACAAATGTGAGCAACAGATCCAGTATCAAATACCCAGGTGTTATTACTGGCGCTTGTAAGGAATACATCAATAACATGTATATCATATATACCTTTTTCCTGGGCGGCTATCTTGCCGGCTCGCTTGTCTTCAAGGTACTTGGGGCAGTTGCGTTTCCAATGCCCATCCCCTTTGCAGTAGAAGCACGAAGTGCCGGGCTTAGGGCCAGGCTTGGCAGTCTTTGAGGTGCTCGGAACAAACTTGCCATCCCTCTTAGACTTCTTACCCTTGCCTTTCCCCTTTTGCCTTGGCTTCTTGAAGTTGGTAGTCTTGTTTACCATCAACGTCGTGTGCTCCTTCTTGATTTCAACCTCAGCAGTTTTGAGCATGGCGAACACCTCAGCAAGGGTCTTAGTCATCCCTTGCATGTTTTAGTTCATCACAAAGCTCTTATAGCTAGGGGCAGCGAGTGCAGCACCCTATCAATCGCGAGCTCCTCCAGGATTTTGCAATCCAGGGCGTTTAAGCGCTTAACGTAGCCAGCCATTTCGACCACGTGCTCACTAATACTGTTGTGCTCTTCCATTTTAGTAGAGAAGAAGAGCTCGGAAGCATCATACCTCTCTGCACGGGCCTGTGGAGCAAAGACGGCCTTGAGATCCTCAATGATCTCAAAGGCATTCATCTTCTCAAAAAGCTTTTGAAGCTCCGGCTCCATGGCATAGAGCATTCCACTCTGGATGAGGGAGAAATCGTCCGCCTTGGAATGCCAGACATTCTTTTCGTCCTGGGAGGCGGAATCTGCAGGCTTAGCCGGAAGCTCAGCCTCGATGACATAAGTCAACTTGTAGGGGACTAGGAGGATCCTAAGATTGCGGAACCATGCGGTGAAGTTGGTTCCATCAGTTTTCAGCTTGTCCTTCCCGAGGAAAGTGCTAAGGTTGAAGGTGGGTGGGCGAGACATCTACAAAGGATTTGCAAAGTGTTTAGAATATGTTCATAATAATGAGTTCAAGTTTTAACCAAACGAACTCCCACTTAAACGAACATCCCTCTACTTGTTTAGTGATCACATGATCCCAATCCCATGCATCTCCCCCGATCGTCACGGGCATCAGTGCATCATCATGGGTGGAAATTCCCTAATGTCGATCACATCAACTATATGATTCATGCTCGACCTTTCGGTCTCCTGTATTCCGAGGCCACGTTTCTCTAACTCCTAGGATCGCCAGTCCTAACTTGTGTGTATTTGCAGTGCAACATGGCTTACACCCACTGTATGCGAACGTAGATATGTCTGACCCCTACTCACCGCAGGGCGCCTCATACCGAAGAACTTTCTTGGTGGTGCACACACAAGGGGAATACGATTACTGGAATACTGTGAGGGATTATCTTATCATGCTACCGTCGAATATAAATATACCAGCATAGTAAGTAATACTTCAAAAGTAAGTGTTATGACATGGTTATAGCTTTATGATCATCATCAATAGCTTCAATGAGAGTTTCACAAACTTTTCATTGCCATGTTATAGTACTTGCCCCTATGCAATAATAAAGATAGACGCTTCTATATTATCTATTGCATGTTTTACGCGGCTTTAGGGCTTTCGCAGTAGAACCCCTTCCCACCTACGAACGTCGAGCCACAACATGGATTCAATGATTGTCGTTCTTCTTCCCTTTTCAGGGCCCTCCAGTGTCAATGCCATATCAACTACAGTAGAGAGACATACACCCCCTAAGCCACTTTGATTCATGGACCAGTCTCGTGAATCACCACGTGAGGTTGGTTGGGGGGCGCTTCATCAAACAGTGCCACGATATGAACAATAACATTAAAGAGGGTAGCAAATAGAGAATCAATGCCCACATATTGCTATGTATTCTATTCGTACGACATGTCTACACATAGACCCGCTCTGATACCACTGTAGGGTTCCGTAGCAGAAAACAAAAAATTTCTATCTACTTGAACACTAATACCAGGATCTATACTACGTAGACATAAGTAATGGAGAAGGGATACGGTATTCATACCTTTGAAGACCGAGGCACGCCTTATGTAGGAAGGCGTATATTGATGAAGACGAGCAGCACCCCAAGTGTGGTGCCTCTGAAGTTCGTCACACGTCCGGTGTAGGGGACGTCAACCGGACTCCGATCTAGCCAAGCAGCGGAAGAAGTAGATGTCGGATCACACATCACATGACGGTGGTGTGAAGGTGGAGAAATCACCCACGAGGACCTCCCCAATATTACGGAGAAGTCCTCAATGGATGAGAGAGAAATAATGAGAGGGAATGGTATGATTCCAAAGGGGGAGGGAGACCCCTATATATAGTGGGAGGAAGGGGCGCACCACCCAGGGGCTAGGCGGTGTGGGACTAAACCCCACACCCGCCGGCCGCCTAGGGGCAGCCGCCGGCCCTAGGTGGGCCCCATTAGGGTGGCCCACCAAGCCTAGGCCGGCTGCCCCCCACTCCCTAGGCGCCATGCCCTATTGGGCCTCCCTTCGGGTGAGGCCCATTAGCATTAAGATGCCTTCAATAATAAAATAAAATATATACTTAATATTAATTCTCCAATTAACATTCAAATACACATATTATATTATTCCTTCACTCTGGAACACCTTTCGGACCACTTCCGATCTCCATCGGATGTTACCTGGAACTATTCTGGTTTCTCTTTCTCTATTTCTCCTACGATGCCTCATCTACCCTAAGCGTCCCTACCCTTAAGCGTGACATCCTTCGGTTCGGAAACACTCCGGACATGATTGAGACTACTCTCACATCAATGATCAATAGAGGGACCTGGATGACCATGTGACCCCCGTGCATTTCATGAATATAATCTCTCGAACCGTGAGATAGTCGTTTCCCGTTCCCTTTGTCATTTGATACCTAATTCATCCGAGACTTGATCTTCGGTATCTCCATACCTTAGTTCGATCACGTTACCGGTGAACTTGTTTTCTAATTCTCATGTTGTTGCATTCCGTGACCTAGTCACATGCTTGTAAGGTTCATTAATGCAACGTCACCGAGATGGCCACATGTATCTGTCCGTTACATGGACTAGACAAATCCTGGTCTTGATATGTACTCCTCAACACATCCCTTCAGAAAACCTGAGTGGAATCTTTTTGATCACCCTTTTATGAGATGATTCTTGATAACCATCAAAGCTTCTTCTAGAATGGTGATTTGCATTACCTCATAGTCAAAGGATCAGGTTGCGAGGTTCTCTGTGTTTTATCATCAATGGTGAACTTTGTAACTAGATCTCATTAAGATATAACAGTCGGATGTTTGTCTATCATGTTATTCAACTAATAACATGACCTCATTGTCAATTGGCATAAATGCCCATGATCTTGAAACCCACACCATCCACATGACCAATGAACTAGTTCGCTAGAGGTAACTAGAGACACGGTTTGTTTACATACCACACGCGTATTAACGTTTTCTATTAACACAGTTATAGCACAGTATGACATGTATTATGAACATATAGGAGATATATCAAATAATACACTTTATTATTTGCCTCTAGGGCATAACTCCTTCAGTCTCCCACTTGCACTAGAGTATAAACAAAACTAGTTTACAATAGGCATGAACCTAACACCAATGGAATCTCGGTGTTGTTCGTGCTTTTCCTGATGGAGAGCTTTAGTCAAAGGATCTGCCACATTCAGTTCCGTATCTACTTTGCAAATCTTGACTTCACCTTCATCAACGTTCTGTCGGATGACATGAAATCTAAGCTTGATGTGTTTGGCTGTGGAATGAGTCATTGGTTCCTTTGCGTTTGCAATAGCTCCCGTGTTATCACTCATCTGTCGGATTTTTGCCGCCGGTAGTACCAGTGGAAGTACCGGGGCCACTTCCACTCATCTTTGGTGTAGTTCAGTAGCCTCTCTATTTTGGGAGTCCTATTTGACAGAACTTTGATCGGAAGTTTGGGCGGTAGTACCGTCCCAGGCGGTAGTATCGGTGTACCGGCGGTAGTACCGACTAGGCTCGTTTTTCTATCTCTCGCATCGTTGTTTTCTTGACTGTTGGCTGGGTGCCAGCGATAGTTCCGCCGGCCACCGGTAGTACCATCCAGGGTCGTAAATGGCCCAACTGCCAGATCTGGGAGCCCTTTAAAAGGGGATCCTCTTCCCCTTTGTGGGTAAGAGTTCTTTTGGTCCGTTTTTCACTCTCTCTCTCTCTCTCCTCCATTGTTGACCTTGAAGAGCTTGCCCTCTCCCCTTCCCCCTGATATGATTCTTGCATCTCTTTGAGGGATTTGAGAGAGGGGATCTAGATCTACAATCCCACCAAACCAAATCCCTTCTTCATGAAGTAATCCTTGGGATCCAGATCTTGGAGAGTTTTGTGTTCTCCTCTTGTGTTCTTTCATTCTTATTCCCTAGTAGATTTTGTAGCTTTGGTCGAATTTGAGAGTGAAGGACTTGCCTCTTGCATTTGGTGCATAGGTTTGAGTTCTCCTCGGAGATTCAGCGAGTTCAGGCTCTTGGGTTTGTTTCTCTTGCGTTCTTGGAACCCTAGGCGGTTGTGTGGAGTAGTAGTGAGTTCTTGGGGCCTCCAATTGAGTTGTGGAGATCCCTCAAGCTTGTGTCATGTTGTGACATTGTTCTTGGGGCCTCCAATTGTTCTGGAGATTCCTCAAGCTTGTGGCCTTTGTGGTGTTTCTTGGGAGCCCTCCAATTGAGTTGTGGAGATTTCCCCAAACTTGTACGGGTTTGGTGACCACCCTCAAGTGTGCCATATTGGATCGTGAGTATGCCTTTGTGACGAGCTCATGGGAGAAAAGGGTGAGCCTTTTGTGGCGTCAGTGATTTACGTGCCTTCGCATCTTGAGGTGAGGCCTTGTGTGGCATTGGGTGAGCATCGAGCCACCACACCTCAAGGTGAGCCATTTGTGGCGTTCGAACGGCATTGAACCATCGCACCTCTCCAACGGAGATGTAGCTTTTTTGGAAGTGAACTTCGGGATAAAAATCACCATCTCCGCGTCCATCGATTGTCGCTCAATCGAGACCTTTACTTATGCAATTTACTTTGTGATAGCCATCGTGCTTGAAGTATTATATCTTGTTATCACCTTGTTGCTTGTCTAGCTTAGCATAGGTTGTTAGTGCACTTAGTGAACCTAGTGGTTTAGGTTTTGTGCTCTATAAATCAAACATTAGTTTTATTCCACTTTTATTAGAGCCTAAACCGTAATTATTTTAAAAGCCTGTTCACCCCTCCTCTAGGCGACATCCATTTCCCTTTCACCTATGAAAGAAGCATAAATGGTATGGTGATTGCGGTGACCCAGCATACCACTGCATGATGTAGTACACTATAGTCGTTGACATAACACCAATGAAACACCATTCACTAGTATTACATCCCTCAGAGTGGTACAACAGAAACACCGTAGGTCCAAGACATGACTATAGATTACAACTCGACTCTTTACAAAAGATCCAAAGAACACTCTAGGTTAAGGAGAGAGAAAGAACTTCTTACAAAGAAGAACCAAAAATAATAACTCGAAACTACCTGGCTAAAAAAACTAACATCTAAACTATCTAGCTTGCAATTGCTACTAATGTAATGCTCTACAGAAGTAGGTTTTATGGCTAGAGTATCTCCTCCTATCTAATCAAGATATTTGTCTTCACTTCGGTTGATGTATATGTTGACTTCATTGACTTCATTGAAGAACTTGAGTTGTCGAGGATGGTTTCTTGAGCAGAAATTGATGTTGACGTCGTCTTCACGTCTTAGAACCTAGCAAGGGTTAAGAAGGTGCGGTTGAGTACGAGCGTACTCAGCAAGTTCACTAAAAAGGAGTGTATGATGCACTATCTCTACAGCCACAGACCAAAGGTCGTAGGCAATGTAGGTTTTCGTAAATATTTCTTCAAAGGTTGCTTTTATTCTGAAAACTATGTCCGAAAGCCTTCACAGGTTGACCAGAACCTTCATGGGGTTCCTTTCCTGCCGCGTTCGTAGCTCCTTCCCAGAACAGGGAGTAACATGTCACAATTCTTACACCTGCAGAGGTGTGTTACTTTTCCCATAAGAGACCTTAGCCTTGTTGCACAACCAAGACGCGAGCTTGTCCACACTTCCTTGGTATGGGGCCCAATCTAAGATCCAAGCCAGTACCGCCCTCTCCGCGGCCTCGCATGAGACGATCCCCCGAGACAACTACCACGATTACTCTTTAGGTAGCCTCTTAGAGAGTCCGTACGCAGCTCTATTCGGCGGTCACCATCACTATGGTGAACTCAAACCCAGACAGAGATGCATAGATAATCTAGACACCAAGATCGAGGAGAACTAAGGGGTCCCACCCATGTGCTGGATTCTCTGGAACTCCACGAGAAATCAACAGCCTCACGATAAGGTCATCCATCCATGCGAAAGGGAGAAGATATAGCTGACTTTCCTGTCCCATTCCAAGTCTTATGGTTGATGCGTCATATACGGCGCTAGAATCACTAGCGACATTGGTTGTTAATTCCTATATATTATGTTCCTTTACCACTGGAACTGTATCCGTAGATTATTACCATCTGGTAAATAATCCACAATCATATTATTATGAAAATAATGTTTTCTGACCTTTTTGGAATGCAGGTGATGACAACATTTGAGTTACAAGCAGTTGATAGAAAATAATCAAAGGACATGAGCAAGTTGTGAACTTGCCTTTTGTGATTGCAAGATTATGCACTCACGGTCTTCAAGACACTAGAAGATCCAAATTCTGTAAACAACATCATTGGTCCGGTAAGGACTAATGTTTAAAGAAGCAAGATGTAGTTATGCATAAGTAATATAATGCAGTTTGGAAAACCCCAAAGTAATACCCTAATATGGTGAATGAGTTAAACTTAAGTGATTTCTTTAAGATTTAGTTTGTCTATAAGTTTACTTTACAAGCCAATATATATATACAAGGAACTTAAGACTAACATATATGATATAAAGTAAATATAACAACACATGCTTAGAGTTATTTGATATTAAGTATCTATTATGGAAGTCCATGTTTTAGGTTGATAAGAGTTGAAGAACTTATTATGAGATTGTTGTTTGAAGTGGCAAAATGGATAACTTTTTAAGAGAAGGTTTCTTTGATAAGGTTTAACCAATCTTTATGGTTAGTAGAATGTGATCGATGTCATTTGCGTTTGTTCGATAAGTTTGGATTTGAGATGCCTTATGACTTAATTTGGAACAGACAAAAGTTAACTATAAAACATAATTAGATCTAGGGTGTGATGTGTTTAAAAGTATTAATAAACTTTAAATCTTATAACAAGCATGTTTGAAGGTATATGATCATTCACTTTTAGTTTACGTGAGTTTTCTAAATGTTAATAGTTTTACTTTTAAGTATTATTATAGACTTAAGTTATGGTTTTGGAACTAGTATTTCAATGTACAAGATTTAGGGTTTTACATAAAATTGTGATTATTTCTTATTTAAGAATGTTCTTAAAGAATTTACCAACTAAATAATAAATAAGGATTTATTTCTTACTAACCTTAAAGTGTGTTGGAATAACATAATTAGTATTTTTCTAGTAAAACATACTTACTTAAGATCTTATAAGTGAATTTAATTTAATTTTAGGTGTTATCCTTATTTTTACAAAATTCCACAAAGGATTATATATCTTTAAACATTTGCTTCAAGATTTATTTGAAAACAAATTAAGTTAGTATTTTTATATAATAGTAGATTTATATGCAAAAATGATTTTTATTCATTTTTAGGACTTTTCCTTATTTTGTGAAATTTCACTTAGGTTTTAATGGTGTTAATATTTATCAGCATTTTATTTTACTCAAACAAACAATGTTATATTTTTCTTAGGTAGATATTATTTTTGTGATCATTCCAATATGTTATATGTATTTTTAGGAAAAAAATTATATTTTTCTAGGGCTAAAATTCTTCGAGGGTTATTTTTGGAATTTTGCATTTGGTTTATTAGTTATTTTGAAATATTCAATTTTCTTTTCCTATAAAACTAACTCTGGCCCATGGGCTGGTTAAGACCAACCTGGCAAGTTGGGCCAGGGGTCAAACCCCACCCCATCACAACACCTCTCCTCTCTCCCCTCACTTACACACACACACTCCTCTCGTTCCCCTTCTGGTCGTACGATGCGACGCCGCCAGCGCCGCTCCGGCCGGTCGCTGATACATTGCAAATGTATCTATAATTTTTGATGTTCCATGCTTGGTTTTATCTACTTTCTTGTGTTTTGTTCATACTTTGGAGTACTTTTCATACACTTTCTTGGACTAACCTATTAACAAGAGCCACAGTGCCAGTTGCCTGTTTTCTGTTGTTTTTGGTTCCAGGAAAGTCAGAAAATCAATATTTTCGGAATTGGACGAGACAAAAGCCAAAGTTCCTATTTTACCGGAAGACTCACGGAGCCAGAATACGAGACGGGGGAGGGCCAGGGCCTGGCCACACCCTCCCAGGCGCGGGCTAGCTCTACCTGCGCCACCAGGTGGTGTGGGCCCCCTGGCACTCCACCGACCTTGCCTCCTTCGCCTATAAGAGCCTCCCGATACCAAAACCCTAAGTCATCAAGCCTCCAGCCACGAAAAGTTCCGCAGTTTCGCCGCCACCGAAAAGGAGATTCGGGGGACAGAAAGTCTCTGTTCCGGCACCCTGCCGAGACAGGGAAGTGCCCCCGGAGCCATCTCCATCGATCTCCACCGCCATCTCCATCACCATTGTTGATTCCCATGATGAGGAGGGAGTAGTTCTCTCTCGAGGCTAAGGATTCTACCGGTAGCTATGTGTTCATCTCTCTCTCTATGCATGATCATATTGTGATCATGAGCTTGTAATCTATAGATCTACCTTGCTACTCAAGTGCTTAATAGATCTCTGCTCTCCCCATGTGTGTGAAAGTGACAGCGTGCTCACCATGGTAGCACTTAGGCTAGAGATTACAAATACTTGTTATGAGTTATATTTGGAGTTGGATGTTTCTATGAAATTGTGGTGTTTGTTGGACTCATCTAGTACTCAAGGTGACAGTGTGGGGTTATCTAGATGGGAAAGGCTTACTTTGAGGAGTGCTGTTATAGCCCTACCAACGATTAGAGTGTCCAACCGGAGAGTAGTTAAGAGTAGTATCATAAAGAGAGGATATATTTATGAGAGAGTGTTCACTAGTGAAAGTATGATCCCTAGGCCTTGTTTCTTAGCACTGAATGTTGGAGATATGCCCAAGAGGCAATAATAAAAGTGATTATTATTATATCTTTGTGTTTATGATGAATCTTTGCATCCCATGCTATAATTGTATTATTAGGAAACACTGATACATGTGTGTTTTGTAAACATATGAGAGTCCCTAGTAAGCCTCTTGTTAAACTAGCTTGTTGATTAATTGATGATCATGGTTTCCTGATCATGGACATAAGGATGTGATTAATAACAAGGTTATATCATTAGGAGAATGATGTGATGGGCACACACCCATAGTAAGCGTAGCATAAGATCAAGTCATTAAGTTCGTTTTGCTGTAAAGCTTTCAAATGCATAGTAACCTATTCCTTCGACCATGAGGTTATGTTAATCACCATCACCGGATGGATATTTTGATGACATCAAACGCCATTTCGTAACTGGGTGGTTATAAAAGTGTCATTGGGTATTCTGAAAGTATGTGTTGAAGCGCATGAACCAAGATTGGGATTTGTCCATCCATAGGACGGATAGATATGCTCTGGGCCCTCTCGGTGGAATGTCATCTAGTTAGCTTGCAAGCATGTGACTGGGTCACAAGGGATGACATATCACGGAACGAGTAAAGAGTACTTATCAGTAACGAGGTAGAACTAGGTATGGAGATACCGACGATCAAACCTCGGATAAGTATAGTATCGTCAGACAAAGGGAATTAGTTTCGTATGTAAGTGGTTCAATCGATCGCGAAGTCATCGTTGAGTATGTGGGAGCCATTATGGATCTCCAGGTCCCGCTGATGGTTATTGATAGGAGATGTGTCTCTATCATGTCTACATATTCACGAACCGTAGGGTGACACACTTAAGGTTCGAAGCTGTTTTAAGTAGATATGGAATGTGCGTTGGAGA
This sequence comes from Avena eriantha, assembly GCA_910589775.1. Classification (NCBI taxonomy): domain Eukaryota; kingdom Viridiplantae; phylum Streptophyta; class Magnoliopsida; order Poales; family Poaceae; genus Avena; species Avena eriantha. Next base: position 487,639,430 of record OU342740.1, read on the forward strand.
CCGAATGTTGTTCGGAGTCTCGGAATGGATCCGGGACATCACGAGGAGATCCGGAATGGTCCGGAGAATAAGATTCATATATAGGAGATCATTTTATGAGATAGGAAATGTTTCGGAGTGTTTGTATGAGGATTCTAGAAGGTTTCGGAATGTTCCGGAAGGTTCTGGAAGATATCTTGGAGTTTGCTTGAAAATCAAGATAGGGATCAAGGAGTCCTGGTGGGTCAAGATACGGATTCGTGGGGGAGGAGGACTCCTCCCCCCACCTCCAATCCGCCGGCCTAGGGAGGAGAGGAGTCCTACAAGGACTCCCCTCCCCATGGCGCCATCCCCTCTTTAAATAGAGGGGCAGGGGGCGCCCCCTCCTCCTACGCTCTCATAACGTCCAATCTCTGCCGCCTCTCTCCTCCACCATATTCTGCACAGGCATAGGCGAAGCCCTGCAGAATTCTCTACTCCACCACCACCACCACGCCGTCGTGCTGCTGGGATTCCGTGGAGAAGATCTACTACCTCCGCTGCTCACTGGAACAGGGAGAGGAAGGTCTGCTTCGACTCCGCATGTGTGACCGACTGCGGAAGCGCTGCCGAATCGTGGCGCCGGAAGGATCATCAACTTGACCAAGGGCGGAAGCGCTGCTGGAACACAACGCCGGAAGGATCGTCTACTTGACCGCGGGCGGAAGCGCTGCTGGAACGCGACGCCGGAAGGATCGTCCACACGATCTTGAGATCGGCAAGTGATCGACTACATCAACCACGAGATCTAATCTCGTTAACGCTTTCGGATCTACGAGGGTTAGTTCCCATCTATCTCGTTGCTCATATCTAATAGATTAGATCTTGGCTTTTATCTAGATTAGATCTAGGTTTTGTTCGTTCTTGCGGTAGAATTTTTTTGTTTTCCATGCTACGAACCCATCACTGAAACACCGTTTGCTACTAGATATGTTACATGTTTGCTTGCTTCTAGCTTTATTTCAGTTTGCCTTTAGTCTTTTCCACACCATCAAGCTATCTTCTATCACCGTTACCATTATCTTATATCCATACCACTTGTATTTCACTATCTCTTCGCCGAACTAGTGCACCTATACACCTGACAAGTGTATTGGGTGTGTTGGGGACACAAGAGACTTCTTGTATCTTGATTGCAGGGTTGCTTGAGAGGGGATACCTTTGACCACTTCCTCCCTGAGTTCGATAAACCTTGGGTGATCCACTTAAGGGAAAACTTGCTGGTGTTCTACAAACCTCTGCACTTGGAGGCCCAACAACTGTCTACAAGAATAGAAGTGCGTAGACATCAGTCGCCAGCCAACTCCGGCACCGCTGCCTGCTGATGAGGCTCCGAATTGCGCTCCTCCGCCTATCCCTTCTGCCTCGATGTTGTTCTGCTCCCGTCCGCGCCCCCACGGCTAACCCTAGCCGTGCAGTTCGACATGGTCGCTGGTGCGCCACCATCGCCTCCGTGCTGCCGGCTGCTCCTAAACAACGATCACAACCCCCTCGTCGATATCTATGACCTCTAGCGTCGCCTCCTCGAGCTCCAAAGCCTCCCGCCAACGAATCCCTCCTGAACCCCTGCATCGACCATGCCATGTTGCTGCTGCCTGGGTGGCCATGGCCTTCTGCTGCTTCTCTATGTCTCCTACTTCAAATCCAACGCCGGAGGGACGGTAGGTTGGGCTACAACCCCGGCATCGACTATGACGATGCCATCGCCTCCAGTTTAGGTACTTTCCTTTGTGACCGGCCTTCGAGCCGTTGACTCTACTTGGTGGCCTGTGATGCTGCTTCCGATCCAAAGTATGGTGTTCTACATGTGGTGCTGAGGTTTACTGATGTTGTCATTACTATTCTAAGGATTTGCTTAGGATATATGAGTTACTTCTAAATGTCATGCTTCAATTTGGTTTATTGGTGAAGCAATTGATGATCATGTCAGTTTCTGGTTTGCTTTTGCACTATTGGAGTTGTTAGCAGACAAGACAACAAATGGTTTTGCTAGAAGCATGTTATCAAATTGGTACCTGGCTAAGACAATACGAGTCTACGCTTTGATTTATTGAACCTTTGGTTCAATGATGATCTAGAGCATGTGCTCGGCAATGTAATACTAGATATGGAATGATTCCTAGATGATTGACTAGGAAAATGATGAGATCCATTATCTGCAAATGTGACTGGTTACTTAATCTATATTCTACTTGGTGGCCTGTGATGCTGCTTCCGATCCAAAGTATGGTGTTCTACATGTGGTGCTGAGGTTTACTGATGTTGTCATTACTATTCTAAGGATTTGCTTAGGATATATGAGTTACTTCTAAATGTCATGCTTCAATTTGGTTTATTGGTGAAGCAATTGATGATCATGTCAGTTTCTGGTTTGCTTTTGCACTATTGGAGTTGTTAGCAGACAAGACAACAAATGGTTTTGCTAGAAGCATGTTATCAAATTGGTACCTGGCTAAGACAATACGAGTCTACGCTTTGATTTATTGAACCTTTGGTTCAATGATGATCTAGAGCATGTGCTCGGCAATGTAATACTAGATATGGAATGATTCCTAGATGATTGACTAGGAAAATGATGAGATCCATTATCTGCAAATGTGACTGGTTACTTAATCTATATTGCCTATATGAGAAAGTATATTGGAAATGATTGGAAATATGCCTTGCTTACTAGCAGATGGATTAGAAAAATAATGATGATTTTCTTTGGCTTGTAAATGAGCTATTGACCTGTTGGTCAGATGATGTGGTTCATTTGCCTACTGGCATCTGTAACTTGGACTAGCTATTGTGGTGCCTCACTTGAGTGTGCACAATAGTGAACCTCTGGTTATATGACTTGCTGCCTTCTTGGATGATTAATATCAATAGTAAGTGGGATATAGCACATGCCTAAGATGCAATTTGCTGAGGCTTTAAATTTACATAAGAACATATTTATGTGCTTGATTTATTAGCCTGGCCTATGATGCAAAGACTGAGGCACATAATTTAAATAAGAGAAGATTTGGTGCTGGATGTTTGGTGTTGAACAGCTTAGTGACTACTGCTATTGAATCTGCTGTTGTGGTGCCTCCCATGTGGAGTGTGCACAACATTAGATTTTTAAATGGTATGATCTGTTGCTAAACTGTATGTCCCTGGTAAGGTTGCACAGGCTGAGGCTCTACCTTGATAAGAACATATATTATGGTGATGTCTTGTGATTGGCTTTTGCTTAAATATACTATTCTGGTTTAGCTTGATCTTGTAGCTGTGGTTGTGGTGTTTGCCACTGTGGTGCCTTCCTTAGAAGTGTGCACAGTGGTGAACACCACATCTATTAAACATGCTACCTGGTTGACTAACTAGGGATCCATATTTGGCTACCGATGATGCATAGGCTGAGGCTGACTTCTTTACAGAATAATATCAGATATGGTGGTCCCTTTTACTATCTCTAGGATGAATCTGGTGTAGCACTTTTACACCAAGCTGAGAGCTCTCTTTCTCACCAAGCCTACCTTCTAAGACAAAAATGATAAGAACAGATAATACTGATGAGATTGGTTGTCAACCTTTTATGTAAAGTGGACAAACCTCTAGATGTTGATGCAGTGGATGATCTGATGGTGAGCTGATCTTGTAGATAGATATACTAGAATAACAAGTACTCTTGATATGTTGGCTAACTGGTGTAGTAAGTACACCAGTGGCTTCTTGATCTGCTATAGCTTGATCTCCCCTTCTTAGCTACCTCTCCTATTCCTTGTTGATCTGCTCCTCCTTTATCCTTAATCTTACTCTTTTATTAGTGTTTGCTATCCTGGTGTGAAGGTGGAGATATGGTGTTGGTTGATGTATTAGTAAGAACAATATGTTCTTGAGCTTCTGGATGAAATGGTGGAGATGAACATGGGGTGTAAATGGGGAATACAGCAGCTAGCAGTACTGCTGTGACTACTCCCTCTTCTTATCTGGTAGTGCTCTCCCTGTAGTGATGATAGCACAGTAGTTGTGTGTGTGCTTGTGAGCTGCTTACGGTGTTGACAGCTCGTGCCATGCAGTTAGGTGTGTGTGATGCTTGCACTATTCTGGATGAGTGCAAGACCAAATATCTTGATACTCCTCCTTTTTACTTCTACCACTATGGTGAAACTTGCCCCATAATTTACTGCCAATGATGTTGTACTGAGGCAACTATCTGATTAATAACAGATACTATGATTTGGTGAAACTTGCCCCTTCAAATTAAGCTCAATGATGAGACAAAACAGTGCACTTCACTGTTGATATCTGAGGGCAGTCAAAACTAACCCATTCACATATTATATTTTTCTTTCTGTTTGTTTGCAGGTATAAGATCAGAAATATAAAGAAAAGATTTAGAAGATGGAGAAAGTGAAGATGAATTTTGTTTTAGGTTTTACTTTATTCTTTTGTAATTTACCTTTTCATTTGTAAAAGACAATGTAATATTTATATATTGTTTTGTAATAAAGAATTATTTTAGTTATTTTAATTATGTAATTACTTTTCTATTTATTTGTTTACTGTAATTTACTTTCATTCTTGTATTGTAAAGAACAATAATACTATCTGTTTATTTGTAATATTAAAGATTATTATTGTAATTATTTCACTTCAAATTCTCTTTTTTAGATTCAATTGTATCAATGGAATAATTGAATTTGAATTGACTTCCCCTCAAACACAACAGATACAAGAGAGGTTATGCCGAAATCTATAGCACTTGCTCGGATGCTTTCATCAGAACAAGAGAGACCTCGATCATTCTATAGCTTCTTTAGTTTTGCGCGAAAATTCCCCAGATTTTCTATGCATGAATGCAATGCACACACCTTATCTCAACTTATATCTAAGCTCTAATGCTGGGATGTTACAGTGATGGCAACAACTCAGTGTACCAAGTCATTGTAAATCCAAGTGTAGAGTGTTCTAGCAAGCGTATTTTACCCACAAGGGTGACTCGAGGGTTTATATCAAACTCTCGGGGAATTGTCAGAAACTCTTCCTTTGTCCTCTTCTAGCAACCTACAAAACAAAGTTTTTCCCTTTTCCCCAACTCCACCGTGTGGTTGTAAAGCACAAGGTTTCATATTAGTAATCCAGGCAGAAGGCCGAAGGATCGAGTGCAAGATGGTGCAGAGGCAGCAGCCATGGGGGCTGCCAAAAATAAAACTGTAATGTAAAGGAATAGTAAAGTAAAGTACAACTAGAACAAGAAAGTAAAGTTCTTTTTGGGGTTTTCCTGAGTCTTGCAGAAAGTAAAAGTATTTTTGTATTTTTGAATTTAATTCTTGCAGAATATAAAAGATAGTAAAACAAAGTAAAAGTGGTTTCTTATGATAAAAAGTGGACCGGGGTTCATGGGTTCATTGTTTACTCTCTCTTAAACTATGGTGGACATAAACTACTCACAAATGATACAGTATTTATTAGAACTTCAGTGTTTGATTAACATTCATATGGGCATCACGTCCTAATATAAAGATGATGCAACACATCTCACTTATACTCCTCTAGAAAGGGGAAACTCCATGCAATCTAGAATTAAGAACAAAGCAGAGTATAGCCTTATATATTTTGAGATGATGTTTGAATAACAAATGTGCTACCTTGAGCAAACAATACCATCTTTGATATCACAAGACGAACATAACACATGCATTTACTTTATCCCTAGCGAGGTGACAAAAGAAAGGTAAAACCCATAGTGGGTCTCAAGTTTTGTGTCACTATCCAATCACCACCACCATGTTACTCCATCTAATACACATGTTCCCACACACATGTTCTTGCATACAAGTACTTAAGAATGGGGTACATAATATGTATCTACCAATACGTCTTACACATGATAGAATTCCAATCTCAAATATCATCTCATAAAACAAAGATCCACCACATAGAAATTACATAGATGTCCATAATCATGTTGGGCGGCTCATATCGTACTAAACAATGATAGCATGAGAGATAGAGAGATAAATCTACTGCCACAAACCCATTGTCCAGAGGTGGACTACTCCCTCTTCATCATGGAGATGGTGTTGATGATGTTGGAGAGGGTCGAGATCCAACCAAAGATGGTTCTAGCAGTGTTCCCCCCTTCATTGGTATAACATTTTATATGATGGGATATGTGCCAATAAACTACAAAGTGCATGTATGCATTTTACATGCATCAACATCCCTAAGCTTATCATATGCTTGTCCTTGAGCATAAAGGTGATAAAACTAAACATGGACTGGAGTTTGTTGTTAGTTTGAACATCTTAGTCATGGTCATTGCTGCACCAAGTTAGATAATTCGTCCTTTTAAAGAATGACAATAAGAAAATAACTTATAAAGTGATATTTCTTATAGACTTCATCTATGCTTAACAATATATCAATCTTGTATAAAAGAAAATGCACAAAGTACTATGAACAATTAAGCATACAAAGTGTAAGTGCATGTGTATTTTGTGTTGTCCTACTTTGGTCTTTAGAATACCTATCATATATGTGGACACTTGAAAATTAGATAGTAAGCAGGGATCAACATGAACAAGTAATATCCATCTTCCAAACACTATCCCTTACAATGGTGGATCCAAGAATTATTCAAAGCCTAGGCAAATAGTGGATTTCAAGGCTAGTGACACTATGTTTACCAAATTGCTCTCAAACTACGCTTGTTGGCCAGTCGGAAGCCTAGGCACGTGCCCAGGCTTAGGGACGGTTTAGTCCACCTGTGATCCCTTAAGTTTATGTTTGAAATAGTACATCATTAGTGTTTGGTTTCATTGCTCCTCATCTCTGTGATTCTTTTACCATTCTTATTTTCTAACACTTTTTTCTTTTTCCTCTCAACACCTATTTATTGTAACCAGCAACATATGAAAATAAATAAAATAACTTCGACTTAAGAACTTTGCCTACATACTCACTGAAAGTGCATGTGTGCCCCATGTGTGGTTTTGGTAATTAATGATAATCTATATGGACTAATATGTGCATTGAGTTACACTTGTAGGAATTGTCCATTGGCATCGCTTGGACATGTGTTTGTTTCAAGGTTGAAGAAATGAAGATCAATAATGTCCAAGGGCTTTGGGCCTTTTGGAACCATGATGAAGAAGAAGAAGAAGAAGAATGAAAAGAAGATCAATTGTGTCTTGAAGAGGAATACAGAGTTTCTCATGTATATCTTCAAGACATCATCCTTTTGGAGTTAGAAGAAATGATGTGCAAGCTCAAGATGCTCCATCCCTAGGGGATCATATGCTTGAATCTTTCCATCATCGGTGATCATGGTTTGATGAAGACAAGGTCAAAGATGGTGTCTTCCCCATGGTATATGGGGGAGCAAGTCGTAAATTTTCATCAAGCGAGCGCGAGCAAGAGTGATCAAGAAATGCGTTCCATCTTGAGGAGGACAAGATCATCTACATCAATCTCAAGTGGAATGCTCAAGGCAAAGGTATGGTCTTGATAGGTTTTCCCTTTTGCTGATCTCATGTTGGGAGACCAGTTTTAGGATAGATAACTGTACTATCAAGAGGGGCTCTCGAGTGAGTAACTCGATCGAATCTTTTGGAGAGAGCACAAACCTTTGTATACTTATCATAATCTTTATTGGTTGTTATTTGAATCTTATCCTTGTGAGGTTCTCGAGATTGTGGTAATATTCATAACAAGCTCTAGTTCATCAAAAACAGTTTTCCCTTGTATATCTTATTGTGTTTTTTGATCTTGGAGGTTTTTTCGTCTCCTCACCAAGGGAAGTATCTCACATAATAATACTTGATATTACCCCTTGGTGGTATCCAATATTTTGTTGGATTCTCCATATCGTTATCTTTCCAACAAAATTGGTTTCATCCGATTCGAAGTTCGGTTGCTCGAGTTATTGCATTTGTTGCTGCTGCCTGTGCTATCAGTACCGACTGGTAGTACCAGAATTTACGTATGGTACTATCGCTTGGCACCGGTAGTACCACCCGGTGGTACCGGACGGGGAAAATCCCAACTACATGTTGTGGCTCCTCCTCTGGCCCGACCGGTACCACCACCCTGACACTACTACAGCTTGCGGTAAAACCACGCCACTTCCAGCACTACCGCCCAGTGGTAGTACCGTGTTGAGGGCAAACCTCTAGGGTGGCCCGATCTTTCACGATTCCCTTTCAAATCGAGGGTGGAGTGCGGGGGAAGGAGGAAAGGATGAACACAACGAACACACGCACGAAGAACGCGATGAACACACACACGCAAACCCGCGATAAACACCAATAGCTCACACCGGCGGTGACCGGTCCGGCGCAATCCCTAGGATCGGCGTCGGGCGGAGGACTCTCTCTTGAACCGGCTCGGCGAGATGGGAGACTCGGTGAGATCTTGACGTCTAGGCAAAGGGACACCGATGCCTAGGCCTTGTACAACGCGGAGGCACAATGCAAACTCCAACGAGGTTTGGGGATATTGGTGCTCCTTAGTCAAGGAGCATGAGGCAAGAATTAGATAGATCCACAAAGGGGTTTCCACTAATTCCAATATCATGCCTAGGGTTTACAATGGAGGTGGGGGTCTATATATAGGCCAGCCACAAGTTCAGGGGTAATTCAGGCATTAAAGTAGAGTTCTGGGTGAAGTAGAGGGGTACATGGGTCATAGGGCCCAACTAGGCTCGCAGGCCCATCGCTTGGGCCGGACAGTCCGGGTCGGCACGGCCGGACAGTCCGGGCAGGGCGGACACTCCGGGTGGTGTCCGATTCGACCTTCTGAATGTCCACGCCAGGTCCGGGCTCGGGCAGGCCTGACACTCCGGCTGAGTCGGGCCGGACACTCCAGGGTGGCCGGACACTCCGGCTGGATTCGGGTGGACACTTCGGCAGCTTCAGCTCAGGTGCAGCTTCAGGGCTCGTGGGTCGACGCGGCGGGGGTTCGTACCTGATGATGCACAGAGTAGAGGTATGAAGTAGCACGCCATCCAAGGAGGTATCAAATTGGCACGAGGAGAGGAGTGAGTTCACCTTAGCTTGCAGGAGTTTGGCTCGGGCACGAGTCATTGGTCCACTTGGGGGACTTGTTGGTGTAGATGTAGAAGCGTCCGTAGGACGGGCTGCATCAGCTCCCCCCCCTTGGGAAAGAGTCGTCCTCGACTCTTCATGGATATCATCTTGAACATCTCCATGGTAGGGTGAGAGATCCTTGACATTGAATGTATTGCTTGCAAGGTACTTGGAGGTCGGGATGTCGATGATGTAGGCGTTGTTGTTGATTCGTTTGAGGACCTTGAAGGGACCATCTCCTCTTGGCTTGAGCTTGGAGTCACGTTCCTTGGGGAAGCGGTCCTTGCTTAGGTGTATCCACACAAGGTCACCTTCTTCAAATATCATCTCCTTCTTGTCCTTGTTTAACCTTGAAGCTTGGCGAAGGACTTGTTGTTCGATAGTTGCTCTTGTTTCTTCATGAAGCTTCTTCATAGCTTGTGCGCACTTCTCGACGTCCATGTTTGTGCGCTCATGGAGAGGTAGTGGTAGGATGTCGAGCGCGGTGAGGGGCTCGAAACCATAGACGATCATGAATGGACTCATCTTGGTTGTTGAGTGCTTGGCTCGATTGTAGGCGAACTCGACGTGTGGAATGCATTCCTCCCAATCCTTCAGGTTTTTCTTGATCAACACACGAAGGAGAGTTCCGAGGCTTCGGTTGACAACTTCGGTTTGGCCATCAGTTTGAGGATGTGATGCGGATGAAAAGAGGAGCTTGACGCCGAGCTTGGCCATGAGGGTATTCCACAAGTAGCTCATGAATTTGACGTCGCGGTCGGAGACGATTGTCCTTGGCACACCGTGAAGACGGACGATTTCCCTGAAAAACAGATTTGCAACATGTGAAGCATTGTCGGTCTTATGGCACGGTATGAAGTGTGCCATCTTGGAAAAACGATCCACAACAACAAATATAGAATCATGACCATGCTTAGATCTAGGCAATCCTAACACAAAATCCATGCTAATGTCGGACCAAGGTGTATGAGGAATAGGCAATGGCATATAAAGACCATAGGGATTAGCTTGCGACTTAGCTTAAACACATGTCGTGCATCGTTGAACGTAGCGCTCCACGTCACGCTTCATCTTGGGCCAAAAGTAGTGATTGGAGAGCGTGTCCAATGTCTTGTCGCGACCAAAGTGACCCATAAGTCCTCCACCATGAGATTCTTGGAGAAGCAAAAGTTGAAGCGATGACTTCGGAATGCATAGCTTGTTTTGTTTAAAAATAAAGCCCTTATGTAAATAGAAATCATCAACTCCCTTGTCATTGGAGCACTTTGCGAAAATTGGTTCAAAGAACGGGTCGGAAGCATACAAAGATTTTATTTCCTCAAGACCCAACATGTTGATTTCAAGTCTCGTAAGAAGGCTTGTATGTTTGCGAGACAATGCGTCCGCAACTACATTATCTTTGCCCTTCTTATACTTGACAATGTATGGAAAAGATTCCATGAACTCAACCCACTTAGAGTGTCTCTTGCTCAAGTTAGCTTGGACTTTGAGATATTTCAACGACTCGTGGTCGGAATGTATGATAAATTCCTTGGGCCAAAGGTAGTGTTGCCAAACTTGAAGGACACGAACTAAGGCAAAAATCTCTTTGTCATAAATCGGATAGTTAAGGCGAGCACCATCAAGTTTTTCGCTATGGTAGGCTATAGGACGCCCGTTTTGCATAAGGACTCCTCCAATGCCAATACCACTAGCATCACACTCTATCTCAAAAGTTTTTGTGAAATCCGGTAAAGCAAGAAGAGGTGCTTCGGTGAGCCTCTTTTTAAGTTCATCAAAAGCTTTTTGTTGTGCTTTGCCCCACACGAAGGTGACATTCTTTTTGGTCAATTCATTAAGGGGGCAAGCAATGGTTGAAAAGTCTTTCACAAAGCGACGATAGAAACCGGCCAACCCATGAAAACTTCGGAGTTCACTCACATTTGTTGGTATGGGCCAATCTCGTATGTCCTTTACCTTGGAAACATCAACTTCAATTCCCTTCGAAGAAACGACAAATCCAAGAAAAATCAACTTGTCTTTAGCAAAAGTGCACTTGGGAAGGTTAGCATAAAGCTTTTCATGTCGAAGGATTTGCAAAACTTCCTTGACATGTGTTATATGGTCCTCAAGTGATTTTCTATAAACAAGAATATCATCGAAATAGACAACAACACTTTTTCCAATGAGAGAACGCAAGATGTGATTCATAAGGCGCATGAAGGTGGATGGGGCATTTGATAAACCAAAGGGCATAACCAACCATTCATAGAGACCAAGTTTGGTCTTGAAGGCGGTTTTCCACTCATCACCTTCAGCCATGCGTATTTGATGGTAACCACTGCGAAGATCAATTTTCGAAAAAATAGTGGCTCCACACAACTCATCAAGCATGTCATCGAGACGTGGTATGGGATGTCAATAACGCACAGTGATAGCATTGATTGGACGGCAGTCCATGCATAACCGTAACGTATCATCCGTCTTTGGAACCAGAATCACGGGTACGACACTTGGACTAGTGCTAACTTGGATCAAACCTTTGGAGACGAGTTGGTTGATTTGACGTTCGATCTCCTTCGTCTCCTCCGGGTTCGTGCGGTAAGCGGTGCGGTTTGGAAGTGGTGCACCGGGGATGAGGTCGATGCGATGTTCAATGCCACGAAGAGGAGGTAGTCCATGTGGAAGCTCTTCGGTAAACACATCCTTGAATTCCTGCAAAACACTCATCAAAGATGGAGGAACATTGGTTAATCCGTTAGTTCCTTGCGCTAGTCCCTTGCAAAGGAGGACATAGTGCAAGATGGATGGGTTGTTCCGAACATCTCTCATCTCACTTTTGGTGGCAAGGAGAACACTCTTCGTTTTTCCACTCGAATTTGGCTTGTGGCTCTCACTCACTATGAGGTGGTTCTCTCTCTCACCGCTCTTCTCACAAGTAGGTGTTGTGCTTTGCGCCCTCGCTAAAGCCTTTGCATTGTTCGCAATTATTTGGCTAGGAGTCATCGGTTGCAAAACACATGTTTTGTTGAGCCATTTGAAGGTGTATATATTGGTGCGACCATCATGTTGAGCATCCTTGTCAAATTGCCATGGTCGACCAAGAAGCATGTGGCAAACTGTCATAGGAACCACATCACACTCCACCGTATCTTTGTAAGGACCAATGGCGAAGGAGACCGATACGGTATGCTTGATCTTCACGGACCCTTGGTCACTTAGCCGTTGCACGTGGTAGGGGTGCTTGTGTGGATGGAGGTTGAGGTTGAGCTTCTCACACAACTCGGTGCTAGCAAGGTTGTGATAACTCCCTCCGTCAATGATCACCTTGATAGATTTGCCATTGATGCCGGCTCGTGTTTGGAAGATATTGGAGCGTTGGTCTTCATGCTCTTGTGCTTGAGTGGTCAAGATTCTTGTGACGACAAGCGATGGACTTGCGTCATGTTCACACATGAGGAGTTCTTGATCATCTTCCACTCGTTGCCTTACCATTGCTTCCTTGACACGGGCATCAAACTCATCTTCACTCAACTACTCTTCATCACCGTTGTCATGGATGAACAAGACTTTCTTGTTTCCATATTCGGCCAACTTGTGTCCTTTACCTCCACACTTGTAGCATTCACCGTTGAAAGGTGTATCACTTTTTGCTTGCTTGCCATTTGGTGGTAGTTTTCCTTGAGGCAGTGTGGGCTTGAAGGAAGGCTTGGAGGTACTTGAGGAGCTACCATTGAAAGTTGTTGGTGTAGGGGTTGAATCTTGCTTGTAGGTGAAGTACGTCTTGGGCTTGTTGTACTTGATATCCTCTTGCACTTGACGTTCAGCCTTTGTTGCAATGTGCACAAGCTCAACCATGGTGTTGTATGTTTGGAACTCGATGATGCGCTTGATTGGGTGATTCAAGCCAATAAGGAAATGTGCCATTGTTTGCTCCATGCGCTCATCAATGTTGGCACGAATCAAGTTGAGTTCCATTTCCTTGAAGTATTCTTCCACGGTCTTTGTCCCTTGACGAAGAGCTTGAAGGTTGTTGAAGAGGTCTCGCGTGTAGTGCGCTGGGACAAACCGGGATCTCATGTGAGCCTTCATGTCATGCCAAGTTGTGATTGGCGGCTCTTGTCTTGCATCATGAGAAACTTGAACTTGTTCCCACCAAAGGTTGGCGCAATCATCAAACTCTAGCAAAGCCATGGCGACCATCTTCTCGTTGCTATAGTTGTGCATGCAGAAGATCTTGTCGACTTTGAGTGCCCACGAGAGGTATTCTTCAGGGTCATTGGATCCGGTGAACTTGGGCATTGTGAACTTGAGCTTGCCAAAAGTTTCTTCATCGTTGCGGTCATTGCAACGAGCTTGGTGACCTTGTTGATGATCTTGTAGTTGGGGAGGTGGAACTTGGTTCTCGCGTCCATGTTGCGGATCTTGCTCTTGGTATTGTTGTTGATGAGGAGCTTGCTCTTGCTCTTGGCGTGGTTGTTGACGTGGTTGAGGTACTTGGGCCTCATGGTGGTGAAGGTGTGTAGCCTCTTGACGCGGTTGATGACGAAGAGGAGGCTCGTTCCTTGGTTGGTGATGTTGGTTAGGCACATGGGCCTCACGGCGAAGACATGGTCATGAGCCTCTTGACGTGGTGGGCATCGCTCAACTTGTATCACTTGACGCTCCAAGTTTTGTTGATGTGGAGGAGGCGCCTCGTGATGACCATGGTGTCACTGTTGACGTTCATGACGTTGATGACGACGAGGAGGACCTTGAAGAGCTTGACATCGATGACGAGCTTGATTCTCCAAATTGGAGTCATCACTTGTTGTGTCAAGAATGTGTCGCGGTCGATGGTGGTAGACTTGCGGTTGCGCTTGCGGTTCCTGTTGTGGTTGCTCTTGTTGAATCACTAGTGCCCTTGCGTGATGACGGTGTGCTTCTTGCCTTGCTCGTGGCCTTGAAGAGAGGTCACCGTCATAGCTTGACGTTGCGGCGTGCCGTGGGGAAGGAACATAGTTCGAAGAGATTCCATCTTCAACCACGGGGGCATCATTGCGTCTTTGAGCACTTTGATGTAGATCTTGTGGAAGAGGTGCATGACGATGCGAAGAACTTGCCGAGCTTGATGCGCGTGAACATGGTCTTGCCATGCCATCGATGAGGCGTCGAAGATTGTCATTTGTTTCGGCGACGGAGCGTTGAAGCGCTTCATTTTGGTGGCCGAAGTTGTGATGCATTGCATGCATTTGTCGTTCGAGGACATCGAAGCGGTTGTCGATGTTCTTGAACTCGGCTTGCGTCTCGCCAAATTGTTCATCTTGACGCGTCTGAAGGGCTTGGCATGTTCACGGAACTCTTGTCGAACGATGAAGTGACTTGCGCGCATCATGTACGGACCTTGATCTTCTTCTTGGGGAGGTGGTTGGCTCGTCTCACCGTGCCTATCCATCATGCAAAACACACAAGTATTGTATATGGAAGTGGAATATGGTGGTGTTAGCCTTGTACCTCACCTTGGGGATTGCACCAAACTAGAAACCACAAGTGAGAGCTATAAGCGTGCAAAATGGAAATGCAAAGAAAACTCACACTCTCAAAAGCTTGTTGGTGGTAGGTTAGGGTTGTGGAAAGCCAAAGAACCAACCAAAAGAAAAGGGATAGTCAAAAGTGGTAAAAATCAAACAAAACTCAAGTCAAAGGCGAAGGTCAACAACTCAAAAGGGTGACGGGAACCTACGACTATGTACACACACGTGGAGAAAGTTGGGATTGACACGACTATGAAAATGAGCAAACCAAAAGTCCTAACGAAGACTAAGCTCGTTGTCGTGCCAATGCAAGGAGAGACCGTGGCTCGTTTGCAAAGAGGAAAAATGAGCAACGGATTTGTGCACTTGCCTTGGGCGCTCTTCTTTCTCTCTTGCTTACAAGCTTTGAGACTCTCTTTTGCAAGGGGAGACTATTTTTCTTTTGCTTTTTCTTTGTATCTTTTTCCTTTTTTTTGCTCTCCCTTGATGCTACCTAGTCACACTTGATATTGCTATTGCACTCTCACTATCCAAGGACAAATGCACAATGCTCAAGCAAACACAAGATGAGCCACTCTCATGGGATAGGAACACACAAAGGAAGATGGGGGTTAACAAGGTGATGCAAGTTATACCTTCTTTGATGATGAACTTGGCATCGGTGGTGCGGGATGATGTTCGTGGTCCGTGGTGTCAATGAGCACGGAGGTTGATGATGCGGAAGCTTGCTGGTACTTGCTGACATGCACACGGGACACGAGCAAACAAAGGAGATTAGCCAATGCGAAAAATGAGGCAAAACTGTCAAAACTGGTGTTACAGCCAGACACTCCGGTCTGTCTGGGCCGGACATTCCGGGGTGGCCGGACACTCCGGTCTGGTTCGGCCGAACACTCCGGTTGGTATGAGCCGGACACTCCGGTGCGGGTTTCCTGCTCGTGTTCTTGAGCGGAAATCCTCGCCTTCGGGCCTCAAATCCGCGAAAAACTGGCCAAATCAGGCTGGGGAAACGCAGGATAAAGCTGTACCAACTCCTTAGACAAGGTTTGGTCAGATCAAAACCACAAATAACACTCCAAATCAAGAGATCGATCCAAAGGCAAATATGGGCTGTTTTTTGTGGGGATTTTCGAATTTTTGGTGGGTAGAAGAAAAATTTGTGGGGGAAATCGTGAGCAATGAAGCTCTTGATACCAATATGTTGAGGGCAAACCTCTAGGGTGGCCCGATCTTTCACGATTCCCTTTCAAATCGAGGGTGGAGTGTGGGGGAAGGAGGAAAGGATGAACACGACGAACACACGCACGAAGAACGCGATGAACACACACACGCAAACCCACGATAAACACCAATAGCTCACACCGGCGGTGACCGGTCTGGCGCAATCCCTAGGATCGGCGTCGGGCGGAGGACTCTCTCTTGAACCGGCTCGGCGAGATGGGAGACTCGGTGAGATCTTGACGTCTAGGCAAAGGGACACTGATGCCTAGGCCTTGTACAACGCGGAGGCACAATGCAAACTCCAACGAGGTTTCGGGATATTGGTGCTCCTTAGTCAAGGAGCATGAGGCAAGAATTAGATAGATCCACAAAGGGGTTTCCACTAATTCCAATATCATGCCTAGGGTTTACAATGGAGGTGGGGGTCTATATATAGGCCAGCCACAAGTTCAGGGGTAATTCAGGCATTAAAGTAGAGTTCTGGGCGAAGTAGAGAGGTACATGGGCCATAGGGCCCAGCTTGGCTCGCAGGCCCATCGCTTGGGCCGGACAGTCCGGGTTGGCACGGTCGGACAGTCCGGGCAGGGCGGACACTCCGGGTGGTGTCCGGGGAGTGTCCGATTTGACCTTCTGAATGTCCATGCCAGGTTCGGGCTCGGGCATGCCGGACACTCCGGCTGAGTCGGGCCGGACACTCCAGGGTGGCCGGACACTCCGGCTGGATTCGGGCGGACACTCCGACAGCTTCAGCTCAGGTGCAGCTTCAGGGCTCGTGGGTCAACGCGGCGGGGGTTCGTACCTGATGATGCACAGAGTAGAGGTATGAAGTAGCACGCCATCCAAGGAGGTATCAAATTGGCACGAGGAGAGGAGTGAGTTCACCTTAGCTTGCAGGAGTTTGGCTCGGGCATGAGTCATGGGTCCACTTGGGGGACTTGTTGGTGTATATGTAGAAGCGTCCGTAGGACGGGCTGCATCATACTGTGTCGTGTTGCAGCATTACCGGCGGCTCCTGAAGTGTTTTTGCCTCAAGCCGTGACGCCCTGTACCCCCCTGTGATACCAGTTTGGTAGTACCGGTGTTTTTCGATACTACCAGATATTTGTCCGGTAGTACCGGTCATCATAGCAACCCAACAGGCAGATTTCACCCCCTATAAAAGGGGCCCCTTCTTATCCATTGGACTTATCCCTTTGAGCTCCTTACCCCCTCCATTGTTGATTCTCTTGAGCTTGCTTCCTCCCTCTCCCTCCCATGGTTCTTGCATCTATTTGAGGGAAAAGAGAGAGGAGATCTATATCTACAATATCAGCAATCCATCTCTCCTCTAAGTGAGGGGAACATATTGGGATCTAGATCTTGGAGACTTTTGTGGTTTTCCTCTTGTGTTCTTCCTCTCTTATTCCCCCAATAGCTTTTGTAGATTTGGTGATTTGGGGAATGAAGGACTTTCCATTGCATTAGGTGCATCGGTTTGAGTTCTTATCAGAGGATTGTTGGGGTTCCGCGCATGAAAACAATAAAATTTTACCCTACGCCCCTGAACCCCTGAAGCTGCCAGGACCTATCTATTAGTAATACAGTAATGGGAGGGGCTTTTGACGAACTTACCCTTGAAGACCGAAAAGCGTGTCAACGCTCAGGAGAGCGTGGTTGATGTAGACGAGCCGAAGCCGACCTCAAGGTCGTGATGAAGTCCTTGCGCTCCTTCTGGCTCCAACGACTTGAGTGCCTCAAGTGTGACACCTCGCGGGGAGTTACACACATCCGGTGCCTGACGATGACTCCCGCTTCCCCGATCCAGCAGCAGTTTCAAAAGTAGAGCTCCCAGATCCGAATCCCGCAGCGCGACGGCGCTCCGCGGTGAATATGTCTCTCGCTCGCGTAGTCCAGAATTGGGACCACGGTCACGAGAGAGAAAGGGGAGAGAGAAAATATCAATTGGAGGTCCTCCCAAAAGTGGGGAGACCTTTATTGATTATTGGGTGTATTTTTCTAGGCCAAATACCCCACTTTATATAGGGGGAGGGGAGGTACTACCTCCCCTCAAGTCCCGGGGTGGGACTAAAGGAGAGGAGGGGGGAGGAGGTGGCCGCCGGCCACCTAGTGGGCCCCGCGCAGGGGGGGTCTAGGCCCAGCCGTCCTCCCCCTTGCCCCTTCTCCCTCTCTCCTTTCCCCTAATGGGCCCTCCCCCTCCGGATTTGGCCCATTAAGCCTTTTTAACCTTTAATTGATTTTCTCTTTATTAAATAATTATGAATAAATGATTAAATCAATATTTAACATTCATTCACATATTATTCAATCTCCGTGGCCATGGAACACCTTCCACCTCCACTCCGGACATCCTCCGGATTTACCGAAACCCTTCCGGTTTTCTCCCTTCTTTTCTTCGGCGATTCTACCGATCCTATAAATGCTCTCTAAGCATCATCAAGCCCTTAAGCGTGATACCCCACGGTTCGGGAACACTCCAGACATGGTTGGGACACTCCCGCACCAATGATCGACAGAGGGACCTGGATGGCCATGTGACCCTTGTGCGTTCCACGAAGATCTTTTGTTGTTTGAACCGAGATAGTCGTGTCTTATTCCCTTTGTCACTCGATACTTGTATTGCCCGAGATCTGATCAATGACATCACCATGTCGTGTTCAATCTCGTTACCGAACAATGCTACTTGACTCATTCCGACAAGTGATATCCCCGTGATCTAATCACACGCTGCGTAGCTATTGGATATAACCTCTCCGAGTGGGCCCTTGAGTATCTTCCCGTCACATGGACGGACAAATCCCGCTCTTGACATATATTGCCTCTACGGTTTCCTCCGAATACTTGAACACACCTTTATAACCACCATTTTACCAGATGGCGTTTGATGCTATCTAAGCACTCTCGGGAGACAGTGATTGATATAGTCTCACGGTCTAAGGAATAGTCTACGAGGGTCCTTCTCTAATCATCGTAACTTGAACTTCGTGACATGATCGAATCACGATGTTTAGGTTGGGTATTGGTTCATCATCTCATTCTCAGAATGAGATGACCTCATTTCCAACTGGCATAAATGCCACATGATCAGGAAACATGATCATTTGTTAACCAATGAACCAGTGACTAGAGTTTCACTAGGAACCCCTGGTTTGTTTGTATATCACACGTGTATTGATGTTTCCACTCAATATAGTTCTAGCATGATATAAAACTTAATCATAAACTATATGAAATATGATAATAGTCCTTACTACTATTTGTCTCTAGGGCATATTTCCAACAAGGATTTGGTTGGTGAAATCGAGAAGCTTGTTACTCTTGGGTTCTTGGAACCCTAGACGGTTGTGTGGCCTTTGTAGTGAGTTCTTGGGGCCTCCAATTAAGTTGTGGAGCTCCCTTCAAGTTAGTGGCCTTAGTGGTGATTATTGGGAGCCTCCAACTAAGTTGTGGAGATTGCCCCAATCTTGTACGGGTTTGGTGACCTCCCTCAATTATCCCATAGTGGATCGGGTGCTTGTTATGTGGCAGGTGCTCGGGAGAATAGGGTGAGGCCTCTTGTGGCGCTGGTGGTATTAGTACTTCTCACCCCTCCAACAAGACGTACTCCATTATATGGAGGAAGTCGGTAAAACATCGTCGTCCCTACGTGCCTCGATTATCTCTATACCCGAGCCCTTTACTTATGCACTTTACATTGTGATAGCCTTTGTGCTTGAAGTAATCTAGCTTGCTATCACTTTATTGCTTGTCTTTCTTAGTATACGTTATTGGTGCACATAGGTGAACCATAGTATATATAGGCTTTGTGCTTAACAAAAGAAAACGCTAGTTTTATTCCTCCTTTGTTAAGCCCATCTCGTAAAAGTTTTAACTTCCTATCCACCCTCCTCTAGGCGGCATCCATGATCTTTCACTCACTCTCTCACTCTTGATACCCTTTTCTCTTAAGGGGTTGTGCCCTTTTCTTAGTGGTGACTGATGACTCCATGTTTTAAGCATATTTATCTTATGTTTTTTTGTGTAAGTAGAGTTAGGATTTTGGTATTTTACGCCACTCACGCGCACCTTCTACCCTTGTTTCAACAGGATTCTGAAATATTGAGTCTTTTCTAAATACATCAACCGGTACATTTATGTTATGTAATAATATGATATTTCTAAGTGATAAATATCATTTAAATGATTTTACATGCGTCTGGGAGAAGAGAGGATGCAAGGAGAAGTTACTGGAGGCTTAACGACCCGTGGTACGGTCAGAGCGCCCGTACTGCTTGCCAGGACGTATGCCTCATCAAATACTTTCACCACGCGAAGACGGATCTGAGATATGACATTCACAGATACCTCCAGCCACGAAACCACACCTGGAAGGGATCTGGACTAGGAACTCAGAGAAGGGAAAATCCTTACTGCTGCACGGATCATCGGAGGACAACACATCATCCCTCTCATCATCAACCACTACATCTCCATCAAAACCATCATCCCCTCTCTCATTCATTACATCTTGTTGTAATCCCAAACACAATTGTGGGTTTACACTTGATTATACCAATTCACTTCTAGTCCATCCATATGAATATGATGATGTGGTCGATTACTGATGAGTGCATATTTGCATCATGTTTTATATTGTTATTTTTGCATTGTAGATGTAGGATCTTGGTATTTTACGGCGCTCCCGCGCACATTTTATGTCTGTTTTCACCAAGATCAGGACAGATGATGAATACAATGGACCAAATTCGTGATGCAGTTGTACTATGGAGAAAAGGAGTCAAAAACAACGTAAATTGCTTATTTGGGAAATATTAATAATACCAGAAGAAAACCCGAAGCAATCACGGGAGATAGACGGTTTAACGACCAACTATGCAGTGGGAATAAATTTTCTGGTCGTATAGTTCCCGCCGTATAGTTGGTGCTGCCACCCCGTCCTCAAATAGTTTCACCCCGTGCAACTGGATCAGAGAGACGACATATAGAACACCCAGAAATCGCAGAAACCTCACCTCTGGAAGGCACCTGGAGGGGGAACTCGTCCACCAGGGATCCATCTTCGCCCTGCGCAGATCTGGGAGGCTGAGGCATCGATCTTCATCATCCACCGCTGCATCACCACCATCTCCATCCATCCCATCTACATCTTGTCTAGATCTTGTTGTAATTTCCGTACTCGTTGTGAATTTATACAGGTACTATTCATCTATGTAGATTCCATTGTTATTGCCATGATGTTGATTGCCTCCATGTATTAGTACATCATTAGTTCTTGGGAAGATGGAGAAAACCTAGTATGAGATTGAAATAAGATAAAGTTTATTATGATATTCATCGCTATGATCATGTGTTAGATTATCTTCATCTTTATGTTGAGAGAAGTCGATCTCTCAAAATTTGCCTCTCATGGGGACTTGATGGAGGGAACTACTTATTGGTAGACGAAGGTGTGTTAGCACTTATAGTGGGTATAAAGCTCTTGGCACTCCTTACATATCAACTTGGGAAACCGAGAAAACTCACGGAACACTATCCATGACATGGGATACGTCCTACGAGATTACATCCCTTAATAGTGCAGTAATTCGATTGATGTCGATTTCTGACTGATGTGGTTATGAGGATGATGTGAGCAGCGGTTGCTGCCTATTTGTCCAAATATGGAGTTCCTCCCACACATACATAGTTGAGAATGTTCATGATAATAATCTTTACCCTAGCTCCTTATAATGCTAGTGGTGAATCCGCTACTCCCTGAGAAAGCATTTTTCCCTACTGCAGTTCCAATCTATCTTACATACGTGATACTTACTTTCTGTATTCAGTTATTTTACTTTACTTATTATCGCTCTTATACCCTAAACCCAAAGACACATTTTTATGCAATACTCGCATTTTATCTTGTCACTTAGAACTTTATTAAGCATTACTAGTGTAATATTTATTTCAAGAATTATTAGACTTTAGACTCCTACTCCCTGTGGAAGCGATATCTTTATTTCTAAACTAGCTACAAACGATTTGTGCACTTGCAGTCATCAAGCTATTTTCTGGTGCCTTTGCCGGGGAGCTAAGCGCTGTAGGTCTTTTAGTTTTTGCTTATTTATTTTTGTCTAGCTAAGTTTTGTTTTGAGTTACAGGTTTCCACCAACATGATGGAATTTGAGCATATGACTAGTGCTAACCCACTCAGCCACTTTGGGAAGCCCTATGATATTTATAAAAGAGACAACTCCAATGAGAAGACAAGTGGGTTTGAAATAAATCCTCTATTACTTGGTATTCTACACAAGAAACATTTTACTGGAGATGAAGAAGATCCTAATCCATCTGAGCATATTGCATGTTTTAAAGATATATGTGGCACTTTTCAATTGACGAGATATACTACTGATGAGGTAAGGGTTAAACTTTTTAGTCAAACTTTGACTAGTACATCTCTCTCATGGTATATATCTTTACCCTAGAGGCCACTACTACTTGAGATAATCTAGCTTGTGAATTTCTAGCAAAATATTATCCATTATCAAAATCTTTTGGAATCAGGCGTCTTATAATGACTTGGAAGAACCATTCTAATGAAGGACTAGTAAGAGCTTATATCAGATTTAAAGATTTACTTCGCCTATGTCCTCATCATGATTTGCCCGAATGGTATTTATTGCATATCTTTTATGGCGGTTTAATTGAACCTAATAAAATTGAACTAGACGCTTTCGTAGAAGGAGCCTTTATGAATCTTCCTATAGCTAAAGCTTGGGATTTACTTAATAGAATCCGTGATCATATAGTTTCATGGAATTTTGGTCTAGGAAGTGAAGAAGGCGTAGAAATAGAACATGATTGTATTCATGACTATAATAAAAAAAGTTAAAGAATTATCTAAAGAACTTTATTTGGATTCAGATCTTGTGTTGCAAGTTGTTAAAGCTTTTACAGAACATATCAAAGCTCCAAAATAGGGTTTGGTCAAGTATGATCCACCACCTGAATCCGAGAAGAAAAGAGAAGATAAAGCAACACTGGCCTCCCTAGAACCAACATATGAGATAACTTTCCCTAACACTACACAGAAGCATATTATTGAATATGAACAGGTCAAAGAAGCACAGGAAAAGAAGGAAGAGGAAATTATACCAGAAGTTGTAGAACATCTAGAAGAAACCAAAGATGAAGAGGTAACCAAGGAATCAATTATGGCTATGTATGTGCATTGTAACATAGTTGAACTTGATGAAGAGGCTTCTATATTGGTTTAAGGTAAAACAAAGGTAAAAGATGTGGATAAGCCTATTCTTTCCTGCATATTTAAAGAAACCTCGCATTATGGTTTATGTGATCTTGGCACCGAAGTTAATGTTATATCCTACAATTTCTATCTAGAAATAAAAGCATAAATAGAACTGGCTACAATTGAAAATACTATGACAATCATGTTAGCTAATAAAAATCTTAGAATTCCGATGGGAGTAGTTGAAGATGCAAGTATCACAATTGACAACAAGAACTTTCCTATTGATTTTGTAGTTGTTGATATGCCAGCTGACACTCTTTGCCCAATTATATTTGGAAGAAACTTTTTGAGTGATGTAGGTGCCTATGTTAATTTCAAAAAGGAAATTGTGTCTCTTAAGCTTGGGGGAGCGGAAAAAGAATTCCATTTTCCAAATTTAAAGACAGGCGTCCACAAATACAAGAAGAGAAAGAGAAAACTATTGAGGAAATGGCAGCTCTTTTCTTTAGTAATCAAGAAGAAGAAATAAATGAAGACTCAAATTATGAAGAAATGGTTATGGAGGACAAGTCCCTAGAAGAACTAGAAGATGAACTCGATTCATTTACCATTATAGGGCCTCCAACTGATGAGGCTTTTGAAGATCCAGAAAAGAGAGGGGACGAGGAATTAGCATCCCCGGAGTTGAAGACTCTAGCAGATAATTTTAAATAAAGGTTTTTAGATGATACAAATAAATTTTCTGTTATTATTAGTGTTAAACTTTTAGGAGAATAAGAAGAAGAACTCATGAAAATACTCAAGGAGCATTGCAAGGCATTTGGGTACTCAATGGATGATTTGAAGGGCATTAGTCCCATGATAACCGTCCATCGAATATTCATGGAAGAAGGTGCTAAACCAGTTGTGGAATTTAATAGAAGATTGAAGCCTGAAATGGAAGAAGTGGTAAGGAAAGAAATTGTACGCCTAGTGGATGCATGTATAATCTATCCTGTTAAACAAAGTGAATGGGTAAGTCTTGTTCATTGTGTCCCTAAGAAGGGCAGTTTTACTATTGTTCCTAATGAAAACAATGAATTGATACCTACTAGAACTATTGTTGGGCATAGGATGTGCATAGACTTCAGGAAATTGAATAAAGAAACTAAGAAATATCATTATCCTTTATCGTTCATAGATCAAACTTTAGAAAGGTTAGCAAACCACACTCATTTTTGCTACTTGGATAGTGACATAGGTATGATTACTTGGATGCTTGAGATTTTCTGCCCTATGTTGGGTAAAAGGCTTTCGACCCATGAAGACTTCATATAATAGTCCAAGGAAGCAACCGACAAAGACTTTGATTGTATTAGCAAAGAGACTATGAACCGACATTGTGTTGGTATTGTAATTACGCGTATATGAACCTATCCGCATACAACTTTGAGACCCGGCCTATTATATAGGACGGGAGAAGCCCAAGCGAGGGTACCAAAATCTAGAAGACAACTTGTAATAGTTCGATTCCCCCAATATTCAGGCGACTTTGACTTCATTGTTTTCCTGACATCCGACAAAATCCCCAACGTTCTCTTTTTCGCAAAACCCCAAGTCCATCACCATGGGCATTGCCGAGGTTACCCCTCGTCAATTGGCGCCGTCTATGGGAAACCTGAACATTGGAACCATGGATTCGGCGGACCGCTCTCCACCAAGCATCAACTTGACGAAAGCAGATCCACGCCCGCCCACCCCTGTATTGGTACCCGCCGATTTCAACGGCGGACCTGATCTGATCATCGGAAGTTTCCACTTCCAAGTAGACGACCCGCAAGAATCACACCCTTCGGCACTGATAACATTAGAACCGTCGGTGGAAAAACTATGCCTACGGAGGTACCAGTGTCTTCCATCGGATCCTCCATGGACGTCACAGTACAGATCGAAGCAGGCGAAGAAAGCAAGCAAATCAAGATGGATCTAGGGGACCTTGATGGTCTTTACGACAATCTCTCCTTCGGATCAGATCCATAGTTAACCTCACCACGCGAAGGAAGCCCAACAAATTTTGAACCCGAAGAAAGTAGCGAAAGCATCGACTTCGGAATTCGGATGGCAGAAATCTACCCAGAACAAAAACTGATGGACCTGACCGGCTCACCCGACAGTGTCTCCCTCGGTGTAGACGATGACGTCACCAGTCCATATATCGCTGAGCACCAAGTATGCGTGATCATCGGAGACGCCATGACCCAACAAGACTCCAATGGTAACCTAATTTTTAATCCCGATGATATTCTTTCAAGCCATAATGTAGGAAGTCACAACAACGAAGGAAGCCGAGGAAATGGGGGAGACCCAACAGTCAACCATGCAAATCGAGAAGAAGAACAACCGCGCGGAGGCAAGAGGAAAACTCTCATCTTACCAGCCAATGCATGGGAGAAGGCAATGGAAGCAATTTCGGGTGCGGTTCCAATGACAATGGATGCCACTCACGAAGATCTATTGGCATACCAATATTTGCTTCATCGCAAAAAGAGAGATCTACTCAGGATGTAGAGGCAACTATCCATGCCATGGGATACATCCTACGTGATTACGTCCCTTAATAGCACAGTAATTCGATTGATGTCGATTGCTGACTGTTGTGGTTATGAGGATGATGTGAGCAGCGGTTGCTGCCTATTTGTCCAAATATGGAGTTCCTCCCACACATACATAGTTGAGAATGTTCATGATAGTAATCTTTACCTTAGCTCCTTATAATGCTAGTGGTGAATCTGCTACACCCTAAGAACGCCTTTTTCCCTATTGCAGTTCTAATCTATCTTACATACGCGATACTTACTTTCTGTATTCAGTTATTTTACTTTTATTATCGCTCTTATACCCAAAACCCCAAAACACCTTTTTACGCAATACTCGCATTTTATATTGTCACTTAGAACTTTATTAAGCATTACTAGTGTAATATCTATTTCAAGAATTATTAGACTTCAGACTCCTGCTCCCTGTGGGATCGATATCTTTATTTTGAAACTAGCTACAAACAATATGTGCACTTGCAGTCATCAATTATCTCTATGTGTGAGTAGTTCCCTTTGTTCTTGGGGATATGGAGAAAACCTAGCATTATTATGAAATGAAATAAAGATTATATATAACTTTGGTCTTTGATATTTACTTGATTTATTGTATTGTGTTAGATCTCTCTCTCTAGATGGTGTGTGAAGTCGGCCACATAACATTTGCCTTTGGGACTAAAGAGAGGGAACTACCTTTTGGACGTGTATGAGAGTATGTCTCGTGCTACTTTTTGACTACAAGCATTGGCTTATAACCTACACGATCAAAGGGGGATAAAAAAGAGATTCACTAAGAGCATCTCCACTCGTCCCCCATACGGCGTCCGTTGCTACCCGATTTTGGGCCGTATGGGGGGCGCCGGACTGGTTAACGATTTTGGGGGGTGGCTCTGGCTCCCAACCGTGACCCTCATACAAAAAAATCATTTTTTTTATCAAATCAACAACTAATTTAAACATGTTCAATATAGCAAACAAATAATTGAAAATTCAGATTTATTACAAATTTATGAAATTAAACAAACAATTCAAAATGTTCATCAAACAAATGCAAGAAAATAAACAAACTAGCTGGCTCCTTTAAGCCTCCACAGATGCTCCACCAGATCATTATGTAGTTGGCTATGAGTATTTGTGTCTCAAACTTCCTGTCATCTAGCAAGAAAAGTAGCAAATGCAGGTGGCACTTGGTGGTCAATATCTGCAAGAGGACCTTGGCGAAAATAGGGTTCAATGTCAAACACTGGAGCCTCTCGCTCGCTCTTGATGATCATGTTGTGCAAGATCACACAGCCAGTCATGACCTCTCACGTCTGATCTTTCGACAAGGTAAGGGCAGGGTACCTGACAATGGCAAATCGAGCTTGCAGCACACCGAATGCCCTCTCCACATCCTTCCTGCAAGCCTCTTGCTGTTGGGAAAACCAAGCTTTCATTCCTCTAGGCACAAGGTTTGAGATTGTATTCACAAATGTTGACCATCTTGGGTAGATGTCATCTGCCAAGTAGTAACCCATGTCATACTGGTGGCCATTGATCTCGAACTGCACTGGAGGAGCTTTTCCTTTAACAAGCTTGGCAAACACATTTGAACACTACATCATGTTGATGTCATTGTGTGATCCTTCCATACCAAAGAAAGCATGCCAAATCCATAGATCCTGGTCAGCCACAACCTCAAGCACCACACTACATGATCCTTTGTGACCTTTGTAATTGCCATGTTGCGCGAATGGCAGTTCTTCCAAGCCGAGTGCATACAGTCAATGCTTCCAAGCATTCCTGGAAAACCTCCTGTAGCATTCTATTCCACGATTCGAGCGGTGTCTTCTGCATCGGGTGTTCTCAGGTATTTCTTCCCGTACACTACCACAATGGCCCTGCAAAATCTATATATGCAATCGATGGCTGTTGACTCTGCCATGCAGAGGTACTCGTCCTGTGTGTCTCCAGTAACTCCATATGCAAGCATCTGAAGAGCAACTATGCATTTCTAGATTGTGGAGAAACCCAGTGTGTCGACGACATCTCTCTTTAGTTTGAAGTAGTCATCGAAATCTTTCAATTCCTCGACAATCTTCAGGAAAAGCTTCTGGCACATTCTGAAATGGCGCCGAAATGTGACGTCACCGTGCAATGGGTCGTCGGTGAAGTAGTCAGAGTAGAGAATGCAGTAGCCTTCCATCCTCTGTCTTGGTTTGCTCTTACGCCGCCCAGGCTTCAAACCCCCAGCAGGCGGTTTCTCATCGGTGATACATTGCAAATGTATCTATAATTTTTGATGTTCCATGCTTGGTTTTATCCACTTTCTTGTGTTTTGTTCCAACTTTGGAGTACTTTTATTATGATTTCTTGGACTAACCTATTAACAAGAGCCACAGTGCCAGCTGCCTATTTTCTGCTGTTTTTGGTTCCAGGAAAGTCAGAAAATGAATATTCTCGGAATTGGACGGGGCAAAAGCCAAAGTGCCTATTTTTCCGGAAGGGATCAAGTGCCAGAATACGAGACGGAGAGGGGCTGGGGGCGGCCACACCACCTGGCCGCGCGGCCAGGCCTGGCCCACGCCAAGGGGTGGTCTGGCCGCCCCCAGCACCCCCTCGGCCTCTCCTTCCACCTATAAGTTGCCCTCGGGACAAAAACCCTAGGTACCCGATCAAAAGTCCACGAAAGAGTCTGTAGCCGCCGTCGTCTCTATCCCTAGATCGGGGGATCTGAAGCTCTTCCCGGCACCCTACCGGAGAGGGGAATTCACCATGGAGGCCTTCTTCATCACCATGCAAGCCTCCGGTGTGATGCGTGAGTAGTTCATCCTTGGACTACGGATCCATGTAGTAGCTAGATGGCTGGTTTCTCCTCCTTTGTGCTTTCATGTTTAGATCTTGTGAGCTCCGCTCATGATCAAGATCATCTATTTGTAATTCTTACATGTTGTGTTTGCGGGGTTCCGATGGATATTGAGATGCTATTTCAGATTGATTATTGATTCTATCATGTATTTGTTATTTGAGATCTTGCATGCTTTCCGTTGTTAGTAGCTATCTTGGCCAAGTAGATGCTAGCAACTCCAAGAGTTAGTATTTATGCTCGATAGTGGGTTCATGCCTCTGGTAATCTGGGGAAGTGACAGAAATATCTAAGGTACTAGATGTGTTGTTGCTACTAGGGAGAAAACAACAATCCTTTGTTCATAGAACAATCGTATTGTTTACTTTACACGCAGTTCGTAAAGCAATAATCTGTTGCTTGCAACTTAATACTGGAGGGGGGTTCGGATGATAACCTGAAGGTGGATTATTAGTCATAGATGCAGTTGGATGGCGGTCTATGTATTATGCTATAATGCCCGATCAAGTCTCAGAGGAGTCAAGATGATTAGTATATGCATGAATTGATTTCTCGGTGTTTGTCAATTGCCCCGCTGTAATTTGTTCACCCAGCATGTTATCTATCTAAGGAGAGCCACCTCTAGTGAACTATGGATCCCGGACCTTTTTTACATACAATCTACAATCTTTTACTGCTTTGTGTTTACTTTCTGCAAACTTTACTTCTTTCCATTCGATACATTTAATCCTTTATTTTCCACAAAACACGGTGAGATTGACAACCTCATCGCAAGTTGGGGACAAAGTTCTGTGGTTGTGTTGTGTAGGTCTCCATGTTGCTACTAGCACCGGTAGTGCGCCCTGCCAAAGCTCAGCTAGTAACACCTTTGAGGTGTTTCCTTGCTCCTACTGGTTCGATTAAACCTTGGTTTCATAATTGAGGGAAACTTGCTGATGTGCTCATCATACCTTCCTCTTGGGGTTCCCAACGAGCTCTACATCAACACCACGCACCAAGCACTTTTCTGGGCGCCGTGTATTGAGCCATCAAGCGATTTTCTGGCGCCGTTGCCGGGGAGTCAAGGACATGTTCACAAGGGGAGTCCCTCATAACCAATCTCTTTACTTTGTTGTTTTTGTTTTGCTTAGTTTTCTTTTTGCTTTGTTTGCTTATTTTGTTCTTCAAAAACACACAAAAAATAGTTTTACTAGTTTGCTTTCTTATTTCAAAAAACACAAAAAAAATTAGTTCCTTTCTTCAGTTGCCTTTATGACTAGCTCTGCTCCAATCACTATTTCATTATGGATAGCTCACTCAGTTTCCTATTTGGGAACAGTTTTATGACTGCTAAGGTAATAGATGAACCACCGCCTGCTAGAACCTCCTTGGAAGAAGAAGTTGCTGAACCTGAAAGCTCATTAGATGAAAAAGAGGAGGAGAGTGATGAACAAAAGGAGGAAGAATGGACCTACCCATGCCTACCTTCTAATGAGAGTAACTCTTTATCCCTCACATTATTTGATTGTCCCCCATGCTTATCAAAGGAGGGTGAATGTTATGTTCCCGAGGATTCTTTTGAAAATGTTTATAATAAAGCTCTAGTGCTTGTAGATCATGAAAAGCATGCCTTATGTGATAGTTATATTATTGAGTTTATTCATGAGGCTACTGAAAATTATTATGAGAGAGGAAAATATGGTTGTAGAAGTTTTTATGGTAATGAAACACCTCTCTATGTGCTGAAAGTTTTGAAGTTACTTTTGATTTATCTTCCTATGCCTGTCACTTTGTTCTTTGTGCATTTATTTGCATACAAGATCCCTATGAATAGGAAGTGGGTTAGACTTAAATGTGTTTTTAATTTGCTTCTTGATGCTCTCTTTTACTTCAATTCATATTTCCTATGAGAGCATCTTCTCAAATTTTCATGCCTAACTTAAAGGCGTTAAAGAAAAGTACTTGTTGGGAGATAACCCAAGAGTTTTAGTTGAGTATTGGAAGTTATTACCTCTTTAATAACCTCTCCTTATCCTTTTTATTTGCTTTTTGTGCCAAGAGTTACCTCTAATGAGAGTGAAGTAATGAATGGGAAAGTTGCTGTCCCGAAACAGATTTCTGTGCTTCACCGTAAACATTCCTGAGAGAGCTCTGTACTTCAGATTGAGCTTTCATTTTTTTTGCTTCTGCCCCAGTTTGTTATCTAACTTTCGTTAGTTCAACACTTTTTGATTTGAGCAACATAAGGTCTTGGAAAAAATTCTTCTTTACGTGCTGGTCTGTTTTGACAGATTTCTGCCATTTTCTGCATTTGCTTCTTGTTAGTTCCTTTGGGGAATTGAGATTTTTGAGGGAAGTGCTACAGTATCTAGTGTTATAATGAAAGTTTATTTGGTGTTAGAACTGAACCTTGAGACTTATTTATCTTAAGTGCACTAATGTTGCTAATGAGATTGTGTGAAGTTTTGTATGAAGGAAAATTTTCAGGTATATGGAAGGAATGAGTAATGAGATGAAGGATGGACTAAAGCTCAAGCTTGGGGATGCCACGCGTGTCACCCCTAGAAATATCCAAGAAGTACAAGCGTCAAATCTTGGGGATGACCAAGGCATCCCCTTCTTCATCAATAAAAATTCCAGGTTTCTTCCAAACGCTTCATTTTTATTGTTTCGTGCACATTTGTGTTCCTCTTGGAGCGTCTTCTTTTTCGTTTTCGTTTTGGTTTTTAGTTTTCTTGGTTTGCTTAGTTTTCTGAATAAGTTGGTTGGACCCCCTCTTTCACACTTTGGTTTGCAAATAGTTTGGTTTGGTTTTGGAAAAGAGTAGGAAAGTTCATGCTTATGTGGTAAAAAGAGCTCGTTTTTGACTGTGGCTATGCTTTGTCATGCCATGCTTGATATTTTTTTGGCTTTATACTTAGTATTCTTTGCTGTAGCATGAGTTGTTATAAACAATTGAGATTGCTTAATGTGCCTTGGATGAATCATGCGTTG
Source organism: Avena eriantha (assembly GCA_910589775.1). NCBI lineage: Eukaryota > Viridiplantae > Streptophyta > Magnoliopsida > Poales > Poaceae > Avena > Avena eriantha. The sequence continues at coordinate 487,670,842 of OU342740.1, forward strand.
TTTTAGCATATTAAAGCATAGTATAGTGGTATTCTCCTTTGATGCTTTATTTGGGTTGACTTGGCGCATGCTCACACCATGTTATGAATATCTCAAGTCACCATAGCCTTTATGATCCTTTAGTTTTCAACTTGTAGTATCACTTTATGCTTTGATCAATGATGTTTTGTCGCTCTGCATGATTATGGCCATTATTGCTCTCTTAGTTTGTCGCTCCCAGTCTTTTGCTAGCCTCCACAACAAAGTATGAGTTCCACTCATGCATCCAACTCCCTAAACCAAGTTTTTCCAAAGAGTCCACCATACCTACCTACTAGCTTATGCTATTCCAAGTATGTTCATGCTTTTGTTTACCTTCCACTTGTTATGAGAAAACTAGTGATTAAAGCTCTCACGAACTTGATGGCACACTTTACTTTTTTGCCTCTAATAAACTTGAATCATTGGGTCCTTCTTTGTTGCGTATATGCTTGCGCTTTATAAGTTGAAATTAGCAGAACCATGTTTCATGGGGAACGCTTTCAACATTGCACTTGTACTTTGTACCCCGTTGATATTATGTTCTTTTGCTTACGGATCCCGGCGGTGTGAAATAAATGTGGAACTTGTAAGATCATGGAGTTTGTATGTGTGTTAGAGAAACGCCTGGGCCGCTAGCCTAAGCCATGCCTAATCATGGTGGAAACTTGCAGCATCACCATAATGAGCACTCTATGAAGCATCCTCAATAAAAACCTATGCAAATAGCAAATAAAAAGATCGCTGAGATGCTCATTGTCTACTTGCCTTGTCATTTTGATTATGGGAAAGCTCCCGTATCATGTGCAAGGGGTACCCCGTTGGCGGTTCTTAATGATACACATATACTTACAATGACAAGAGCTTACTCGTGACTGAAGTTGAGTAGCATGAGGATCGGTCTTCGTAAGTAAGGGGCATGAGATTTTGGTTTATAACTTGTCAAGCATATCCTCTTAGTTGTGTCACTTTAACCTTAATCACCTTCAAGATGCTTATGATAGGGGCAATGAGAGCTGAAAGCTATAAGTACCATAATTTTTGGAAGCTCTTTATGAGACTTGAATCCCTACTTCCTTTTACAAAAGGCCTTTCTTCCACCATTATATTGAGTCTCCATCTTCTATCTTTATACACCTACTTTGAGAGCATAGTGGCCATTCTTAGTTCTATGTGCATTGTCCCAAGACTAGTTGATTGATGCATAACTTGTTATTGCTTGTTTGAAACTATTGTATCTAGTCACTCTTATGAACTTTGAAGGTGTCCTATGCATTTATATTTGCTACTCTATTGAGGGACAAGCTGAATATTTTTATGCTATGTTTTCTTTATGTGAAACAAACAAACGTCTTGCAAAGCATGTTATTCATGAATCTTTTGTTTGTGCCTTTTCATGTTGCAGCTTAGTTTCTTTGCTTATTGCTAGAACTTTGTCTTTCATGTTATGATTGAAGTACTATGATCCCAGCCTTGAATGTTTTGCAAATACTTTGATCAAGTCTTTGATGGCGCATGTCACCTCAAAAATTATTTCTTTTTATCACTTACCTACTCGAGGACGATCAGGAGTTAAGCTTGGGGATGTTGATACATTGCAAATGTATCTATAACTTTTGATGTTCCATGCTTGGTTTTATCCGCTTTCTTGTGTTTTGTTCCAACTTTGGAGTACTTTTATTATGATTTCTTGGACTAACCTATTAACAAGAGCCACAGTGCCAGCTGCCTGTTTCTGCTGTTTTTGGTTCAAGGAAAGTCTGAAAATGAATATTCTCGGAATTGGACGGGACAAAAGCCAAAGTGCCTATTTTTTCGGAAGGGAGCAAGTGCCAGAATACGAGACGGAGAAGGGCTTGATGGGTTCGTAGCATGGAAAACAAAAAAATTCTACCGCAAGAACGAACAAAACCCAGATCTAATCTAGATAAAAGCCAAGATCTAATCTATTAGACATGTGCAACGAGATAGATAGGAACTAACCCTCGTAGATCCGAAAGCGTTAACGAGATTAGATCTCGTGGTTGATGTAGTCGATCACTTGCCGATCTCAAGATCGTGTGGACGATCCTTTCGGCGCCCCGTTCCGGCAGCGCTTCCGCAGTCGGTCACACGTGCGGAGTCGAAGCAGACCTTCCTCTCCCCGTTCCAGCGAGCAGCGGAGGTAGTAGATCTTCTCCACGGAATCCCAGCAGCACGACGGCGTGGTGGTGGTGGTGGAGTAGAGAATTCTGCAGGGCTTCGCCTATGCCTATGCAGAAGAAAGGTGGAGGAGAGAGGCGACAGAGATTGAGAGTTGTGGGAGAGGGCTAGGAGGGGGCGCCCCTGCCCTTCTATTTAAGGGGGGAGGGCGCGCTTGGGGAGGGGGAGTCCTTGTAGGACTCCCCTCCTATGGCCGGCGGTGGGAAGGGGGGAGGAGTCCTCCTCCCCCCACGAATCCGTGTCTTGCCCCACCAGGACTCCTTTGATCCTTTCTTGGTTTTCAAGCAAACTCCAAGAAATCCTCTAGAACCTTCCAGAACATTCTGTAACCTTCTAGAATCTCCATACAAACACTCCGGAATATTTCCTAACTTAGAAAATGATCCCCAATATATGAATCTTATTCTCCAGACAATTCCGGATCTCCTCGTGATGTCCCAGATCCAATCCGAGACCCCGAACAACATTCGGTCTCCAACGCACATTCCATATCTACTTAAAACAACTTCGAACCTTAAGTGTGTCACCCTACGGTTCGTGAATATGTAGACATGATAGAGACACATCTCCTATCAATAACCATCAGCGGGATCTGGAGATCCATAACGGCTCCCACATACTCAACGATGACTTTGTGATCGATAGAACCATTAACATACGACACCAATTCCCTTTGTCACGGAATACTCTACTTATCCGAGGTTTGATCGTCGGTATCTCCATACCTAGTTCTACCTCGTTACTGATAAGTACTCTTTACTCGTTCCATGTTATGTCATCCCTTGTGACCTAGTCACATGCTTGCAAGCTAATTAGATGACATTCCACCGAGAGGGCCCAGAGCATATCTATCCGTCATATGGATGGACAAATCCCAATCTTGGTCCATGCGCTTCAACACATACTTTCAGAATACCCAATGACACCTTTATGACCACCCAGTTACGAAGTGGTGTTTGACGTCATCAAAGTACCCATCCGGTGATGGTGATTGACATAACCTCATGGTCGAAGGATTAGGTTACTATGTATTTTAAAAGCTTATAGCAAACGAACTTAATGACTTGATCTTATGCTATGCTTACTATGGGTGTGTGTCCATCACATCATTCTCCTAATGATATGATCTTGTTATTAACGACATCCAATGTCCATGATCAGGAAACCATGATCATCCATTAATCAACAAGCTAGTTTAACAAGAGGCTTACTAGGGACTCTTTTATGTTTACAAAACACACAAGTATTAATGTTTCCGGTTAATACAATTATAGCATGAGATGTAAACATTTATCATAAACATAAAGATATAATAATAACCACTTTATTATTGCCTCTTGGGCATATCTCCAACAGTCTCCCACTTGCACTAGAGTCAATAATCTAGTTAAAAACTTGTGCATTCAACACCTATGGCTTTCTGGTGTTGTATAGACACTATTGCTAGTGGTAAACATAATCTTCGGATCTGACACTTCCAGGTCCGTGTGTATTTGCATGTCCTTGCGTCTCTACGCATTACTCATTCTCCAATGAGATGGCATTGTATAAATTTGGTCCTTTGGTGAGACCTTTAGTTCCTTGGGATTAAATCATTGTTGATACAATTGTCATACAATGTATCTTCATAGTATTATCCCGCTATGAACCACACCTAGTTTGATAACAAACTACTTAACACAAATGCCCTCCTTTGCTGCTACTATAGCAGTTATATACTTAGCCTTTTGTTGTAGTATCCGTCACAATATCTCAACTTTGGAACTCATCCAAATCCATCATGGAACATCCTTTCCATTATATTGTGCCACCCATAGTCTAAATTGAGATAAATTTAATTTGTATCTTGTGACAAAACTAGTATCAATGTAACACTTTACAATGAACTACCTTTAACTATTTGTCACGTATACATGATATATTCTTAGTTCTTCCAAATCTCATAAGAATATCTTTACTATTGTCCAATGATCATCTTATGAATCATTCTGGTATATGCTCATAACATTTAGAGCATAGGACATATCTGGATGTGTACATCTCAAAGAATGATTGATCAAAATATTCTTGTGATTTCACCAAGTGTCAAAACACTTGAATCTCGTGTGAACACACTTGAATCTTGATTTAGTCCTTTCCGTGTGTCAAGAACCTTTCTTGTTGTTTCCATATTGAACTCATTCAACATCTTATCTATGTACATTTGGCAAAACCATATTAGCGCCTCAATCTATTCATACAGACATTGATGCCTAATTCTTCAGTTATGCCTAAGTCTTTCATCAAAATAAAATTCTTAACCTGTGTCAATACAAGATACATCATTTCCAATCAACAATATGTCCTCTACATAATGTATTAGAAATATGTCTCAGCGCTCCCACTTAATTTCTTGCAAATGCAAGCATCTTCATCATCTTCGATGAATTTAAACTCTTTTAATAGTTTCATCATGGTGAAGATTCCAACTCCGCTATGCTTACTTCAACCATTGAAGTTTTGCATACTCTTTTAGCATCCTTTGAATAAACAAAACCCTTTGGATCGTGTCATTTACACGTCCTAGGTAACCATTCTATTAGAAGAACTTGTTTTGTTTGTTCAACTACCATATACCAAAATATATGTAGTGGTTGCTACATTAATCCGTCCAGACTAAATATCGCTATGAAAGATCAAATCTTATCATAGTCAATTCCTTGAACATTATCGTAAACTCTTTCCGACATGTTGACTATTTCATAGATTTGAAACATCCATGTCTATTTCTTTATAGATCCAAACACGACCGACAGGCTTCACGCCTTTCCGGAGGGTCTTCTAAGTTCAGAAACTTGATTTCTCGTGTATGGATACTATCACGGATTCCATGACTTCTAGTCATTTTATGGAGTCAGGGCCCATCATCACGACTTCCTTATCAAATCTTACTATTTGATTCTTACCGACCCACACGGTTCTATAGGAACTCTAATCTCCGAGATCATACCTTTTGTAATCACGAGAGCCATGAGCATTGTGGCTGCCACCGGGACACTTACCGGCGCTGCGCTACTTAGCACATATAACTAAGGTTCAACAACCTTATCAAAGTTCTATTGTCCTCCCACTTAACTTTTCACAAAAAATTCCTTCTCAAGAAACTTGACGTTCCAAGTAACAAACTCTTTTGTCCTCAGTGTTATGGAGAAATTCCCAACAAATTCTTTGGAATAACCTACAAAGACGTGCTTATCCGACTTCGGTTGTAAACATTTTACTTATGCATAACATACCAAAATTTAAGAAAAGACAATTCGGGTTTTATCCCAAACCATAACTCATATGGTGTCATTTCAACGGATCACGATGGAGCTCTTTTCAGTGTAAAAGCGGTAGTCACTAAAGATTTAATATTTAATATATAATGATAGTTTTATAAATGACAACTTTGATCTTACCATGTCAAACAAGGTTTCATTACATATCTTGAACACTCCATACTCCTATGGTGTTTTGGGAAATGCAAATCCATGGAACGATTCCTCAAATCTTAGGTGTTTTTGCTAAACTTGTAACTCAAACATCTTTCTTTATGATCCAATCATAAACTCTTTTATTTTCTTGTTACAATGATTTTTCACTTCATCTTGAAAGTCTTTGAACTTTTTCAAATGTTTCATACTTCTTCCTTATTAAGTAAATATACAGATATATTCACTCAAATTTTCGGAGAAAGCATATGAAGCAAAAAGATCCATCGCATATGGCTACACATAATGGACTATGCACACCAGCATGCACAATTTCCAATAAGCTAGTCATCCGTTCCTATCTGGCCTATGGACGGAGTTTCAATTATCTCGAGGAAAGTCTCACATGCGTCAATTGATCAAAATCAAAGACTCCAAAATTCCATCAACATGGAGTTTCTTCATGTTTCCTTTCAAATATAATTTAAACAGCGATGTCACTTCATAAGTGATCTTTCAATCATTTGTCTTGTGACATTTTAGCAATAGTGTTTATGGATGTGATTTCTCCCACTAGACTTGTAAAAGTTCATCCATCCTTTATGGAATACGGTTATTATTTGAACAACCATTGTTCTCGTAATACCGGAACAAAATAACAATTATTAAAACAAATCTTGAAGGCTAGCTTTGATGTTAACGAGCAACACAACAACCCTTTGTTTGTTTTCGATGAACATCATCACATATTCTCTTGCTAGTTACTTAGGCCATTGCAGTTCATGAGTTGTGTTGTCCTGTATGACACTTCATACCAACCAATTCGGTATCCAATACCGGAGAACCACATTGTTTAACAAGCAAGGAATACAACCATAACATGTATATCTTCTATATGCCTAAGTTGGACATCTCCAACCTTTTATTTTCTGCCAAATATTTTATAGATTTTCTTTCAGCAATTCCTTTTTTTTCGTTTAAAAGAATCTATCAATATCAATAGTGGTGTCATTCACATGACACATAGTACAAAGCGTATATAGTCAAATACTAATACCTTTGGACTTGCACTTTGAGGTGGATCACCATCATCAAATGTTTGGTGTTCTTTCAAAAAATCCATTCTTTAGTAATCTTTTAGTGTAGTAAACATTTTACTTACATCTTCTATTCATCCTTATCATGACACCTTTCATGATCAAGCTGCTACAGCTTATAAAGGTGAATTGCGAGTATAATGTTTCTTTTTCAAAACCTTTGGAGGATTAGGACGACTAGCGTCTCCAACCTTCACAAATTCTCATCAAATATGAGGACATATACTCTATCATGTTGTAACCAACACATTGTTTTAGATATCGCAATACCTTTCACATATGATGGTTTCTGAAACATTGCTTTCAGCTCTTAGATAAACTTGATATTAAAAACAATCTTTTGAGTATCAAGAATCATGGAGGCAAAACAAGATACATTAGATACTAACACTAGAATTGTTACTCTTGTTTTAATACTATTTATTAAACTTCACAGAGTAAACGGAGTTTGCTGAAAGTTTGCAACAGGACTTATAAACTTTAAATTGACATTCAAAACAATACGATACCAGTTCGTAAAGTAAATATCCAGAATTTCTATAGTTCTACTATCTCAACTATAACTAAGCGTAAGGTGGTGAACGGATGCCAATGACTACAACAAACCATGCAAATTCACTTTGATTGTGTTTATGATAAATTGAGTTCGACTAATCCAAATTACAAATGAACTCCCACTCAAAACAACATCCCTCGAGTTGTTTTAGTGATTACATGAACCAGATCCACTACACCAAGTCCGATCATCACGTGAGATGATGTAGCTTTAAAGGCGAACAATCAACATGTTCATCATATCATCCATATGACTCATGCTTTACCTTTCGGTATTTCGTGTTCCGAGACCATGTCTGTACATGCTAGGCTCGTCAAGGTTAACCTTAGTTTCCGTATGTGCAAATCTGGCTTGCACCCGTTGTATGCACACGTAGAGTCTATCACACCCGATCATCACGAGATGCTTCGAAACGACGAGTCTTAGCAACAATGCCAACTAAGGATGAACACTTTATTACTTGATATTTAGTGAGAGGGATCATCTTATAATGCTACCGTCGCTACCTAAGCAATACAATATGCATAAAGGATTAACATCACAGGCAATTCATAATAAGTGTTATATGATATGGCCCTTTCTTCTTGCGCCTTTGATCTCCATCTCCAAAGCACGAACATGATCTCCATCATCACCAGCATTGCGTCAAGGTCAGTGGCGCCGCTTCATGGTTGTCCATCATCACTAGTAACTATTACAACTACTTGGAATAAAGCTATTACAAGATGAATAGACACGCAGGTCTTAACAGAATTAAAGACAACCATTAGGCTCCTGCCAGTTGCCATATTACAATAAGGATCATTGCATACATCAAATATAATCACAATCACATAATGGCCATATCACATCACAAAACCCCTGCAAAAACAAGTTAGACGCCTCTAATTTTCTTTGCATATTTTACGTGGTTTGGGGCTTTCGCATAAGACCGATCTTACCAACGAACAAGGACCACAACATTGATACAAGTGTTGTCAGATGCTCATTGTAAATTGAATCTTAACTATGGTGGGAGAGACAGACACCCGCAAAGCCACTTGTGCAAAGCAAGTTGCACGTCAAGCGTGGAGCAAGTCTCATGTACGATGACATGTAATGTTAGCCCGAGACGCTTCATCCCACCATGCCGCAAGATGCAAAGTACACGCTAAGACACCGACAACAAAAGCATCAACGCCCACAAAAACATTGTGTTCTACTCATGCAACAGATCTACGCATAGATACGGCTCTGATACCACTGATGGGTTTGTAGCATGGAAAACAAAAAATTTCTACCGCAAGAACGAACAAAACCCAGATCTAATCTAGATAAAAGCCAAGATCTAATCTATTAGACATGTGCAACGAGATAGATAGGAACTAACCCTCGTAGATCCGAAAGCGTTAACGAGATTAGATCTCGTGGTTGATGTAGTCGATCACTTGCCGATCTCAAGATCGTGTGGACGATCCTTTCGGCGCCACGTTCCGGCAGCGCTTCCGCAGTCGGTCACACGTGCGGAGTCGAAGCAGACCTTCCTCTCCCCGTTCCAGCGAGCAGCGGAGGTAGTAGATCTTCTCCACGGAATCCCAGCAGCACGACGGCGTGGTGGTGGTGGTGGAGTAGAGAATTCTGCAGGGCTTCGCCTATGCCTATGCAGAAGAAAGGTGGAGGAGAGAGGCGGCAGAGATTGGGAGTTGTGGGAGAGGGCTAGGAGGGGGCGCCCCTGCCCTTCTATTTAAGGGGGGAGGGCGCGCCTGGGGAGGGGGAGTCCTTGTAGGACTCCCTTCCTATGGCCGGCGGTGGGAAGGGGGGAGGAGTCCTCCTCCCCCATGAATCCGTGTCTTGCCCCACCAGGACTCCTTTGATCCTTTCTTGGTTTTCAAGCAAACTCCAAGAAATCCTCTAGAACCTTCCAGAACATTCTGAAACCTTCTAGAATCTCCATACAAACACTCCAGAATATTTCCTAACTTAGAAAATGATCCCCAATATATGAATCTTATTCTCCGGACAATTCCGGATCTCCTCGTGATGTCCCGGATCCAATCCGAGACCCCGAACAACATTCGGTCTCCAACGCACATTCCATATCTACTTAAAACAACTTCGAACCTTAAGTGTGTCACCCTACGGTTCGTGAATATGTAGACATGATAGAGACACGTCTCCTGTCAATAACCATCAGCGGGATCTGGAGATCCATAATGGCTCCCACATACTCAACGATGACTTTGTGATCGATAGAACCATTAACATACGACACCAATTCCCTTTGTCACGCGATACTCTACTTATCCGAGGTTTGATCGTCGGTATCTCCATACCTAGTTCTACCTCGTTACTGATAAGTACTCTTTACTCGTTCCATGTTATGTCATCCCTTGTGACCTAGTCACATGCTTGCAAGCTAATTAGATGACATTCCACCGAGAGGGCCCAGAGCATATCTATCCGTCATATGGATGGACAAATCCCAATCTTGGTCCATGCGCTTCAACACATACTTTCAGAATACCCAATGACACCTTTATGACCACCCAGTTACGAAGCGGTGTTTGACGTCATCAAAGTACCCATCCGGTGATGGTGATTGACATAACCTCATGGTCGAAGGATTAGGTTACTATGTATTTTAAAAGCTTATAGCAAACGAACTTAATGACTTGATCTTATGCTATGCTTACTATGGGTGTGTGTCCATCACATCATTCTCCTAATGATATGATCTTGTTATTAACGACATCCAATGTCCATGATCAGGAAATCATGATCATCCATTAATCAACAAGCTAGTTTAACAAGAGGCTTACTAGGGACTCTTTTATGTTTACAAAACACACAAGTATTAATGTTTCCGGTTAATACAATTATAGCATGAGATGTAAACATTTATCATAAACATAAAGATATAATAATAACCACTTTATTATTGCCTCTTGGGCATATCTCCAACAGGGCTGGGGCAGCCACACCACCTGGCTAGGCCTGGCCTGTGCTAGGGGGTGGTCTGGCCGCCCCTAGCACCCCCTCGGCCTCTCCTTCCGCCTATAAGTTGCCCTCGGGACGAAAACCCTAGGTACCCGATCAAAAATCCACGAAAGAGTCTGTAGCCGCTGTCGTCTCTATCCCTAGATCGGGGGGATCTGAAGCTCTTCCCGGCACCCTGCTGGAGAGGGGAATTCACCCTGGAGGCCTTCTTCATCACCATGCAAGCCTCCGGTGTGATGCGTGAGTAGTTCATCCTTGGACTACAGATCCATGTAGTAGCTAGATGGCTGGTTTCTCCTCCTTTGTGCTTTCATGTTTAGATCTTGTGAGCTCCATTCATGATCAAGATCATCTATTTGTAATTCTTACATGTTGTGTTTGCGGGGATCCGATGGATATTGAGATGCTATTTCAGATTGATTATTGATTCTATCATGTCTTTGTTATTTGAGATCTTGCATGCTTTCCGTTGTTAGTAGCTATCTTGGCCAAGTAGATGCTAGCAACTCCAAGAGTTAGTATTTATGTTCAATAGTGGGTTCATGCCTCTGGTAATCTGGGGAAGTGACAGAAATCTCTAAGGTACTAGATGTGATGTTGCTACTAGGGAGAAAACAACAATCCTTTGTTCATAGAACAATCGTATTGTTTACTTTACACGCAGTTCGTAAAGCAATAATCTGTTGCTTGCAACTTAATACTAGAGGGGGTTCGGATGATAACCTGAAGGTGGATTATTAGTCATAGATGCAGTTGGATGGCGGTCTATGTATTATGTTGTAATGCCCAATCAAGTCTCAGAGGAGTCAAGATGATTAGTATATGCATGTATTGCTTTCTTGGTGTTTGTCAATTTCCCCGCTGTAATTTGTTCACCCAGCATGTTATCTATCTAAGGAGAGCAACCTCTAGTGAACTATGGATCTCGGTCCTTTTTTTACATACAATCTACAATCTTTTACTGCTTTGTGTTTACTTTCTGCAAACTTTTACTTCTTTCCATTCGATACGTTTAATCCTTTGTTTTCCGCAAAACACGGTGAGATTGACAACCTCATCACAAGTTGGGGACAAAGTTCTGTGGTTGTGTTGTGCAGGTCTCCACGTTGCTACTAGCACCGGTAGTGCGCCCTTCCAAAGCTCAACTAGTAACACTTTTGAGGTGTTTCCTTGCTCCTACTGGTTCGATTAAACCTTGGTTTCATAACTGAGGGAAACTTGCTGCTGCGCTCATCATACCTTCCTCTTGGTGTTCCCAACGAGCTCTACATCAACACCACGCACCAAGCACTTTTCTGGGCGCCATGTATTGAGCCATCAATCGGCGCCGATGATCATGCCCAGGAAGGACGTGATGATCAGCATGTGATCGTCTTCACCAACACTATCTCGGATTCCAACAGCAATGGTGACTTCATCGTCCATCAGAGCGGCCAACATCTCTTCCTCGTCCGAATCCATGCATTCGGCAAACCACCGAACACCTCGCGGGTAGGGCGGTTGTGCGGCGAGCTTAGGGCTACCGACGGTCGTGGAGCCGGGCAGAGAGTGAGTGTGGGTGGCTCGGGAGGGTTGGGGGAGTATTCTCGGCGGCTGCGGCGGCGACTCTAGCGGGCTGAACGACGGACAACGGCGAGGGATGTTGGCGGTGTCGAGTGGTGGCAGTGGGCGGAAGGAAGGGTGGGTGGGTGAGATCGCGGTATGTGGGTGGCTTTCGCAGGTGTGTGTCGCTGATAGGGCTAGCCTGCATTGTTTTCAGCTCCATCCGGTGTTCCCGCTAGCCCCCCCCCATGGGTTGGGTTCGGCTTGGGGGCGCCGAATGTCAAACCGGGCCGCGCCGGCGCGAAATAAATTTGGGGGGCTAGGCTGGGCGCGATTTTGGGCGTGAGTGGAGATTCTCTAAGCTCATAGCGATATCCATGGGGAAATCCTTAATTGTGGTGGTCTGTATAAGTGACTTGCTCGCAAGCATCACAGTGGTTATTTAGGGATGGCCTCGTCACATGACTCGTAGAAATGGCTTGCTCACGAGACTTGTTGGTGAACATCTTATTATAGAACTCTCTCCACACATATCATGACGAAAGATATATGTTATTCTAATCATAAATAATTCTCACATGCTAGTGGTGTATCCTACGTCCCCCGAGAACATTATCCTAATTATCATTATAAGAGTTACCATGTCATTAAAAAGTCTAGATGGAAGAGAGAGCGAAGCAAGTGCTTGAGGTAGCGCCACCAAGAGAAAAAGAGCTTGCATGCAGTCTAGGTCCAATAAAATGTGTGCTCTAAATAATAAAATCTTAATTGAAGCTCGTCTAAATAGCGAGTCTAATAGCTAGCTTGTTGTATGGATGGGCTTTATAACTGACATGGCATGGGTATAGAGTCAACAGCGGGCTCTCTTATTAATCTTGCTCCGATGAGAGATGTCTTCTATCCACCCCTTTTCTCTAGCGAGACCAGTGATTAGAAATGTCTTCTAAAGTATCATGCATGCTATCTAGCATGTAATATTTCACTTAGTTTCACTGTGTTTCGATTAGCTCAGTTTTTCTGCATTTTATAAAAACTTGACAAAATTTGATGAAACTTGACAACACGAATTTTGAAGTCCTAAATCGACGGTAGAAACATGCACTGTACTGCGTTCGCCCGGTGATGTATTTGGTCGGTCGTTCCTTTTCCCTACCCTTGACATTCACCCTCCAGCTAATCGTCGACGACGACTGAGGCTTCGAGAGAGAAGAAAGAGGACGCGCAGCTCCACCTGCGGGCGAGCGCAGCGCACACCGGTGGCCACGCCGTCACCCCTCACACAGGTGCTTACCCAAGGTCGCCCAGCGGAACCCTAGCAGCACCTCCATTGGCTCAGACCAGGCGGCACCACCACCCCTGCGCGGCTGCGCCGCCCTCTCCCCGTGGGCGCGTCCTGCTCCGCTGTCAGCTGACAGCGATATCTGCTTCATTCTCCGGCGGCGCTGAGGGCGTCGCATCCGTCTTCCCCGTCGCCGTTGATGGCGATTGGCCCCGCACCCTATAATCTGAGGTGCGATGTTTTCCTTTTACAGATCGAGTTGAAAAGGAGATTTTATATTAGCTGAGATTGTTTAATTGGAGTTGAAATTTGGGGAATTCTGCTTCCACGCGTGCGCATAGTAGAGTCCCGAGCCCCTGAGAAGGAGTACAAAACACGGTAGTTGAGATGTTTGGATGTACTGAGTAGTGAGTACTGACGATGCACTTATTTAAACCCTTACTTAGAACTATACTGCATCAAATTAAGCTTTATTACTATGGAGTAGTAGTATTTGAAAGCTCGAACTGTTCCAAACAAAGTGTAGAAACGACAAAGAACAGGGATCTACACATGCATATCAAGACTGAATTCGCTAATAACAAAATAGGCCGGCCGGCAGTAGAGTATATTTGTGAAGGGCTCGAAGCTGTCAATGTTTGCGGGGCAATTGAATGTTTGATGCTCTGTAACGCCAGCTCAGTCTCCGAGCTAGTGCTTAATTACTCACCGAAGGACAAACTACAACACTCATCAACACCGAAGCCAATAAGAAGCGGCCGTGTGATATGCTATGCTTCTGAAGACTAGAGGTGCACTGCTTCTTCTCTTCATGTATATTTCCTCAACTTTCATTTACCTTACTCTGCTTCTTCCAGATATTGTTATATGCTAATTGTGCACAGTTAAACTCCAGTTTCTCCATACAAAATAGTGAGCGACAAAGCTATGCCATGAAACTCTTCGGGCTCATAGTATTGGCACTTCTGCTATTGTCTTATGGAGCTGGAAGCATCGTTTGCGCCATCCTCCTTGGGAACGATACGGATATGCTGTCGCTCCTTGATTTCAAGCGTGCCATCACCGACGATCCGAAAGGGGCCTTCAGCTCATGGAACACCAGTATCCACTTCTGCAACTGGCAGGGCGTGAAGTGCAGCCTCACACAACGTGATCGCGTTGAGGTGCCTGACCTATCAGAGCAGAGTTTGGTCGGGAAGATCTCTCCTTCCCTCGGAAACATGTCATATCTTGCTTCTCTTAACCTCTTCAGAAGTAAGTTCTCTGGTCAGATACCTCATCTTGGCGGCCTGCAAGAACTGATGTTTCTTGACCTGAGTTACAACTCACTGCAGGGGAGTATTCCAGACACTCACAAACTGCTCCAGCTTAAGGGTGTTGGACCTCTCAAGAAACTTATTGGTGGGTGAAATCCCTGCAGAAATAGCTCTTATCTCCAATCTGACACGTTTGTGGCTTCCCTACAATGATCTTACTGGGGTCATCCCACCAGGCCTTGGCAATATCACTTCTCTAAAACATATTATTCTGATGTATAACCAGCTCAAGGGAACCATTCCTGATGAGTTCGGGAGATTATCCAAGATGTCAAACTTACTCCTTGGTGAAAACAAGCTATCAGGTAGAATCCCAGAGTCCGTCTTTAATCTGTCTCTGCTAAATCAAATAGCCTTGGAGTTGAATATGCTAGTTGGCTCTCTACCGTCTAGCATCGGTCATCGGTGATGCTCTCCCTAACCTCCAACATCTTATTTTGGGCGGTAACATGCTGGAAGGTCTTATCCCAGTCTCATTAGGCAATGCATCCGAGCTACAGCACATATCCTTGTCATATAATCATGGGTTTAGAGGACAAATCCCGCCTTCTCTTGGTAAACTTTGGAAGCTCAATAAGCTAGGTCTCGATGGAAATAGTCTTGAAGCAAATGACAGTCGGGGCTGGGAATTCCTGGACGAGTTGAGCAACTGCACTCTTTTAGAGATGCTTTCACTATATGGAAATCTGTTGCAAGGAGTCTTGCCAAATTCTGTCGGCAACCTTTCGTCTAATCTTGACAATCCTTGTGTTTGGTAGGAACATGCTAGACGGATTAGTTCCATCAAGCATAGGAAACCTCCATAGACTAACTAAACTAGGACTGGAAGACAAAAATTTTACTGGTCCGATTGATGGGTTCTTGCAAATCTTGCTATTTTACAAGGTTTGTGTCTGTCACGGTGGTGTCACGGCAGATGCCATGGATAGGCTAAAGGTGGGGCTAATATGCACTAGAGGAATCTAGGGAGGGATAGTGTGGTGATTCCACACACGGATGCTTCGTATTCACCAAGTGTCCAAGGTTTACAGATGCTCCTTGAGCTGTATTGGGGAGAGGAGGAAGAAGCTCTCTTACTCTCACCACTACCTATCTCCAAGGAACCAACTACCCAAATGCCAACCAACCCCTTCTACAGAGGCCCTAGCGCTCCTTATATAGGAGAGACTAGGTTCCCAGTTAGGGCATACGTGGAGGCATATTCCTGGGAATATGCCTCTTCCCAAAATAGCAAACCGACCGGGTCACCTTTTGCCATCGTAAGCCATGCAGAGGCTACGTAAGCCTCTGCGGCACCAGCGTCATCTGACATAGGGCGCGTCACCCTTGTCGGCCACGCCTCGGTGGTCCTTCCCTCTGTCCGCTTCGCTCATGCTCCAGCGTACAGTGACCACCTTTTGACCAGCGAGATTCCTTCCTTCTCTTGCAAGCCTGATATAACCCGGATCATGCCCGGTTAATCCGGCCCCGCGGGTACCTGCATACAAGTTACAAAACGCCTGCCGGCATACGACATACGTCGGCCGGGACTCAGTTAGGTGGACATCCTCCGGTCCGGGTTACTCCGTAAGTCGGCCTGCCTTGAGGTGACTCGGCCAGCATTCGCTTTGACCTTGCCGTACCTCGGCTAACTCGGCCTCTATACCCCGGCGTGACCCTACCCGGGGGTATCCCCCCAACAGTGTCTTCAACAAAACAACTTTAATGGGCAGATTCCTACTTCATTGGCAATAACTCCCAGCTGTCGGAACACCAGTTCCACGGTCCCATACCATCAAGTATAGAAAACCTTCAGCAACTCTTATTTTTAGACCTTAGTTATAACAATCTTCAAAACCATATACCACAAGAGATTTTTAGAGTAGCCACAATTACTCAAATGTTCATTGTCCCACAACAGTCTAGAAGGTCAAATTCCTTACATCAATAATCTTCAACAGCTCAACTATCTAGATCTTTCATCCAACAAACTTACTGGGGAAATTCCTCCTGCTTTGCGCACGTGCCAGCAATTGCAAACCATCAAAATGGGCTGGAACTTTCTCTCAGGAAGCATTCCCATATCTCTGGGCCTTAACAGCTTGACCGTGCTCAACCTTTCACATAACAACCTCTCAGGCTCTATCCCAATTGCTCTAAGCAAGCTTCAACTTCTCACCCAGTTGGATCTGTCCAACAATCAACTTGAAGGAGAAGTGCCAATAAACGGAGTATTCAAAAATTCATCAGCCATTTCTCTAAAGGCAATTCGCGGCTTTGTGGAGGTGTACTGGACCTACATATATATGCCTTCATGCCCCACTGTTTCTCAGAGAAGATCTAAATTGGAAAACTATTTGCTCAAACTATTTGCTCAAAGTGTCACTCATATTACTGGTGTACTTAACCTTCTTCAGAAAGAGGATGTTTAGGAGTCAGTTGTCATTGCCTTCTTCGGGTGAGCGATTCCCTAAAGTTTCTTATAAGGATCTAGCACAAGCTACAGAGAACTTTGTAGAGTTTAACTTGATTGGGAGAGGAAGCTGCGGTTCAGTGTACAGAGGAAAGCTAACCAAAGAACACATAGTTGTGGCAGTGAAAGTTTTTGACCTTGACATGCAAGGTGCGGATAAAAGTTTTGTCTCAGAATGTAAAGCATTGAGAAACATTCGTCACATGAATCTTCTTCCAATTCTGACTGCATGCTCAACAGTTGATAATCGAGGCAATGATTTCAAAGCTCTAGTCTACGAGTTCATGCCCAATGGCAACTTGGATACTTGGCTGCACCCGGAAGGAGATAGAAATGCCCGAATTCGACTAGACCTATCTCAAAGAATGAAAATAGCTGTTGATATAGCTGATGCATTGCAATGCATACACCATGACCGCTAGAGTCCTATTATTCACTGTAATCTGAAGCCCAGCAATATCCTCCTAGATTACGATATGGCAGCTCATTTGGGGGACTTTGGCATTGCAAGGTTCTACTACATGAAATCCAAGTCAGCAGCACCTCGAGATTCGAGTACAGTTGGTACAGTAACTCTGAAAGGGACTATTGGATATATTGCTCCAGGTAACAAACATGCATGTTCCTTCCTGTAAATTTTCTCATGTGGCAATGGAATGGTTATTTGCATGAACAATACCTTACGTTGAACATTTTACCTGGTATTCAGAGTATGCCGGAGGTACAGTACTTACCTGTCAACATCTGGAGACGTGTACAGTTTCGGGATAGTACTACTGGAGATAATAACAGGAAAAAGGCCAACCGATCCTATGTTCTGAGACGAGCTTAGCATCGTCAGCTTCGTCAGGGGGAACTTTCCGGATCAGATACTTGATACTTCATGTCCTCGATGCTTCTCTCGTGGAAGAATGCCAGGACTGTTCTCGAGCTAATCTGGAAGAAGAAAACGAAGACCACCAGTGCCTGTTGTCGTTGCTGAAAGTGGCACTTTCCTGCACGAGCCAGTCCCCTAACGAGCGAATGAACATGAGAGAAGCTGCTATGGGACTGAACGTGATCAACATGTCCTATCTATCTTGAAGTTGATGGTAAGTAGTAGTAGTATGGTTCATTGTTTTGCCATGCCAGATGCTATGAAGCATGTAATTGGAGCTTTATTCTTATAGGAGTACAATTGTTGTATGGTGGCAATAAGAAAGGTACCTCATGGTCCTGCAACTTTCCTAGTCTTTGAAGTGCTAGTGCCTGATCTTCTAGAAAATCAAGAATCGGGTGTTTTTCATGAATTGTAAAGAAAGGCCCTGATGGTCCTGTGACTTTGTTCCTAGTCTTTGAAGTGCTTGATCTTCTGAAAAACAATCAAGAATCAGGTGTTTTTCGTGAATTGTAAAGATGGCATGCATATGCCTTGAGAACTGCTCTGAAGTTTGGCCTTTTGCTGACATTGCTCGCTAGAAGAATTGACACCAAGATGGTTAGAAATGCAGGCTTGCACGCATCATCCACGGTCTGAAAATGAGGCCTTGAAGCTCCGATACTGGCTGCACGCGAGGGACACTGTCTGTCGTACTGGTGCTAATGACTAGTATCCCGAAAATTGCAGGTACACAAAGTTTGCAGCATTCTAGTAGAGTTTCATGTGCTCAGCTCAGCCATGTGAGCATCCAAAACCTTAAAAATATACAAATTGAAAGATGAATTCTTCATCCAGCAGAATCCAGTATTATTGTACAGTATTAACAATGTAACTCAAGAAAGGGGGCAAAATCTTTCCTTGAGGAAATAACCAATCAAAACTGTAGTGCAAGCCAAAAAAATGGTCAAACTAAGGACAATATTCTTGAAGGGATCCGGTGCTGCGGCCTGCTCGGCCGATCGGAGCTATGTTGGCGGTCGGTAGTAGCTGTATGCGCTGTAGAAGGTCTGCATCATGGTGAGCAGGAGGAGGAAGACACCGGCGACGACGGAGACGATGGCCCACGGGTTGGTGAAGTAGTTATGCTGCAGGCTGGCCACCCACGTGCTCCACTTGTAGTCGTAGTACCTGTTCACCTGGTCCGACAGCCCCGACAGGTAGCTGTCGTTGATGTCGAAGACCACCTCAAGGCAGAGCCTGTTGAAGAGCTCCGCCACCTCGGCGTCGCTGCCGAGCCAGTGCTCGATGATGCCCCTGTCGTGCAGGTACTTGACGTCGTCGGCGGAGTTGATGAGGTTGTCCATGAAGATGGCGTAGGAGGTGATGTTGTTGCCACCCGGGGTGGCGATGTCCATGTGGCACTGCTCGAACGCGATCAGGTTGAGGAACAGCGACTTGGTGCTGTCGTGGATGAGGATCCTGGGGATGTGCAGCACGCCCTTGTCGAACCTGATGTCCCAGAACCGGTCCGTGTTGCGCCGCCGGCACCGGATCCCGGCCTCCCGCAGCTCCGACACGCAGTGCACGAACTGCTGCCGTCGCTTGTCCGCCACGCGCCGCTGCCCGGACCATTTCTTCAGCCACAGCCGCGCCACGGGGGGTGGCGTGGGCTGCAGCCCGGCCCGGAGCAGGCTGCGCCGGAACACGTCCAGGCAGTGCAGCATCGGCTCCGACAGCGGGTCGAACGACGCCGCGGCCGCCGCGCCGGCGCTCACGGACGACTCCAGCCTCGACCGGTCCTTGCGGTGCATCGGCGTGTCCGTCGGCATCAGCGGGTCGAAGAACCGCACCGCCAGGCTCGCCACGGCGCCAGTCGTCTGCCCGGGGCGGCCCACCTGGATCCCGAGCAACAGGTCCAGCACGAACAGCGGGATCTGGTTCTCCAGCAGGATCATGTCGTTCCGGATGGCGTGCATCGCGCCCCGCATGGCGAAGACCGGGTCGTGACGCGAGTAACCCTGCCACCCGTTGGCGCCGTCCAGCGCGCCGCGGAACAGCTCGAGAACGAAGGTGCCGTCCAGCACCAGGCACTGCACGAACTCGTTGCTGGGCATCCACGCGACGCGCCCGTCGTAGCAGCCGCGCACCCGGTCCTCCATGGGCCGCAGCGCGTCCAGGTAGGCGGTCACGTCGTGGCCCGTGCGCTTGAGCACGTGGTGCAGGGCGCGCCACTTGTGCCGCTCCATCTCGCGCAGCCGCCGCTTGCCGGCGTGGAGCGGGCCGATGGACACCGCCTGCGGCGTGTAGGCGCGCTCGTCGCCCTCGCGGAGGGTCTTGGGCACGCGGTACACGGACAGCCGCGCCCACGGGCACGCCGCCTCCTCCGCGCGCGCCTGCGCCAGCTTCCCGCGGATGGTCACCACCCATTCCGAGTCCTGCGGCTTCGGGCTGTGCGCCGGCGACTGCGCCGGGATCGGGGACAGCCGGGCCTGAGCTTGCCGGGTCGGTGCCTCTCCTCCTCCTGCTCCTCCTCCCGGTGTGGTGCCGTTCGCGACCCGCAGCTTGAGGGGAAGCGACTGCCACTGCGGCGACGGGGATTTCTTGAGGTTGGCGTCGACGGTCTCCTTGATCTTGAGCGTGATCAGGTACCAGCTCAGCACGTCCTTGTTGAAGACGGCCACCATTGGGGCTGCCAAGCTTGGATGACCGGCTGCTGGATGCAGCGTCCCGTGGTCGCCAAGTCTCACCGGCCCGGTTATAGAGAGATCGTATGGCAGGCAAGCAACGTGCAGGGTGCTGGTTGTTTAGTATACGAAAGTTTTAGTCGCTGGTAGTGATCGATGAGTGGAGTTTTTTTGTGTTGCTTCTTCGTGTTAAAGAGTTATTATCCCATATATGGCAAAAAAAAGTTTGGAAATTTTCTCGCCTCGTGATTCATGCTTCAGCTGGCCTCAATTAATGGCGATTACTAGTGATTAGATGGACCGATTCGGCAAAATGTTTAGCCCTCTAGGAATCCATCACGGAAAATATGTAAGTGAGACGTTCGTATCATGCTGTAGGAATTTTCGCACAAGGCATCAAAACATCGCTTTTAAGCATTTCATTCCCATATTTCTGGTTGCCGTCACATTCAGCCAATCATGTCATCCTATTCTTTACTAAGAAACAACTTGTCATCCTAATCCTGCATCTACCCTTTTCCAACTGTCCATGTTCCTGCGTTTTCAAACAACTGGTTAGTTTAATACTGCACATTATTATGTTCGATTAACAAGCTCTTGACGATGAACATTTCGTTGATCATCTGTTATCCTTGTTTTTTTTAGACGAACTTCAGTCATTATCTCCCGTGTCAAGTGTCAACGGCGGATAACGAGACGGGTCGGTGTGCTTGAAGCCGTCGATCGGAGGCATATAGTATAGCGAATGCCAACTTTGAACTCTCGATCAAAGTTCAGTTTAACAAAAGCTATACTGTACTTATCTTATCCTGCTCTGAAGCTCTCTCGCCTGACGCCGTGAAAAAAGCGCCACATTGTGGGCGAGCGGGGCAGCAGAAAGCTAGCCGGCGACGACGAGAAACATGATGGTGCGGGAAAGGTTGCCATTCGTGAGATTCCTAGCTAGCCGTTGGGAGTGCCTCGGTAGTCGAGCTAGCTAGTGGAACGCACGCACGAACGAACCCATCAAACTAAAGCTGAAGAAAGGGAACCGCAGCGCAGATCACTCCGTCGCCATTACCGGTGTGGAAGATAAGCGGCCGAATGATGAATAGCCACTGCAGACAGATCGAAGCACGTTGATCTGGACGGGCTAGGGACGGTGGTGTGGTGGTGGCCGGAGACTCGCGGGCAATAACTTGGCACGAAGACGAACAAGCCTGGGTCGTTCTCCAGATCGGCGTCACTGGCGGCAATAATTGGCACGCCGTTCAGTTAGTTGCAACGTCGACTTGACCATAAATTGAGCTAGTACCAAGTTCCATTTTGAGAGAATAGCACTCACTTTACACCACACTAGATCATGTAGGCACGCGTTGCCGCACCCTTCCATTAGGGGATTAGATTGTGAGGCAATTATGTAAATAAATATGGATGTGAAACACGTTCAAATCACATGCAAGTTTGGTAGGTGAACTACACTTACATTTGGTTAGTCAGTCGAAACTTTGTCTTACTGTCCTACTCAAACTAAAAGTAGAGGAGCCAGGGATCATATTTGGACCACGAATCCCCTTAACGTAACTTAATTGTTACTGAAGTGTCATGTGAGGTATTGGACACTTTCAACACTATTTTTCCTATATATGCAAATTAACTCTCGGTCCAATTCAGATCCACGCCCACAAAGACACTTGGTGCCGCACACAGAAAATGAGAAAAAAAAACATGAACTGAACTTGGGAGTATTAGCAATGCAAATCAAATGAATAGGAAGTTATTAGCATACGATAATTGATCAGGTAAATATCATACCACCTAAGCTAACTAACTTGACCGATAGCCATTGCAAATCGTCAGCTGATGGATTCAGTTGTGCATAAAAAATGGAACCAGCCCCAATTATCCATAGCAATATAGTTTAACCAGACTTTTTTTCTTGAACTTTGACCTTTTACCACACTTCGTTGTACCTGCAATAAAAAAGCTTTAGGACGACAATACTAAATAAATAGAGAAGGAGTTGTAGTGGTTAGGAGAAATCTGAATGACAATCAGCGATAATGGAGCAACCAGGCAAGCGATAAAGGAGGTTAACATAGCAAAACTGCATAGCACTTCCACCATCGGCCGCCAGTGAGTGGCACAAAAATAACACTGATCCACGGCTTTCTATGACCAAACTTGGGGGGAGTGTACTGAACTAAACGGGACAAAGGGGATAATTCTGCAAGACAGATGAGGAGCCGAAACAACCTAGCCGAGAACCGTCCCTCACAAAAACACCTAGCTGAGAACCATTGCTCCTCGAGAATCTGTTGCCGGAGTGAGAAGGGGAGCGGAGGGAGAGTGGGTCGATGAAAGAATATATATGGCCTTGTAGTGAAGTAGACGAGGGAATGCACGAATGGCTTCCATCACTGCCCTGCAAAATGAAATTTTACTTCCTCTTTTAACGCTGACATTTATTTGGAAACTCTTTGAACATTGACATAATCATCCTCAATCACAATTGATCCTTCCAATCCCGCGGTGCCAAAAGTCGCATCAGCATTGGAGAAGCCCCGGACTTGACCGCCTATGTCGGATCACAGGCACGTGCCGCATCGATTCAGTGGCCTCCTCTCCTGATTTTTTTTCTCTCTTTCCCTACCGACAGCACAAAACAGTGAGATCTGGTGGCATGTACAAGGTCTAGTAAGCAATGTAACGGGTTGTAGTAGCCATTCGGGTCCAATTAATCATAGAAAACCTATTTGATGACCAAAAAAGCGTTTCTAAGGGATCATATGGCACAGGTGGGATTTGAAGACCATCCGACGGTCAGAAACATACAGATGGCGTGATCCAACGGCCGGAAATTCCCAGGGCGTGAGAGACCTCCTATTTGGCTCAGTTATAATATCCCTAGTGTTGCTGCGATTATTGCACAAAACCACAACTTGAGTTTTGTCGACAATAGGAGTAATAGATTGTGTCTTAAACTGAATCTACATGAAGAGTTGCGCGAGTGCCGAGGAGAAGGAGGTGTCGGTGCGTCTTGAGTGTGTATGGTTGTAAGGGTGTCTCTAACCGAAGTACAAAAGTTAGAGGAGTAAAATGGCTCCCGAAAAGTTAGAAGAGTAAAAATACTCCTCTAGCGGAAACGGTTCCTGGCCGATCTCCAAAAGTTTACATGAGTAAAACCTAAATTGCATAAAAAAATCACTCAAATCCAACCAAATTTTGGCCGATTCGAACCAAATTTGAAACATACTTTTTCATTTCACTAAATTTGTACATACTACAACCAAAAGTATGTCAAACTTCGGTAAGTTCCACCTAATTTTACCTAAACCGACCTAATCCTCCTCCCAGTCGTAGGAGGAGAACGAGTCACTGTCGAGGTTGGTGACCAATGGAGCTGTCAACGGACCGCACCATCGCTGACTTCCTCCTCCTTCATCCTCGTCATCGTCGGTGCTGTCGACGGCCCGCATCATCTGCGACCTCCTTTTTCATCCTCGCCACGTATGCCTTCCTCTTTGCCTCGGCAATGCCTCGAGCCGGCGCCACTCCTCCTCGACGAGCTCCGGCTTGGCGTTGGCGAGCCTCTCCACCATCTCCGTGTCGTGGTGCTCGCGGGCCTCCTAGTCCTCCCTCGCTCGCAGTCAGAGACAAAACGAAGGATGTTCGGCTCCAGGTCCGGCACCGGTCCTCCTACCTCGAGAGGGAAGTTGATCTCACTGCAGTCTGAGCCGTGGAGTTCGACGTTCTTCACACTGTACACCATCGCCGCCTGCTCCGCCGACTGGAAGCTCCCGATCCACACCTTCTGGCGAGTGTTTTAGTTGGTGATTTCGGCCACCCATGAGCCCCACGACTGATGCCCTACACCGCGGTAGACCGGCGTCGGTGGCACCGGCTGGTCAAGGAGGTTGCGAGAACGGCGGGGCTGCCGCCGGTGCTTGGGTGGCCAATCGTGGAGTTGAACGGCGGCGGGAAGAAGCGTTAGAGGGATGCGATGAGGGTTGTGGTGCCATCCTTCGACCATGGTGCTTTCATGGAGACAGCGACACGCCCGCCATCCTTCGAGCATGGTGCTTTCATGGTGTCGGCGATGTGCTCGTCATCCTCCGGAGCACACCTTACGCTGACGTCATCACCATGGATCTGAAATAGACAGCAGATCGATTAGAGAAAAAAGATACAACAGCAGATCGATTAGAGAGATAACAAGATGCAACATCAGATCAATTTGAGAAAGAACAAGATGCAACAAAATATCGATTAGAGAAATAACAAGATGCAACACTATATCGATTAGAGAAAGAACAAGATGCAACAACAGATCCATTAGAGAAAGAACGAGATGCAACAGCAGATCTAGCGAGGGGTTACTCATCAATGCCCATCGTTGATGGACTTAGGTTCGAAGGATTGGGGAGCGCTGGAGGCGTCAATCGGCTAGCAAACAAGCACATAGAGAGACACACAGTTTACCCAGGTCCAGGCCTCAAAGAGGATCCTACTCCTACTTGTCTTCTCTTTAATTATGGGGGAGTCGAAAGTTACAGGGGGTGCGCAGATGTAATCTGGCGAGGTGTATGCTAGGGTTGTGGATGTCCTCCTCGCTGCCCCCTCCTCGCCTTTATATAGGGAGGCTAGGTCTCGGGATAGCAGGCCAAGTCGGTTACAAATTAGGGTTTTACCCTTTTAAATTTCTATCTATTGCTTGTCGTGTCCTCTAAGGAGTCGCCTTCCTTTGGACCCGGGCCACCCAAATCCTTGTTAGGCTTTGATTGCACCGTGGGCTCCTCTTGGGCTGGACCATATAGGCTAAACATGAGTACCCGTAGGGTATACCCATGTCAGTAGCCCCCAGGTGTGTAGCCGAATCGTAGATTCGGGTGGAGACTATAAACTCTTCGAGTGCATGGAATGTAGGCTCATCCAAATGTTCTTTCGGGTGCCACAGTTTGTGTCATAGGGATTGTTGATATGCGTGCCTAATACATCCGATGGATTGGGATCAGTTAACTACCTTAGGGCAAAACAACGCTATCTACTCAAACTCAAATCCCCGGACTCGAATTCGTAATATTGCTGGCATAATTCAACTCCTGCCGCGAAGGTCTTATAGAGTCGAATTCTAGTGTTTTGATATGATCACTCGACGCATCCGTCAAGGCTTTTTCATCGTGCCTGTAGGCACGGATTATTTCTGGTAGAGCACATCTGGTGCGTTGCAAGGCCTTTCACAGGTCTTATCTTGACATTGTAAATGTGGCATCCAAATGTTTATTCACCGCGGAGGTGATTCGAGTGACCTAGGAGACGTTGTCTCTCTATACGGTATTTGCTTTAACTGTGTCACCGAATGTCTCAAATGCTCATGGTGCGAACATGGTCAACGCTTTTTTCCATGTATGAATATATTTTCTTTTCATAGGGTGCGTGACCAGTGCTCCCCATGGGAGTAGCTCCCGAGTACCTATTCGAGTCGCATACTCGAGTGGGGACTTTGAGATTCTTCAACTGCTGTTGATGGCTACTTGCTTAGTCGAATACGCTTCTAGCGCTCCTTATGGGAGTAGCCCCCAAGTCCACAATCAAATCATTGATTCAATGGAGGGGGTTGGGATGTAAATGTCTTGTATTTTTACCAAGGCAATTATGTGCCCTTAAAATCTTCGGGTGTGTGGCCAGCTCTCCTATTAGGAGTAGCCCCGAGTATTTGGTCGAGTCGTAGAGTCGATCAAAGACTAGATCAGTCGAAGGGAACTCTTGCTGGAGTGCGTATCTAGATGATGTCAGTGCTGACAATATGATTAGATCAGTTGCCCGCGTAAGTGGTGCTGATGGGACGTGACAGAGGTGGGCCCCGAAGTCTGATTGGGATTTGACCAGTCACGCATAGATTACGGTTTTAACTGCGCCTCCTTGATTTTCACGTAGCGTGGGGATTGACGATTCAGTATGCACGCTACCACATGTGCTCACCGATATGCTCCACGCGTCCAGATGAAGTTTTGTTGGCCGTTGGATTACATTCCTCGGTGCTTAAGTAGGGATCCGGTGCGGTAATTTCCGCACTGTGCTTCTTCCTCCCTTTCACACTGCTGCCATTGTCGTTCTTCCTCTGCTTCATTGCGTCCATCTTTCCGCGCTGCGCTGGACATTCTCAAGGCTTTTCCCAGCTACTTCCTCTGGTCTCTTCGTCGTCGAAGAATGGGGAAGACGAAGGGCGCCATTGCTGCGGGATCTGCTGTCGCCACCACCAGGATGAAAAATAAGACCACAGCCGCCACCGGGTTCGGCGCTGCCACCGCCGCCACGAAGAAGAAAGGCGCCAGGACCCGCATGTCCAACGGGTCATGGCGGCGTACAACTCTGAAGGCGCATGAACTTCAGCTGCATCGCCAGGTTCGTCTGCTACTGGCCAAAGAAGATGATTGTCGTGTCCCCGAACCAGAGATAATCCCCGATCCTCCTTCTATATTTCGGGTGATGTTTTTGGTGTTTATCCTTCAAGTTCTCTCTCTCCCCCTCCACAAGTTCGTGTGAGGGTTGCTGTGTTTTTATGGGCTTTAACTTCATCAGTTGTCCCCGAACTCCATCTTGCATATCACGTGCTACATTACTCTCTACGGGTGCTGGCTCAGTATCGAGCCACACTTTGGTCTTTTCAAGAAGCTATTCAAGCCAGAGGCAGTCGGGGTCTGGTTCTGTGGTCTATGATCTAGGTGGTTGTGGCATATACGTGGACCCTAATGTCCAGTATTTTAGCCTCAACCTTGTCGAGGCCGTCCAAGGATTGAGGGAGAAATGGTTTTATATCCGGGACCAAAAAGTTGATGGAGAAAGATTCGGTTTGCTCCTTTTGACTCGAATGTTGAGCTAATGAAAAGAAGATCCTGGAAGAATGTTGTGATGTCGGGCGAATCCGAGGAAGTCGAGATCTTGTACAAGCATGTTCTTGACCTTCAGCATGTCCGAGGCAAGGAAGTCACCGGTTGTGGATGTCCTCCTCGCTGCCCCTCCTCACCTTTATATAGGGAGGCTAGGTGTCGGGATAGCAGGCCGAGTCGGTTACATATTAGGGTTTTACCCTTTTGAATTTCTATCTATTGACTAGCATAATACCCGTGCGTTGCAACGAGTCCACGATTGATAGTAAATAGTTTGACCGAAAGTAAAAATAAATATTGGGTCGGAATCAGATTTTGTGATCATGAGGCAGCCATGGGTCGCTCTTCAGTTTCTTCGATGGCACCAGTCATAGATTTTTGAATTGGAACCATTAACTATATTATTTGTTATTATCACATCCTCCTACGAGTAATTTTTTATCTCCTCCGATGACACTGATCCAATCCTTGATTAACCGATTTGATACGCATGACAAATGACTGGTTTGGTTTTAATTTTTTCCACTGCCAGTATTCCACATAGAAGTGCCCGCATGTTTCAGTTTGTTGTAAAATGATTCAATATGTGCTCATAAACCTACCGACCTGTAGTTCCTTATACCAGGTCGCGGCCGAACAGCCACAAACGGCAGTAAGCACATCTCAATGGACATGTCTAACAGGAACTCCATGTTTCCTAGACGCACCGGCTGCTCTATCCTCTGTCGGCACCGTTAGCCTTGATCCTTGACATGAACTCCACCTCATCGTCACCGCCCACCGTAGCTGTAGTTTCAGATTAGTTTTTGAACTCAAAGTTCAAGAAAGTTTCAGATTACTGCTTTTCAATGTGCAATCATACATTGCACTTTTGATGCATACACCGATTATACGCTCTTGCATCACCTTAGATAGTCTTCCAATAGGACCTGAGATTGTGAACATGTCGGATGGTGAGATGAATCTATCAAAGCCCTGAACCATCTTCTGATTAGCCTTTGGAATCAGCTAAGTAGTAATTTGCCAAGCTTACTTGTTGCAGCAGTGCCGCGTTGTCCCCAGGTAGTAGAATATCCCGATACATCCATTAAAATCCAATCAAAGACAGAATTACAAGATGAATACTCATCTCATCTTGTCGCTGATGTTGTCTGTAGCATCCCATCTGTAATGCTACATGGTCTAATAATAAAATGCTACTTCCTACATATAATTGTTGCATCATAATTATATCATGCTCATGTCATCATGCCACATTGCATTTGAGCATCATATAAAACCCTTTTTCATTTGGTTCTCATCTCATATGCATTAATAACTGTATTTGCCTCTTGATATTGTATTTGGTTCTTGATAAATGCTTGATGCCCAAGTTGAGTTGGGGCATATCTTTTATTAACTCCACCACCTTTTTTTGTCACCACCCCATAATTCCACCATCCAACTATATGTGAGCCTTGCATTTTATTTGGTTTACCTCTAGCTCATGTGGGTTGGGATGGATCCACTTCTACTTCCACATGCTCCCATATATGCACCATGTTGTTCTTCACAATAATAGATATGGAGAGCCACATGGCCACCTTTGCATGCATGTGTTTAGTTTCTCTTGCTCTAGCTTCCATATGGATCTATCAATATATGCCCATGTAAGAGGATGTATTTTTGCCATAAATAATCTAGTGGGAAAATACACACTATATTGGTCATATGACTTCATCCATGTGCATATGCTTAATAATTCATATTGGTCAAGCAAACTTCTCCTTTGTATGGGTTTATTCAAATATCTTGAATGCATGCATGGTTAAACATGACCATTTGGAATTCTAGTGTTTTCACTACTAGTGGTGGCATATATATACCACATGCATGGCCCATGCAAAGCCACTCCTATCCACTTTCTTTTTTTTTTCTTTGGTATATGTGAGGTGAAGCTTGTATGAATTAAATTCATATATTTTGGCATCTTTCAAGTAATCCTCTAGTGCAACCTTTCTACTCACCTCCTTCTACTTTGGGTTGTGCTTTCCTCCTTTGCTATGTTTATTGTATTTGAAAGCTAATCCAAATAACTTGTTTGAAACAAAACTACTTGAACCTTTTGTTTTCCTCTTGCTTTCCTAGCTAAATCTAACCCTCTTACCTAGCCAAAACCTTCTATCTCTCTCTATCTACCCT
The DNA here is from genome assembly GCA_910589775.1 of Avena eriantha. Classification (NCBI taxonomy): domain Eukaryota; kingdom Viridiplantae; phylum Streptophyta; class Magnoliopsida; order Poales; family Poaceae; genus Avena; species Avena eriantha. The sequence goes on from OU342740.1 coordinate 487,700,325, forward strand.
AACCCTTCCCCCTAACCCCTACACCCTTGGCTTGCCTTGCAAGAAGAGCAGCCAGCTCGGCCACAACCCTCCCTCCTAGCTAAGTAGAGAGAGAGAGAGGAGAGAGGGAAGAAAACCCTACCCCCACCGATCTCTCCCTTGCCTTTTGGCAAAAAGGTGCAACCACCCTCCCCTTGTGCCCTGCCTCCCCTTTATCACCACCCCCCTCCTAGCTCCAGATCAACCACACCAGCCCTTCCTCCTTCTTCCTCCTCAAGCCATAGCCATGGCCATGCCTTCATCAACCCTAGCCACGAACCCCCTCGGTTCATCTTTGTTCAGGTGGACGCCAAGCCACTCCGAGGGTACCTGGACACTCCCCGGCTTCCCCTTCTTCGTCCTGTACATGACCCTCCGCCAGGAGGTCGCCGGAGTTGCCGCCGTGCCGCCGCCGACGCCATGATACCGAAGGCTCTGTCCGCGAGCACTGCGCCAGTACCCTGCCGCCGCTGCTTCCACGGCTTCGCGGGTGCACTCTCGTGAGTACCTCCTCCCTCCCGGGTATCCCTTCCCTCTCTAGCTCGCCGCAGCGCCGCCGCGCGCCGTCGAGCAGCCTCCAGGCGCGGGCCGCTCGCGCTGCCCGATGCACGCCTGTCGCGCCTGCAGCAGCAACAACACTTCCCCACGGCCTCTTGTTTGCCGTCGAAGCCCGACCGCTGTAGGGCTCCTCGTAGGGAACTCCCAACACAAAAGTTGTAGCTCGTCCTTGGTTCTCCGGTTTTCCTTTTTGCGGCGCAGGGAGATTCGCCGCCGTTTAGCCGCTAGCCTCCCCGGCAGACGCGCCGCCGCCGCCGTCGTCAGTCACGCAGGCGCAGGACAGTTTCAGTAGCGCGACGCCGTTTTGCAGTTCGCCCCCTGCCTTTTCTGCTTGGCCAACCCGCGGCCCTTTGACCCCACTCGTCAGCGGCCGAGCACTTTTACGAAAAGGCACCTCGGTTTCTGTTGTTTCCACCCGCGCTCCCCCGGATCTGCCGCGTGGCACGCCCCGGCTGGCGCACACGCGCGGTGGACCTGCCGTCCCCGGTCCCGCTTGTCAGCCTCTGCGATTGGGTGAGCCTGCGTGAGAAAACCCGGTTCAGATCCCGCCGCACCAGCTAGGCCCAGTCAGCGCAGGCCCCACCTGTCTATGGTTACGGGTAGAGGAGCACCCAGTAACAAAAGTCTCTATCTCTTTTTCTGTTTAATAAAATGTTTTCAGATTTTGTTTAAATGTTTTTAAATCTAGATTTTTATAACTTCTAATTGGTAATTCCAAATAATACAAATAATATATGTTTTTGAATCAGAAAAATATGAGGAATTCAAATATGCCATCCAAAATAATGTTTGACTAATTTAAATTTCCGGGATGATTAAATTGCAATAAAAATGCCTTTTCTTAGTTAATTAATAATTTTAATTCTATAACTCCAAATTTGACAAATAATATGTCTAAATCGATCAGCGCGACGAGCCTGTTCTGATTATGTATTCCATGATATGAATTGAAGCATATATCATATAAATATTAAATAATCATGACTGTTTATGGTAATAAAACTTGGCCAAATAATTAATAAAATGATTTATTCTTGTCCCCACACCTCAACCTTGCCATGCTACATTATTGCCATGTAAATTGTGCATCATTCATCATGGCATGCTTGGTTGCTTGTCGCATTTTATTCATATGCTTGCGCACTTTATTTATATTGGCCCTTATTTGTTTGGTTCTTTTCGAATAGACGCCGAGCAGGGGAATTATCAGGAATCCCAGGAGTACTACCCAGATCCATCTCTCGCTTCAACTAAGCTGCCAGGAAAGCACTACCACATGCTTGCATACATATAGTACCTATTGCTTCTATCTTATTCTTGCATCATGGAGTCGCGATTGCATTAAATTGAATCCCAAGTACTGCATAGCCTTTACTTTTAAACCCCACCGAGCTTGTTCCTCCATCCCATGAGCCACTACTACAGGAGTTGTTTGAGCTATGCGAGTCGTAGAACGGCATGTGCAGGGTATGTGAGTGTCTGATGGATAACAAGGTACCTAAACAACTTAACCTGAGTAGTAATGGGATAACTAATGAAAGAGGCACCGGTGGGCAATATCTGTTATTTGGTTTTTATGCCCACTTGTGTCCCGTAGGACCCCGAGTACTTGATACATGTTCCTTGACTATCGCACTATCTGCATATGGGACCATGAATCACCTTAGCGAGAGCTCGATTCATTTCTTATTTCTTGGGGCCACAAAGTAGTTTGGGGCTTTATTATTATCCTGTACTTATGCCGTGCTTTACTGATTTAATTACGATTGTGCGTGGAGCACCTGCACTATTTTGGATCGTGGAATGTTTCCGCGATATCGACAAGCCCAGTCACACTTTTGGGTTCCTAGTCGTTTACAGCCATTGACACAAACCTTGGGTCTGTCTCGGAGCCGGCCAACTTCGTTGCGGGTAGCTTAATGGGGTGGCCCCCTGAAATATTTTATGAATCCTGTGATTGCTTTGTCGTGAAAGCCTCGTTGGGTTTTGATTTGGTTTTTCCGAGGTCGATCGTGTGTGCGTTGCTATTTGTGCACCCCTGCAGGGTAAATCTTTCTGAAAGCCGTGTCCGCGGTTATGGACGACTTGGAGCACAGTTTCTCGATCATAGACAAGTATAACTAAAGTACCGTCTTTAATTTGACTAAATATCTGACTAGTAATTAGTGCAATATTCATGGAATGAGTAATAAAGCTGCCAACGGATGGGTTGTTCGTCCGCTTTCTCGTTGGTAAGCGAGAAGGAGGATGGATCGGTTACCTTATACTGTTATAACTGTTGTTTCTAATTAACGGACATCCGCCTATCATTGGTTAGGCGGATGGTTAGCGAGTATCTATAGACTTGTTAGTTATTATCTTTTGCTGCAATTGCGTCACCCCAGGTATATGTCCCCTTTAGAGGCATAAAGACTTGCTGAGTACCCCTAGGGTCTCACACGATAAATTGTTTGATTCAGATGAACAGGTATACTCGCAAGATGGATACTGGTTGGAGGAAACAGATGATGTTGACAATGATCACTCAGTGTAGAGATTCCGGGGATGGGGATCCATGAGATCTGTGGGCGGGATGTGCTCATTTATGTGGCATCTTATGCCGATTTGCTTCTTATCCGTACTCGGATCTTGTTTCCCGCTTCCGCTTGATACTCTGTTGATTGATGTATGAGGAGCTATCCTACACTATTATCTCTATCTAGGATATTTGGATCTTGCCGTATGGCGTTGCAATATTTCTATTTCTTTTAGATGATATGGCTCTGAGAACTGTTGTAAGGTAGCTTGCATACATACTCACTTGTGTATGTATTTGATCTCTTCGCATGTTGCCTACGCCGCTCGCTCTTGTCCCGATGTTCTTGGAAGTGGTTAGGGTGGTCGACGGGCCTACACGTGGATGGCCCTGGCCCCCGCTGTAAAACCCTTAACCACTTTTGGTTCATCCGGGCTTGAACTTAGAGCGTAGGGTCCGAGGTTGTGACACTGTCTCCATCCTCTCTCCCTCAACTATGTCTCCCTCCAACCTGCTGCCCACCCTCCCTGAACGCCACCCACCTCCCCATCCTATGGTTCGTCAACCAATCCTATCACGTGCTTTGCAAGACGGGGCAGCACCAAGGGAGCCAACAACGGATCCGGTCGTCCCCGTCCTACACCACGTGGATCCGGCCCATCGCCACGAGGACACACGGGCCGGTGGCATTCGACAAGGGATCGCCGGAGGGGAGGGAGGCGGCCGGCTGGGTTCACCGTGGCTGCCGAGATGCTGCGCCGCGTGTTGGTTGCCACCATCGCCACCGGCCAGGTTGTTGCATTGGTACGAGCTCCACCTAGTACGGTTCGTCAGTGCACCGTTTCGGCCATGTCTGCCTCTGGTCGCCGCTCCGTCTCCCTCTCTCACGACCTCCCTGGTCGCCCCGCTCAGCCGTCCCCACGTGCTTCCTCACCTCGAAGGCTCGAACCAAGGGCCAGTTGAGGCAGCCCCGAGCGGGCCAGTCGAGGTAGCCCTGAGTGTGTAGTCCTTGCCTCGTTCTGCGCACAGCTGGTAGGAACGGTTCAGTTTTCAGTTAGCGGTGGCAACGTGGGTAATTTGGTCCAAACGTCAGGGGCAAACTCGTAAAAAGAACGGCAGACGAAAAATTCTGAACTAACGAATGACGTGAATCTATTTAATAGTATAGATTATCGTGTCCTCCAAGGAGGCGCCTTCCTTCGGATCTGGGCCAACCAAATCCTTGTTGGGCTTTGATTGCACCATGGGCTCCTCTTGGGCTGGACCGTATATGCTAAACGCGAGTACCCGAGGATATACTCATGTCAAGCTCCATTAGAGAAAGAACAAGATGCAACATATTCAATCTGTAGATGAGATAAAGAAGATGAATATACCTTAGACTCAGAGGACTCCAGCGGGGAGGCTGCATCGGATTGGTAGAAAGTGTTGAGTAAAAGAGCAATTTTCCAAGAGATTTAACCATAGTAAAAGATAGATAAAACACAGGCAGAATAATAGAAAAAGTGAAATGGATCGTATGGGCACCTAGAGGGGGGTGAATAGGTGCTACTCCAAATTTTAATACTTTTTCAATTTTAGGCTTAGCACAAAGAGTAAATTATCTAGATAAACTATTAGGTGGAATTTCCCTATATGCAAACCTATCTACTAGCGAGTAAAGAGCGAGTGGAAGAGGAACGGGTAAACCGTAGTGAAGCACGCGAAGACACAAGATTTGATTGACCGCAGTTCCTTCCTTGTTAAGGGAAGTACGTCTGTGTTGGAGGGGTGGGCGGTACTAAGACCACCACGCCACAATAGGCCTCACCTTGTTCTCCGATGGATCCCGCCACCAAAGGCCTGATCCACCTTTCCACTATAGGTACCCTTCGAGGCGGCCACCGGCGCCTTTACACAACTAGCGGGGCAACAACTCCACAAATAACTTGGAGGCTCCCGAAATGACAACAAGCTACCACAAGAACAAAGTTATCAAATACAATGAACAAGATCTAGGTATTGACAAGAATACTAGATCAGAGATTTCTCTAAGTGAATGGAGAGGAGTTGAAGCGCTTGATTCGTGATGATGATGATGAACTTCTCCTCCTTCAATTCCCCCAAAGATCAAGGCCTTCGAGTGGTTGAAGTGGGAGATCGAGAATGAGAGCTCTTGCATAATGTCTGGACAATTTCGAATGAATCAAGAGTTCTGATCGTTGGGGAAGAAGGGGTATTTATACCCCCTTCAGAAACCAGTCGTTGGTCACTTTGAGGGCCGGATTATCCGGCCCAAGTGAGGGCCGGATTATCTGGCCTAGGGAAAACACCGCCCCAGACTCGGAATATCCGGCAGATAATCCGCCCCTATTAGAGCCTCGTGCCGAGCTTGTCCTTGATCAACTTCTGGGGGCGGATTATCCGGTCCTATGTGAAGGCCGGATGAGGAAAAACCGCCCCAGTTCGGATTTTCCGGGAGAAAATCTGACCGGATACCGAGCGACGCGCCTTGGCTCCCTTTGCTCAAAAACTGGGGGTCGGATTATCTGGCCCATGCGACAGCCGGATTATCCGGCCTGGGGAGGAAAAACCGTCCCAGTTCGGATTTTCCGGGAGAAAATCCGACCAGATACCGAGCAACGCGCCTTGGCTCCCTTTGCAATGAGGTAGGCCGGATTATCCGACCCTTGGTGGGGCAGATAATCTGTCCCCCTCAAAGCTTCCTGCACACTTAGCGCACATGAATATTCTGCACAGTATTGTTATCTAACACGCAAAACATAGGAAAACATGAAATGTTCTTTCAATCTCCCCCTTTTTGGTGTTAGATGACAATACTAGGATTTGCAGGAGAAAGTCACAAGACAAACAGTAAAAACCATGAAAGAGACTCCTCGTCAATGTGTGCATAATAGAATTTTGCATTGGAATACAAATGCACACAAATAGGTGAATCTATTCCATAGACATATGAGCAACAAAAACATACCACCGAGGTAGAAGGAAGGCATCCTTGACATAAGCCACAATTATTACCGGATAACCAATATAAGCGCCTTCCGTGATAAAAGCCTCTAGCAATAGGATATGAATAGATAGATCCATAAGCATAATCCATGAGATGAAATCCATCGGCATAAACCAGATAACCACATAGAGTCTCAAACAACCACAAACCACAAAATTAAAGTTCAACGCTAAATGGGCATAAGCAAGAAAACGACGAATAGAAAAATGCAAGTGCTTATGCCCGACCCATGCAAATCCACAAACATCCTAATAGAACTACTTCTCCCCCTTTGGCATCGAGACACCAAAAAGGGAGAAGAGCGATGCTAGCACCCCAAGGGATCACTCGTAGTCCCGTAAGAACATGAGATAGCAAAGAACAGCCAAAAAGATCCAATTTTCCTCAAGGGAGAGGGCGGTGGCCGAAGCCACCTTGTTGGAGTGTATGGTGTGACACCGCGAAGATATATCTTGGGTTCACAACCAATACTCATCAATAAGCTCACATATCACAAAATGATATTAAGAGAAATGATTTATCTTGCTTTTGGCATTATGGGGGGAGGGTTAGCCCAATGAGTTAGGACCACACTCCCCCTATATCCATGCCCACACCTAGACCAAAGAAGGATTGAGATGTACGAGTGAGTGCATGGGCAATCAAGACAAGCTCCTGGAATCAATGATATTTAGCTCATTCCTCAAGTAGCAGAATCGTGCTTCATCAAGTGGCTTTGTAAAAATATCCGCAAGTTGGTTCTTCGTGCTTACAAAGGATAGATCAATATCACCGCGAGCAACATGGTCTCGAATAAAATGATTCCAAATCTCAATATGCTTCGTCCTTGTGTGCTAAACTGGACTGTATGCAATTTTGATTGCACTTTCATTATCACATAAAAGAGGCACTTTGTCACAATTGACACCGTATTCCTTTAAAGTTTGCCTCATCCACAATAATTGAGTTCAAGCGTTGGGCAGCAGCAACATATTCAGCTTCGGTGGTGGAGAGAGATATACAATTCTGCTTTTTAGATGACCAACATACGAGAGACCTTCCCAAGAATTGACAAGCTCCAGAAGTGGATTTCCGATCATCCTTATCACCAGCCCAATCTGAGTCAGTATAACCACATAAAGAGAAATCGGAGCCCTTGGGATACCAGAGACCAAAGTTAGGGGAATGAACCAAATAGCGAAAGATCCTCTTGACCGCCACTAAGTGGCTTTCTTTAGGAGCTGCTTGATACCTTGCACACACTCCCACACTCAACACGATATCGGGTCTAGATGCGCAGAGGTAAAGAAGAGAGCCGATCATGGACCGGTATACCTTTTGGTCCACATCTTTACCATGTGGGTTAAGTTCAAGATGACATTTTGTTTGCATCGGAGTGGCGACACCATTTAGATCCGTCATCTTGAATCTCTTGAGCATGTCTTGGATGTACTTTGCTTGATTAATAAAAGTTCCTTCTCTAAGTTGCTTGATCTCGAATCCAAGAAAGAACCGTAATTCCCCCATCATAGACAACTCAAACCTGTCAGTCATAAGCTTTGAAAATTCATCATTAAAAGATTTATTAGTAGAACCAAAGATGATATCGTCTACATATAGTTGGCATACGAAGAGCTCGCCCTTAACCTTCTTAGTAAAAAGAGTGGGATCGATTTGCCCAACTTCGAAGCCACGATCTAACAAAAGCTCTTTAAGGTGCTCATACCACGCATGTGGGGCTTGTTTAAGGCCATAGAGTTCCTTATCGAGTTTGTAGACATGGTTCGGAAAGTTAGGATCCTCAAAACCCAGGGGTTGCTTTACATATACCAACTCATGTAGAGGACCATTAAGGAAGGCACTCTTGACCTCCATTTTCTGCAACTTAAAATTGTTATGGGCAGCATAAGCAAGAAGGATACGGATGGACTCAAGGCGAGCCACTGGAGCATAGGTCTCGCCGAAGTCAATGCCCTCAACTTGAGAGTAACCTTGCGCCACAAGTCTTCCCTTGTTCCTCACAACAATGCCATTCTCATCTTGCTTGTTTTTAAATATCCACTTGGTGCCGATAACATTGCGGCACTCTTTGGGTTTCTCCACGAGTTTCCAGTCTTTGTTGCGCTCAAAAATATTCAATTCCTCATGCATAGCAACAACCCAATCTGGATCTTCAAGAGCTTCAAAGACCTTCTTAGGTTCCACCATAGAGATATGAGCTTGATGCTCACCAAAACTGGCCAATTCTCTTCTTGTAGAGACCCTTCGTCGAAGATCACCAACAACCTTGTTGAGGGTGTGACCCCTTAACTCAAGGTTTCGATCAGCTCGAGCCTTGCGACGAAGTTCAATAAGTTTGTTGTCTCTTGGAGGAGTAGATTCATCCCTTGAATCTTCATTGGAAGCATTTACTCGACCTTGATCAGGAACTGGAATATCAGCAGCAGGTGGTGGTGAAGCGTGCCCTCGAGGTGAGTCAGTAGCCGTAACAGGAGGCTGCTGAACCAGTGAGTCAGGGCCGGATAATCCAGCCAATGGAGAGGCCAGATAATCTGGCCTGGGAGTACTTGTATCAGCTTCATCAAGATGCATGGGGCTTGATTGAACTGGCGAGGGGCCGGATAATCCGGGGCTTGCCGGTAAATCCGGCCTGGACCTTGCATTGATATCTTCACCACCAGGAGCAAAATGGTCAGCTGGAGCAGGGTGGCCGGATAATCCGGTGTCCACCGGATAATCCGGCCTAGAGTTTTCTGGAGCGCCTTGACCTTCAGCAGTTGATGGAGATGGTGCAGAATTTGCTCCCGTGGTGGGAACATGTTGTGCATGTGTATATGAGGGCTCTTCATGGGAAGAGAATTGTCCTTCCCGATCCGCCACAAGGGGTTCCTCAATGGGGCGGAAAAATCCCATGCCCATTCTTCTTATGGCATCTTGGGGTATTTCAACATCTGCATCACAAACACCAACTTGCTCCACACAGGAACCGTCATTTTCCTCGACCACCACACTACAAGATTCTACAACAGTTCTGGAGAGCTTATTGTAGACTCTATAAGTGTGGGATTCGGCACCATAACCAACAAAAATACCTTCTAGAGCCTTAGATTCAAACTTAGATAAACGAACTCCCTTGATAAGAAAGAAACACTTACACCCGAATACCCAAAAGTATGAGATGTTTGGCTTGTTACCAGTAAGTATTTCATACGGAGTCTTGTCCAAGATCTTGTGGAGGTATAATCGGTTGGATGAATGACAAGCAGTAGAGATTGCTTCAGCCCAGAACTTATATGGAGATTTCAATTCGGCTAAATTTGATCTTGCCATATCCATTAGAGTTCGATTCTTCCTCTCGGCTACACCATTTTGTTGAGGGGTGTACGCAGCGGAATATTGATGTCTTATCCCCTCTTCACTTAGGAACTCATTTAAGGTGTAGTTCCCTAACTCAGAGCCATTATCACTTCTTATAGCCAAAATGGGGACGTTGTGTTGACGTTGAACCTCGTTGGCGAAGTTGATGACTGTTTGTTGAGTTTCACTCTTCAACTTGAAGAAATAAACCTAAGTGTATCTTGAGTAATCATTAACAATCACTAGACAATACTTCTTCCCACCGAGGCTTGCATGAGATGGAGGTCCGAAGAGGTCCACATGAAGGAGCTCCAAAATCCTTTTTGATGAGATAATAGTTTTCCTTTGATGAGGTGAGTCATGCATTTTCCCTTCAACACATGCCCTGCAAACATGATCTTGGGCAAAGGAGACATTTTCTTTTAGTCCAAGGATGTGGCCACCCTTGTGGAGACTTTGCAAAGTTCTCATATTGACGTGGGCTAGTCGGCGATGCCATAGCCAACCCGCGTCAGCCTTTCCGAAAAGACACATCGGGCCTGTAGTGGTTTTCCCCGAAAAGTCCACCACGTACAGGTCATTTTCGACATATCCCACGAAAGCGACTTTTAGAGACTTGCTCCATAAGAGTACCACCAAATCAGCATCAATATAAACTGCAAAGCCCATCTTACCAAGGGCGCGAACTGAAAGTAAATTGTACCCGAGGGTCTCAACAAGCATGACGTCCACGAGAGAGATATCGTGAGCCACCACAACTTTGCCGAGACCCAATACCTCAGATTTTGACTTGTCACCATAGGAGACGGTTATGTGATCAAGGTTTGGCCGCATCTCCGTGATGATCTCCTTGCTTCCGGTCATATGACTCGTGAAACCGCTATCGAGTACCCATTTAGAACCACCGGAAGCATAGCCCTGCAAGAAAATTACTTCTTGGTTTTAGGTACCCATTTTTCAATGGGTCCTCTCATGTTAGTAACAAGGGTCTTGGGAACCCAAATAGACCAAGGAATGTAACAATCATAAGGGCCTACATAATTAGCATAAACATCACCATAATAATCGCAATATAGTTCAAAGTTAGGATTGTTGACCCCTGAAAAACCATCATAATTAGTCTTGTCATTGGTAATGTTGCTAGTCTTTGGTTGAGCAGTCTTGCTGTTCTTCTTCTTCTTGTTGTTGTTTTTCTTGTTCTTTGTCTTGGGGATGTAACCAAGACCTTCTTTACTATTGTTTGTCCTTTGCTTGCTCAGTATCTCATCAATAACTTCTTTACCTTTGTGTTGAGAACTTCTTGCAAGGTCTTCTTTTCCAGAGGATGAAGTGGAGGTACTTGGCACATCATACCGTTTCAATTGAGTTTGGAGCTGGTCATGAGACTCATTTAAAGTAGAATGATCACTCTTCAATGCCTTGTGAGTACTTTCAAGATTATCAAACTTCTCCAAAAGTCTAGCATGAACAGCCCCAAAGTCAACCTTTTCTTTCTTTAGTTTCTTTACCTTGGCAAGAGCATGGTCACGTTCTTTGATGAGCTGAGCCACAGCTTCTTCCTATGACTCCTCAATGGATTCGAGTCTCTCTTCCAAAGATACTCGAGCTTCCTCTTCCTCTTCCAAGGCATTCTTCAAAGAAGCTATCTCCAAGGCATCTTCTCTTTCAATTCTGCCCTTTTCTTCAAGAAGATCTTCGGCTTGAGCAAGTTGACTCATAAGAGCATCAAAATGGAGTTTGTGCTCACCTTGCAGGTTAGTGAAAAAAGTATCCAAAGCAAAACTTCTTCTTTCATTTTAAGACTGTCATGATCATCCATATCCAAAATTATGTTAGTCTTAGGAAATGAAGAGCTAGAAGTTGATACCTCGGACCCTCTTGCCATTAGGCAAGTGGCGTTATTGTTGATGACGTTCTCGTTTGGCGAGTCCAAGAGAGATGAAGGAGTCGATGTGGTGGCTATAGCAGCCACCTCGCGGGAACTATCATCATCCTCTTCATCTTCACTTGCAGGGGAGTATTCTTCTTGTGCAACTAAGACGATCTTGGGTTGCTTCTTGAAGGGGCCATTCTTCTTAATAAATGGCTTCTTCTTAGGTGCTTTAGATTTCTCTTTAAGAATGAGCCTGCCACCATTGTCTTCTCTATTTTGATACGGACACTCCACTACAAAGTGCATTGTATCTCCACAGTTGTAGCAAGTTCTCAATCTTGGGCCACTTTCTCTTCTTCCATTTGACCCGTTCTTGCGCTCAAGTTCCGACTTGGCTTTGACAGGGTCCTTCCAAAAGTTCCTTGCATAAAACGCCATGTACTCACCATGAGCATGTTTGACATCATCGGGGCAGTCCATGGAGGCCCCCTCAAAATCTCTTTCATCTTCCTCTTGCTCAACAACATTGGCTTTGAGAGCCACATTGACACCCTTTTGCATTCCAATGGCCCGAGCACGAGCATCTTCAGCATTCTTTGTTGCCACTTTGAATGACGCCATTTCTTGCATGACTTCATTGGATGTCATTTGATGGTAGTTATGTCTACCTTGCAGGCTCTTCAAGTCCGTTGGCTCGAAAGGCATTAAGGCACTCACATATTTCATTTTTATCCATGCATCATCAATGTGAGTGGCCCCATGCTTTCTAAATGTTGTTGCAATGCTCTTGAGTCTTCTATACATGTCCTCATGGTTTTCACCATCCAACATGTAGAATCCCTCAGCTTCATTACTAAGGGAATCATACATGTTCCTTCTCATGCTTTCATTCCCAATAAAGAGATATGTAAGAGCATCCCAAGCTTCTTTAGTTGTGTTGAGATGTTCAATGTGTGGCATGTCCTTGGGACCCACACCTAGCTGTATCATGTGGAGAGCGGTGGCATTCAACTGGCTATCCACAACTTCTCTTCTTGTTAGGTTGGTTTGATCTCCAATATGAAGACCCTCTTCAATAATCCTCCAAAGTTCAATAGAGGAGCTGCAAACATGAGATTTCATTAAGAATTGTCATTGATTGAAAGAGGATGCAGTGAGCTTGGGTGGATCACCCCTATTGTTTATATGAGGATGAGGGATAGGTGGGTCGGGGGAATATACGTGGCGAACCTCACTATATTCCTCCTTACCACTTCCCTTCTTGGAGGTGGAACCATTAAGTTTTTCATCTTCCACATCATCATCCTTGGATTCGGTGTTACCCTTTTCTTTAGATGATGGTGTGGCAGCCTCAGAGGAGGATGGAGATGGGGCTATGGATGATGTGAGGCGAGCAATCATTTGATTCATCTCCTCCATCTTGGCCTCAAAGGATTTCAGCAAGGTTGTTTCCAACGTCTTCAGATCATCCATTGTGACCTTATCCACAGCCTCATTCCCATCATCCTTGGTACCCATACTACAATTAGGCGGTTAAGCCCGAATTAAGAGCCGTGGCTCTGATACCAATTGAAATGGATCATATAGGCACCTAGAGGGGGGGTGAATAGGTGCTACTCCAAATTTTAATACTTTTTCAATTTTAGGCTTAGCACAAAGAGTAAATTCTCTAGATACACTATTAGGTGGAATTTCCCTATATGCAAACATATCTACTAGCGAGTAAAGAGCGAGTGGAAGAGGAACGGGTAAACCGTAGTGAAGCACGCGGAGACACATGATTTGTTTGACCGCAGTTCCTTCCTTGTTAAGGGAAGTACGTCTGCGTTGGAGGGGTGGGCGGTACTAAGACCACCACGCCACAATAGGCCTCACCCTGTTCTCCGATGGATCCCGCCACCAAAGGCCTGATCCACCTTTATACTATAGGTACCTTTCGAGGCGGCCACCGGCGCCTTTACACAACTAGCAGGGAAACAACTCCACAAACAACTTGGAGGCTCCCGAAATGACAACAAGCTGCTACAAGAACAAAGTTATCAAATACAATGAATAAGATCTAGGTATTGACAAGAATACTAGATCAGAGATTTTTCCAAGTGAATGGAGAGGAGTTGAAGCGCTTGATTCGTGATGATGATGATGAACTTCTCCTCCTTCAATTCCCCCAAAGATCAAGGCCTTTGGGTGGTTGAAGTGGGAGATCGAGAATGAGAGCTCTTGCACAATGTCTAGACAATTTCGAATGAATCAAGAGTTCTGATCGTTGGGGAAGAAGGGGTATTTATACTGTCGGGTAACGGGTAGGCTACACTAGCGTAAAATCAAAAATTTCTACCGCGTCAACCAGGAATACTATTGTCATAGATCACGGGATTACCGCTAGACGCGCAGGTGCGGAACTCGATGAAGCACGTTGCGGCAGTGTAGATGTTCTACGTCTCCTCCTCGTCCTCGTCCCACGAGCAGCTCCCCTTTGCGCGGCTCGTCCAAGTGCTACAGATGCAGCACCTCCGAGGTATCCACACGTCCGGAGTGGAAGTCGTCACACGCCAGACTGCTAGGTCTGCGCGTGCAACACAGGCGGAAGAGGAGTGGCGGCTGGGTGGAATGCTCTCTCCTTTTCAGCTCGCCTCACTCCCTCTTATATAGGCATCCCTGGTGGGCTTCTACATTAGCAGCCCATTAGCAGCCTAAGCCTGGTCTAATTCGGATCCAATCCTCATTAGGCTTCCAGCCCCTAAAGTGTGTGACCCTATAGGTTCATACACGTATAGACATGACGCGAGTACACTTACTCCGTCAATAGTTGGTAGCGGCCTCTAGCAAGACGTGCCAACTCCTAAACGCATATAAAGATCATTCGGACGAACCATCACAAGGTTGAGTACATGTCTTTCCCTTTGCCTCACGATATTTGGTCTAGCTCTAAGCTGACCTCTCTTTCTCGATACTGTGATTCAGAATCCCTTTACTAGGTTAACTCTTAACCATATGTAGCACGGCCATGCATTTCTGGATCCGATCACTCGAGGGGCCCAGAGATATCTCTCTCAAGTAGAGAGGGGCAAATCCCATCTTGATTGACCGATGCCTTGCAGCATGTATCAGGACAAACCCGAAAGCTACCTTTATAACTACCCAGTTACGGAGTAGTGTTTGATAGCCCCAAAGTAGGTCGATCCACATCTCAAGTACATGCGACAATCTCAGGTCTAAGGACAAAACGTACACGATGTGTAGAGAGAGCTGCAAGTATTATTGCTAGTCTCATGTTGGGTCAGTCCAACCCCATGTTCATAACATGTGTCCACATCATTGGTTTGACATCTCCATGTCAATGACTTGCGAAACATAGTCATTAACCAATCGATGTGCTAGTCTAATATTCACGTGTGTCCTCGCATGAACTCCGACTAGGGACAATTATTAGATAACCATACAAGTAAAGAGTTTCACAAACAATTCACATAATTGCCAATCAATACAAGTTGCCTGGTATATGGATATTCAAGGAACATTATAATAACTCATGGATACACATGAAATACAATCATCTCTATGATTGCCTCTAGGGCATATTTCCTTCATATACCCCCCTTCAGAAACCAGCTGTTGGACACTTTGGGGGCCAGATTATCCAGCCCAAGTGAGGGTCGGATTATCCGGCCTGGAGAAAACACCGCCCGAGACTCGGAATATCCGGCAGATAATCCGCCCCCTATCAGAGCCTCACGTCGAGCTTGTCCTTGATTAACTTCTGGGGGCCGGATTATCCGGTCCTATGTGAAGGCCAGATTATCCGGCCTGGGGAGGAAAAACCGCCCCGGTTCGGATTTTCCGGGAGAAAATCCGACTGGATACCGAGCGACGCGCCTTGGCTCCCTTTGCAATGAGCTAGGCCAGATTATCCGGCCCTTGGTGGGGCGGATAATCCGGCCCCCTCAAAGCTTCCTGCACACTTAGCGCACATGAATAATATCCATAGTATTGTTATCTAACACGCAAAACATAGGAAAACATGAAATGTTCTTTCAAAAAGACCAGAAGATACGACAGATTATCTGAATATGATAAACAAGAGTAAGAAAGATGATATACATCACAGTAGAGGAAACGTCGGTGTTCGCCTTAGGGTTGGTACCATCATCAGCCATGTGGTTGAGGAAAAGGTTGTTGATGTTAGGGAATAAATCGTTGTTGGGGAAGATGTCGGCGCACTCACTATCCGTGAAGGAGTCCGTGATGAAGCCAATAGTCGCGATGGTAGCGCTCCCCAAAAACCTTATCGCCCTTCTCCAGTACAGGACTCGAAGCAGCGGGGTCTCGGAGGCCTACTGTCCCAGCTCGCGGTGTACGCTGCAAGACGGGATGGGGAAGATCTAAGCAGCGGAATGCTCTAGAACTGGAGGCGCAAGGTGTGCGTTCATATATCTGAGGAGAGGAGCGAACTCTCACTCTTATAGGCATGGGTAGGCAAGCGAACAGTCGGCGTTTGGAGAGGAAACAAACAGGCATCGGCCGAAACCGAACAGCCTCCACTAAGCTCGAATTAATTCTCCACTGAGTTTGTATTAAACATCCACTCACGCAGACTATTCAGATTATTATCCATTCATGCGTGGCAAAAAGAGAGAGAAGCTCTCGGCTCGAGGCATTCCCGCAACCCGCGGCGCGCGCCGTGACGAGGCGAGGCGAGGCTTGGCGAGGCAGGCGGCGGAGGAGGAGGAGCACGCGTGTATATGTCTTCTCTTCTCAAGCTCGTACAAGTGGTGGAAGAGCTCACCTTATAAGTTGGTCCAACTTCCACTCAACTAGCAATGTGGGACTAAATGTTTGTCCCACCTCTTGCCTTGCATGAATGGGCCAAGTGGGCCTCTAGGATTTCAGGAATTGTTGAATAGTATAAATGGGCTGGGCCTTTATTAGGCAAAATTCCAACAATCCCCCACCAGATCCCAGAGGCACACATAAATTTGCCTATGGTTCCAAAACATTGTTTATATACTGGTACTAGTGGAGACTGTTAAGTTGAACTTCCACCTAGAACTCTATGCTACACTAGTTTGCAACTTATACAGTGGAATATGCCTTGAACTGCAAGTTTGCTGTACTCTAGCTTTACACAAAGCCTTGACCAATACTGGGCTGTCGTGGGACTTCCCCTCGGGTAGAGCTTATGCGTCATACTCCATAGACTTTCATGAGTTTATTAGAGAGCACCCAACTCTCATAGACTGCGACGTTTAACAGTCAGACTCATATAGGTGTGTTCTTCAAAAGCTGTTTTGCAGGACAACATCTCTGCTTAAACTAAGCCACTTAGAACACATTAAGATAAATCAACCTGCCATGTAGAATAGGAAAGTATTGCATCTTCACGGAGTGGTGATTAAAGTAGGGATACTTTCCTCTCAGTTAACCAACAGCTTGTCTCCCAATTCTAATCACGGGATCTCCGATCACATAGAGTGGTTTACCATTGTGGAAAACGTATATTGTGGGTCTCATACCCATCTCCTTTGATGCATTTTCTATCACGTTGCGTGATAGACACTTTGTGAAGGGATCTATTAGATTCTTAGATGTTTGGATATAATCCAATGCAATAACTCTGGAGTTTCTCATTTTCCTGACATATTTCAATCTCCTCTTCACATGTCTTGAGGACTTCATGTTATCCTTAGAACTGTTCACTTTAACAATCATAGTTTGATTGTCATAGTTCATTGGGATTGCAGGTATAGGTTTATCAACCACAGGTAAGTCCATCAAGAGTTCTTGAAGCCACTCTGCTTCAACATTGGATGTGTCTAATGTTGCGAGTTTTGCTTCCATAGTTGACCTTGTTAAGATGGTATGCTTGCAAGACTTCCAAGAAACAGCGCCACCACCAAGTGTAAATACATATCCACTCGTGGCCTTTATCTCATCAGCATCAAATATCCAATTTGAATCACTATAGCCCTCCAACACCCTTTGGTACCCAGTATAGTGAATGTCGTAGCTCGCAGTGCCATTTAGATAGTGCATGACTCTCTCAAGAGCTTGCCAATGATCATCTCCAGGATTTGAAACAAACCGACTGAGTTTTCTCACAACAAAAGTGATGTCAGGCCTCATAGCGCTAGCTAAATACATAAGCGACCCAATAATCTGAGAGTATGTCAATTGATCTCTAGTAGTGCCTCTATTCTTTCGAAGTACCACACTAGGATCATATGGTGTTGGAGAAGACTTGCATTTGCTATACCCAAAGAGACTCAAGATCTTTTCCACATAGTGAGACTAAAGCCGTGTGATCCCACCATTATCATCTCTCAATAGCTTGATGTTCAAAATAACATCAGCTACTCCTAGATCCTTCATCTCAAAAGAGTGAGACAAGAAATCCTTGACTTCCTTAATCACATTAAGATTGGCCCCAAAAATCAGTATGTCATCAACATACAAACATAGAATCACTCCCTCGCCCCCACCATAGCGATAGTACACACATTTGTCAGCTTTGTTTACAGCAAAGCCTGTAGTGGTTAGGGTTCTCTCAAACTTCTCATGCCACTGCTTAGGTGCTTGTTTAAGACCATATAAAGACTTCAACAACTTACACACTTTTCCTTCTTGGCCACTCACTACAAATCCATCTGGCTGATCCATATAAATTTCCTCGTCCAACTCTCCATTTAGGAAAGCCGTCTTAACGTCCATTTGATGAACGAGAAGACCATGTGAGGCAGCCAAAGATAGTAATACTCGAATGGTGGTCAATTTGGCTACGGGTGAGTAAGTATCAAAGTAGTCCTCACCTTCTTTTTGGGTACAACCCTTGGCTACACGTCTTGCCTTGTACTTCTCAATAGTACCATTAGGCCTAAGTTTCTTCTTAAATACCCATTTGCATCCTACAAGTTTGCACCTATAAGGACGATCGGTGATCTCCCATTTTCCATTATCTAAGATGGAATCCATCTCACTACGAACGGCTTCCTTCCAGTAGTCAGCATCAGGAGATGCATAGGCTTTTGAAATAGAAGTAGGAGTATCATCCACAAGGTACACAATGAAATCATTACCAAAATACTTTGCAGTCCTCTGTCTCTTACTCCTCTTAGGAATTTCATTATCGTCCTCCTCAGGTTTTTCCGAGTGTTCAATATGAATGGTATGTTCAGGAATTGTGGGAATTTCCTGATTCAATGAGTCAGGTATCTCCTAATTTGATGAGCTAGGTATATCCTTCATGGGAAAGATATCCTCAAAGAAAGTCACATCATTTGACTCCATGATTGTACCAACATGCATGTCTGGTACTCCAGATTTTACTATCAAGAATCTATAGCATGTGCTATGAAAAGCATATCCCAGAAAAACACAGTCCACGGTTTTTGGTCCAAGTTTGTGCTTATTTGGGATTGGCACATGAACCTTTGCCAAATAGCCCCAAGTTCGCAAGTAAGAAAGATTTAATCTTTTCTTTTCCCATTTTTCAAATGGAGTAATCTCTTTGTTCTTAGTGGGAACTCGGTTTAGGACATGACATGCAGTCAGTAATGCCCCCCCACCATTCCTTGGAGAGACCCGATGTATCTAACATGGTGTTAACCAAATCTGTTAGAGTGCGGTTCTTTCTTTTGGCTACCCCGTTTGACTGGGGCAAGTAGGGAGGCGTCCTCTCATGGATTATACCATGTTCCGCACAAAAAGAATCAAACTCGTTGGAAAATTACTCTCCACCACGATCAGACCTAAGCCTCTTAATCTTTCGATCAAGTTGGTTTTCCGATTCAGCTTTATAGATTTTGAAGAAACTCAAAGCCTCATCTTTTGATTTCAGGAGATACACATGACAATATCTCGTAGAGTCATCGATCGATGTCATAAAATATTTCTTTCCACCTTTTGTCAACACACCATTCATCTCACAAAGATCTGAATGTATGAGCTCTAGTGGCGCCAAATCTCTCACCTCTGCAGTCGTATGTGACTTGCGAGGTTGCTTCGCTTGCACACAAGTTTGGCATTTAGATCCCTTCACAGTAGTGAATTTTGGGATAACATTCATTTTAGCTAACCGCGTCATGCAACCAAAATTAACATGACAAAGATGTGAATGCTAGACATTTGATACAAGATCAGATGAAACATGATTCACGACTTTATTACACACATCTGACAGTGACAGGCGGAACAAGCCTCCACACTCATAGCCTTTACCAAAAAATGTTCCAAACTTAGATAGTACAAATTTATTAGACTCAAACACAATCTTGTAGCCATCACGACATAGAAGTGATCCACTAACAAGATTCTTATTTATTGAGGGAACATGATGCACGTTCTTCAGGCGCACGGTCTTTCCCGAAGTGAACTTCAGATCGACCGTACCAACACCATGAACAGAAGCATGCAAGCCGTTCCCCATCAACACGGACTGAGCCCCTCTGACCTGATATGGAGAAAACATGGAAACATTAAAACAAACATGTACATTAGTGCCCGTGTCAATCCACCAATCAGGAGAATGATATAATGAAAGAACAATAGGTAATATACCATACCCAACATCTTTCATCTTAACGTCGCCTATGACAATATTAGCAGCCTTGCTGCCTTTTCCATGTTGGCGCTTGTCAAAGCGGTTGGGGCATGCAGGAGCCCAATGATCAGGATCACCACACACATGACAAGCACCTTTTTTCTTATCAGTCTTCTTCTTGAAACTAGTAGACTGGGAGGCTTTGTTCTTTCCATCGAACTTTCATTTTCCATCAAACTTTCCCTTGTTCTTGAACTTGTGAGACTAGAAGTTCTTTTTCTGTACCAGGTTGGCACTTGAACCTCCCTCGGCACCTCGAGCACGTGTGTCTTTTGCTCTCACCTTCTCTTCCACATCAAGAGTTTCAATGAGATCCGATACGGAAAACTCTTGTCTCTTGTGTTTTAGGGAAGTAGCAAAGTTCCTCCACAAAGGGGGGAGTTTGGCAATAATGCCCTAGGCAATGAACTTGTCCGGTAACACGCAAGGGAAGTGCTCAAGCTTCTTGGCCAGTGACTGTATTTCATGAGCCTGCTCAACCACAGAGTAGTCATCAGTCATCTTGTAATCATAGAGTTGTTCCATGACATACAGTTCCCTGCCAGCATCCAAGACCCCAAACTTGGCCTCGAGCGCAGCCCACTTGTCCTTGTCATTATTAAATGACATATAGGGTTCAACAATGTTCTCCCCTAGAATAGACAGCAAAGCAGCCTTGAACAGGGTATCAATTTTCTGAAAAACTTTTCCTGAGCATGAGTAAGCTCTCCCTCAGGCTTTCCAAGAGTGACGTCATAGCAGTTCATGTTCTGAAACCACCTCTTATAATGCGTACCCTCAAAAACAGGTGGCTTCACAAAAGTAACGAAACCACTTGGAGAAAATTGCCTATAATATGGTTTTTGGATTGTTGAGTAAAAGATCAATTTTCCAAAAGATTTAACCATAGTAAAAGATAGATAAAACACATGCAGAATAATAGAAAAATATCAGAAGATACGACAGATTATCTGAATATGATAAACAAGAGTAAGAAAGATGATATACATCACAGTAGAGGAACCGCCGGTGTTCGCGTTAGCGTTGGCACCATCATCAGCCATGTTGTTGAGGAAAAGGTTGTTGATGTCAGGGAATGAATCGTTGTTGGGGAAGATGTCGGCGCACTCACTATCCGTGAAGGAGTCCGTGATGAAGCCAGTAGTCGCGATGGTAGCGCTCCCCAAAAACCTTATCGCCCTTCTCTAGTACAGGACTCGAAGCAGCGGGGTCTCGGAGGCCTACTGTCCCAGCTCGCGGCGCAGGCTGCAAGACGGGATGGGGAAGATCTAAGCAGCGGAATGCTCTAGAACTGGAGGCGCAAGGTGTGCGTTCGTATATCTGAGGAGAGGAGCGACCTCTCACTCTTATAGGCATGGGTAGGCAAGCGAACAGTCGGCGTTTGGAGAGGAAACAAATAGGCATCAGCCGAAACCGAACAGCCTCCACTAAGCTCGAATTAATTCTCCACTGAGTTTGTATTAAACATCCACTCACGCAGACTATTCAGATTATTATCCATTCATGCGTGGCAAAAAGAGAGAGAAGCTCTCGGCTCGAGGCATTCCCGCAACCCGCGGCGCGCGCCGTGACGAGGCGAGGCGAGGCTTGGCGAGGCAGGCGGTGGAGGAGGAGGAGCACGCTTGTATATGTCTTCTCTTCTCAAGCTCGTACAAGTGGTGGAAGAGCTCACATTATAAGTTGGTCCAACTTCCACTCAACTAGCAATATGGGACTACATGTTTGTCCCACCTCTTGCCTTGCATTGAATGGGCCAAGTGGGCCGCTAGGATTTCGGGAATTGTTGAATAGTATAAATGAGTGAGGCCTTTATTAGGCAAAATTCCAACCGAAAGTGCACAAACAGGACTTGGTGAGAACTTGGGATATTTTTATAAATGACTATGTTTAGATCTAGGTATAGGCCTTACCGAGTGGGAGAGCGGCGCCCGTGCGGAGAGAAGAGTGGGGGAGTGAAAATTAAGTGTTCCCTATATTATATAGAGGTTGGCATTGCCAAGTGGTAACTAAGGATTGTTCTATATATAGGTAGTAGAACAATGTGCGGCTAATCACGTGGGCCGAATTTACGAGACGGACCCATAAGCTGGTCTCTAGCAACCGCAATGGGCGGTGGTGTGCCCTACCTTGACAAGGCGCATACAATGAACTGTGCAACATAAAATTGCCTATGTTGGCCAAGCGTGCCATATAAAATAGCCGTGCTTGCGAACCACTAACACGATACTAATATGTATCGGTATTGAGTGTGCTACGGCGGGGCCGCTGTGACCAAATGGTTCCGTGATAGCTCATTCTTGGGCTAACCAACTTTTCGACCTAGTTTTTGCTTGTGTGGCCTCAAAAAAGTGTGGCGACTTCTGTAGTGAATCAACTCGATCCAAAGCTGAACTTGCTTCCAAACTTTATATCTCAAGTATTTTAATGCCCCATTCATAGGTCGGCCCCATCCCATGGCATGCTAAGGTACTTCTCGTTAAGCGATTCATTTGGAACATGAAGTATCGACGTGACAGAACTGATTATCTCTGGACATTTTCCGTCTAATTTTTTTTCTAATCTCTGGACATCCTTTGCTGAAAACACCGAGGACTTGTCCATATTTACTATTTGGCACGACCTGTCGTAGTACTTGTCTAGCAGCGCATTAGCCTCCCTCACTCCCGCTTCACTTGCTTTGACAAACAGCAGAACATCATCGGAAAAAAGGAGTGGTTTACCGCTGAGTCTGTTTTAGGAGAGCTTAAAGCCCCTCTGTTGTAATAATAAAAAATACGGATATTGTGTCACCCTGACGAATACCTCAAAAAGGGCGAAACACTTCCAACAACATGCTGTTGAATAACCCGTGGTTGGATGATTAGAAGTGCAGTGGTACCCCCAGTTCACCAGAGTTCAAACCTCAGGTTTGACGCTTTGGTGTCTCATAAAGGCTGAATATTCTTTCAGTGGGAGACGACGTTCCCGTCGATAGCGAGGCGTCTGCGGTGACTTCGTCAATCTCAAGACCCACCGGCTTAGTCGCTCGGATGTGCTCATAGGGTAGGGTGTGCGTGCGTGTGTTTATAGGAGTGAGTGTATGTACGCATTGTGAGCGTCTACGTTTATATTGTGTTTCTAAAAAAAAGAGACATATGTGATTATCTTCGTAATAAAGCTGTACCCATCTGTCATGTAACCCATGCGGTGCATGATCTGAAGTTAGCTAGATGCTCATTCGTTTCGGCCTGCCACCAATTTCATGTGATGGGCTCTGGCCCGTTTATTCCAGTCCTATACAGAAGAGTGACCATAATAAAATATATATTTAAGGTGGCACATGTCTCTATTTTTATTACTTCCTCCGATCCAAATTAATATTCTCAGATTTGCCTATATTCGGTATCTAGCACTAAAACATGACTAGGTACATTCGAATCTAGACAATATGAGAGAAAATTATACATAACACCAAGTTTTGGTGTTGAAATTGCACTAAACACAAAAACAAAAGACTTGTTGCAGCTGACCAGGTTTTGGTCTAATTCGTTGCACCTTGCCCAAATAAAGGTTATATTGCCTTAGAAACGTCTCTGACATGTGGGCCTATATTTCTATACCGGATATCATTTGTATGGACCGATATTTCTGTGTGTATATCCTCTAGCGAACAAGGCTCAACTCAGTCCAACAAAACTATAATACTGTATAACATTGTTTTATTGTTTCAGAGCAATTGAACTTGGTTTGATGCCACTCCTACAGCGCCGACGTATGCCTACGTACGTTACAAAAAAATTCCAACTGGCGACTATGTACAAAAAATTCAGAAAAAATATCTTAATGTGGTTAACTTTTTACACTACAAGCATGCAAAATTTAATGTGAAATACCTTTTATTTTAGGCTCAGTAAAAAAACAAATAGGATAAATTTGAGAAAATTCAAAAGTTGTACCGTCCATTGTCCTAAATTGTACCTTTGTCACTTCTTGTGAGTGTAGAATATAGGTATTTTGCATCGAAAATTTACAGATAGGTAGAATAAATCATTAGTTGTGTTAGTGTTTTGTTTGATTTTTTTGAAGCTTTAAATTTGAATTTTTTGAAGTTTTGAACAACAAGCTCTATGGAGCTCATCCGCGAAATTGATGCTCTCGTATTTTCTACCGGTATGCTTCTCGTTTTTTAAATTTATAGTATAATTGTGGTATATAGTAAATGACCACACGCTGTTAAGGCACTATGTACTCTATCTAGGCTAGGTGCAACTAATTAGATAACAATCTCGGTTTGCTGCAACAACTGATTTGTTTTTGTGTTTTGTGTGACTTTGACACCAAAGGCTAGTGTTACGTGTAATTTTCTTCAAATGTAAGAACACTAATTTGTATCAGAGGGAGTAAAGAAAATGGAGTATGTAACACATAAGTCCACCTACTCGTTGAACCAGCCTTGTTGGTATCCAACTCACACATCCCAGGCAGTAAAAAATAAAACTAGAAAGGAAAGTAAAGGTGCTCAGCACCAACTGAAAGTACAAGGACCGGAACAATACAATCCAGTGGTTGGAGCCAAAGTAAGCTTAGGGTAACGAAGGTCGTTCTGCAATTTCATAGTTGATCAACGCCATCGTCAACCTCCGCAGATTCTCCTCGCCCCTAGATCCCATCCATGGCGTCAACCAAAAACTTCTTTCGCAATCACCCTTAGTCGATCAGCTACTGCATGTAACATGTAACATCTCTTGAACCTTTTCTTTCTGCAAAAGTTTCTAGTCATCCAACAGACGATGGAGAGAGAAGATTATATCAGTTGGGTCTCTAGGAATTTTCCTTCGAAAACAAGCATCATTTCTTGTTTTCCATAAATTTGAAAGAAGCCCGACCACTCCAACCATAACCACTACCCTGTCTCTACCAGAAAATCTAATTATCCAATTCTGACAAAGATCAAAAAAGTTCTCACCACTACCCAACGCACAAGCAATTACACTCCAATTATGCCTAGCTATAGAACAGTCAAAGAATAGATGAGTAAGGTTCTCGCTATCTCCACAAAATTCACAGTGGATATCACCTTTCCATCCATGCTTATTGAGATTGTCTTTAGTTAAAACTCTATTTTCAACCGGTAACCAGACGAATGTTTTGATTTTGAGGGTCGTAGCTTCAGCCTCAAATCATCTTGTAAAGGAATAATGCTCTTCTAGCAACTAGGTAGGTGTACATCGATTTAACCGCGAAGATGCCAGATTTAGTCAACATCTCTTACTTTGTTAGGGGTATCATCTAAGAGCATCTCAAGAGCTTACCTATATATGGGTAAGAGGGACAATAGCCACTTTTTTGGGTAAGCTGGACAAAAACACAGCTCCAACAGCTTAACTAAAAGTAGTCTCACCAGATTTTTTTTTGGATGATCACTCATTATTTAGCCCCTCCTACCCATATATGGACACAAAATTTGGGTCAGAGGTGACTCCTACCCATATACTGCCATGTCAGCAAAAACGGAGGCGGGAGCTGCCCAACTGCCCCCGCGGAAATTTCCAGCCGCGCTGGCTTAAGCGCGCCGCCGCGTCGCCTCGAACCCCTCCCGCAAACCAGCTCGCGTCACCTTGGACCCCTACCACGCCTCCACCTCGCAGACGACCGAGGCAAGCTTGCCCCGCGCATGGAGGCCATGCCCCTGGCCGCGTGTGGAGGCACCTCCTGGTCGCGCCGTCTGGCCGCACTGCCTGGCTGCGAGTGGAGGTTGTGCTCCCTGGCACGCGTGGAGCCGCGTCGGCTATCCTTCGCACTAGAGGGCGCCGCGTCGAGGAGGCTGCCCGCCGACGCCTCCTCCTCACAGTAACCAGATTGCAAAGGACCTGATTGCTTTTTTTTGTCCAAGGTGCTTAGTGTAAAAAGATGTACTCTGATGTAATTTATTTATTATTGAGGATCTGGTTGTGTTTTGTCTAGCTAAAAAATGGGTAAGCTGTTGGAGGAAACAACATTTATCTTACCCAAACGTTCTGTCTCCTCTTACCCAAACGATTTTTGCTTACCCATAAATGTTGGAGTTGCTCTAAGGCTAGTCATAGTGTTAAATAACTTAGACTAGTAACATCACCATGTTACTACCTTCGTATGTGTGTGGTGTCATAGAAGATTGTAGACCCATATTATCTTGGTATGTGTGATGTTATACTAACTAGCTTAAGTTACTACCTACCTTTTTTTTAAATTATTTATCATACCATGTCACCGATTTGCTTAGTTGACACTGCATGGATATGTATCTTACTAGATAAGTTACCCCACTATGACTAGTCTAAAAGCTTATTCCACATACTTAGAGTAAATATCTAAGAAATCTAATGCAATTAAAATTCTGCGCAGATAGTTATATTATGAGCAAAAGAGATTATATAATCTAGGGAAAACCACACATAAAGGCTTATCTTCTACCCATATATCATCCTCCTAAAACCGGGCCTTTTTGCCATGTAAACATTAAACAAAAGGGAATCAAATCAAAGAGAGCGAAAACAGAACACAGGCATGACATGAGTATCACGATACTTCCTATAGAAATACTCGCTCGTTTTTCTCTTAAGGAAAAATTCCTTTATCGTCTGCTCTGACCCAATAGTTCCACGATGTACTTACTGAAGCGCCAGCCTATGTGTACGTACAGCCGGTGCGTTTGATGCTAGTACTCCCTTCATTTAGAAATATAAGACGTTTTAATATTTAGATGTGTATAGATTCGCAACAGTTCGGAGTGAACATATACACTAAAATACGTCTTATTATAAAGTTAAAATATCTTACATTTCTGAACGGAGAGGGTAGAAGTGATGATTTGTTCGTGGAACCTCGAGGCTGTGCGTAAGATCTCCATCTTATTTCCTGTGAAAAGTTAGCACTCAGAATACTAATACTCCCCCCGTTCAGATATAAGTGACTTGTCTTTACCTAGATTAGAAACGAATCAGACAAAACCGGCTGTACTCATTTTGGTCGAAGTAACTCTCGACGTGTTACCATGATTGTATCCACTAATCTACCGACGGGGGGAATCGTGCAGATCCAGGTACTCCTAGATCCCACTACCCCAGTAGCTTTAACTTCTCCCGGTCTACATCTCGCAAATAATCAAAAAATAAAAACTTCTCCCGGTCTACATTTTTCGCAAATAAGAAAATTCCGGTCTTTCTTCCGACGCACCGAGACGACGAACTCCTCCGCCTGCATCCGAGACGCAATGCCGCTGCATCTCCATCATCTTTAGCAGCCATCACGTGTCATTTTGGCGCGTAATTTTCATCGTCTCCGGTTCAGTAATCTCTGACGTCACGACTTCACAGATATACGGAGTACTACATAAACTACAGCCTATCCTATCCTACCTACAGTACCGAATTTGTACCAAATCAGTATCAGAAAGAATTTGTACCAAACCCAGAACCGGGCGGCATGACCGAGCGAGAAAGAGAGAGGTTCTTGGTGGTTGAAAACGACGTCATCACATGACCTGGATACCCAACTTTATTTTCACCAACTTTGTCACGGTGTACTAGTGGTCTTGGCTACCGTCAGCTTCCTCGGCAGCAGCGATGATCAGTTTCCTCATCAGGATAATCATCTGGTGCGCGGCGTAGTACATGGACCGGTCGAGAGAGCACCGTCATCGTGGACAGTGAAGCACACGCCACGCGCCCATGCCGCTTGGGGAGGTCGTCATCAGATAAGCAAGCACCGGAAGCTTGGACTCGCGACGTTGTTACCTCAGATAGCATGTCAGGGACCCAGGAAGCTGGTAGCGTGAAGCGAGATACTGTATTTGCTAGGAGCACTGAGCACACTTGTGTAAGCCACGCTTAACTTTTATAAGCTGGGCAAACGGCGACGTTTTTAATTGCAGTCTTGCGGAGCAAATGTCCTCTTCGCTGCAAAATATCAAGAGAGGGGACAGAAATCTCATCAAAGACGATGAGGCGCGCGATGAGGAAGGCTCAACCGAACACAGCAAGTAATAAAACATCCACATACGTTCGCTCTGAATTTTTTTAGATAATGATACTCCTCTGTGTGTGCAGGACCTACTCCTAGGAGTACATGTGTGTTTTTTTTTTTTGAGTATATAGGAGTACATGTGTTGGTGTGGGCCGTTCAGCGAACGGTGAGTTTTCTAGCTCCATAATGCATATCCGTAAGACTGGTGGCGGAACTGTAGAAACGGATCGAGAAAATAATGCAGCCGAGATGAAAGCGACTGATGCAATGCTGTACAAGTTTTGAAATCTGAAATGAGATGGTGGAATTCAAACAGTGTAATAATATACTACTACTATTATACCCTGTGGAGAGAAATAAACGCAGTCATGCCCGGGAAGACAAGAGTTGAACGCATGCACAGCTCCCCGGGTGCGGACAACAACCTACCCCAGTTTCTGTGCACAAGAGGAGCATCCAAAGCGAAATTTAATACTAACAGGGGAAAAAAGAAACAGAAGCAGACAAAAGAACCGACACGCTTCACGTTTTGGGTTAATGAATGTCACGAGGCACAGCAAGTTCTCACAGTCCCAGCAATCGTTCCATCCATCAGCCACGTCGAGAACGTCCACGGTATAGGGGCGCTCGTGTTCTGGGGAGAGTCTCCTGGAACAAGCCTTGGCATCACTCCAAAATGAGTGTAGTATTTTATACTGTCACCTGCTACGATTGTTGCGCTCTAAGGAGTATTAAAAAGCAGATGTCCTGGTTTGACCAACTAGCCCGGATATTTTGTTCCTGGTAAATAAATAAGGTTTTTCTGTCTGATGATCATCTACACAGCTGAACAGATCAAAAGAGTACTGGCAATGAACTAGTTCTATGCCAGTTTGAATCAGTAGTAAAACACACACCCGTTTTGAAGTCCCAGAGGAAAACTCACTGTTAAGCTTTCTAGCCCCAGTGGGCAATGGAAAGGAAATGAGGCATCTAAAAAAAGGTGCAGCATTGACCTACAAGTACAAGAGAAGATTCATTGAGTATGGTCTTGGAGAAGAATGTCACAGGTCCAAGTCTACTAACCTGCAACGCGTATGCAAGACCTCACACTACACCTGCCACTGAAAGCTACTATTGTAGTAGTAATGATCTTCTCAAGGACAAGCACAACAAATATCTAGTACTAGCGAGGAGGAGGAGGAGCTGAAACGTGCCAGACTGCCTCAGTTTTATTAACCTTGACAGAGCGTCTTGACAGCTACTGAAACGATAAATCTACAGGTAGTACGTTTAAACATATCACGCTACCCACATGTCACAATGTTGCAGTCATATGTTAATTCTCAACACCAACAACCGAGTCATGTGACAGCAACCAACCCAAAGGCGGCTCACAGTGTAAACTCTAGTCCTGAAAAGTATCTGCAAAGCACATAGTACTAAACACTATCATTTCAAACAGAAGATCATATAAATAATCTCTGACTTTTACTTTGTTTCTAGAAGGGTCACTATGAATCAGTCGGAGATGACTGACATTCGAACCAATCCAATAACGCGCGAGTATAATACTTCCAATACATGAAGGACAGAGATACACGCCTACCACTTATGTGAAATGAAACCCTTCACCATCAGAATTGTCACTATCACTGCTAATTAAACTTCCAAGCAACAGCTAGCATACCGATATCCAAAACCTTTGTCAAGTAATAGCAGAAAACAACACTTGGTTTAACATTCGCATTATCTTGTTCACGATACACCGTTTCATGTGCATACTTTACGGATAGCAAGTTGGACAAACTGAATAACAAAGGTCTCCGCACGATGAAATGTAAGTAATACAAATTTCAACTATGCATGTTCTTGTGTCAAACCTAACTCAAGACCAATTGTGTACTATGCCATCAAAGCATACCGATGTGTTTGGTAGTTTGGTGATAATTTTTAATTTCGTGACGTTGAAATGCAAACAAAGAAAAAAAAACTGTATACGGAAGGAAGGATGCTGATCATCAGCAGATCTATACTAGAGCAATTTAGGATCACAGCAGGGAACAAATAGTGGTGATGCCAGCTCCCCTGTAAAACACAGAATTGTCCATAATGGAGTTTTTTTCTTGCCTGGGCTGGATATGAAACGTACTCCCTCTGGTCCAAAATATATGATGTTTTAGCTTTTGTGAAACAAGTGCATCTAGACGCATTTTAGTGTGTAGGTTCGGAGTGAATATACACACTAAAATGCGTCTAGATGCATTTGTTTCACAAAAGCTAAAACGTCTTATATTTTGGAACAGATGGAGTAATAAGCTAAGGAACAGGAATATGAGACTAGAAACCATAAAACAGCAAAGGAGTTCATCGATTTCCATCCCACGTCACATAGGTGGTGGATTGCCAAACCTCCTTCTAAGTGCTGACATGACGCTCCTCATCCTACTATTCGTCGCGAACGATTGAGCACCAGCAGCATTCGTAGGAAGTTCCATGGCCATGGCCGCCATCTGTCCAGTTAGCTCTGTTACCTGTGATTGCCCAGTCCCTTGCACACCATTTTCAGTTACAGTCCCTGCATCATGCTCCAATACAATATCCAAGCTGATCGAGAACGAATCCCCCCTTACAATCTTCAGTTGCTCAACACATTCATACGATACTCCACGGCACCTCTTCAACTTCACCTTGACCAAACTGGGGCAACCACCATTCAGTGCTCCCATCCCACGGTCTGAGACTGGGCATCCCTTGATGCAAAGCTTCTTGAGAGCAGCACAGCGCTCAGCCAGGCAAATAATCTCGGTATCCCCCACAGTCTCGCAGCCACAAAGTGCGAGACGCTCCAACACGCGGCAGTGCTCACCAAGCATCCGGAGGCTCTGCACGGTGGGGTTGACACCTATCAAGACAAGCTCCTGAAGGTCGGGGCATCCTCGTGCAACGGCCATGAGCCCGCGGTCACCGATCCGGTTTGTTCGCCACCCATCAATATGGAGCTTGCGTAGTTTGTGGCAGTTCTGTGCAACACTGATTATGCCATCGTCGGTGCACTCAGGGGTCTTGACAAGGAAGAGCACCTCCAGATTGGTACAGGCCGAAACGGCAGCTAGTCCACGGTCACCGACCTGTAGCTTCTCAAGGTGGATCTCGACAAGGCCAGGCGCACGGGCAGCGATGACCTCCAATGGCAGGTCCCAAGCACCTGAGCAGCGCAGGATCTTCAGGGAGCGAAGGTTGGGCGAGGACGCAATCAGCGGCACGAAGCAGAGGGCGCTGTATAGATCCTTGAGGCACACCGAGCGCAGCGACGAGGCGGGCGGGAACAGGATCTCCTCGGTGATGGCGGTCCCGGCGCCGGAGGTGTCCGGAAGGCCGCGGAGGCGCTTGACGGAGAGGTCCTCGAGGAGGGGGCACGACTGGAGCACGGCCACGAAGGCCTTGGGCCCGAAGGTGCAGGACGCGACGGAGAGCTTGCGGAGCGCGGGCGCTGCGGCCGCGAGGGAGCCAAGCCCGGCGTCGGAGAGCTGCCTGAGACCCCTGAGCTTGAGCCTGGCGAGGCGGTCCGAGGGCAGCGTGGAGGCGACCGCGGCGGCCCCGCCGTCGTTGAGGCTGTCGGCGCCCGAGCCGCGCGCGGCGCGGAGCGCGAGCTTGGTGACGGCGGTGAAGCGGTTGAAGATCCCCGGCGCGGCGTATCCCAGCATGGCGCGTGCGTCGAGGGAGAGGCGGTGGCGCGTGGCGGCGTCGACCTCCTTCCAGCGCGCGCAGGTGAGCGAGCAGGCGTTGCGCTCGGAGGGGGTGAGCGAGGCGAAGACGAGCGTGAGGATCTCGTCCGGGAGGTCCTGCGTGTGGTCCCGCGTTGGCGGCGGCGGCGCGAAGGAGGAGGACGCGCCCCCCGTCGGCGGGACGGGCATGGGCGGCGCCATGGAGGAGAGCGACCTGCGGCGCTGCGGCGGGGGAGGGCTGGAGGAGGATTTGGAGAGGGGGGAGGAGGGGGACTGGCCCATGCTAGGAGGCTGCCCCCGGGATGCGTGGGGAGGCGCTGGCCATGCGGGTGGATGGGAGGGAGGATGGATCTGCCGATCTGGGGGCTGCGGTGGGGAGGTCCTAGTGGGAAGAAAATGGGGAAAGTATACGTCAGGGTAACCAGGAGCGGCGCGTTTTGCTTGCAGGTGGTACATGGCCTGGGTTTGGTTGCCCCGGCCCGGGCGGGGACTCGGTCGTTTGTTCACGGGTTTAACGTTAACCTAACCTATA
Source organism: Avena eriantha (assembly GCA_910589775.1). Lineage (NCBI taxonomy): Eukaryota > Viridiplantae > Streptophyta > Magnoliopsida > Poales > Poaceae > Avena > Avena eriantha. The sequence continues at coordinate 487,732,453 of OU342740.1, forward strand.
GGTCTTTTTACGGCATGCCTTCCGTGTATAATGTGACGATCGTACAAGGGCATTTCTCCTGCCGGGCCGGGCTTCGGGCCAGGCGAAAAAAGCCCAACGAGAAAAATCCTGGCATGAGCCTGACTGTGGGCCCATGGATTTTAAAAGGCTCGGACCGTCAGTTTTTTTTAGTTGGGTCGGGCTGCCCATGCCTAGGATTGGTCTCATCTAAGAGCATCTCCACCAATCCGGACGTGGGGTCATTAATATCCATGGTTTATAACTTGGTTTTGGTGAATAAGTGTACGCTAGAGACTTCGTCGGCTAACAGACAAACAAGGGAACATGAGGTTTACCCAGGTTCAGACTCCCGGAGGGAAAACCATACTCTTACTTGTTTGTTTTCAATTGATGTAGAAATCGATGGTTATAATGGCACCGAGATAACTGTGGTTGCACAGATTAGATCTGGTGGGTGTATGATGACACTTTCTGGTGCCCTCCCAGTGGTCCCTACTAGCCTTTATACGGAGAGGCTAGGTCTCGGGTATTGTTCGAGTCAGTTACAAGTTTGAGGGCGTAACCCTAAACGTTTCCTATCTAGTATTGTCTTTTTCATCAAGGATCTCATGCCTTCATAGGCTTGGCTTCAGCTGAATCATCATGTGCTTTCGGGAACTCAGCAGATCGTCCTGTGGGTCTTCAGCGGGACCAGACCAGATAGCCCAAGGGTACACACCTGTTGGGCATACCTATGGCAGTAACCCCCGAGTGTCCAATCGAATCGTAGATTCGGGTGGAGACTTTGAAGTCGTCAACTTTATAAGGTGAATGGTACTAACTCGAAAGTTCTTTGGGTCAGAAGGTTGCATGTCTTTTAGCAATTTATAGGGATGTTGATAAACGTGCTTGACGCGCTCGACGGATCAAGACCAGTTAGTTGCTCTCGAGCAAAAACAATGTTTCCTAATCAAACTCACGCCCGAGGATTCGAATCCGGCATAAGTTAGGGTAATTCGACTTATGTCACGGAGGTCTTATTGAATCGAATTCTAGTTGACAAATATATACCCAACGTGTTCGTTGGGATTTTCATCACATAGTACACATGGAATCTATCTGGTAGAGCACAGCAAGTGCGATTGTCAGACCATCAAATAGGGTCTGTAGGTCTAATCTTCATGTTGTAACATAGTATCCAAATATTTATCACAGCGGATACGATTTGGATGGTCAAGGATATCTTATCTTTGGACTCAACATTAACGTAAGATGCATAATAGGTGAAATCGCCTTGTTTTTGGCTGTTTTGTAAACAAAGAGTCAACATTGTGGACGTTGTCGACAGTATGGACAAATTTTTGCAGACTTTGTTTCTTCAGTAGAGTGTGTGACCAGCGCTCTATGTGGGAGTAGCCCTCGAATGTCTTTTCAAACCGTAGACTCGAGCAGAGATTTATAGTCATAGGTTGCATAATCATCAGTCGACACTGTGAATGCAGTCAACATAATGGATCTCATCAACTTAGTCAATATTGCCAGTCGACAGTTTTCTTTAGTAGTGATCCGGAAGTCCTTCGAATGGCTCCGGGGATGCAATCGACGTAGGTGCTTTTCTTTACGTGGACAATGCTCTCTATGGGAATAGCCCCCGAGTCTTTAGTTGGTTTGTGATTCAGGTAAGGACTCAGAGCGTTTTAATCCTTCATCGAAAGATTCGTCTTGTTGAAAGGAATACGGAATTCGTCGGGTATGCGACTAGCACTCCAGATTGAAGTATCCCCTGTGTGTCTGGCTTTGTCGTGGACTCAGGTAGAGACTCAAACATAATCTCGTAGGCACACGATTGGAACCCAGAAATTCATCAGGTGCACAACCAGTGCTCTGGATTGTAGTAGCCTCGAGAGTCTGTTTGAGTCGTAGACTCGAGCAGGGACTCATATCTTGTTTCTTGTAAAAAGCTTATCTCTTCATGGCACCCGAGGATATGCTTGACTCCGATGTCTTACTTGTAAATTCAGTCGAATGTTTCGTTGGGTCCTCTAGAAAGATATGACAAATTTGAATAATTGATGACATCAGGGATGACGAGCTCAACTGTCAACCTATACAGTTGGAAGAATATTATTACCAACCTAAAACTTAAGTAGATAATAATAAAATATTTAAACATTTTAATATGATCTTTTATGAATTAATAAAAAAAGAAAAAATATGTAAATAAGATTTATTAGATCATTATATTTTGATTTACTTCAAAGTAGGATATTATATTTTTAACGTCTACATATTCTTTTTTGATCATTTTGGTACATTATGTATATTTTTCTGATTTATAAATAATAAGATATGTGTTTTGTAAGTTTTATTACTTTATAGAATGTAAGCTAAATAAGAATTTATTTTATTTAAATTGTATAACAATGTATGATAATAGTTTTAGATTGTAGATTTTATTTTTCTAAGAATTTTCATATATTATTTATATTTTTTCGAATTAAAATGAATTGGTTATGGTTTTTCTAGATTTTTAACAATTTCAACATTTTAGCTAATTAGGAAAAATCTTTTTTACACCGAGCGGAACCTAGCCACAATTCACTGACTAGTGCATTAGAGCCACATATGGGTGGACTGGATCAAATCTGTTGACTAGGTAGAGGGTGATGTAGCCATGTCATCGTGATGATGTCGGCAATGGGTCATCTACGGTGGCGAACAACAGCTTATGACGGCAGAGCTAACCAGAGCGAGAGGAAGTAAATGGAGGGCACTTGGAGAAGCACCAGCTCACTGGGATGCTCGAGGTCGGGGAAGGTCAAGAGTGACGATAACGATGGCGACCACCATCGGAAGGGAAGAATACGAAGGCGATGATTCACGTCATCCAATGACAATTCTTTTGAGGGGAAACACCAGCGTGACGATGCGGAACCACAAGGAACCTCAGTTGGGCGAGGGTGGGTATAAGACGGCAAGGAAGTCTGACATCTACAAGCTAGGGTTTCGGCTAGAGAAGGAATCAGGGTGGAGGAAGAGGATAGGGTTCATCCGGTGACAGCAGGGGTTCGTATAGACAATGCCGAAGACGATAGCGAGGACCTTGGCATAGGCAAGCATCACGACGAGGCAGGGACAGCGCTGACGATGACACGCATGTGCTCTCACTCGCTACTTTCTGTCGAGAGGAAGAAGAAAACGAAAAAGATCCCGAAATGGTACGGGTCGGAACTAGACCGCGGATGGGCCTGGTAGGTGATATCTACGCACTTCTATTCTTGTAGACAGTTGTTGGGCCTCCAAGTGCAGAGGTTTGTAGAACAACAGTAAGTTTCCCTTAAGTGGATTACCCAAGGTTTATCGAACTCAGGGGGGAAGTGGTCAAAGGTATCCCTCTCAAGCAACCATGCAATCAAGATACAAGAAGTCTCTTGTGTCCCCAACACACCCAATACACTTATCAGGTGTATAGGTGCACTAGTTCGGCGAAGAGATAGTGAAATACACGTGGTATAGATATAAGACAACGGTGCTAGAAAATAGCTTGATGGCGTGGAAAAGACTAAAGGCAAACTGAAATAAAGATGGAAGCAAGCAAACATGTAACAGATCTAGTTGCAAACGGTGTTTCAATGCTTAGAAATAAGGCCTAGGGATCATACTTTTGCTAGTGAACACTCTCATATAAATATCTTCTCTTCATGATACTACTCTGAACTACTCTCCGGTTAGACACTCTAATCCATGGTAGGGCTATAACAGCACACCTCAAAGTTTGCTTTCCACATCTAGATAACCCCACACTGTCACCTTGAGCACTAGATGGTTCCAACAAACACCACAATTTCATAGAGATATCCAACTCTAAATATAACTCATAACAAGTATCTGTAATCTCTAACCTAAGTGCCACCATGGTGTGCACGCTGTCACTTTCACACACATGGGGAGAGCAAAGATCTATTAAAGCACTTGAGTAGCAAGGTAGATCTACTTGATTACAAAGCTCATGATCACAATATGATCATGCATAGAGAGAGAGATGAACACATATCTACTGGTAGAACCCTTAGCCTCGAGGAAGATCTACTCCCTCATCATCATGGGAATCGACAACGGCGATGGAGATGGTGGTGGAGATCGATGGAGATGGCTCCAGGGGCACTTCCCCGTCCCGGCAGGGTGCCAAAACAGAGACTTTCTGTACCCCGAATCTCCCCTTCGGTGGTGGCGGCGCTGTGGAACTTTTCGTGGCTGGAGAGTGGATTATTTAGGGTTTTTGCATCGGGAGGCTTCTTATAGGTGAAGAGGCGAGGTCGGTGGCCAGCCAGGGGGCCCACACCATGCCCTGGCGCGGCCTAGGGCTACCTGCGCCAAGGGGGGTGTGGCCGCCCGGTGTCCCCCCTTCGTCTCTCCTTCGGACTCCATGTGTATTCCGGTAAAATATTGACTTTGGATTTTGTCCTGTCCAATTCCGAGGATATTCATTTTTGGCTTTTCTGGAACCAAAAACAGAAGAAAACAGGCAACTGGCACTATAACATCTTGTTAATAGGTTAGTTCCAGAAAATGTGTAAAAGTACTCCAGAGTGTGGACAAAACATAAGAAAGTAGATATAAAACAAGCATGGAACATCAAAATTATAGATACGTTTGCAACATATCGACATCCCCAAGCTTAACTCATGCTCGTCCTCGAGTAGGTAAGTGAAAAAAAAGAATAATTTTTGAAGTGACATGCACCATCACAATCTTGATCAAGGTATTTTGATAGCTGGGATCATAGTAGTTTAACACAGCATGAAAGATAAAGTTCTAACAATAAGACATAGCAACTATGGTGTAACATGAAAAGGCATAAACAAAAGATTCATGAATAACAATGCTTTGCAAGACGTTTGTTTGTTTCACATAAAGAAAACATAGCATAGTGGCATTCGACTTGTCCCTCATAGTGTAGCAAAACATAAATGCATAGGACACCTTCAAAGTTCATAAGGGTAACTAGATACACATAGTTTAAAAACAAGCAATATCAAAGTTATGCATCAATCAACAAGTTTTGGGACAATGCACATTAAACTAAGAATGACAACTATGCTCTCTTAATTGGTGCCTAAGGATAGAAGATGGAGACTCAACATAAAAGTAAAAGAAATGCCTTCATAGAAGGAAGCAAGGATTCAAGTCTCATAAAGAGCTTCCAAAAATTATGGTACTTATTAGCTTTCAGCTCTCATAGACCCTATCATAAGCATCTTTAAGTGATTAAGGTTAAACTGACACAACTAAGAGGATATGCTTGTCAAGTTAGAAGTTGAAATCTCATGCCCCTTGCTTACGAGTACCGAACCTCATGCTACTCAACTTCAGTCACAAGTAAGCTCTTGTCATTGTAAGTACATATGTATCATAGAGAACCGCCAATGGGGTACCCCTTGCCCCATGACACAGGAGCTATCCCATATCAAAATGACAAGGCAACAAACAATGAGCATCTCAGCGATCTTTTTATTTGCTATTTGCATAGGTTTTTATTGAGGATGCTTCATAGAGTGCTCATTATGGTTATGCTGCAAGTTTCCACCATGATTAGGCATGGCTTAGGCTAGCGGCCTAGGCGTTTCTCTAACACACATACAAACTCCATGATCTTACAAGTTTCCCTTTTATTTCACACCGCCGGGATCCATAAGCAAAAGAATCATGATATCAACAAAATATAAGTGCAATGTTGAAAGCGTTCCCCATGATACATGGTTCTGCTAACTTCAACTTATAAAGCGCAAGCATATACGCAAAAAATATGGACACAATGTTTCAAGATTATTAAGTGCAAGAAAGTAAAGTGTGCCATCAAGTTCGTGAGAGCTTTAATCATTAATTTTCACATAACAAGTTTAATTTGGAAGGTAGATAAAAACATGAATATACTTGGAATAGCAAATGCTAATAGGTAGGTATGGTGGACTCTTTGGAATAACTTGGTTTTATTTGGAGTTGGATGCATGAGTGGAACTCATACTTGGTTATGGAGGCTAGCAAAAGACTGGGAGCGACCAACTAAGAGAGCAATAATGGCCATAATCATGCAAAGTGACAAAACATCATTAATTAAAGCATAAAGTGATATACAAGTCGAAAACAAAAGGATCATAAAGGCTATGGTGACTTGTGATAGTCATAACATGGTGTGAGCATGCGTCAAGTCAACCCAAATAAAGCATCAAAGGAGAATACCACAATACTATGCTTTAATATGCTAAAACAACGCATGATTCTTTCAAGGCACATTAAGCAATCTCAATTGTTTATAACATGTCATGCTACATCAATAATCACTAAGCATAAAGCTAGAACAATACCGAGCATGGCATGATAAAGCATAGGCCATGGTCAAAAACAAACTCCTTTTATACCACTTAAGCATGAACTTTCCTACTCTTTTCCAATCCAGATCAACCTATTTGAAAGAACTCACAAAGATAATAATAAATAAAGATCAGTGAGCTTATCTCACAAATCTGAAAAGAAGAACTAAAAAGTTCTAAGATGAAAGCACAAGAAAACTAAGGCTAAACACAGTGCTAGCAAAAGAGAACACTCATAGAACAATAAGAGTGAAAACTAGAGTGTTCTAGGCAATGAATAACGGGGTGTGTCTCTCTCCAAAAGAAGTGTTGGGATCCAACCAACTTATTCAAGGAAACTAAGCAAACGAAAACTAAGAACGAAAACAAAGACGCTCCAAGAACAACACAACTATGCATGAAACAATAAAAATGAAGTGTTTGGAAGAAACGTGAGATTTTTATTGATGAAGGAGGGGGTGCCTTGGGCATCCCCAAGCTTTGAAGCTTGTACTTCTTGATGTTTATTGGGGTGACACGGGTGGCATCCCCAAGCTTGAGCTTCTTTCATTCTTCATCTCATTACATCATTCTTTCCCTACACCTGAAAATTTCCTTCATACACAACTTCACACAATCTTCATTAGCAACATTAGTGCACTCAAGATAATAAATCTTTTGGTTCAGTTTCAACACAAGTAAAACTTCCATTAAAACACAAGCCACTGTAGCACTTCATTTAAAAAGTTCAAATGATCAAAGAGAACTCGAAGAGAAAGAGATTAAGAGGCAAATGCAAATAATAGCAGAAATCTGTCAAAATAGACCAGCAGGTAAAAACCAATTTTTTATAGGACCTTATGTTGCTCAAATCGAAAAATGTTGAACTAACGAAAGTTGTATGACAACCTGGGCAGAAGCACAAAAAATTACAGCTCAAACCGACGTACAGAGATTTTTCAGAAATTTTTACAGTGAAGCACAAAAATCTGTTTTGGGACAACAACTTTCCCAAGCATTACTTCTCTCTCATTAGAGGTTACTCTTGGCACAAAAACCACACAAAAATGATAAGGAGAGGTTATTACTGAAGCAATAACTTCCAACACTCAACTAAAACTTTTGGGTTATCTCCAAATAAGTACTTTTATTTAACGCCTTTAAGTTAGGCATGATAGTTTGAGAAGATGCTCACATAAGAAATATGAATTTAGGTAAAAGAGAGCATCAAGAAGAAAATTCAAAGCACATTTAAGTCTAACCCACTTCATATGAATAGGAATCTTGTAAAGAAACAAGTCATGAAAACACAAAGCAACAAGCATAGGAAATCAAAACAAGTGCAACTTCAAGACTTTCAACATAAAGAGGGGAAACTTAATATTATTAAGATGCATAAAACCATGTTTCTCTCTCTCATAATAACTTTCAGTAGCATTATGAATAAAATTAACAATATAACTATCACGTAAAATATTCTTATCATGAGCCACGTGCATAAAATAATTATTACTCTCCCTATAAGCATAGTCATTCTTATTAATCATAGTGGGAGCAAATTCAACAAAATAGCTATCATTGTTATTCTCATCACCATAATCATCAAATATAGGAGGCATATTGTAGTCATAATTAATTTTCTCCTGAATAGTAGGTGGACTTAAAATATCATATTCATCATTGTAATCATCATATATTGGAGGTTTTGTATCATCATAAGCAATAGAATAGCTATCTTCCAAAGCTGGGGAATGATACGTTGCTAACGTATCCATAATTTTTGATGTTCCATGCTTGGTTTTTATCTAGTTTCTTATGTTTTGTTCCAACTTTGGTGTACTTTTTATACACTTCCTTGGACTAACCTATTAACAAGATGCCACAGTGCGAGCTGCCTATTTTTTGTTGTTTTTGGTTCCAGGAAAGTCAGAAAATGAATATTCTCGGAATTGGACGGGACAAAAGCCAAAGTCAGTTATTCACCGAGGAGGACACGGAGCCAGAATACGAGACGGAGGGGGACCAGAGGGCCGCCACACCACCTGGCCGCGCGGGCCAGGCCTGGCCACGCCAGGGGGTGGTGTGGCCGCCTAGGGCACCCCCTCGGCCTCCCGTTCCGACTATAAGATGCCTCCGATACAAAAACCCTAAGTACCCGATCCAAATTCCATGAAAGAGTCTATAGCCGCCGTCATCTCCATCCCTAGATCGGGAGGGATTTGAAGCTCTTCCCAGCACCCTGCCAGAGGAGAGAATTCACCCTGGAGGCCTTCTTAATCACCATGCAAGCCTCCGGTGTGATGCGTGAGTAGTTCATCCTTGGACTACGGGTCCATGTAGTAGCTAGATGGCTGGTTCTTCTCCTTTGTGTTGTCATGTTTAGATCTTGTGAGCTCCGTTCATGATCAAGATCATCTATTTGTAATTCTACATGTTGTGTTTACGGGGATTCGATGGATATTGAGATTCTATTTCAGATTGATTATTGATTCTATCATGTCTTTGGATCTTGCATGATTTCTGTTGTTAGTAGCTATCTTGTCCAAGTAGATGCTAGCAACTCCAAGAGTTATTATTTATGCTTGATAGTGGGTTCGTGCCTCTAGTAATCTAGGGATGTGACAGAAATCTCTAAGGTACTAGATGTGTTGTTGATACTAGGGAGAAAACAACAATCTTTTGTTCATAGAACAATCATATTGTTTACTTTACACGCAATGCATAATGCAATTATCTGTTGCTTGCAACTTAATACTAGAGGGGGTTCGAATGATAACCTGAAGGTGGATTATTAGTCATAGATGCAGTTGGATTACAGTCTATGTATAATGTTGTAATGCCCAATCAAGTCTCAAAGGAGTCAAGATGATTAGTATATGCATGTATACTTTCTTGATGTTTGTCAATTGCCCCGCTGTAATTTGTTCACCCAACATGTTATCTTTCTTAAGGAGAGTCACCACTAGTGAACTATGGACCCCGGTCCTTTCTTTTATCATCAATCTACAACTGTTTACTGTTTTCTGTTTATTTTCTGCAAGCTTTTACTTTCTTCCACACAATACGTTTAATCTTTTGTTTTCAGCAAAACCGGTGAGATTGACAACCTCACTGTAAGTTGGGGGCAAAGTTCTGTGGTTGTATTGTGCAGGATTCCAAATTGGCAACAACACCTTGGAGGTGTTTCCTTGCTCCTACTGGTTCTATAACCTTGGTTTCATAACTGAGGGAAAACTTGCTCTTGTGCTCATCATACCTTCCTCTTGGGGTTCCCCAACGAGCTCGATGTATTTTGGGCCATCAAGCTATTTTTCTGGCGCTGTTGCCGAGGAGTCAATGACATCTTCATAAGGGGATTCCCTCATAACCAATCTCTTTACTTTGTTTTATTTGTTTTGCTTAGTTTATTTTCTTGCTTTGTTTGCTTGTTTCTTTATCAAAAACACACAAAAAACTAGTTTTACTAGTTTGCTTTGTTTCTTAAAAACACACAAAAATTACTACTCTTGAAAACACTAAGTTGTGTGACTTCACTAGCACCAACAACAATTATTTCATGTGTACACCTATTGCTCGACCTGTTCCTGAAGCTACTTTCTTTGAAATAAAATCTGCTTCGCTCAATCTTGTTATGAGAGAACAATTTTCTGGTATTGGTAATGAAGATGATGATGCTCATCTAAATAACTTTGTTGAACTTTGTGTGATGCAAAAGCATAGGGATATAGATGGAGATATTATTAAGCTTAAATTGTTTCCTTTCTCTTTGAGAGGAAAAGCTAAAGAATGGTTGAATTCCTTAACTAGGAATAGTATTGATTCTTGGACTAAATGCAAAGATGATTTCATTGGAAAATACTATCCTCCTACTAATATTATATCTATGAGAAGTGAAATAATGAAATTTACAATCTGACAATGAACATGTTGCTCAAGCTTGGGAAAGAATGAAATCGTTGGTCAAGAATTGTCCCATTCATGGACTAACTGCTTGGATCATTATCCAAACCTTTTATGCATGATTGAACTATTATTCAAGAAATCTATTGGATTCTGCTGCTGGAGGTAACTTTATGACCATTACTTTGGGTGCTGCAACGAAGCTTTTGGATAATATGATGGTTAGGTATTCTGAATGGCATACTGAGAGAGGTCCACAAGGTAAGAAGGTAAATTCTGTTGAAGAAACCTCCTCCTTGAGTGATAAAATTGATGTTATTATGTCTATGCTTGTTAATGGGAAAGCTCATATTGATCCAAATCATGTTCCCTTAGCTTCTTTGGTTGCTCAAGAAGAGCAAGTTGATGTGAACTTTATAAAAAATAATAATTTTAGCAACAATGCCTACAGGAATAATTTTGGTAATAATAATTATAGGCCATATCCTCCCAACAATGGCAATGCTTATGGAAATTCCTACAACAATAATAGGAGTGCTCCCTCTAAACTTGAAGTTATGCTTAAAGATTTTATTAGCAAACAAATTGTTTTCAATAAAACTATTGAGGAAAAACTCTCTAATGCTGAAAGAAATATAGCATCATTGGCTGAAGCACAATCTTCTCTGAATAAAATGGCTGCTAAACCTGAAACTATTGAGAATCCCTTTGCTGTTACTAATGCCATACAAGTTAGAATTGATGAAAATGTTAGACTATTAGCTGAATTGCATGCTAAGTGGGAAAGAGAAGATAAAATTACTAGAAACATTTGTGTTTCTACTATCACTACCACTAGTGTTGAAGCTAGTAATATCTCTACTACTTTAGATGATAATTAAGTTCCTACAAATTTGATTTTGATCTTGATGGTTGCAACATCTCTGAAGTAATTAAGTTCCTACAAATGCTTGCTAAAAGTCCTAATGTTAGTGCTATGAATATGGCCTTTACAAAACACATTACTGATGCTCTCATAAAAATTAAAGAAGAAAAGATGAAACATCAAGCTTCTATTCCAATAAAACAAGAAGATGGTTGGGAACCCATTATTAATATGAAAGTGAATTACTTTGATTTCAAAGTTTTGTGTGATCTTGATAGTAGTGTTTCTATTATGCCTAGAAGGATTTATGATATGCTTGATTTGCCACCATTGGAAGATTGATATTTAAATTTCCCACTTGATGATAATGCTAAAAATAAACTCATGGAGAGTCTTAATGATGTTCTTATTATGGTTAACAATGCTTATGTCCCCGTTGATTTCTATGTTTTGGATGTTAAATGCAATGCTTCTTGTCATATTACTTTGGGAAGACCTTTTCTTAGAAGTGTTGGTGTCATTATTGATATGAAAGAAGGCACTATTAAATATCAACTCCCACTCAAGAAAGGTATAGAACACTTCCCTAAGAAGAGAGAGAAGATGCCTTTTGCCTCTCCTATGAAAACAAAATTTGCTCTTAATGCTTCCTCATTTGAGAACACTTGATGCTTTTCTTGCATCTTATGCCTAACTTACAGGCGTTAAAGAAAGTACTTATTGGGAGATAACCTAAAAGTTTTAGATGAGTCTTGGAAGTTATTACTTCAGTAATAACCGCTCCTTATCCTTTTTATTTGTTTTTTGTGCCAAGAGTAACCTCTAATGAGAGAGAAGTAATGCTTGGGAAAGTTGCTGTCCGGAAACAGATTTTTGTTCTTCACCGTAAAAAATCTTGTAAAATCTCTGTATGTCTTTTTGAGGCGTGAATTTTTGTGCTTCTGTCCTAGGTTGTTATCTAACTTTCGTTAGTTCAACACTTTTTGATTTGAGCAACAGAAGGTCTTCGAAAAATGTTGTCTTTACCTACTGGTCTGTTTTGACAGATTTCTGCCATTATTTGCATTTGCTTCTTGTTGGTTCCTTTTTGAGTTCTTTTGGGGAATTAAGCTTTTTGAGGGAAGTGCTACAGTACCTTGTGCTTTAATGGAAGTTTTATTGGTGTTGAAACTGAACCCATAGACTTATTATCTTGAGTGCACTAATATTGCTAATAAAGATTGTGTGAAGTTCTGTTTGAAAGAAAAATTTCAGGTGTATGGAAGGAATGATGTAATGAGATGAAGAATGGACTAAATCTCAAGCTTGGGTATGCCACGCGTGTCACCCCAAGAAATATCCAAGAAGTAAAAGCGTCAAAGCTTGGGGATGTCCAAGGCATCCCCTTCTTCATCAATAAAAATCCCAGGTTTCTTCCAAACACTTCATTTTTATTGTTTCATGCATCCCCTTCATTTTTATTATCTTGAGGGCACCCCCTCGGCCTCCCGTTCCGACTATAAGATGCCTCCGATACAAAAACCCTAAGTACCCGATCCAAATTCCATGAAAGAGTCTATAGCCGCCGTCATCTCCATCCCTAGATCGGGAGGGATTTGAAGCTCTTCCCGGCACCCTGCCAGAGGAGAGAATTCACCCTGGAGGCCTTCTTAATCACCATGCAAGCCTCCGGTGTGATGCGTGAGTAGTTCATCCTTGGACTACGGGTCCATGTAGTAGCTAGATGGCTGGTTCTTCTCCTTTGTGTTGTCATGTTTAGATCTTGTGAGCTCCGTTCATGATCAAGATCATCTATTTGTAATTCTACATGTTGTGTTTACGGGGATTCGATGGATATTGAGATTCTATTTCAGATTGATTATTGATTCTATCATGTCTTTGGATCTTGCATGCTTTCTGTTGTTAGTAGCTATCTTGGCCAAGTAGATGCTAGCAACTCCAAGAGTTAGTATTTATGCTCGATAGTGGGTTCATGCCTCTAGTAATCTAGGGAAGTGACAGAAATCTCTAAGGTACTAGATGTGTTGTTGCTACTAGGGAGAAAACAACAATCCTTTGTTCATAGAACAATCGTATTGTTTACTACACGCAATGCATAATGCAATTATCTGTTGCTTGCAACTTAATACTAGAGGGGTTCGGATGATAACCTGAAGGTGGATTATTAGTCATAGGTGTAGTTGGATTACGGTCTATGTATAATGTTGTAATGCCTAATCAAGTCTCAATGGAGTCAAGATGATTAGTATATACACGTATGCTTTCTCGATGTTTGTCAATTTACCCGCTGTAATTTGTTCACCCAACATGTTGTCTTTCTTAAGGAGAGCCACCACTAGTGAACTATGGACCCCGATCCTTTCTTTTATCATCAATCTACAACTGTTTACTGTTTTCTGTTTACATTCTACAAGCTTTTACTTTCTTCCACACAATATGTTTAATCCTTTGTTTTCAGCAAAACCGGTGAGATTGACAACCTCACTATAAGTTGGGGGCAAAGTTTTGTGGTTGTGTTGTGCAGGATTGCAAGTTGGCAACAACACCTTGGAGGTGTTTCCTTGCTCCTACTGGTTCGATAACCTTGGTTTCATAACTGAGGGAAAACTTGCTGCTGTGCTCATCATACCTTCCTCTTGGGGTTCCCCAATGAGCGCGATATATTTTGAGCCATCAGGGAACTAAAAAGATCATTTTCATAAAAACTAGCTTCCCCAAGATTAGAATTTTCCATAGCATTAGCAATAATGGTTGATGTCTACGCACTTCTATTCTTGTAGACAATTGTTGGGCCTCCAAGTGCAGAGGTTTGTAGAACAACAACAAGTTTTCCCTTAAGTGGATCACCCAAGGTTTATCGAACTCAGGGAGGAAGTGGTCAAAGGTATCCCCTCTCGAGCAACCCTACAATCAAGATACAAGAAGTCTCTTGTGTCCCCAACACACCCAATACACTTGTCAGGTGTATAGGTGCACTAGTTCGGCGAAGAGATAGTGAAATACATGTGGTATGGATAATTATAAGTGGTAACGGTGATAGAAAATAGCTTTGTGGCATGGAAAAGACTAAAAACAAACTGAAATAAAGATGGAAGCAAGCAAACATGTAACATATCTAATTGCAAACAGTGTATCGATGTTTAGAAACAAGGCCTAGGGATCATACTTTCACTAGTGAACACTCTCATATAAATATATTCTCTTCATGACACTACTCTTAACTACTCTCCGATTGAACACTCTAATCGATGGTAGGGCTATAACAGCACACCTCAAAGTAAGCCTTTCCCATCTAGAAAACCCCACACTGTCACCTTGAGTACTAGATGAGTCCAACAAACACCACAATTTCATAAATACATCCAACTCCAAATATAACTCATAACAAGTATTTGTAATCTCTAGCCTAAGTGCCACCATGGTGCGCACGCTGTCACTTTCACACACATGGGGAGAGCAGAGATTCATTAAAGCACTTGAGTAGCAAGGTAGATCTAATTGATTACAAAGGTCATGATCTTAATAAGATCATGCATAGAAATAGAGATGAACACATAGCTACCGGTAGAACCCTTAGCCTCGAGAGAGAACTACTCCCTCCTCATCATGGGAATCATCAACGGTGATGGAGATGGTGGTGGAGATCGATGGAGATGGCTCCGGGGGCACTTCCTCGTCCCGGCAGGGTGCCGGAACAGAGACTTTATGTCCCCCGAATCTCCCCTTCGGTGGCGGCAACGTTGCAGAACGTTTCATGGCTGGAGGCTTCTTATAGGCAAAAGGGCGATGTCGGAGGGTGGACTAGGGGCCCACACCACCTGGTGGCACGGCCAGGGGGACCTGCTCCACCACTATCCTGATAAACAAATGGTTGATGAACCTATTGTAGCAAATGTGAAATACTTTGTTGCTAAATATGAAAAAGAGGGACACACTATCCTTTGTAAGGATACCTCTGATATTGTTTCACATAGTAGTGTTATGAGAGCTAGTATTCCTGTGTTTTCTGTTAGAATAAGTGATCATCGCTATGATGGTACTTGTGATAGCTATATTGTTAAGTTTATGCATGATACTGAAAGCTACTATGAGAGAGGGAAAAGTGTTCTTATGCATCTCAATAATATCAAGTTTCCTCGTTTTATGCTAAAAGATTTTATGTTGCACTTCTTTTGCCTTCTTATGCAAGTTGCCTTTGGTTTCAATAACTTGTTTGTTTACAAAATCCCCTTGCATAGGAAGTGGGTTAGACTTAAATGTGTGTGTGTTTTTGCTTCTTAATGCTCTCTTTCACTTCAATTCATATCCCTATGAGAGGTTCTTCAAATTAATCATGCCCATCTTAATGGCTATAAAGAAAGAGCTTTATGGGAGACAACCCAATTTGTTTTTGCTTTTAGTTTGTTTTTGTTTCTTTGAGTCTTGGAAGTTATTACTTTGGTAATAACCGCTCCTTATCCGTTTTGTTTGGTTGTGTCAAGATCAACCTCTAATGAGAGAGAAGTAATATTTGGGGAAGTTGCTGTCCCGAAACAGATTTTTGTGCTTCACCGTAAAAATTCGTGAGAGATCTCTGTATGTCGGATTGAGCTGTAATTTTTGTGCTTATGCCCCAGGTTGTTATTTAACTTTTGTTAGTTTTGCACTTTTTGATTTGAGCAACAGAAGATTTTCGAAAAATTTGATCTTTACCTGCTGGTCTGTTTTGACAGATTTTGCCACTCTTGCATTTGCCTCTTCATTCGATTTCCTTTTTGAATTCTTTTTGGGTTTTCAGAAGGAGTTGCTGCAGTAGCTTATGTTTTGATGGTTTTCAGTTGAAGTTGGACTCAAAAGGTTTTATCACTTCACTTATACTAATATTGCTAATGAGAACTGTGTGAATTTTTGTGTGAAAGAAATTTCCAGGAAGTGGAGACAATGGTGTAATAAGGAAGAGAAGGGTTTTATGACTCAAGTAATAAGTGTATGAAGATGAAGATATTGATGATTCAAGTGGTGACTCCGGAAGAATCCACTAAATGCCAAATTCAGAGACCTGCAGAGTCCGTGTTCAAAAAGGTAACGATTCTGGTAAGAAAAGTTCCGCGAAAATGCAATACAACTATATTTTTGCAGTTTTCAGTCGATAAGGAAAGTTTCGAAGCGAAAAAGGGACGGAACCGGAGCCGGGGTGGCCCACACCACCCCATGGCGCGGGCCCTCCCCTGGTCGCGCCACCAGGTGGTGAGGCCACCCAGGACTCCGCCTCCGATTCGTTTTCTCCTAGTACCTTCCTTTTGATATGGAACTTCGTAATATATATAACCCCCCGAATCCCTCAAGGCTCGTATATCGTGTTTTTGTCGTGTTTTTGTTTCGATCTATTTCTTCTAGGACATACTCTTTGAAAGTTTAGAAGCACAATGGTGTCTGCCAAGGATAAAGGGAAGGAGCCTATGGAGGAAGACCTCCAAGACCCCGGGAAGGAGAAGGAGATCAAGAGTGAAGGTGAAGAGGAGCAAAGCCAACATCCACATACCGGCACTACCATTGCAAGCATTGGAGTGGTGGCAAACCCAGCCATTGGAGGGAAGCCTCCTCATCACCGTTCAGATCCTTGGTCACTTCCTTCACGCACAAGAATCCTTTCCATACCCTTATCCATGAGCATCAATACCAGAATATGCCCAAGGAGAAATTACCCTCCAATTGGGATTTGCCTTGTTCTAGCCATGCAAGAAAAGAAGACTTCAAGGAGGAAGAGTGGGGAAAGAATAGCAAGAGCTGGAATTCTCAACCCGACATGATCATGAGCTGCATTGAGCAAAACTCGCAGCTTATTCATAATCTCACCTTTGAGATTGAGGACTTGGGGAAACTTATTAGAGAGCTCATTGCGAGGATACCACCACCACCTAAGGAGTAATTTGTCATCAGGTTTGGCATCCCCTTGGTTTGTTCCAACCTTGGGGGAGTGCCACGGTATCATATCACTATCTTCTATCTTGTTACCTTATTAGTAGAGTCATATCATGATTAGAGGAGTTATTTTGTAGTATGGTTTGCATTATGGAAGTGTCCCCTCTCTCGTTAGATATGTATCCCTTGGTGTGAGTTTCCGTTATGGAAAACAAGATCCGAGTATGGATAAGAAGCAAATCGGCATAAGATGCCACATAAATAAACACATCCCGCCCACAGATCTCACGGATCCCCGTTCCCGGAATCTCTACACCGAGTGATCATTGCCAACATCATTTTTCTCCTCCACCCAGTATCCTTCTTGCGAATATACCTATTCATCTGAATCAAACAATTTATCGTGTGAGACCCTAGGGGTACTCAGCAAGTCTTTATGCCACTAAAGGGGACACAACTTGGGGTGACGCAATTGCAACAAAAGATAATAACTAACAAGTCTATAGATACTCGCTAACCATCCGCCTAACCAATGATAGATGGATGTCCGTTAAATAAGAACAACAGTTATAACAATATAATTAACAGGTCCATCCTCCTCCTCGCTTACCAACGAGGAAGCGGACGAACAACCCCCATCATCCGTTGGCAGTTTTATTAACCATTCCATGAGTATTGCGCTATTTACTAGTCAGGTACTTAGTCAATTTAAAAGCGGTACTTTAGTTAAACTTGTCTATGATCGAGAAACTGTGCTCCAAGTCGTCCATAACCGCGGACACGGCTTTCAGAAAGATTTACCCTGCAGGGGTGCACGAATAGCAACACACACTCGATCAACCTCGGAAAAACCAAATCAAAACCCAACGAGGCATTCACGACAAAGCGATCACAGGATTCAGTAATATTTCAGGGGCCACCCCAATAAGCTACCCGCAACGAAGTTGGCCGACTCCGAGACGGACCCAGGGTTTGCGACGACGGCTGTAAACGACTGGGAACCCGAAAATATGACTAGGCTTGTCGATACCGCGAAAATGTGGCGCGATCCAAAACAGTACAGGTGCTCCTCGCACAATCTTAAATAAAGCAGTATCATGGCATAAGTACAGGATAGTAGTAAAACCCCAAACTAATTGTGGCCCCAAGAAATAAGAATGAATCAAGCTCTGGCTCAGGGGGGTCCATAAGGCCTCCCGGATGTGGATAGTGCGAATAAACAAGGAACAGGAATCAAGTACTCGGGATCCTACGGGACACAAGTGAACATGAAAAAACAAATAGCAGATATTGCTCACCGGTGCCTCTTTCATTAGTTATCCCATTACTACTCAGGTTAAGTTGTTTAGGTACCTCGTTATTCATCAGACACTCACATACCCTACACATGCTTTTCTACGACTCGCATGGCTCAAACAACTCCTATAGTAATGGCTCATGGGATGGAGGAACAAGCTTCGGTGGGGTTTAAAAGTAACGGCTATGCAGTACTTGGGATTCAATTTAATGCCATCGCGACTCAATGATGCAAGAATAAGATAGAGGCAATAGGTACTATATGTATAAAAGATGTGGTAGTGCTTGCCTGGCAGCTCAGTTGAAGCGAGCGATGGATCTGGGTAGAACTCCTGTGATTCCTGGTAATTCTCCTGCTGGGCGTCTATTTGAAGAAGAACCAAACAAACAAGGGCCAACATAAATAAAGTGCACAAGCATATGAATTAAGATGCGACAAGCAAACAAGCATGCCATGATGAATGGTGCACAATTTCCATGGCAATAAAGTAGCATAGCAAAGCTGAGGTGTGGGGTTCAAGAATAAAGCAGTTTATTATTTATTTAGCCAAGTTTTATTGTCATAAACAGTTCAGATTTGTAATAATGACATGATGCATGTTTCAAATCAGAACAAGGAATGCATAGATAGAATGGGCTCGTCGCGCTGATCGATTTAGACATATTATTTGTCAAATTTGGAGTTATAGATTTAAAGTTATTAATTTATTAAGAAAAGGGCATTTATTTGTAATTTTCAACACCTCGAAATTTTAAAGTGGTCAAACAACATTTTGAATGGAATATTTGAATTCCTCACATTTTCTAATTCAAAAACATATATTATTTGTATTAATTGGATTTGTCAATTAAAAGTTATTATTTTCTGGACTTAAAACATATTTAACAATTTCTGAAATTATTTTTTTATTAACAGAAAAAGATCGCAGAACTTTTTGCACACATAGGCAGCTAGCCACAGCGGCTGACAGTGGGCCAACCGCTGACTCAGCACAGGTGGCGCGGTGAGATTGGCGCGAGGACTTTTGCCACCGCAGGGTGAGTTAGCCGGTGCGGCCGTCAGGTGGGACCGGTGTCCGGCGGGGCCACCGCGCGCGCGACCCAGCCAGGGCCTGCCACGCGGCCGATCCGGGGGGCGCGGGCGTGGAACACGGGTTTCCGGGGGGTCTTTTTGTGAAGATCCCACGGCCGCTGTCGTGTGGGGACAAGGGGACTGCAGAGTGAGGCGGGAGAAAAAGGGAGGGCGAAAATGCAAAACGACGGCGGCTGCTGCTGAAACTGAAAACGGATCTGAGAGGGAATCCGGAGAATCGGCTTGTCTTCGATCGACGAGGGGGCGTAAGGAAGCGGAATCTGAAGATTTCGTAAAAACGAAAGACGGAGATCTTGCGAAGATCTAGAACTTTGGCGAAGGAAGTATCTCTCAACGCACAACGTACGCGACGGAAAAACTCGACGAATAGAGCAGGTTCAGTTTTGACAAGAAACAGAAAAACGGAGACAAATTTGGATCCGACTTTGGCAGATGCTTCCTTCGGCTGTGGTGCATCAAATCGGGCGCCGTCTTTTCCTATAGGAAGCTGGGAGGTAGGCGAGTAGATCTCATGTTCAAAGTTTCGACTGGGGTGGAACTTAGGGGACAAGAGAAGAACGGGAAGATGGGACCTGGGTGTAAAACAAGTTGCAGCGGCGCAACGTCGCGTTCCAGGGCACGACGCAACGGCGAGCTAGCGAGCGCGAGGAAGACAGAGGGAGAGAGAGGGATGGCGAGGGAGAGGGTGGCCTCACCTTGGGGGGTGCCGGAGAGGTCGGGCTCGCAGGGGACGGCGGTAACCGCAACAAGCTGCGATGCCGCCGACTTTCTCCTCCTCCTCCTCCGCACGCACAGGAGCTGCGCCGGCGAGCCCTAGCGTACACCAGCCACGGCGGGGAAGAGGGATGGGGATGAAGGGTAGATGAGGGTTCGAGGTGGTGCGGTTGCTGCTGCTTTATGCTCAGCGAGGAAGGGACACGGGCACGGCATGCTCGCGGGCGATCACGTGGGCGAGAAGAGAAACAGGAGGGGAAGGAAAAGTGGCGTGCAGCTGGCGACGGTGTAGGCTGGGCTCAGGGTTTGCCAGGGCAAGGTTCAGCAAGGGCGATGGGGCTGCTGCGTTGCTGCAGTTGCACTTGGGCCAGGGTGTTTGGTTGGTCTAGAAAAGCAAACCGAAAAAAAAGAAAGAAGGAGGAGGCCTGCCATGCGTGGAGTGAAGCATGTGTGTGCTAGCCGATGGTTGTAAAGGTGTGGATAAAGATGAGGGTGTATGTCTGTAGAAGTGAGGTGACACACATAGATAGATGATTAGGTGTTGATCACATTTTATTTAAAAAAAAAGAGTTCAAAAGCCATTTAAACAAGAGAGAAAAACTCATAGGGGTGTGGTTATTTTATGTGACTAGGATAAAAGGCTTTATATTTCATGTGGCTAGGGTGTTGCATGCATGTGGAATATTTTGTGGAAACAAAATATACCTCATGTATGTGTGCCAAGACAAAGATCAAATTTAAAAGATGGCAAAACAAAACAAGATCTTAGGTGTGACCAAGTACACTCGGCAAAACGACAGGATTTGGGTATGATCCCATGTGTAGGTGAATAGAAGAAGGGTCCATACCAAAATAGATGTGGGCTTGATTTAAATACCAAGAAATAATGGCAAGGCCCAACACCCATATTTAGATGGTGGAAAAAGAATGATAACCAAAGGAAGTTGGCATGCAAAAAAAAAGTAGGTTGGAAGGAATTAAAGAGATATGCCCTCAACTCAATTTAGGCATTTAGCAATACATCAAGAACCAACTACAATATACATCAAGAGGCAAATACAGTTAATAATGCATATGAGGTAAGAACCAATGAAAAAGGGGTTTTATATGATGCTCAACTGCAATGTGGCATGATGACATGAGCATGATATAATTATGATGCAAAACATCAGAACAAGAACGAGCGGCGTAATCGGTAGGCGAAGGGATCAACTACATACACAAATGAGTATGTATGCAAGCCACATACAACAGTCCTCAGAGCCATTCCATCTAAAAGAAATAGAAATATTGCAACACCATACGGCAAGATTCAAATATCCTAGATAGAGATAATAATTTAGGATAGCTCCTCATACAACACACATCAGAGTATCAGGCGGAAGCGGAAAACAAGATCCGAGTACGGATAAGAAGCAAATCGGCATAAGATGCCACATAAATAAACACATCCCGTCCACAGATCTCACGGATCCCCGTTTCCGGAATCTCTACACCAAGTGATCGTTGCCAACATCATCTGTCTCCTCCACCTAGTATCCTTCTTGCGAATATAACTGTTCATCTGAATCAAACAATTTATCGTGTGAGACCCTAGGGGTACTCAGCAAGTCTTTATGCCACTAAAGGGGACACAACCTGGGGTGACGCAATTGCAGCAAAAGATAATAACTAACAAGTCTATAGATACTCGCTAACCATCCGCCTAACCAATGATAGACGGATGTCCGTTAAATAAGAACAACAGTTATAACAGTATAATTAACAGGTCCATCCTCCTCCTCGCTTACCAACGAGGAAGCGGACGAACAACCCCACCATCCGTTGGCAGTTTTATTAACCATTCCATGAGTATTGCTCTATTTACTAGTCAGGTACTTAGTCAATTTAAAAGCGGTACTTTAGTTAAACTTGTCTATGATCGAGAAACTGTGCTCCAAGTCGTCCATAACCGCGGACACGACTTTCAGAAAGATTTACCCTACAGGGGTGCATGAATAGCAACACACACTCGATCAACCTCAGAAAAACCAAATCAAAACCCAACGAGGCATTCACGACAAAGCGATCACAGGATTCAGTAATATTTCAGGGGGCCACCCCAATAAGCTACCCGCAACGAAGTTGGCCGACTCCGAGACGGACCCAGGGTTTGCGACGACGGCTGTAAACGACTGGGAACCCGAAAATATGAGTGGGCTTGTCGATACCGCGAAAACGTGGCGCGATCCAAAACAGTACAGGTGCTCCTCGCACAATCTTAAATAAAGCAGTATCATGGCATAAGTACAGGATAGTAGTAAAGCCCCAAACTAATTGTGGCTCCAAGAAATAAGAATGAATCAAGCTCTGGCTCAGGGGGGTCCATAAGGCCTCCCGGATGTGGATAGTGCGAATAAACAAGGAATAGGAATCAAGTACTCGGGGTCCTACGGGACACAAGTGAGCATGAAAAACCAAATAGCAGATATTGCTCACCGGTGCCTCTTTCATTAGTTATCCCATTACTACTCAGGTTAAGTTGTTTAGGTACCTCGTTATTCATCAGACACTCACATACCCTACACATGCTTTTCTACGACTCGCATGGCTCAAACAACTCCTGCAGTAATGGCTCATGGGATGGAGGAACAAGCTTCGGTGGGGTTTAAAAGTAACGGCTATGCAGTACTTGGGATTCAATTTAATGCCATCGCGACTCAATGATGCAAGAATAAGATAGAGGCAATACGTACTATATGTATGCAAGCATGTGGTAGTGCTTGCCTGGCAGCTCAGTTGATGCGAGAGATGGATCTGGGTAGAACTCCTGTGATTCCTGGTAATTCTCCTGCTGGGCGTCTATTCGAAGAAGAACCAAACAAACAAGGGCCAACATAAATAAAGTGCACAAGCATATGAATTAAGATGCGACAAGCAAACAAGCATGCCATGATGAATGGTGCACAATTTCCATGGCAATAAAGTAGCATAGCAAAGCTGAGGTGTGGGGTTCAAGAATAAAGCAGTTTATTATTTATTTAGCCAAGTTTTATTGTCATAAACAGTTCAGATTTAAAAGATGGCAAAACAGAACAAGATCTTAGGTGTGACCAAGTACACTCGGCAAAACGTCAGGATTTGGGTATGATCCCATGTGTAGGTGAATAGAAGAAGGGTCCATACCAAAATAGATGTGGGCTTGATTTAAATACCAAGAAATAATGGTAAGGCCCAACACCCATATTTAGATGGTGGAAAAAGAATGATAACCAAAGGAAGTTGGCATCCAAAAAAAAAGTAGGTTGGAAGGAATTAAAGAGATATGCCCTCAACTCAATTTAAGCATTTAGCAATACATCAAGAACCAACTACAATATACATCAAGAGGCAAATACAGCTAATAATGCATATGAGGTAAGAACCAATGAAAAAGGGGTTTTATATGATGCTCAACTGCAATGTGGCATGATGACATGAGCATGATATAATTATGATGCAACAATTGTATATAGGAAGTAGCCAATATATTACTAGACCAAGTAGCATTACAATTGTTAGACAATTGGGGTGCTACAATTCTCCCCCACTAAACAGGAATCTCGCCCCGAGATTCTAGGAAGAAGAATAAGACTCAAAGAGGGTAGGATACTTGGCACAGAGTTCATCTTCACGTTCCCAAGTGGCTTCATCAACGGAATGGTGCGACCACTGCACCTTGCAGAACTTGATGGACTTGTTGCGGGTCCTTCTTTCTGCGACTTCAAGAATTTTTATGGGGTGTTCTTGATAAGACAGATCTTCTTGGAGATTGATGAGTTCATGGTCCATGCTCCTGCCAGGATCCTTGAAGCACTTCTTGAGTTGAGAGATGTGGAAAACATCATGGACCTTGAGTTGTTCAGGGAGCTCAAGAGCATAAGCAACTTCTCCTCTTCTTCCACGAATTTTGAAAGGACCGATGTATCTAGGAGCCAACTTTCCTTTGATACCAAAACGGTGCGTGCCTCTCATGGGAGTGACACGAAGGTAAACGAGATCACCAGGGACATACTCCATGTCCGTGTGCTTCCTGTCATAATTTCTCTTCTGGCGACTTTGAGCAATCTTCAGATTTTCGAGAATGATGTGAACTTTCTCCTCCACTTGAGTTACAATGTCGGGGCCAAACAATATTATTTCACCTGCGCCCGACCAACCAATCGGAGTTCTACATTTGCGACCATAGAGAGCCTCAAATGGTGCCATCTTCAGACTTTTCTGGAAGCTGTTGTTGTAAGAGAATTCAGCATAAGGGAGGCATTCTTCCCACTTCATGCCGAAAGAGATAACGCAAGCACGGAGCATATCTTCCAGAATCTAATTGATCCTTTCAACTTGTCCTTGCGATTGAGGGTGGTAAGCTGTACTGAAGTTTGCACACTTTCCCCGCATCCTCACGATCAACAAAACCTTCTGGTTTCATCATATACAATTCATCATCAATGTGTCCATTGAGGAATGTGGTTTTGACATCCATCTACCATATCTCATAATCGAAATGGGTAGCAATTGCTAGAAAAATCTGGATAGATTTTAGCATCGCTACGGGAGAGTGATACGTCCATTTTGCATCACTATTCTATGTCATAATTCACTGTTATTCATTAATATATTTCATATTAAGAGATGATACTTATGTTATTTCATCTGTTTTTGCATGGTTGATGACTTTTGGAGCATGGACCGCTGCATTTAGGATTCTGATGGAAAAGGGGCTGTTTGGAGGCAAAATTCGCGAAGATTGAAAAATCCGGGAAAATACATGGAAAATCCTATTTTTCCAGAAGATGAAGAAAGCCAGAAGGGGTGCTGGAGATGGGTCACAGGGGGCCCACACCACCCCCTAGCGTGGGCCACCCTAGGTCGCGCCACCAGGTGGTGTGGCCACTCTGGTCCACCCCTGTCTCTCCCCTCTGGCTTATATTATCCTCCCGAAACCCTAAGACTCAGGGAGCGACCACAGAAAGATTCCACCGCCTCTGCGGGGCGGAAAACACCGAGAGAGAGAGATCTCTCTGGCAGACAGAATTCTACCGGGGGAATTCCTTCCTAGAGAGAGGAGATCGTCACCATCAACACCACCATCAAGCTGGACTTCATCGGGATCATCATCATCATCACCACCACCATCATCACCATCAGCACCCTCATCACCATCTGCATATTGCTGTAACAGTTGCGTTGAATCTTGCATAGTTCTTAGGGGAAACTTTCCCGGTGTTGATTACTCTTTGTAGTTGATGCTATTGAGTGAACCATTGAATTATTATTTATGTTCAGATTGTTATACATCATCATTACATCTCTGATCATGATCCATATGATGTCTTGTGAGTAGTTCGTTTTGTTCTTGAGGACATGGGAGAACTCATGTTTTTAGTAGTGGAATTGTGTTGAGAAATATTTCAATAGTTTGATATTTAAGTTGTGGTGTACTTCTTCTAGTGGTGTCATGTGAACGTCGACTACATGACCCTTCACCTTTATGGGCCTAGGGGAATGCATTGTGTATTTTGCTACTAATCGTAGGTGTTGCTGGAGTGATAGAAACCTGAACCCCCGTTAGGAAACCATTGCACAAGGGACGTAAGGGTCTTAGAGTTTAAAGTTGTGGTTAGGTTTCTACCTTAATTACTTTCTTGTACTTACGGATGTTTGCAAGGGGTATAATCACAAGTATGTATTAGTCTTGGATGGGGCGGTACATTAGCACAGGTTCACCCACACAACACTTAGCAAGCTAAAGAAGATTAATCGACTATATGAAGCGAAAGCACTTGACAGTCTTCCCATGTGTCCTCGAGAATGTTTGGTCATCTATAGAAATACTACCGGCTTGTCCTTTGCTGCATAAAGGATTGGGCCACTTGCTGCATTTATTTCCACTGTCTTTTATTTACTCGTATTTTGTTTACTTGCTTTATCGAAAACCCCTAAAAATCCGTTTGCTAAGTATTTGCAGAGAATTCCTGATCCATACCACTAGCCAGCACCTTCTGCTCCTTGTTGGGTTCGACACTCTTACTTATCGAAAATACCGCGATACACCCCCTATACTTGTGGGTCATCATGCATCAATCAACAAGTCTTGGGACAATGCACACAGAACTAAGAATAGCCACTATGCTCTCAAAGTAGGTGCATAAAGATAGAAGGTGGAGACTCAATATAATGATGGAAGAAAGTCCTTCATATAAGGAAGCAGGGATTCAAGTCTCATAAAGAGCTTCCACAAATTATGGTACTTATTAGCTTTCAGCTCTCATTGCCCCTATCATAAGCATATTGAAGTGATTAAGGTTAAAGTGAACAAACTATGGTGTACATGCTTGATGAAGTATAAGTTAGAAATCTCATGTCCCTTGTATACGAGGGCCGCTCCTCATGCTACTCAAGTTTAGTCACCGGTAAGTTCTTGTCATCGTAAGTACATGTGTATCATAGAGAACCGCCAACGGGGTACCCCTTTCCCGATGATACTCAAGAATCCCCATATCAAAATGACAAGGCCAGCAGACAACGAGCATCTCAGCAATCTTCTTATTTACCATGGTAATATGGTGCTTTTTTCTCTCTTTCCTCTTTTCATAATCTCTTTTTTTTCTTTTTCTCTTTTTTTTCTCAATATAGGACTCTTTTTTTATAAGAAGAATGCTTCATAGACAGCTCATTATGGTTACGCTGCAGGTTTCCACCATGTCAGCATGGATTAGAACAGCAGCCCAGGCATTTTTTCTAACACATATACATAACTCCATGGACTTACAAGCTCCCCTTTCATTTCACACCGATGACATCCATATACAAAAGAGCATGATATCAACTAGGTACAAGTACCAAGTGCAATGTTGAAAGCGTTCCCCATGAAAGCATGGTTCTGCTAATTCCCAACAAATAAGTGCAAGCATATACAGCATAGACGACACAATGGTTCAAGTTTATTAAGGGCAAGAAAAGTAAAGTGTGCCATCAAGTTCGTGAGAGCTTTAATCACTAGTTTTCTCATAACAAGTTTAATTTGGAAGGTAAACAAAAGCATGAATATACTTGGAATAGCATAAGCTAGTAGGTAGGTATGGTGAACTCTTTGGAATAACTTGGTTTAGGGAGTTGGATGCATGAGTGGAACTCATACTTTGTTGTGGAGGCTAGCAAAAGACTGGGAGCGACAAACTAAGAGAGCAATAATGGCCATAATCATGAAGAGCGAGAAAACATCATTGATCAAAGCATAAAGTGATACTGCAAGTTAAAAACTAAAGGATCATAAAGGCTATGGTGACTTGAGATAGTCATAACATGGTGTGAGCATGCGCCAAGTCAACCCAAATAAAGCATCAAAGGAGAGTAGCACTATACTATGCTTTAATATGCTAAAACAACGCATGATTCATCCAAGGCACATTAAGCAATATCAATTGTTTATAACAGGTCATGCTACAACAAATAATACTAAGCATAAAGCCAAAACAATATCAAGCATGGCATGACAAAGCATAGGCCACAGTAAAAAACAAGCTCTTTTTACCACTTAAGCATGAGCTTTCCTACTCTTTTCCAAACCAAACCAAACTATTTGAAAACCAATGTATGAAAGTGGGTGTCCAACCAATTTATTCAGCAAGCTAAGCAAACAAAAGCAAACCAAAAACCAAAACGAAAACGAAAAATAAGACGCTCCAAGAACAACACAATTGTGTATGAAACAATAAAAATGAAGTGTTTGGAAGAAACCTGGGATTTTAATTGATAAAGAGGGGGATGCCTTGGGCATCCCCAAGCTTTGATGCTTGTACTTCTTGGGGTGACACGCGTGGCATCCCCAAGCTTGAGCTTTAGTCCATCTTTCATCTCATTACTCATTCCTTTCATACACCTGAAATTTTTCCTTCATACAAAACTTCACACAATCTTTATTAGCAACATTAGTGCGCTCAAGATAATAAATCTTCAGGTTCAGTTTTAACACCAAATAAACTTCTATTAAAACACTAGCTAATGTAGAACTTCCCTCAAAAATCTCAATTCCTCAAAAGAACTCGAAAAGGAACCAACAAGAAGCAAATGCAAATAATGGCAGAAATCTGTCAAAATAGACCAGCAGGTAAAGACGAATTTTTTCGAAGACCTTCTGTTGCTCAAATCGAAAAGTGTTGAACTAACGAAAGTAATATAACAAACTGGGGCAGAAACACAAAAATTCACACCTCAAAACGACGTACATAGATTTTACATGAATTTTTACGGTGAAGCACATAAATCTGTTTCGGGACAGCAACTTTCCCAATCATTACTTCTCTCTCATTAGAGGTTACTCTTGGCGCAAAAAAGCAAATAAAAAGGATAAGGAGCGGTTATTACATAGGTAATAACTTCCAAGACTTAACTAAAACTTTTGGGTTTTCTCCCAATAAGTACTTTTCTTTAACGCCTTTAAGTTAGGCATGATAGTTTGAGAAGATGCTCACATAAGAAATACGAATTGAAGTAAAAGAGAGCATCAAGAAGCAAATTCAAAGCACATTTAAGTCTAACCCACTTCCTATGCATAGGAATCTTGTAAAGAAACAAGTCATGAAAGCACAAAGCAACAAGCATAGTAAAGCAAAACAAGTGCAACTTTCAAGACTTTCAACGTAAAGAGGGGAAACTTAATATTATTTAGATTCATAAGACCATGTTTCCCTCTCTCATAATAACTTTCAGTAGCATCATGAATAAAATTAACAATATAACTATCACATAAGACATTCTTATCATGAGCCACATGCATATAATAATTATTACTCTCCACATAAGCATAGTCATTCTTATTAATTATAGTGGGAGCAAATTCAACAAAATAGCTATCATTATTATTCTCATCACCATAATCATCAAATATAGGAGGCATATTGTAATCATAATTAATTTTCTCCTCAATAGTAGTTGGACTGAAAATATCATACTCATCATTGTAATCATCATATATTGGAGGTTTGGTATCATCATAAGCAATAGAATAGCTATCTTCCATAGCTGGGGAACTAAAAAGATCATTTTCATAAATACTAGCTTCCCCAAGCTTAGACTTTTCCATAGCATTAGCAATAATGGTGTCCAAAGAATTCATACTAACAACATTGCTATTAGCATGCAAATAAAGTTCCATAGGTTTTTTAATTTTCTCTTCAAACACTTAATGTCCTAACTCAAGATAAATACTATAAAGCTCTCTAATTTTGTTGTTGTTTTCCATTAAGCCTAACTAGTGAAAACAAGAAACAAAAAGGCAAAATTGCAGAATCTAAAGAAAATAACTTCGAGCACTCACACCAGAGGATGTGAGTACCTTTTACCTTACCTCCCGGGCAACGGCGCCAGAAAATAGGCGTTTGCCGTGGGAGGTTCTTCTTCTTTAATCCTCTGATGTGAATACCTTTTACCTTTCCTCCCCGGCAATGGCGCCAGAAAATAGCTTGCTGGCGCATGGTTGACGTGGGAGCTTCTTCTTCTTCAGTCCCCGGCAACGGCGCCAGAAAATAGCTTGTTGTCTACGCACTTCTATTCTTGTAGACAGTTGTTGGGCCTCCAAGTGCAGAGGTTTGTAGAATAACAGCAAGTTTTCCCTTAAGTGGATCACCCAAGGTTTATCGAACTCAGGGAGGAAGTGGTCAAAGGTATCCCCTCTCAAGCAACCCTGCAATCAAGATACAAGAAGTCTCTTGGGTCCCCAACACACCCAATACACTTTTCAGGTGTATAGCTGCACTAGTTCGGCAAAGAGATAGTGAAATACAAGTGGTATAGATAATTATAAGTGGTAACGGTGATAGAAGATAACTTGATGGCGTGGAAGATACTAAAAGCAAACTGAAATAAAGATGGGAGCAAGCAAACATGTAACAGATCTAATTGCAAATGGCGTATCAATGCTTAGAAACAAGGCCTAGGGATCATACTTTCACTAATGAACACTCTCATATAAATAGCTTCTGTTTATGATACTACTCTTAACTACTCTCCGGTTGGACACTCTAATCGATGGTAGGGCTATAACAGCACACCTCAAAGTAAGCCTTTCCCATCTAGAAAACCCCACACTGTCACCTTGAGTACTAGATAGGTCCAACAAACACCACAATTTCATAAAGACATCCAACTGCAAATATAACTCATAACAAGTATTTGTAATATCTAGCCTAAGTGCCACCATGGTGAGCACACTGTCACTTTCACACACATGGGGAGAGCAGAGATTCATTAAAGCACTTGAGTAGCAGAGTAGATCTATAGATTACAAGCTCATGATCTCAATAAGATCATGCTTAGAGAGAGGGTTGAACACATAGCTACCGGTAGAACCCTTAGCCTCGAGAGAGAACTGCTCCCTCCTCATCATGGGAATCAACAACGGTGATGGAGATGGTGGTGGAGATTGATGGAGATAGCTCCGGGGGCACTTCCCTGTCCTGGCAGGGTGCCGGAATAGAGACTTTCTGTCCCCCGAATGTCCCCTTCGGTGGCGGCGGCACTGCGGAACTTTTCGTGGATTTCTGATTGATGATCTAGGGTTTATGCCTCGGGAGGCTTCTTATATGCCAGAGGGCAAGGTCGGTGGGCGGCCAGGGGGGCACACCATGCCCTGGCGCGACCTGGGGTGGTGTGGCCACCCTATGGCCCCTCTCTGACTCTCCTTCTGGCTCCGTCAGTCTTCTGGGAAAATATCAACTTTGGCTTTTGTCCGGACCAATTCCGAGAATATTGATTTTCTGACTTTCCTGGAACCAAAAACAGCAGAAAACATGCAACTGGCACTGTGGCACTAGTTAATAGGTTAGTCCAAGAAATCATATAAAAAGTACTCCAAAGTGTGGACAAAACACAAGAAAGTAGATAAAACCAAGCATGGAACATCAGAAATTATAGATACATTTGCAATGTATCAATGGTGTCCAAAGAATTCATACTAACAACATTGCTATTAGCATGCAAATAAAGTTCCATAGGTTTTTTAATTTTCTCTTCAAACACTTCATGTCCTAAAACAAGATAAATACTATAAAGGTCTCTAATTTTTTTTGTTATTTTCCATTAAGCCTAACTAGTGAAAACAAGAAACAAAAAGACAAATTTTCAGAATCTAAAGGAAATAACTTCGAGCACTCACACCGGAGGATGTGAGTACCTTTTACCTTACCTCCCCGGCAACGGCGCCAGAAAATAGCTTGATGTCTACGTACTTTTATTCTTGTAGACAGTTGTTGGGCCTCCAAATGCAGAGGTCTGTAGAACAGCAACAAGTTTCCCTTAAGTGGATTACCCAAGGTTTATCGATCTCAGGGAGGAAGTGGTCAAAGGTATCCCTCTCAAGCAAACGTGCAATCAAAATACAAGAAGTCTCTTGTGTCCCCAACACACCCAATACACTTGTCAGGTGTATAGGTGCACTAGTTCGGCGAAGAGATAGTGAAATACAAGTGGTATAGATATAAGACAACGGTGCCAGAAAATAGCTTGATGGCGTGGAAGAGACTAAAGGCAAACTGAAATAAAGATGGAAGCAAGCAAACATGTAACATATCTAGTTGCAAACGGTGTTTCAATGCTTAGAAACAAGTCCTAGGGATCATACTTTCGCTAGTGATCACTCTCATATAAATATCTTCTCTTCGTGATACTACTCTGAACTACTCTCCGGTTGGACACTAATCCATGGTATGGCTATAACATCACACCGTAAAGTTCAGTTTCCACATCTAGATAACCCCACACTGTCACCTTGAGCATTAGATGGTTCCAACAAACACCACAATTTCATAGAGACATCCAACTCCAAATATAACTCATAACAAGTATTTCTAATCTCTAGCCTAAGTGCCACCATGGTGTGCACGCTATCACTTTCACACACATGGGTAGAGCAAAGATCTATTAAAGCACTTGAGTAGCAAGGTAGATCTACTTGATCACAAGCTTATGATCACAATATGATCATGCATAGAGAGAGAGAGAGATGAACACATAGCTACCGATAGAACCCTTAGCCTCGAGGAAGATCCACTCCCTCATCATCATGAGAATCAACAATGGCGATGGAGATGGTGGTGGAGATCGATGGAGATGGCTCCGGGGGCACTTTCCTGTCCCGACAGGGTGCCAAAACAGAGACTTTCTGTCCCCTGAATCTCCCCTTCGATGGCAGCGGTGCTGTGGAACTTTTCGTGGCTAGAGGCTGGATTATTTAGGGTTTTTGCATCGGGAGGCTTCTTATAGGCGAAGAGGCGAGGTCGGTGGCCGGCCAGGGTCCTACACCATGCCCTGGCACGGTGATGACCCACAAGTATAAGGGGTGTATCATAGTATTTTCGAGGGAAGTGAAACTCAATTTATTGATTCGACACAAGGGGAGCCAAAGAATATTTATAAGCCTTAACAACTGAGTTGTCAATTCAGCTGCACCTAGGAACAATCTTGCTCACAACAGTGTATCAGTAGCAACAGTTTTGTAATAGCAATAGTAAAGTAACAACAGGTAAAAGTAAAGACAGTAGTAACAATTGCAGTAAACTGTAGGATTAAAGAGCGGTAGGCATAGGGATGGATGGACGGGCGTTGCATGGACAAGACAATTCATATAGCAATCAGAACATAGGGCATTTGCAGATAAATAAGATAAAGCATCCAAGTACTAAATAATCATACGCATGTGTTCCATATAGAGTTATACGTGCTCCCAATGAGAACTTGCACAACATCTTTTGTCCCGCCAACCCGTTTGCAGCGGGGCCTCAAGGGAACTACTGGCAATTAAGGTGCTCCTTTTAATAGAGCACCGGAGCAAAGCATTAACACTCCGTGAACACATGTGATCCTCACATCAAAGCCATTCCCTCCGGTTATCCTGATTTCTGTCACTTTGGGGCCTTTGGTTCCGAACAACAACGTGTGCATACAACTTGCAGGTAAGACCATAAACAATACTATCATAATGAATCAATAACATGTTAAGATCTGAAATCATGGCACTCGGGCCCTAGTGACAAGCATTAAGCATAACAAGTCGCAACAAAGTCAAAAAGCACTAATAGTAGATACTAGGCACCATGCCCTAACAATCTGATGCCATTACATGAACGATCTCATCCAATCCCTACCATCCCCATAGCCTACAGCGGGGGATTACTCACTCATAGATGGGGGAAACATGGATGGTTTATGGAGAAGCGATGGTGATGATGATGGCGATGATCTCCTCCAATTCCCCGTCCCAGCAGGGTGCCACAACGGAGTTTCTGGTTCCGAATCGCGGAATCTGGTGGTGGCGGCGCAGTGGAACTCTCTCTCGAAAAACATCGACCCCCCTGGGTTTTTAGGTCGGGAGGTAACTTATAGGCAAAGAGGGAGACCGAGGGGGTGCCTAGGGCGGCCAGACCACCCCCTGGCGCGGCCAGGACTAGACTGCGCGACCAGGTGGTGTGGCCAAGCCCCATCCCCACTCCGTCTCGTATTCTGGCTCCTTGAGTCTTCTGGTGAAATAGGATTTTTGGCATATTTTCCGGTATTTTTCGTGATAGATTTCTGCACAAAAACTAGACACCAAGGCAATTCTGCTGAAAACAACGTTAGTCCGTGTTACTTGCATCCAATTCACACATGTTTAGATGAAAACCAATAGCAAAAGTGTTCGGGAAAGTAGATACGTTTTGGATGTATCAACTCCCCCCAAGCTTAGCTTATTGCTTCTCCTCAAGCAATTCAGTTGAAAACTGAGTGCGATAAAAGAAACTTTCACGAACACATTTGCTTCATAAGATGTATATATTCTCAGCATATGATCAACTACTCAGGCAATTCATAATAAGGAGTATGCAACTAAGTTTACTTAATAGTCATTGCAAGCTATGAAGAGATTCCAACTCAAAAATAGTAAGTAACATGAAGCATAAACATAAGCAACATTGCAATGCTCATAAAAAGGTATGATAGAGTGGCATCTCGCTTGCCTTTGATTGTAGAGCAAACATAAATGCCAAGGCACCTCTGAAGTTCAAGTGAAGACTAGAAGTAAAGATATCAAAGATACAAGCATCAAAGTCATAACACAAATAATCAAGTTTTGAGACAAGCATATTGCACTAAGAATGACAACTATGCTCTCAAGCAAGTGCTCATAGAATATGTGGAGACTCAACAAAGAAATGAAAAGGTTTTGAATAGTTAGAAAGGCTTCCAAATGCTGAAAGTATGGTACTCGTTAGCTTTAAGCTCTCATTGCCCCTATCATAAGCATCTTTAAATGGTTAAGGTTAAAGTGACACAACTAAGAGGATATGCTTCACAAGTTATAAGCTAAAATCTCATGCCCCTTGTAACTACCTCGGTGAATTATGCTCTTAGTTAATGTCTAGATGAACGAAAGTGGTTAAAATAGTACGGTGGGGCCCAGGGCCACTCACGGTAGACCTTTTGGCCGTCCTAACCACTTTCAGACAACGGGACAAGAACGAGCGGCGTAATCGGCAGGCGAAGGGATCAACTACATACACAAATGTGTATGTATGCAAACCACATACAACAGTCCTTAGAGCCATTCCATCTAAAAGAAATAGAAATATTGCAACGCCATACGGCAGGATCCAAATGTCCTAGATAGATATAATAATTTAGGATAGCTCCTCATACATCAAACATCAAAGTATCAGGCGGAAGCGAAAAACAAGATCCGAGTACGGAGAAGAAGCAAATTGGCATAAGATGCCCCATAAATAAACACATCCCGCCCACAGATCTCACGGATCCCCGTTCCCGGAATCTCTACACCGAATGATCGTTGCCAACATCATCTGTCTCCTCCACCCAGTATCCATCTTGCGGGTACACCTGTTCATCTGAATCAAACAATTTATCGTGTGAGACCCTAGGGGTACTCAGCAAGTCTTTATGCCGCTAAAGGGGACACAACCTGGGATGACGCAATTGCAGCAAAAGATAATACCTAACAATTCTACAGATACTCGCTAACCTTCCGCCTAACCAATGATAGACGGAAGTCCGGGAATTAAGAACAACAGTTATAACAGTATAATTAACAGGTCCATCCTCATCCTCGCTTACCAACGAGTAAGCGGACGAACAACCCCCATCATCCGTTGGCAATTTTATTAACCATTCCATGAGTATTGCACTATTTACTAGTCAAGTACCTAGTCAATTTGAAAGCGGTACTTTAGTTATACTTGTCTATGATCGAGAAACTGTGCTCCAAGTCGTCCATAACCGCGGACACGGCTTTCAGAAAGATTTACCCTGCAGGGGTGCATGAATAGCAACACACACTCGATCAACCTTGGAAAAACCAAATCAAAACCCGACGAGGCATTCACGACAAAGCAATCACAGGATTAAGAAATATTTCAGGGGGCCACCCCATTAAGCTACCCGCAACAAAGTTGGCCGGCTCCGAGACGGACCCAAGGTTTGCGTCAATGGCTGTAAACGACTGGGAACCCGAAAATGTGACTGGGCTTGTCGATACCGCGAAAACACTCCGCAATTCTTAAACAGTACAGGTGCGCCTCGCACAATCTTAATAAAACAGTAACATGGCATAAGTACAGGATAGTAATAAAGCCCCAAACTACTTTGTGGCCCCAAGAAATAAGAATGAATCAAGCTCTGGCTCGGGGGGTCCATAAGGCCTCCCGGATGTGGATAGTGCGAAATAGTCAAGGAACAGGAATCAAGTACTCGGGGTCCTACGGGACACAAGTGAGCATGAAAAACCAAATAGCAGATATTGCTCACCGGTGCCTCTTTCATTAGTTATCCCATTACTACTCAGGTTAAGTTGTTTAGGTACCTCGTTATTCATCAGACACTTACATACCCTACACATGCTTTTCTACGACTCGCATGGCTCAAACAACTCCTGTAGTAATGGCTCATGGGATGGAGGAACAAGCTTCGGTGGGTTTAAAAGTAAAGGCTATGCAGTACTTGGGATTCAATTTAATGCAATCGCGACTCAATGATGCAAGAATTAGATAGAGGCAATAGGTACTATATGTATGCAAGCATGTGGTAGTGCTTGCCTGGCAGCTCAGTTGAAGCGAGAGATGGATCTGGGTAATACTCCTGTGATTCCTGGTAATTCTCCTACTGGGCGTCTATTCGAAGAAGAACCAAACAAACAAGGGCCAACATAAATAAAGTGCACAAGCATATGAATTAAAATGCAACAAGCAACCAAGCATGCCCTGATGAATGATGCACAAATTACATGGCATTAAAGTAGCATGGCAAAGGTGAGGTGTGGATACAAGAAATAAAGCATTATATTATTTATTTAACCAAGTTTTATTGTCATAAACAGTTCAGATTTTTATTAACAACATGATGCATGCTTCAATTCAGAACAAGTACTGCATAGATAGAACGGGCTCATCGCGCTGATCGATTTAGACATATTATTTGTCAATTTGGAGTTATAAAACAAAAGTTATTAATTAATTAAGGAAAAGGGCATTTTATTGTAATTCTAATCATCTCGAAAATTTAAATTGTTCAAAACATATTTTGAAGGGCATATTTGAATTCCTCACATTTTTCTGATTCCAAAACATATATTATATGTATTATTTGGATTTGTATTTTAAAAATTATTTAAATCTGATTTGAATTTGAATTTAAATCAATTTGGAAAAGGTTTAAAATAAAAACAGACAGCCATAAATACTTTTCTTACTCAGTCAGATCCAGCCACAGCCACTGGCGGGTGGGCCTTGTGCTGACTGGGGCCACGCGCGCGAAAACATTTTTCCACCGTGGGCTGGGCTAGCCCGCTGAGGCTGACAGGCGGGACCAGCGGCTTCGGGCCCACGCGACAGTGGGGATGCCCCCAGAGGCCGACAGGTGGGGCTGGGGCTGGAGCGCGGGTTAAGCCTGAGGAAGCAGGGGGACCTTCTTGCAAAAATACTAGGGCGGCTGACTAGTGGGGTCGCTAGGAGCGCGGGTTGCGAGCGAAATAAAAGGGGGGCTAAATGTAAATTTACCACAGGCCCGGGTACTGTTCTTCGTCTCCACGGTCTGACAGCAAGTGTGCGCGCGGCGCGGAGCGGGGGTTCGAACCCAGGTCGCGGGCGTGCGCGCGGCGGGGGCTAACCAATGCGGCGGGTCAAGGGGAGTTGACAGGGAGGTAAGCGCGACCTAGTTAGGGTGCTGTGCGACGCGGGGAGGCTACAGACGCCGGCGAGCCTGGCGCACGAAGAGCGTTCGACGAATCAAACGGCGGCGCTAAACGTCGACGGCGAGGCGGAGCATGTCAGGGAGGGAGAGAGGCTCACCGCGGGCTCGACGGCGGGCTTGGATCGGAGCAAGGGGCTGCGGAACGGCGAGATCGCTGGTGCTCTGGTGGCTAGGGTTTCGTCGGGATGGCGGGGATCTAGCGGTGCTGGGGAGCTCCTCCTTCGCGTCAGCGTGTACGAGTCGGGTCAGGGGACGGTCCTCGGTCTTCCAGGCCACCTCTAGGTCGCGCTGATCGACTGGAACAACGGGGACGAGGTGGTGCTGGCGGCGACCGGCGGCAGGGGTTGTTGTCGGAGAGGAAGAAGGAGGAGAGGAGGGGCGGCTCGGGGTGGATCTAGCGATGCAGGAGAGCCGTGTGGGCGAGGGAAAAGTGAGAGGGAGAGAGAGAGGAAGGCAGGCGTGGCAGGGGTAGATAAAGTGGCCTCGGATGCCACTTTTCCTCCTCCTCACATGGCGGGCTGGGGCTTGTCCTGGGGCTGGGCAGCGCAGAGGGGAGGCTGCAGGTGGACCAGGGACAGCGTGGAGGCTGGTGGGGCTGGCTCGGCCGGTAGAGAAAGAAAGAGAGAGGAGGGGGTTAGCTCGGGCTAGGGTAGATGGGGCTCGGGTTAGGGCTTAGCTAGGGTTAGGGAGAGGGTTAGGGTTAGCTGAGGTGGGCCAGGGAGAGAGAGGGGCTTGGCATGGAGGTCATGCTAGAGAGAGAGAGGGGCTTAGGGTTTAGGAGAATTAGGGTTATGAGGAGAATAAAGAGAGAGAGCTAGGTTGGGTTTATTTAGGGTTTAGATTTTTAAAACTTGAGCAAACGATCACCCCCAAGTGGAACATGATGAATGCTTTGAATTAACATGAGGTGAAGGTGGAAGAGAATTCCAAGAAAAGAAAAAGAAAAGAATTATGGAATAGGCCTCATATGGATCATGCATGGAGAAATAAAAATAAGATAAAAGATGTGGGTGAGACCATGGAGATGGTGGAATGGTAGGAGATGGTTTTCCCAAGATAGGATCCATTAAATCAAAAGAAAACCAATGGAGTAAAAGGTGGTGAATAAGTTTGCATGGCCCATGCAAAATAATAATGCCATGATTTATTTTGTGAAAACAATAATAATATTATGGCATTATTCTTATGCATTTCCAAGAAGTGGAGAGAAAGCCAAGCACAAGAATTTAGAGGATTTAATCCACCCCAAACTACATGAGCTAGAATTAAAATATCAAAAGAAAAGAAATACAAGCTCATTGTTAATGGGATGGTGGAATTATAAGGT
This sequence comes from Avena eriantha, assembly GCA_910589775.1. Lineage (NCBI taxonomy): Eukaryota > Viridiplantae > Streptophyta > Magnoliopsida > Poales > Poaceae > Avena > Avena eriantha. The sequence continues at coordinate 487,771,125 of OU342740.1, forward strand.
GGTGGAAGAGAAAGGTGGTGGAATTGAAATAAAAGATATGCCCCCAACTCATCTTGGGCATTTGAACAATATATCAATAACCAAATACAATATCAAGAGGCAAATACAATTAATAATGCATATGAGAGAAAAACCAAAAGAAAGAGGGTTTTATATGATGCTCAAATGCAAGGTGGCATGATGACATAAGCATGATATAATTATGATGCAACAATAATATATATGAAGTATCCAATATCTTACTAGGACAAGTAGCATTACAATTGTTAGACAATTGGGATGCTACACCCCTTACTTACGAGTACCGGACCTCATGCTACTCAACTTCAGTCACAAGTAAGCTTTTGTCATTGTAAGTACATATGTATCATAGAGAACCGCCAACGGGGGTACCCCTTGCACATGATACAAGAGCTATCCCATAATCAAAATTACAAGGCAAGCAGACAGTGAGCATCTCAGCGATCTTTTTATTTGCTATTTGCATAGGTTTTTATTGAGGATGCTTCATAGAATTCTCATTATGGTTATGCTGCAAGTTTCCACCATGTTTAGGCATGGCTTAGGCTAGCGGCCCAGGCGTTTCTCTAACACATATACAAACTCCATGATTTTACAAGTTCCCCTTTTATTTCACACCACCGGGATCCATAAGCAAAAGAATCATGATATCAACGGGGTACAAAGTACCCGTGCAATGTTGAAAGCGTTCCCCATGATACATGGTTCTGCTAACTTCAACTTATAAAGCACAAGCATATATGCAAAAAAGATGGACGCAATGGTTCAAGATTATTAGGTGCAAGAAAGTAAAGTGTGCCATCAAGTTCGTGAGAGATTTACTAACTAACTTTCTCATAACAAGCAAACATTTTATTCGGAAGAAAACAAGGCATACTAAATATGCACGGAACAACAAATAATTCTAATAGGTAGGTATGGTGGACACTTTGGCAATATTGGTTTTAGGGAGTTGGAAACATGAGTAAAACTTATACTCGTTGCAAGTGAAGGCTAGCAATAGTAAGGGAGAGACAAACGAGAGAGCAGTAATTTTCATAATCATGCTTGCAACAAAACAGGACTAATCATGGTATGAAAGTGATTCAAGACCCCTGAGGCAAAATAGTTCATCGAGGATTAACTGATTATTGATTCAGCCATATGCATGCATGAGCATGTGCCAAGTCAATTCGAGTGAAACATTCAGGGGGAGATACCACAGTGTCATACCAAATTATGAATAGAGCAATGCAAGCAAACATTCATATGTGATGTCTACGCACTTCTATTCTTGTAGACAGTTGTTGGGCCTCCAAGTGCAGAGTTTGTAGAACAACAACAAGTTTTCCCTTAAGTGGATCACCCAAGGTTTATCGAACTCAGGGAGGAAGTGGTCAAAGGTATCCCCTCTCAAGAAACCCTGAAATCAAGATACAAGAAGTCTCTTGTGTCCCCAACACACCCAATACACTTGTCAGGTGTATAGGTGCACTAGTTCGGCGAAGAGATAGTGAAATACAAGTGGTATGGATAATTATAAGTGGTAACGGTGATAGAAAATAGCTTTGTGGCATGGAAAAGACTAAAAACAAACTGAAATAAAGATGGAAGCAAGCAAACATGTAACATATCTAATTGCAAACAGTGTATCGATGTTTAGAAACAAGGCCTAGGGATCATACTTTCACTAGTGAACACTCTCATATAAATATATTCTCTTCATGATACCACTCTTAACTACTCTCCGGTTGAACACTCTAATCGATGGTAGGGCTATAACAACACACCTCAAAGTAAGCCTTTCCCATCTAGAAAACCCCACACTGTCACCTTGATTACTAGATGAGTCCAACAAACACCACAATTTCATAAAGACATCCAACTCCAAATATAACTCATAACAAGTATTTGTAATCTCTAGCCTAAGTGCCACCATGGTGCGCACGCTGTCACTTTCACACACATGGGGAGAGCAGAGATTCATTAAAGCACTTGAGTAGCAAGGTAGATCTAATTGATTACAAAGCTCATGACCACAACAAGATCATTCATATATAGAGAGACGAACACATAGATACCGGTAGAACCCTTAGCCTCGAGAGAGAACTACTCCCTCCTCATCATGGGAATCAGCAATGGTGATGGAGATGGTGGTGGAGATCGATGGAGATGGCTCCGAGGGCACTTCCCCGTCCCGGCAGGGTGCCAAAACAGAGACTTTCTGTCCCCCGATTCTCCCCTTCAGTGGCGGCGGTGCTACGGAACTTTTCATGGCTGGAGGCTTGACGATTTAGGGTTTTTCCATCGGGAGGCATCTTATAGGCGAAGAGGCAAGATCGGTGGGCGGCCAGGCGGCCCACACCACCTGGTGGCGCGGCTAGGCCTAGCCCGCGCCACCACATGGTGTGGCCGCCCTATGGCCCCTCTCTGTCTCGTCTTCTGGCTCCATGAGTCTTCCGGTAAAATATCAACTTTGGCTTTTCTCTCGTCCAATTCCGAGAATATTCATTTTCTGACTTTCCTGGAACCAAAAAAACAGCAGAAAACAGGCAATTAGCACTGTGGCATCTTGTTAATAGGTTAGTCCAAGAAAGTGTATAAAAAGTACTCCAAAGTGTGGGCAAAACACAAGAAAGTGGATAAAACCAAGCATGGAACATCAAAAATTATAGATACACTTGCAATGTATCAATATGACATGCTACAAATTATTAGCGAGCTGGAGCTAATCATAAGAAAGCAAGAACTACTAAGCATCCATAAATAACATACACCCTACATGAACAGACTAAGCATGCCCACAATGATGAGTATATGTACAAAAATGAAAACAAATAGAGTTCGTTACCAGCCTCTCACCACACCTCAAGTTGTCATTAATCCTCATTATTGCCCTTCACTTGTGTGGCTTGAATAATAACGTGAAACCAAATTCTACTGAGGACTGCTGAACCCTGCAACAAACTCACAAAACCAAAGAAGAACAACAAATATTTTTGGTGTTTTCGATTTTTAAAAACGAGAACCAAAAAGGGAAGAACAATCAAAGCAAAATCTTTTTGAGTTTTTCGAATAGTTCAAACAAAGCAAAGAGGGAAAAGCAAACAAAGGCAAAAAGAAGCAAACAAAGAGAAACAACAGAAATATTTTTGGCCTTTTTGTGTTTTACGAAGCAAAAACAAAGAGAGAACAAAAACTAAAAAGAGAACGAAACATGAATATACAAAGTATCGACGAAACATGATATGGAAATGAATGTGATGTCGGTGTACCTCCCCCCAAGCTTAGGCTTTTGGCCTAAGTGGTTATCAATCCCAAGCTGGCCAAGATGGAGCGCCTCCGTAGTATGGTGAGGAGGTACCCTCGTCTTGGTGCGAGCTCGAGGACGCCCCACCGTAGTGTGCAGAGTAATCGTAGGAGGGCACGTCCTCCTAGTGCTGCCTGTGGAAACCAAGCAAGCGGAGCTGCTCGTCCACATCCTCCTTGGAGCGCGACCACGGCCTCATATGAACACTAAACAAAGTAGATTGCATCAAAGGAATCTCCCTTTCATCCCCGTCAGTAAACAACATCCTGTATACTAAACTGTCCATATTAGAGTCAGAAGTGACGAAGTGATGTGTTTTCATGGCAGCAAGGTCAAGCCTTTATGGTGCCAATATAGTATCATTTGGATCCACCAAAATCTCTAATGCATTGACCATACGTGAAGTGATGATTCCCCCATAAATAGGTCCCCTAGCAACTAGGCAGCGAGCAATGAGAGAGCCAAGATTGTACCGAGTATCATTGTTAAGCGCAGCAGCGAGGAAGGCTAAATGATAATTGGAGATATTACTTGCATTCTCCCTACCAAGACTGCTAGTAGCAAGATAATAAGTAAAGTATCTAAGAGCTGGGAGTTGGATGTTTCTTATCTTCCCGCGCTAAGCTACACGGTCATCGTCATTGGTCACACCTCGATAGAGCTCCAGCAAATCAGCGGGTCACCCTTGAATCTTCTTCATAGTCCCTGTCATGCCTATACCTGTAATGCTGCAAAATCTTTCCAATGGCATGGTAAAAGGCAGATTATAAATTCTGAAAGAAACAGTTGATTGATAGGGGGTGTTAGTGAAAACGAAACTCTCAACGAAAGTTTTGGTGAGCATGGCATATTGCTCACTCTCATCTTCCATGTATGAGGTCAAACCAACCCTCTAAATCAATAGTAAGAAATCACCGAGAATCCCTGCAGCTCGTAAGAAGGTATAATAAGGAAAAGTAGATGGGTGAGCATCCCCATCATCTCCTTCATTACCAAAGCAAGGTGCAATGTGATCTTGTATGAAGGCCTAAACTGAGAGGCTGATCTTGAGGGCCTTGACCTCCTAGGTGTGTCCCTCTCAAATATTTTTCCAAAGGTGTGGTTGTTAATTTTTTGGTATTCTAAAATTTAAACATACATTAATCAAGTGATTGCAAAGTGAATATATAATGAAGGGCACTACTCACAGGGACTTGCAGAGGCCTAAACATGCATCAAAACTATATCTCTAAGCATTGAACAAGCTTACAAGCTCTCATAACCTGTCACCTACAACAAAAAAATACTCAAGATATAAACTACTAAACACAAATCTACTTGGACAAGTGGAGGAGTCACAGACCGGAGAACAAATGCTCCAAATTTCAGTAGCAAAGATGGGCTGAGCAAGGAGATCAAAAAATTGAGGGCAAGAACAACAAGAACACAATCTCGAGCAATGAACTGGTGTTTTCTCAGGAGAGAGAAAGTAGTGGAAAGTGAGAGAGTGAGTGGAGGTCTAGGGGTGGCCCACACCATGGCCAGGCACGCCCCTGGGCTGGCCGCGCCACCAGGTGGTGTGCCTGCCTGGTGGGCCCCCTGGTACTCTCCAGGCACTTCTCTGCCCCTTTTTTCACGGAAAAATTTAATATGAATTTTCTGGAAATTTTCGAGACATTTTATTTTTGAGCAATTTTCAGGTATAGATGAATGATTTTCTGACAGAAAAAAGGTTTCTGGAATGATGCAATGACAAGACAAAACTAAAACTTCGGAAGTTCCAAGACGCTCTAACAAGCAAGCAACTAACAACAGAAAAGTAAACTAAGCGAAAACAAAAACTAAAATGGATAAAATGAAAGTAAACAAAGATAATCATGGTGAAAACATTGTTTTGTTCATTAAAATCCTTTTGTTAACAAGGTTGATCAGGTCTTGTTACCAAAACAATTTTATATGAAGCAAAACTTTGTATTTCACTTATGGTTATGTTACCTCAACCTTGATAGCAATGGTCCCTATCATAATAGTTTCAAACATTTCTCTTGGTATGGGACAATATATTTCTCAAACTTGAATGCCCTCAACATGTTCAATGGAATTTAAACCATAAGTCCTATCGATCTTCTTGGGGAAATAGACAATATGCTCTTTGTCATTAACATTAAAGGTCACCTTTCCTTGATTACAATTAATAACAGCTCCTGTAGTATTAACAAAAGGTCTCCCAAGAATAATAGACATATTATCATCTTCACGCATTTTAAGCACAACAAAATCAGTTAATATCAAGCAATTATGAGCCACTTGAACATGCACATCCTCAAATATATCAACAGGAATAGTGGTAGATTTATCAGCCATTTGCAAAGATATATCAGTTGGTATTAGTTTTTCCAGTTGAAGTCTCTTGTAAAGAGAAAAAGGCATAACACTAACTCCTACTCCCAAATCACACAAAGCAGTTCTAACATAACTATTTTTAATAGAGCAAGGAATAGTTGGAATCCCTGGGTCTACAAGTTTCTTTGGAACCTTACCATTAAAGGAATAATTAGCAAGCAAAGTAGAAATTTCATCATTAGGGATATTCTTTTTATTCGAGAAAATATCCTTCATATACTTTGAATAAGGAGGCAATTTAATAGCATCAGTCAAAGGAATTTGCAAGAATAAAGGTTTCATCCACTCACAAAACTTATTATAGTGTTCATCTTCCATTGACTTGTGTTTCTTATCATGGAAAGGCATAGGTTTTTGGACCCAAGGCTCCCTTTCACTACCATGTTTCTTAGCAACAAAATCTTCTTTAGTGTATTTAGTATTCTTAGTGTGCCTTTCAGGTTCTTCTTCAACTTTTTCTTTAGCAGGAGCATCATTTTCTTCATTTCCACTTTTAGTTTCAGCATCAGAGACAAATATACTATTAGGATCTTTAGCAGGTTCAGTGGGTTCTACAATAGTTTTATGTTTCTTTTTTCTTTTCTTACGAGTAGTACCACTATTTTTTCCAGCTTGTTGAGAATCCTGCTCAATTATTTTAGGATGCCCCTCAGGATATAGAGGATCGTGGGTAGCAGCACCACTTATAGTTCTAATTTCATAAGCATGTTTTTCTTTAGCAGCATTAACTAGCAAGTCTTTTAACACTTTAATAAGTTGATCTATTTGAGTTTGAACCATTTGAAAATGTTTAAAAAGCATTTTAACATCATTAGTGGTTCTTTCCACAATATCTTTTAACTCAACAATAGCTCTAGAGTTTTCCATTAGATGATTTTGCACCATTTTATTAAAATTATCTTGCTTAACAATAAAGATATCGAATTCTTCTAAGCATTGATCAGGAGGTTTAGAGTAAGGGATATCACCTTCATCGGAATGTTGGAGAGAGTGTACCTCAATAGTGGATGAATGGGCAATTGGCTTACATAATTCTTCTATAGGAGGTAAATTCTTGACAGCTGCAACTTTAATTCCCTTTTCCTTAAGACATTTCTTAGCTTCCTTCATCACTTCATTATTTAGTTCAATAACTCCCCTCTTCTTTGATGTTGGTATAGGCGCAGCGATAGTTGGTTCAGGTATAATTGTTTTAGGTATAGCTGGTTCAGGAGGAGTCCAATCTTCATAATTCTTGCTTATCTTAGCCATTAATTCCTCAGCTTCCTTGGGAGTCCTATTCCTAAAAACACAATCAGCACAACTATCCAGGTATGTCCTAGATTCTTTAGTTATTCCATTATAAAATATATCAAGAAGCTCATTCTTAGGTAAAGGAGATCCAGCCTGTGCATGAATCAAAGCACAAAACCTTGCCCATGATTCGGGCAATATCTCTTTTTCTCCCCGTTTAAAATCAAAAAGTTCCTGCAAAATAGCATGTCTAGCACTAGGAGGAAAATATTTCTGCAGGAAAGTACTAATCAAGCAATCAGGGCTATCAATAGATCCAGGAGGTAAATTATTAAACCAAGTTTTAGCTTTCCTTTCAGTGAAAAGGGAAAATTTTAGCAACAAAGTAGGTGCGCATCTTAATATCATCAGAAAACAGGCCACTCATGGTAGAAAGCTCAGTCATATGTGCTACCGCACTTTCATTCTTAGTCCCACAAAAAGGTTCTTTCACAACAATAGCTATGTAAGATAGATCAAGAGAGAAATCATAATCCTTATCTTTAATGTTTATGGGACATGCAGCAAACTTAGCATTAGGTGACAATTTGGGTTTAATAGTACGCCTCTCAAGGAGACTCTTAGCAGCACTCCTATCATGGGTATTTTGACATTCTTCAATAAATTCATCGGTCATCTCAATATAACCGTCTTCAATATCATAGCTTTCTCTAGACTCAGGGGAACTAACATGTTTAGTAGTGTCTTCATTAGGAGTTTCAATATTTCTAGCTATAGTTCTAGCAATTGTAGCATCTAGGAAATGACCTAATGAACCACTCTTATCAAGCAAAGTAGAAGCAGCATTATAAGTATCAGAAGTTTCAGATTCAGCAGTAGTAGCAGTGTGTGTAGCATGTGTATGTGGTGGTGTAAGGAACTTACTCATAACGGATGGTGAATCAAGAGTAATAGAGGTGTTCAGAACTGTACCTCTTCTTGTAGTGGATGGTAAAATAGGAACCTTGCCATCACGAGACTAACCCATGATGGATGGATGGCAGCGAACAATAGTGATTCCAAGTGAACTTGATAAATAAAGCTATGCTCCCTGGAAGCAGCGCCAAAAAATAGTCTTGATGACCCACAAGTATAAGGGGTGTATCGCAGTATTTTCGAGGGAAGTGAAATCCAATTTATTGATTCGACAAAAGGGGAGCCAAAAAATATTTATAAGCCTTAACAACTGAGTTGTCAATTCAGCTGCACCTAGGAACAATCTTACTCACAGCAGTGTATCAGTAGCAATAGTTTTGTAGTAGCAATAGTAAAGTAACAACATTAGTAAAAGTAAAGACAGTAGTAACAATTGCAGCAAACAGTAGGATTAAAGCGCGGTAGGCATAGGGATGGATGGACGGGCGTTGCATGGACAAGACAATTCATATAGCAATCAGAACATAGGGCATTTGTAGATAAATAAGATAAAGCATCCAAGTACTGAATAATCATAGGCATGTGTTCCATATATAGTCATATGTGCTCGCAGTGAGAACTTGCACAACATCTTTTGTCCAGCCAGCCCGTTTGCAGCGAGGCCTCAAGGGAACTACTGGAAATTAAGGTGCTCCTTTTAATAGAGCACCGGAGCAAAGCATTAACACTCCCTGAACACATGTGATCCTCACATCAAAGCCATTCCCTCCGGTTATCCCGATTTCTGTCACTTCGGGGCCTTTGGTTCCGAACAACAACGTGTGTATACAACTTGCAGGTAAGACCATAAACAATACTATCATAATGAATCAATAACATGTTCAGATCTGAAATCATGGCACCCGACCCCTAGTGACAAGCATTAAGCATAACAAGTCGCAACAAAGTCAAAAATCAGTAATAGTAGATACTAGGCACCATGCCCTAAAAATCTGATGCCATTACATGAACGATCTCATCCAATCCCTACCATCCCCATAGCCAACAGCGGGGTATTACTCACTCATAGATGGGGGAAACATCGATGGTCGATGGCGAGGCGATGGTGATGATGATGACGATGATCTCCTCCAACTCCCTGTCCCGGCAGGGTGCCAGAACAGAGTTTCTGGTTCTGAATCGTGGAATCTGGTGGTGGTGGCGTAGCGGAACTCTCTCTAGAAAGACGTCAAACCCCCGGGGTTTTTAGGTCAGGAGGCAACTTATAGGCAAAGAGGGAGACCGAGGGGGTGCCTGGGGCGGCCAGACCACCCCCTAGCGTGGCTAGGCCTAGCCCACGCGACCAGGTGGTGTGGCCAGGCCCCAGCCCCACTCCGTCTTATATTCTGGTTCCTTGAGTCTTCTGGTGAAATAGTATTTTTGGCATATTTTCCGGGATTTTTACTAATAGTTGATTTTCTGCACAAAAACTAGACACCAAGGCAATTCTGCTAAAAACAACGTCAGTCCATGTTAGTTGCATCCAATTCACACAAGTTTAGAGGAAAAACAATAGCAAAAGTGTTCGGGAAAGTAGATACGTTTTGGACGTATCACGCGGCCTAGGGCTACCTACGCCAAGGGGGTGTGGCCGCCCTATGTCCCCCCTTCGTCTCTCCTTCGGACTCCATGTGTCTTCCGGTAAAATATTGACTTTGGCTTTTGTCCCATCCAATCCCGATTATATTCATTTTCTGGCTTTTCTGGAACCAAAACAGAAGAAAATAAGCAACTAGCACTGTGGCATCTTGTTAATAGGTTAGTTCCAGAAAATGTGTAAAAGTACTCCAAAGTGTGGACAAAACATAAGATAGTAGATATAAAACAAGCATGGAACATCAAAAATTAGTGATACGTTTGCAATGTTTAGTAGGGTATAGAAAATAGGAGGAAGGGTAAATGGATTGCGGGCTAGATGAGGGTTGCTCTATATTTTTCTTTTCTTGATTTATTTTCTAATTTTTGTTTTTTACAAGTCCACTCCATATTTGATTTTTATATGGTTTAAAATACCGAAAGCTTTGGTAAAATATTCCAAAATTTTAGGGGGCTATTCTTATCATGTGATTTTCATAATTTTTATTATTATCAAAATTCAAACCATTTGTGAGATTTTTATATCTAGTAGGAACTAATAGGACTTAGAGTTTAGGTCTTGTTTATTATCTAAAAGTTTTCTAAAACATGATTTTCTTTATCCACTAACAAGTGTGATTTCAAATAAGTAAGGTGATTTATGATATCTATAATATTTTTGCAGATGGCATCATATATTAGTTGATATAAACATTATGATGCTTTAAATTTTGTGGTTCGCAAAACTATGATCACATATATTCCAAGGTTATTTGATTTTAGTGATTATTAATAAAGAAATAGAGTGTTGGAAATATACTCCTAAGAAGATTCTTGTAGGTAACTACAAATGGTAAATGGTTCTACTAATACATCTGAAATAGGTATTGAATTTAACAATGATTAACATTCATTATTCCTAGGGTGTTAATCATGAATAATATCACTTGATATTTTTAAATAGACAAGAATGAATTCATATTATAATTGTTCACTACCTTTTTAGGTGTGGTTGATTTCTTGGTAAAAGGTTACACACCATGGTTTGTAGTAAGTATTACTTGAATGTCAAATGTGATACACATTACATGTAACATTACCATTTTACTAGGGTTTTAAGTTATACATATTTGACTTGGACACTAGAGGAGTTACTACCTCCCATTTAATCATGGATTTTGCCAAAGAGCTATGTTTAAAGAACATTGCCTTTGGGTTTGTGATTATGGATTGTCTTCAAATCTATAATAATATACCCAAGGTTATTCTCTAATATGATTCAAGATAAAATGTGTTTTGGATTGTCCCCAAGTAAACTTGGTTTTAGGGTTTACAATAAGGAGATAGATATTAGGTATATAGTTATAAGAATTATTCCTATGAACACTTGGGAACATGGAATTGTCTTATTCAAGGCCTTTGAGATAGGTATGGGACTTGATATAGCTTGATATGGATTTTGGTTAAGTTGTTATTGAGTATCTCCTATCTTCCATACTTCATAAGTCTTGGCTTATAGTTAAGGAATACCTTTCCTAAATATACTATTTTGAAACAACTCAACTTACTCATAATAAACACATCTTACTAAATAAACCAATCACCTGACTCCACCATATCCATCATCATATGATGACATGCTTATATCACTTCTTCACTGGTCATTCTCCTTTATTTCATTAATATATAAACTTCCATCTCTTAGCTATATTTGATGAATCCATCCAGGTAGTTATTTCTATCTCCATTCATCACTCCCTTAATATTCTTCTTCGTTAAACTTCCAATGAGTTGTATGACTACACTCCACATTACACCTCAAGTGTTGACTACTCTCTAGAGAAGGTATGGTAATACTGCCATAATACAAGATTGCTCTGGTATGTCTTGGCCAAAATACCATGACTTCAACTACTCCATGTAACTCATACTTCATACTTCACCATATACTAGCTTGACTTCTGATGACCAAGCTAGGATATCTTAACAATTTAAGGTTTGACATAGCTAGCTATATCAATGTCAATTCTAAAACACCTTGTCATATTCTTTTAGTAACTTAAGAATGATTAACACTATCCTTTGAGTCCAAAAATCTTAGGTTCCCAAATCTCTAGTCAAGGTCTAGTCTTAACTAAGTACTAAACGTGTAGTACAACTATTCCTTAAGAAGTTCTATTTTACTAAGAAGCTTACACCATGATTATACTAACTTGATTTAGTAAGACTATTCCTTAATAACTTAATCCTTGAAACACTAACTTATGGTTTCCTCTTACAACCATGTACCTCAACTCATGCTAATCATCTCGTTCATCGAGGATTGAGTTAATTCCCACTTATCAGCTCACTCTTAACTTTAGATAATTTTTCTAGGTAACTCATGAGTGAGTAAACTCCTCCAACTATAAAATAGGTTGATTCCTCCTAAGACTCTCATCCTAAAGATAAGAACACATTCTATCATATTTGGTTTCTCTCTTCTTATAAATTTCCTTTGAGACTCTGGAAGGAACAATATAGTAGGTCAAGAGTTAACCACCAACATTAATGATCGACTAGTACTTGAACATGGTTCAATAGGGATACCAAGTTTTAAGATGGTAAGAAAGATATGTGGTAAAAAATCTTAGATTTATTTCCTTCCTACTCTATAGGTGCTAAGGAGTTAGTGTTTGAGAATTACCATGATGCTCATGGTAATAATTACTACGAAAAGACCCATAAAAAATTACTATGAAAAATATATATATCAAGATATAGTTATTGGATTTCTTTTACTTGAGTTATAGATCTACTTTTGTATCCATGAGTTATTGTAAGGAATACCTGGATATGATCTCTAACATATCTGGTATTTGATCCTTAGATAATGTGTTATTATTTTAGTTGTATTCCATTTAATCTAATCCATAGACAAAATCACCCTTAACCAAAATAAGATTTTAGCAAAGGTCATATTGAAACTTATCGCACTCAACTTGATGATATATTTTAGTTCTATCAAGTTAAGAAATATTCAATCACTATGACAAGTTTTAATCAAAGACGCAAAAACTATTCAGATTTCTCTGCATGAATGCAATGCACATACCTGATCTCTGGTTATTTCTAACCTCTAATGCTGGGATGTTACAGGGCCGAAACGACATTACATTGATTTCTCTCTACCCTATTCGCTCCCTCCGCCGCTGCCGATAAAGACTCCACCTCGTCCATCACTCCTTTCACCATTGCCCCTAGCTTCGCCAGCACCACACCTTACTCAATATAAGGCTAGCAGACGTGGTTCTCCATCATTGTTGATTGGCGGGAGAGCGCTCGCGCCTGCCTCTCCTCGCCGGCACACGCCTGTTCCATGCAAGCTAACTAGATGTTGGCGAGGAGCACTGATGAGTGCATATTTGCATCATGTTTTATATTATTATTTTGCACTATAGTTATAGGATCTTGATATTTTACGGCGTTCGCGCACATATTTTATGTCTATTTTCATCAGGATCGAGACAGTTGATGGATACAATTGACACAATTCCTGGAGCAGTTGTATTAGGGAGAAAAGGAGTCAAAACAACGTAAATCGCTTATTTGGGAAATATCAATAACATCAGAAGAAAACACGAAGCGATCAAGGCATCCAGACGGTTTAACGACCAACTATACGGTAGGAATAAAATTCCGACCGTATAGTTCCGGTCATATAGTTGGCACCGCCTCCACAAATAGTTTCACCCCATGCAATTGGATCAAAGAGACGACATACAGAACAACCAGAAATCACCGAAACCTCACCTCCGGAAGGCATCTGGAGGGGAAACTCATCCACCGGGGATCCATCTTTGCCCTGTGCAGATCCGGGAGGCTAAGGCATCGATCTTCATCATCAACCGCTGCATCACCACCATCTCCATCCATCCCATCTACATCTTGTCTAGATCTTGTTGTAATTTCCGTACTCGTTGTGGATTTATACAAGTACTATTCATCTATGATAGATTCCATTGTTATTGCCATGATGTTGATTGCCTCCCTGTCTGAGTAGATCATTAGTTTTTGGGGAGATGGATAAACCCTAGTATGAGATTGAAATAAGATAAAGTTTATTATGATATTCATCGCTATGACCATGTGTTATATTGTCTCCATCTTGATGTTGCGAGAAGTTGACCTCTCAATATTTGCCTCTTATGGGGACTTGATGGAGGGAACTACTTATTGGTAGAGGGAGGTGTGCTAGCACTTATAGTGACTATAAAGCTGTTGGCACCCCTTACATATCAACTTCAGAACCGAGGAAACTCATGGAACACTATCCATGCCATGGGATACGTCCTACGATATTAAGTCTCTTAATAGCACAGTAATTCGATTGATGTCGATTGTTTCTATTGTGGTTATGAGGATGATGTGAGCAGTGATTGTTGCCTATTTGTCCAAATACGGAGTTTCTTCCATACATACATAGTTGAGAATGTTTATGATAATAATCTTTACCTTAGCTCTTTATAATGCTAGAGGTGTATCCGCTACTCCCTGAGAACGCCCTTTCCCATTGCAGTTCAAAATCTCTTTTACATACGTGATACTTACTTTCTATGTTTAGTTTTTTTAGTTTACTTATTGTTCTCTTATACCAAAAACCCAAAAATACCTTTTTACACAATACTCGTATTTTATCTTGTTACTTAGAACTTTATTTAGTATTTCTGTAGTATTTTATTCAAGAGTTATTAGACTTCAGACTCCTGCTCCCTGTGGGATCGATATAGTTATTTCGAAACTAGCTACAAACGATCTGTGCACTTGCAGTCATCAAGATATTTTCTGGTGCCCGTTGTCGGGGAGCTAAGCGTTGTAGGTCTTTTAGTTTTTACTTATTTATTTTTGTCTTGCTAAGTTTTGTTCTGAGTTACAGGTTTCCACCAACATGATGGAGTTTGAGAATATGGCTAGTGCTAACCCACTCAGTCACTTTGGGAAGCCCTATGATATTAATAAAAGAGATAACTCCAACAAGAAGACAAGGGGTTTGAAATAAATCCTCTACTACTTAGTATTCTACACAAGAAGCAATTTACTGGAGATGAAAAAGATCATGATCCATATGAGCATATTGCATGTTTTAAAGATATATGTGGCACTTTCCAATTACCGAGATATACTGCTAATGAGGTAAGGGTTAAACTTTTTAGTCAGACTTTGACTAGTACAGCTCTCTCATGATATAGATCTCTACCCCCAGAAGCCACTACTACTTGGGATAATTTAGCCTGTGAGTTTCTAGTAAAATATTATCCATTATCAAAATCTTTTGGAATCAGGCATCTTATAATGACTTGGAGGACCCGTCCTAATGAAGGACTAGTAAGAGCTTATATCGGATTTAAAGATTTACTTAATCTATGTCCTCATCATGATTTGCCTGAATGGTATTCATTGCATATCTTTTATGGCGGTTTAATTGAACCTAATAAAATTGAACTATACTCTTTCGCGAAAGGAGTCTTTATGAATCTTCCTATAACTAAAGCTTGGGCTTTACTTAATAGAATTTGCGATCATAGAGTTTCATAGAATTTTGGTCTAGGAACCAAAGGAGACATAGAAATAGATTATGATTGTATTCATGACTATAATAAAAAGGGCAATGTTAATGAATTATCTAAAGAACTTTATTTGGATTCAGATCTTGTGTTGTATGTTGTTAAAGCTTTTACAGAACACATCAAAGCTCCAAAAGAGGGTTTGGTCAAGTATGATCCACCACTCGAACCTGAGAAGAAAAGTGAAGTTAAAGCAACACTGGCCTCCCTAGGACCAATGTATGAGATACCTTTCCCTAACACTGCACATAAGCATATTTTTGAATATGAACAGGTCAAAGTAGTACAGGAGAAGAAGGAAGAGGAAAGTATGCCAGAAGTTGAGGAATAGCTGGAAGAAACCAAAGATGAAGAGGTAACCAAGAAAGGAATTATGGCTATGTATGCACATTGTAACATAGTTGAACTTGATAAAGAGACTTCCGTATTGGTCAAAAGGTAAAACAAAGGTAAAAGATGTGGATAAGCATATTCTTCCTTGCATATTTAAGGAAACTTCACATTATGGTTTATGCGATCTTGGCATCGAAGTTAATGTTATATCTTATGATTTTTATTTAGAAATAAAAGAAGAAATAGAACCGGCTACAATTGAAAATACTGATATGACAATCATGTTAGCCAATGAAACTCATAGAATTCCAATAGGAGTAGTTGAAGATGCAACTGTCACAATTGGCAATAAACACTTTCCTATCGATTTTGTAGTTGTTGATATGCTAGCTGGCACTCTTTGCCCAATTATATTTGGAAGAAACTTTTTGAGCGATGTAGGTGCCAAAGTTGATTTCAAAAAGGAGATTGTGTCTCTTAAGCTTGGGGAAGCGTAAAAGAATTCCACTTTTCCAAATTAAAGACAGACCTCTACAAATACAAGAAAAAGAGAAAGAGAAAACTATTGAGGAAATGGCAACTCTCTTCTTTAGTGATAAAAAAGAAGAAATAATGAAGACTCAAATTATGAAGAAATAGTTATGGAGGACAAGTCCCTAGAAGAACTAGAAGGTGAATTCGATTCACTTCCCATTATAGGGCCTCCAACTAATGAGGCTTTCGAAGAGCCAGAAAAGAGAGGGGACAAGGAATTACCACCCCTAGAGTTGAAGACTCTACCAGATAATCTTAAATACAGATTTTTAGATGATAAAAATAAATTTCCAACTATTATTAGTGCTAAACTTTTAGGGGATGAAGAAGAAGAACTCATGACAATATACTTAAGGAGCATCGAAAGGCCTTTGGGTACTCAATGGATGATTTGAAGGGCATTAGTCCAATGATAACCGTCCATCGAATTTTCATGGAGGAAGGTGCTAAACCAGTTGTGGAATTTAATAGACGACTGAAACCCAAAATGAAGCAAGTGGTAAGAAAAGAAATAGTACGCCTATTGGACCCAGGTATAATCTATCCTATAAAAGAAAGTGAATGGGTAACTCCTGTTCATTGTGTCCCTGAGAAGGGAGGTTTTACTGTTGTTCCTAATGAAAACAATGAATTGATACCTACTAGAACTATTGTTGAACATAGGATGTGTATAGATTTCAGGAAATTGAATAAATAAACTAGGAAATATTACTATCCTTTACCGTTCATAGATCAAACTTTAGAGAGGTTAGCAAACCACACTCATTTTTGCTACTTGAACGGATACTCTGTTTTTTCTCAAATAGCTATTCATCCTGATGATCAACTTAAAACAACTTTTATTAGTCTTTATGGTTTACATGCTTACCATTGTATGCCTTTTGGTTTATGTAATACTCCAGCTACTTTTCAAAGATGCATGACTGCTATTTTTACAGATTTTATAGAATTGATAATGGAAGTATTTATGGATGACTTTTCTGTCTATGAAACTTCGTTTACTAGTTGCTTGGATAAGCTCAAAAGAGTTTTGTAGCATTGCGAAGAAAGCAATCTTGTTCTAAACTAGGAGAAGTGCCATTTTATGGTCAAAAAAGTATAGTCCTTGGACATAAGGTATCAGGTAAGGGAATTGAAGTGGATAGAGTTAAGGTTGAGGCCATAGAGAGAATGCCACAACCTAGAAATATAAAAGGTATAAGAAGTTTCCTTGGTCATGTGGGTTTTTATAGAAGGTTCATTAGGAATTTATCTGAAATATCTAAACCTTTGACTAACCTTCTGCAGAAGGGAGTAAGATTACATTTTAATGATAAATGTCTTATAGCCTTTGATAAACTTAAATATGCTTTATCCCATGCTCCTATCACTAAACCACCTATCTCGGATATGAATTTTGACTTAATATGTGAAGCTAGTGATGATGCCGTAGGAGTAAAACTCTAGGACAACATATAGGTCGCAAATTTAATATTATACATCATGCTAGTAGAATTCTTAATAGTGCTCAAAAGAATTATCATAAGGAAGAAATGGAACCTTTTGCCGTATTTTTATCTTGCGATAAATTTCGTTCATATATAGTTGATGCAAAAGTAAGAGTTCATACGGATCATAATAGTTTAAAAGAACTCCTTGGGAGGAAAAATCATAAGCCAAGCCCGATCCGTTGGATCCTTTTACTTCAAGAATTTGAGTTGCGGATTATGGAGAGCCAAGAAATAAAGATGTTGGATGCAGTGTCCATATTTGCCCAGCAAGACACCAATCTTATTGAGAGGAACTTTAGTCCTAGTGATTTTTGTTTACGAGAATTATTAAATGAACTAAGGTCAATTTCTCCAAAAGACAAAAAGTTTTTGTTGTTGGAGGAGCTTGTGATCCCCGAATAAGTAAACGGTAAGCACAAGGTAAGCGTTCTTACTCAAATAAGTGATTTGTTTTCACAAATTTTACTTCTAAATTTTCTGACTTTGAATTCCTCTTGTTTTTTTGAAGTTTCTGAAGATTTTTACCAACTATACGTTCACAACTATATGATCGGAGAAAAATCTTCGGCCGTATAGTTGGTCGTTAAACCTTCCGTATCTTCTTCGTGAAATTATTTTTGTTGTCTGGAAACTATACGGTCACAACTATACGGTCGGAAAAAGTCCTCCCGCCGTATAGTTGATCGTTAAACTTTCAGACATTTTTGATTTTGATGTCTGGAACTATATGGGTGCAATTATATGGCCGGAGAAAATCCTCCCGCCGTATAGTTCTCCGGCCGCATAGTTGGTCGTCAAACTCTCAAACATTTTCGATTTTTTTTTCATTTTTTTTCAACAAAAAAATTAGTTTTGTCGGTTCCAAGTGGGTAACTTAATTGACCTGAACTCGAGATATTTGAAAATATCTACCCGAAACTAACTATAAGGCCGGAGCTATACGGGTCGCGCCAATATAGTTGGTCGTTATGTGGTAGGACTCCTCCAAATTCGCGATTTCTTTTCCTGTTTCGTTAAGATTCTTTTCTTGGGCGTAAATTTGATGTTTCTCACGAGTTTTACCGACCTCTGACTCCTCTTATATACTGTCATTGTCTCTCTCTCTAATAATAATCTCCAGAAACCAATCTACCTCTTATTCATACGTGAGGACACGTAACCAAGGGACAAGAGCCAAGGAGAAGGTTCGTATGGAGATCAGGAGCAATAGAGAGCAAGGCAAGGAGATCAAGATCGTCCCTATGGAGTTCCTCGACGCCGAAAGAGAGAGTTGAAAGCCCTCGAGCTAAAGATTTAAGAGATGGACAAGGAGACACCGAGGACACCCAAACATCTTCGGTTGCTGCGACTTTATCTTGATAAACTTGATGAAGATATTAAGTAGACAACCGAATTAGGTTTTTCTTTGAGTCTTAAGGCGATACAAACCCTTCAAGATAACAATAAGCTTATTAAAGAACAAGTGAACGTGTTGGAGAGGAATAATCTTTTCTACAAGCTGCGTGTTAAAGAAGTAGAAGCTATCAATCAATCCCTCTGTCTCAGACTGGCCCGTGAAGAGAAGATACCGCGTGCCATGGCGCCACAGTGATCTACAATAATCATGATATCAAATAATCGCAAGGGATAATTTGATCCCGCCTGGCTTGATTCCAAGCTTGGGGAGATCTTTAAGACCTCGTAATCTATCTTATAAGTTTTACATTACTATTAGTTTTGCATTAGTTCAAATTAGAAATAAAGTTTGCATCATTAGAATTCCTTTCAGGAAGAGTCGATCTCTTATAAAATTCCGTGTTTATTATCATATATGGAGCAATATTGAGTTTCTGCTTGTCCTATTGAATATATGAATGGCTTGACTATAATTTTACTTGCACTTGATGATAGCAATAGGAGTCTTCCACACTATTGATATTAATGGAACATACAAAAGTAATTTGGTTAATATGTTGTAAGTTTATGGTTTGATTTACAAAGAAAAAATATCTAATTAGTTAAGTTGAAAAAGAAACCTTAAACAAAGGAAAATTAAAAGTGCTATCAAATAAGAGCGAGAACAAGATGAGGTAGAATATTCAAGCTATAAAGATTGCTTCGTATACAATTAGAATTTGGCGTCCGAAGTGTGGCCTTGGCCATCGATGGAGGAGGACCACGAGCCACAACCCCGACTGGTGGCCGTCAAGCAGGAGAAGTCGGAGCCACAACCCCGGCCGCTGACGGAGGAGGAGGAGGAGCTCCAGGCGTCCACCCTTGCTGGAGGAGGAGCAACACTGGGACGGCACCGCCTAGGCCCTACACGAGTCCTGGGTGGCCTCGCAGGCCCAAATGCCCCCGCGCTCCCAGCGCCGCCTGCGCTCCCGGCACCGCCTCGGCCTCACGCTCCGGCCCAGGGTGGCGTGTGGCCCCCGCCCCAGGTCTTCATCAACCTCGCCGACGACGACGGCGAGGAGTAGGCGGTGCGTAGCCGCAGGACCAGGGCGTCGGCCAGCCAGTAGCAACGCCCGCCGTCTCGCCTCCCTTCCACGCCAAGGCACCCCATAATATTGGGCCCTTTTCATTTTTTTTTGTATATTTTGTGACCGGAGATCTATTAATGTAATATGTTTAATTATTTTAATCCTTGTTTTTTTTCTGCACTTTTTTTTGCAGAGTGACTGGCTATTGGGGGCACAGACCACCGCAACCGGGCTGAGCCCAGACTGCCTGTCCTCCACCTCGCAAACTAACCGATTCGGATGAAACCGATGTCCGAGATACGGAGCCCGTTGGAGTTGGCCTAGGGGGGCAGGTGGGAGATGCTCTAGCTGAGCAGTACACCAACGAAGGATGAAGCTGGCACGGAACAGTCTTTATGAAAATCAGTCGCATTGATGCTGCATACGCGTCATTGCCATCACGCCACGAAATGACCGACGAGCGTGTCGAAGTTATTCCAACCACCAAACGTACTCCTCATACCTTCCTGCTACCATCAATTACAGTACAGCAAGATTAACTCTGTATACGTACGCCTAGACACGTTCAATGCCAGGTCGATCAAGCCGCGCCCGGGTATACCGACGCGGATACAACGTTGGTCAGCGCAGCACCGGACAGCGAGCGGGGCATACGGCGCCGTTGCGCGAACGGCACGGAGCGTCCGGCCGGCCGGCCACCGCCCGCCGGCACCGCTGTCGTGTTCCGGCGCTAGCAGACGTGGAAGAACCGTCGCAGCCGGGTAAAATAAATTGTAAAAGGGAAGGCGCGAGCGCGGAACAGTCGCCGCCGCCGATCCTCCCGTTCTGAGCACGGCGGTGGTTCGCTGTTCTTCGTGTTGTCCTGTTCGACCGTTCCGACGGGAACAAAGACGTCTCACGCTGCCTCCGGAAATCTGGGGAGAGATTACAAGTTACATCGCGCGTTTTCCCGTCTTCTAGTTCTCTCCTGCTCTACCGAGGAGATTCAGATACTCCTATTAGGTCACACTCGTAGTACAGTATCTTTCCGCAGAATCTTCACGCTTCACTCAACTACCAGGACTAGACCTATAGAAAGGGGGAAAAAAACCCAGCTATGTGCAGGACTAAACCTAGAAAAATAAAAGATGTTCCGTCCACAAAATTATTCGAGTTATCTTTATCTTACCACTTTACCTCCATAGCTCGGTGGAATACGGCTGTGGTACTCGGTGGACTACTCAGATAGATCTAGGTAGATCTTTCTTCGCGGTTAAACTATATACTAGTACCCTCTCATTGCTGCAGCTTTTACTGAAAAGAAGAGCCCTCGATACCGCAGCGGGGCGCACTAGTCCGAGACGAATATCATAAGCAGTTGTTGTATAAGACTACGGGAGGAGAAGATGGTAATCATGTGAGACAAAGGTGATTAGGACTTGTCGATCGCTCTATGGCTGCGCTGCCAAAAGGAGGCGTGTGGATAAGAAGAAAAGCAAGCACTACTTTGGTTGCTTTGAGCACAGTAGTACTACTACCCAGCTTATCTAGTGCCAAATAATTAATTAAGGACCAATTACTCCCTCCAATGCAAATTACTAGTTGGTTTAGATGATTTAGTATTAGATACATCCGTATCTTGACAAATTTAAGTTAACTAATTTGAATCGAAAAGTATAGTATACTATACTTGACTCGAGTAATTGTTCGTCGGGAACTTTCTAGGAATCCCAACGACAAGGTTTCAGGATCGCATTGCAGGCATCCGCGAGATCTCGTTACCTAATAAAAAGTTCATCTCCAGCCTAGCAATCTGAATTAGGAAGAAACAGTGTCGTACTACGTCCTAGCTAATACCGGAGTAGTTCGTAGTTGTTGCCGGCGTTGTCTGGCTTCCACTGGATAGGTTCCGATAGATCATGACGCAGAGAGAGCTATCGAGTTGGATACATGGAGGGTGTCACGTCCACATCGCCGATCGGACCAATTCGCGAAGCGATTTCGCACTTTCGTCACGCGTCGCGGTGAGATGAGCGCCTCATGTCAATGAGAACACTGCGCTGCCACGGGATTATTATCCATAACCTCTCTGATCATATCGTGTACTCCTTCCGTTCAGAAATATATGATGAATGAATGTATCTGATGTTTTTAGTGTATTGTTCGTAGAGTTCGAGGTGAACCTATTATATATAAAAATTGTGTAGTTAGATTTATTTTAAAAATAATCTAAGATGTCTTAGACCTTTTAAGTTCTATATTCTAGGCAATTTACTTATGTGGCACTATAGTTAATGATGAAAGAGAGTAGTGTTATACTCCCTCCGGTCCGGTTTATTAGGCACGCACGTAGTTTAAGAACAAGTTTGACCATTAAAATATATCTTAGCTAAGCTACACCTCCTGCACCCAACCATAGGCAGAAAATTTGGCTAGCCCAATCATATGCATGCATGAGCTTCAAATCATTAAATGCATGAACTCATAAGATACACCCTTAAGAAACAGTCCATTGTAGTGACCGTTTCTTAGAATATGACACTGACTATGATAGCGCGCTAAGAAATGGTCCATTGTGAAAAGCCTTAGGCCTTCCACAACGTGTCCGATGCCCAAATAATGAAAAGTGGGCCATCTAGTCAGTCGATGCCCAGACATTTATTTGAGGCACCGGTCTCACAATGTTGAGAATCTTGCCCAGAATAAATGACTGCACCCACAATGTCATCAACAAATGGACCAGCCAATCCCAGCGCTTTCTTTCACACTAGCTTGTCTCAATTGCATGCCTAGTATACAAGTACATTCATATTTTAGTGATTTAAGAATTGGGGCATCGGAGCAAGTAGGTGCTCCGGTTCCCTCAAATTTTTGTTGGGCACCGATTGTTGTATACGTTGTGGAGGGCCTTATATAGTCTCTCTATTCCATATTTCTTTTCGCGTTACTATTCATCACGCAAAACAAGACGACCCATTTCTCTCTTATTTTTTATAATTTTTTTTATGATTTTTGAATAGATAGAGTAAACACGGAGCTACACATTCCAAAAAACCGAGAAGCAAAACGGTGAAAAATAAAAGAGAAATCGACCATCTCGTTTTGCGTGCACTGTTAAACTGAATAAGAGGGAGTACGTTGTTTTTGTGACATGTGACATGACAGGTACAGGTCGCAGTCGATACGGATCAGAGATGGGCCAAGTAGGCCACCCGCCTCATCATTTTATCCCTGCCGCCAGGACTCTCCCCTCGTGGCCGGATCGGGGTTTGGAAGGAAAGGAACCCGGTTCTTCTTCTTTTGGGGATGGTCGGTTGGATCGTGCCTGACAGCTTCGAAACATAACACCTAGTGTAGTGTGTCACAGCTTACAAGTAGGTGACGATAGTTCAGGCACAGACGCAGATAGACAGCTCGATGATCACGTGTTTATTTCAGGAGTAACGCTGAGTACTTCCACGTACGTCTGTCTGTAATTCGATTCCATAACAAAACGTCTCGTAAGAATAACCTCGTAGATTCTGTAAATGCGCGTCCCATAAGACGCGTTTACGTGCTGCGGAAAACAGGTTTAATGAGCCGGGTTTGCACTCGCGCGGAACCAGGTAAACGCGCGCTACATGCCCTGGAAACCAGGTTTTATTGGGGAACATAGCCTGTATCACGCGCCCGTAAATCTTTTTTTTGAAATATCCCGCGCCCGTAAATCTGTTACGCGTGGAATGCGGACTTTGTTCGGCGCAAACGTAAACCGGCACTGTTTATTTCGGTCTGCACAACTTTTATGCAATAGGCAAAACGATCAATGCAGTAGTTCGTACGTCAACTTGTCACGTCAACGGATGTGACCAACAGGTTGCACCGTCGTCCACCACTCATCGCCAAGGTCACCGCAGGCATCTCCACTGCCACCATCACCCATTGGAGGCTCGTCAAGACCACTTGCCGATCCACCACCACTAGCTGGAGCACCACCACCTAAAAGTGTTTTTTTCTTTCTTACAAGATTTTCATTCTTGCTAGTTTTCGCCACTCTAATTGGTATGAATCCATTTTGCTTGGGTCCATCATCATAATCTTATTCTCCTCACCAATGACCTCCATCAGTGTCTTCTTCTTCTTCTTCTTCTTCTTCTCGATTTGGACACTCCTCTCCTCCAAATTGGACTTACGCTTGGCATTCTCCAACAGTGCTTCCCACCATGCAAGTTTCATCTCATTCTTTTTCTCGGCCATGATCATCTTGGTCTCCAACGTCCTCATCATCAACGCTTCCTTTGATTTCACCATTTCATCAATATTGTCTCTCAAAAATTGATGCTTCGGCTTCAAGTTTTAGCTTCTCCCTCGCCTTATTGTTTCCGTCCGTCTTCCTCTCATTCCTTCCTCCATTCTCCTCGTCACTTCCATCATCCAATTGAAGCAAGGCCCCTTTCTTTGGTGGTGCTTCTTGCTCTCTCAACTTCCACTTGCCAACATGTTATAGCAACTTCCAACAGCGTTGAAATGTAACATGTTTCCTCTTAGAGCTGACCATAGCTTTGAACCTTTCCATTGCAACACATTCCTACAAACACAAAAAAAGTTCATTTATTAGCAACATGATCACAAATATATGCATTTTGACACCAAAATGAAATGCACAATGAACTCAGATAGTCATCAATAGCTATGCCACTTGGTAGCGCTAGCCACACTTGCTCCATAGCTCCACTCCAATGGCTACAACATGTCTTGATGATATCCAACCGTTCTTGTAGGTACCTATACGAGCGAGCTATCGGTGAAACTACCCGATGCATGAGTTTTAAGAATTTGTCTTTGATCCATAACCAATAGCTCTTCTCGGTTTGATCCGCGCCGACCACTGCGTCGATGGACACTTGCTACCATGCCCTACCAAGCAAGTGTCTTCGATTTCGGTGTAGTTGACTCCTTGTTTCTTCCTCCAAGTTTGAGACGAACCAAACACCTGCTCGTCAATTTCTTCCAAATCATTCTCACCATCGTCAACCTCCTTACCATCCATGCCGAACGAATCGAGTTGCGTCTCGGTAATGTCAACCGCGCTTTCGTTTAGAAGATTAACAAACGAGGATGGAACCTGGTGCACATTATAGCTACATCAGAAAAGGCCCTATTACAATGAGCAAACAATTACAGTGACCATATCGGTAAAATTTCGAGTTTGTATTTTTGGGAAATTTGGACGATCACATCACTGACATCATTGTGGTTTTCCTGCGGAGAGTCGACGACGGCCGGAGGCAAGGCCGTTCTGGTGCACGACTTGCTTCTTCTTCGACATGTCCAGCGCCGTCTTCCGCGCGCGAGGACCCGGCTTGGGCGTCGGCGTCACCCTAGCGATTGGCTCTTTGGGCCGGGCCCCCAAGGCAGCACCGGTGTCTGGAGGGGCTTGGATGGATTGCGGGACGACGAACGTGCGCTTCCCCCTCTTGCCACTAGAGCCTGAAATCACGTGGGCAACCACGTCGGTGTCCGGGGCACCCGCCCTAAATACCAGAGGCGACAATTGAGGTCGCACGATCTCACCAACGGAGGGCGTGAGCTCGGTGAGGTTCATGGCGTCGAATCCGAGACGCGGCGGCGCCGAAGAGCGTGTGCGGAGCTGAAATGTCCCTCCCTTGCAAATATCTCCACAAGTACAAGGCGCACTCAGTTCGGTCGCGAGGATGCGATTTTTCCATCCCATTAAAAAAATACGGATTTTTCGGTCGAAAACCAAAAACTTGGGATCTGCTCGGGGTTTTTTTCTGTCGAAAAACAAAAACGAGCGTTTAATTTACGGGTTACACGCCTTTACGGGTCTGCTAGAGTTGGTCAAGTCTAGGATTTCTGTTACTATTTGACAGGAAACTTAGAATTGTCGGGTTCAAGCATACTATTAGACTCCGGGAACAGTTTCACCAGCTTCGTTAACAAAACTTGTGATGACATACACTGCCAAAGCAGATAGGATAGCGACTCAGAAAAGTAAAGTTATGTAACTGTGTTGGCAACTCCGGGAACAGGCACTCGGAGAACAGGGCGCAACAGGAGTTGCCCCCTCCGCCGCGCGGTGATCCCGAACGCCTCCGTCATGTCGAGCTCCGCCGAGCCCGGCCACTCCCAATCAAAATGGAAGAGCAGGCTGGCGAGCGCGAGCTCCACGTTGGCGAGGCCGAACGCCATCCCGGGGCACATCCGACGGCCAGCGCCGAACGGCAGGAACGCGAAGTCGGTGGCGCCGAAGTCCGCAGCCCCGCCCTCGCCCTCGAACCGTTCCGGCCGGAACTCCTCGGGCACGTCGGGCCAGTAGCGCTCGTCGTGGGCCAGAGCCCAGGCGTTGACCAGCACCTGCGTGCCCCGCGGCACGTCGTACCCCAGCACCCGGCACGGCTCCTGGCACTCTCGCGGGAGCAGCAGCGGCAGGGGCGTGTGCAGCCGCAGCGTCTCCCGGATGACGAGGTGTAGGTAATGGAGCTCGCTCAGAGCGTGCTCGGCTACGGTGCCATGGGAGTGGAAGGCCTGTCGCACCTCGGCCGTCGCCTTCTGCATGGCATTTGGGTTCTTGATCAGCTCCGCGATGGCCCACTCCAGCGTCGTCGCTGCTGTCTCGCTGCCGGCGCCGAATATGTCCTGCGTCAGAAACATTTGTGGAGTCAGTGACATGAGACTTTTGAGGTGTTCGGCACGCGGAAGATCTCCATGCATAACCCATTTCTATGAATTCTAGCTGCCGTGAAAACTGACTTGTCTTAACGGTTTTGCTAGAAATCAGGCGCTTGATTTCTATTTACATCTCGGTCGTCTCTCGCACCATTGATATATCTCGTGATTCGTGCAGTGTGAGAGTTATACATGAGTTGCAACTCACCAATGGTATATCTCACGATTCGTGCAGTGTGAGAGTTACACATGAGTTGCAACTAGAGTGTAACTGAGAATTTAATGAGTTTATAAATTGCAATTGAGAATTAGCACAAAATAATAGAATGATGTTAGCGACTGAGACATAACTAAAAATCAGACGACTGAGATCTAGACGCCCCCTTGTGTTAATTGGGTTAAGCATATATATACATGGAGATCTTCTTTTGGAAAATACCAGTACTTGTAGAGATCCACGTTGTTTTAGAACTATAGTGATGAACATTTGTGAAAATCTTCAGCAGCGTCTGTTACAGTCTTGGGCTCACTAAATCAGTGTTCCAACTCGTATTGCGCCACTGGCCTGCTACTCCTACACTACTATACAGTAGTACTATCCCGGCCCAACAAAGAGCAGTATATAATCGTTTTGAATCGTGAACTCTAGGGAGCTCTTTTTTTTAATTTTTTTTTACTTTCAAACTAAAAATATATAAACAAAGTAAGACGCCTGATGACTGGTCAAAAGTAAAATCTTACTAATTTTGACCAAATATTTAGAAAAAGATATACACATATACATTATGAAATAGACACAATAAGAAAATATACTTTATGATAATCTATTGATATTGATTTAGTATTATAAATATTTATATTTTTTGTATAATTTTAGTTAAACTTAAAAAATATTGATTTTCGATTAAACCTTAGACGCCTTACATTTTAGGACAAGGGAGTACATATATAAATGTATCCACGAATAAAAAACGATCACCCGCAGAAATCGGGCGAGCATGGCCAGCAGGTCAGTGGTGGAAAAAGGGTCTCTAGTCCCGGCCCGTAAGGGGCTTTAGTCCCGGTCCTGGTAACCGGGACTGGAGGGGCGGGACTAAAGCCTCCCCCACTAGTCCCGGACGCTTACCATCCGAAACCAATGGGTATCCACGTTGCCGTCTCTGCGGGCGCTGGTTGCCCCCTATTAGTCCCGGTTGGTATTTACGAACCGGGACTAAAGACTTATTTTTTCAAAACAAAAATCTAATTTTTTTTTCAATTTTTTCTTGAACTTTTAAATTATCTGACTCTTTAATCTCTCACATCTCTTATTTTTAACACTAACTATATTTAATTTTAGTTCAAATTACACTTATGGTCAAATTTCCCAGTCAGTCACTCATCCTAGCACTACTCCTGTCCTAGCACGCTTAACTTCCTTATTCCATCTTTCCCACCTCGCGCAAAGGACCATTATACCTTGTTGTCAGGACTAGTGTATCAATCCTATTAACTCATATCAATATGTCAACCGTCTTCATTTTTTGAAATTACGAACAACTATTTAAGTAAACAATAATAAATAAGTAATAATAATAATATTTTATTCAAATGAAAATAAAAAACTAATTAAATTAATATTTTATTTATTTTTTGCCATTTATTCATTTAATATGACATAAATAATATATTCAAATCTGTAAATCGAAATTTGACAAATAATATATCTATTATTATCAAAAAATGTGAGGAATTCAAATATGACATACAAAATTACTATTTTTTTTAATTTTGAAATAATTTTTATTACTTTTCGAATTTTAAGAATCTAAAAGAATCCAAAACGGCCTAAACCTGTTGAAATCGAAGAGGTGAGAGATTACAACACTTAGTATGAGCATATCGGCCTATGGAAGAAAGTTCGTATCGTATTAGTGCGCTTTAACTCGAAAGCCGTTAGCTACAACCTTTGATCGTGGTTTGGTATCCAAATAGGAAATTATATCCAGTCCCTCGCTACACTATTTAGACGGATTGAAGCTTAAGCCAGATCGAACCTGTCTGAGTATAGGCATTGATCCTAGAATAGATTCACAAGCTGAAGGGAGCTTCAATCCGTCTCCTTCTCAGCAGGAGGGCGGGCTCCACTTTAATTCCTAAGAAGAATATGACTAAATACTCGGGTCAATCCCCCATCAATCCCCCATTGGGGAGGGTATCACGTTTGGTGGAGTTCGCTATCAGCCAAACTTGAGCTCTTTTGACAGTCCTAAGAAAATCGAAATTGTTTTCTACACGTTTTGATAGGTTGTACGTTTTTTTCTGACATCGTATGTAAAAATTATGGCCATTTAGGAATTTTTTTTGTCCATTTTCTTTAGTCCCGGTTGGTAATACGAACCGGAACTAAAGGGGTCGGTACCGGCCGCAGCCTGCCGCCACCCCTTTAGTCCCGGTTCATATCTCCAACCGGCACTAAAAGTCCTATTTGACTCGGGACTAAAGATTGTTCCGTTGGAACACTTTTTTTCCTACTAGTGGGTACAACACCTGCGTATGGAGGAGACCTGGGCGTGCATGCATCAGCTGAATGTAGTGGCATAGGACGTGCATGCATCAGCTCCTTACGGAGACAACATAGGATGGGAGTTCATGCATCGGCCCCCGTGCGCCATGGCTCCATGTACATCACAGAACTCGATGTGCAGCTGCTCATTATCCACGTAGGTGGTCCTGGAGGTCGCTCCGGGCGCGCATGCGAGGAACAGGGAGCTCATGCCGGCCCTACTAAGCTCGAGAACAATCAACTACCATCATCTCAGCCTGACTCTTTGTATGAGTACTCCCTTTCACTCGGCAAGCTTAAATTTTACTAGTTCACTGCAATTAACAGTGGCGTTTAGACCTAAAACTTCAGACAGTTTTCTTATACGACCGGGAAGCACAGGTTCAGTAGCTCAGTCTCGACTGAAAAAATCACCGGTTTTCAATAGTTTAGCTTTAGCATAGATAGTTCGTCAGCAAAAACACGCCAAACTTATATTGCAGCGAGCGACCGATAGAAGAATCGGCTCTTCAATTTCCTTCACCACACGTGGGGGAGGCTCACACTTACGAAATCTGTGTTGTCGGCTTTGCCTGTTCACCTTATGTCATGCATCAAACTACTACAATGGGTTTTGGAGGAAATTTAACGATTGTTGAGGGCTTTCTTTTGGAAAGGAAAAAGTTCAGCTAAGGGGAGCGAGTTTGGAAATTAGAAACATGAAGATCCAGAACTCTTGTCTTCTAACAAAATTTATCCACAGGTTGCATACTGAGCCCAACTCGCCATGGGCTAAGTGGGTTATGGCTGCACACTTGCATGGAAAAGATATTGAGGATTTTTCAGCTCTTCAAACCAATGCTTGGAAACAGGTTAGTGAGTTCATTGATTTATACAGAACTGTAACCTGTGTTCAGCTTGGGGATGGAATGACTACCTCTTTATAGAAGGATAAATGGACAAGTAATGGATCGTTCTGTACACAATTCCCAGCTTTATATTCGCATACTAATAGACCAAATATTTCAGTTGCCGATTGCTGGAATTTTGGGGTATGGTATCTTCATTTAAAACACATTACATCTGACCAAGTTGAGCAGGAAAGAACTGTGCTGATCTCCTTTCTCAACTCTTGTACCTTGGACCCTCTTGCTCAAGACAAGAGAGGCTAGAGGATGAACCCCTCTGAAAAATTTTCAGTAAGAAATCTGTATATGCTTTGTAACTGGGGAGGTAATGAATGTGGGGGTGTTAGTTCAATCTAAAAATGCGCTGCTCCAAAAAAAGAAAGATTTTTGCTTCGCTAATGCTGAAAGGGAGAATTAAAGTGAGGACAATTCTACTAAAGCAAAATATTGTCAACAATGACCAATGCCCCTTTGGATGCCAGGAAAAGGAGACTGTTCGTCACTTTGTGTTTTAGTACTGTCATACCAAGCTCATCTTGAACAAACTGGGAATTCAAATGAACATGTACGTGGAACTTCAGGATATTTTTGTCGAAACAAAGAAAAGAACTCCAAAAAATAAAATTCAGGCTTGGGACAATCATCATTGCAATTTACTGGACTATCTGGCTTTCAAGGAATAGGATGGTCTTTGATGACGTCGAGACTCCTATCGATATGGTCGGTAAACAATGTGCTGATTTGGTGAGGCTATGGATGCTTAGAGCTAGCAGGAAGGAGAAGGAAGCGGCGAAGATCTGGATTACTGGCTAATCTGATTGTTTCTATTGTCCTTTCTACTTTTTTTTTCTCTCCTTTATTGTTTATTCCATATATGTGTAAAACATTGAGCTGCCTTAGCTTTTTTTTTTATAAAATCTGAGGTCGGGGGAGACCCCCTTCCGACGTTCTAAAAAAAAAGAAAAACACGCCAACTTACGCTAAACATCATCGCATGATCCTGATAACACTTCTGATGCAAAAATAATTACGGAAGTCAGTAAAGCAAGTAGGCAAGAATTCTTACGAAGATGACGGATTTGATGGCGTCCATGTCAAGAGGAAACTGGAGCCCGCCCTCCTTCTGTATCCTCAGCAGCACGTCAATCAGGTCCTCGTGGTGGCCTCTGCCGCTGTCCATCCTCTCCAGGTGCTCCTGGATGACGCCATCGAGGATGCCGTACACGGCATCGCGGCACTCCTTGGCGCGGCGCGCGGCGCCGCTGAACCGCACGGCGAGCCGCGACGAAGGCCACAGGTCGGCCGGGTTGAACCCCGCCGAGAGCTTCAAGGCCCGGTCGAGCTCCTGGAGGAACGCGTCGCGCTCCTTGCACCGGTCGCCCATCACGGCGCGCACCGTGCTGTCCGCCACGAGCGCGGACAGCAGCGCGTGCATCTCCACGGGGCGCTCGGCCGCCTCCGCGGCCTCGCCGACCTCGCGGAGCACGGCGGCGACCTCCTCCTCGCGGATGGCGCGGAAGGAGAGCACGCGGCGCGCGGTGAAGAGCTCCGTGACGGCGATCTTCCGTAGCTGGCGCCAGTAGTCCCCGTACGGCGCGAACACGATGTCCCGTCCGCCGTTCGTGATGACGCGCATGGTGGTGCTCAGGGGCCGCGTGGCGAACGTCGCGTCGTGGGTCTTCATCACCTCGCGGGCCCCCTCCCGGGAGGACACCACCAGCGTGGGCACCTCGCCGAGCCGGAGCAGCATGGCCGGCCCGTGGCCCGCGCCAGATCACGCATCGCGCGGTGAGGGAGCTTCCCGGTGAAGTGGTGCAGGCTGCCGATCACTGGTAGTTGCCACGGCCCCGGTGGCAGGCGCAGGCCGCCGTCGCCACCATGCGCCGCCGAGCGTCTCCGACCGGCCGCAAGCACAATGAACAGGGACACGAGAGCTACGCCGACGTAGACGTAGGCGGCATCCATTTCTGGTTTGGGATCTGAGCGATGCTTCGTGTTGTAACGTCAGGTAACTACGTAAGGTATTTCGCTTCGCGTGTAATGTGGACTGATTGCAGAAAGAAGACGATCGAATTCAATCGGCAGACATCCCAGCGCACCGCGTCGACTGCCTAGCTTTTGAGGCACGTGTCCAATGGTCTAGTCCGGTGCCCTCCGTATCCTCGCACCGCAGGCTCGACCCACATCGCCTGATAGCATCTCTACCGCATAGCCCAAAAACTTTAGGAGCAAATTTGTTCATCTAACGACAGAAAACGTACCTAATCGGCTTTAGAATAGCAACCGTAGGATTTTGGTTCCTAAAAATTTCCACCCCTTTCCTATATTTGTCCGGCCGCGCGGCCGATGAGAAAAAATCAGCGCCCTGCCGCCGCTCACTCTCCCGGCGCCGTTATTCTTTCCACCATCTCTCCTTCTCTCCAAACTCGTCGGAGATGGCCGGATCTAGCCGCCTATCCACAACGTCTTTAGGGGCCATTGCGCGTCCTGTAGCCGTAGATCGGGGCCTCGCGACATCCCGCCGCCAGCGGCACTGCATGGCCAGTACCACGGCGTGCGGCACCGGAAGTGGGGACCTGGATGGCAGAGATCACCGACCAAAACACCGGACAACACCACTGGTTGAGCACCTTCCAGTCGGCGCGGTAGGCGGCGTGGGCGCACGACATCAAGAACGTCGAGCTCCACGTCAGCGACTACAGTGAGCTGAACTTTTCTCTCGGCAGTGAGGTGCCGGAGCTCCTCTCCCCTCCCAGCCGTGACCACGCCCCGCTAATCGGTCGGGAGGACCGGGAGCGACTCGAGGCCGAGGCTGCCGGGGAGCGATACATGGCCGAGCTCCGTCGGCAAAATCCTGGCCACGTCGCTGCGGAGGCCACGCGCTACGAGGAGTACGCCACACGTCGCGACCTCGCCTCTTCCTCCTAGGCGACATGGCCTTCTTCCTCCTCGACGGCGGTAGGGCTTCTTCCTCGGCGCAGGAAGTCATCGACCTCGGCGACAGCAACACCGACTCCACCGACAACTTCGATGCGTAGCTCGACAAGTAGGTGGTCACCGACGCTCGACGACGTGGCCACCGTCGCCGGCGACCATCCCACTGTTAGAATCTATGTGTGAACTATGCAATGTGTGTATGAACTAAGTGTTTTAGTTTGATTTTGATGTGTTTTCGTTTTATTGCAATATGTTTGTTGAAAGAGAAAAACGCCAATTTAGTCTATGAACTAGCCATTATTGAGAGCATTGGTCACAAGCTTGCAAATCGCGAACCGTAGGTCATGAAGTTGCCCCGCGCAAGCGTTTTGGTCACTTCGTGATGGTGACCGTTAGTTTACTGTTTCGGCTGACTATATTTTTTACAAATACCCCAATAAAATTGTGTTTCTTGTTTTTTTCTTATCCTTTTAGTAAAATACATTTCATCACCGCCATGTGGGCGCCGTGAGCTCGTCGAGTAGCTGCAGGTATTTGGTGGCGCACATGGAAGATAGCTGCACTAGGCTACCGACGGCGCACGTGGCTCCTGTCTTTGTGTGCGTCGCCATCAACACTGGAATTAATGCAGATCTTCATTGGTGGAGAAGTGTACCGAGTTTAAAAAAATTACTTGCTTGCCACCGTGTGGGATCTTGCCGCATCGCGTGCACTAGAAAATACGTCTACGTGAGCCAGGCAGTGTGAGTGGAAAAACCTTGCAGAATACAGCTAGAAGGAAATCCTGCCCGCCGATGTGCCGTTTGCAGCGCGCCGTCGTACAAGGTCTCCCTAAGCAAGGCCAAAATGCTCAAGATATCTGCCTCCTCGCCAATTTTCTCCTCGGCAAAGTACAGGTCCAAGGGAGCTCGTAATGCTGAGATTCGACACCCCAATCCATCTTCATCCCCGACACCGATCACCACCCAGTCACGAGCTCTGTCCTTCTCCGAATATCTCCGTCCCGCCGAGAATGAACGCGTCTTCAAGGCGATCCATGATCCTCCTGGTCCATCTCCCTCTCCCCTGTTTGCGCTGTGTCCCTGCGCCTCTATGCGCCCCATATCCGCAACCTCGGGCAGTCACCTCCACAGGCGTTGTGGTGCGCATGGGTGTGTACGTGTGTGCCCCAGTTGATGTACTCCCGGAAGTGCAGCATTGCACGACAAGCTTCAAGGGTGGCGGCTGCCAGCTGCGAGTGTCCAGCAAGGGTAGGAGTGGCAGAGGGGAGGACGTCCGATGACCCAGTGCTCACAGATGCACGAACCCCACACCACCTATTCGATCAAATGCCTAGACCATTAGAATGAACCAATGAGAAGAAACAAAATTTTAAAGGGTAATTCGTAAAAAACAGCCCGTCACGTCAGCAAACTAACGTCCACCGTGACGGAATGACCAAAATGCTCGCATGGGGAAACTTCGCAACCCACAGTTTGTGTTTTGCAACTTCGTTACCAATGCTCTCATTTCGGGCAAGTTGATGTACCAAATTGACGTTACTCTTGTTGAAATACCTAGTAGAAGATTGACATATAGGACTGCAAATTAAGGGGATCGATTCTGGCGGCCGAAGTTTAGAGGAGCAAATTTTTTCTTCTCGATGAACAGTGCGCCGAAATCGGCTCTAACATTTAGGGGGTCGGTTAGAGATTCTCTAACACCATCTCCAGCCACACTCCCTAAGCGACATCCGGCAGCATCGCGACACTTGGGAAATATGGCACGAACAACTATTTTGGGTTGGGAACTGGCACAACCCTCTAGGGGTGGCCTATCACATATATTTATAATGGGTATATATACAACACACGTACATACAGACAGTCTAACACCCTCCCTCAATCTTAGCCACTTCCTAAAGAGTCTAGAAGGGTAAGATTGTGCCTACACGCCTCGAATTGTGGTAGAGGCAATAGCTTGGTGAAGATGTCTGCATGTTGATCCTTCGAAGAGAGAAACTTGATCTATAGTAGCTTTTGAGAGACACATTTCCTTACAAAATGATAGTCAACTTCAATGTGTTTCGTTTGGGCATGAAATACCGGATTCTAGGTGAGGTATGTAGCACCGACGTTGTCACACCAAAGGATAGGAGGATATGGTTAGGAAATTCTCAATTCCTGAAGCAAAGACTGCACCTAAATACGCTCTGTAGTGGCATTGGCCACAACCTTGTATTCTGCTTCAGTACTGCTACGTGATATAATAGCTTGTTTTCGAGCACTCCAAACAATCAAGTTGAAACCAAAGAACACAGCATAGCACTCCGTAGATCGCCTGTCATCTAGACTTCGTGCCCAGTCTGCATCAGAATATGCCGAGAGGACCCTAGAGGGGTTCGGCCGAAGATGCACCCATGGGACACCGTGAGTCGTACACAACACAATATAGGCTTGACAACAGACCAATGAGCGTCACGAGGTGCATGAAGATACTGGCAAACTCTGTTGACAGCAAAGTAAATATCCGGTCGCGTGATCGTCAAATACCGAAGACCACCAACAATACTTCTGTACTCCGTAGCATCCTCAGAGGACAAAAGGTCACCATCAACAACAGTGATCTTGTCGGTGGTAGACATAGGCGTGGTAGTCGTCTTGCACTTAAGCATCCCAGCACGCTGCAGCAGATCCAACGAGTACTTCTGTGTCATGACCATACCATCAGCACGAGAAGTAACCTCCAAACCCAGAAAGAAGTGGAGTTTACCAAGGTCTTTGGCAGCAAAATCATCACCAAGAGCACGAACAAGAGCATCTGCAGCTGACTGAGATGAACTGCCAATAATTGTATAATCTACATAGACCAGTAAGTACATAGTAACATCTAGCTTATGTAGAAGAAATACTGATGAATCAGCCATGGAGGGTGCAAAACCATGAGCACGGAGGGTTGTTGCAAGACGACCATGCTAGGCACGAGGAGTTTGCTTTAGACCATAGAGTGCTTTGGTAAGACGACATATGTAATATGGACGATCAGGATCAACAATGACAAGAGGCTGCTGCATATAGACCTCCTCCTCCAACAGACCATGAAGGAAAACATTATGTACATCAAGCTACAAAGAGTCCAACCTCGAGTAACTGCAATATATAGAAGAAGTTTGATTGCTGTACGCTTGACCACTAGACTAAAAGTGTCTTCATAATCAAGATCACAAAGCTACCAGAAACCCCTAGCAACAAGACGCGCTTTGTAGCGCTTAATATAACCATCAGAATGCTTCTTCACCTTGGAAACCCATTTAGAATCAATAATATTGACCCGAGGTGGTGGAGGAACAAGAGTCTACGTCTCATTGCGAATAAGAGTGTGATACTCCTACTTCATAGCCTCTCGCCAACGAGGAATACTCATAGCAGCTTGATACATGCGCGGCTCAAAGGACGTATCCGCAAGGGGGCTGTCATACCGACAACATACCAGGCGACGGCGTCGTCATTGCGTTCTCGGGGGAGAAAGATGCCACTATGACTGCGTGTATGTGGACACAAGGCAACATGAGCCGTCGATGTCGAAGGATTAGCCGAGGACGATGACAAGCTGGGAGACGGTGACGAAGGAGGCCCAACTGGCGACGGGCTAGGGCTGGGCGACACAGTAGAGACGGACCGCGTGGGCGACAGGGAGACGGGCGTCGTGCGGGCGGGCGACGTGGTGTCCTCCTGCTGCAGCAGCGATGGGGAGGGTGATGCAGGAGACGCGGGCGACGTGCAGTCTCCCGACCACGCAAGCGGCGACAACGGAGGTGTCACGGGCCACGAGGAGCAGGCCGGCGATGCAGGCGCGCCAGATGAGGCTGCAACTTGCCCAGGAGCCAAGGTGACCGACGCTGCATGGTCAGCACGCGGACCGAGACCATGTTGTGGAGCAACGTGATCGACGTGCTCCAACACAGGTGGCGAAGTAGGAGCTGTTTCAAGAAGCTCTAAATAGGAACCACGTCCAGTTCCTGCACCATGATTAGGTAAGAACACATGAGAGTATGCAACATCATCGAATTGGTCAGCGACAATGGAGGATGAATGCATAGGTGGTAGCTCAGTGTTGGACACGGGTAATTTGGCGAAAGGTAAAACATGCTCATAAAACTCGACATCCTGGGATATGTAGACATGATTAGTGGGGACATGAAGACACTTGTAACCTTTATGAAGGGAACTATATCCAAGAAATACACACTTTTTGGACCGAAATTCCAACTTACGTTTGTTGTAGGGTGTAAATGCGGCCAGCAAGCACACCCAAACAACTTAAAGAAAGTATAATCAAGCAACTCATTAAGGAGAAGTTCAATGGGAGTTTTCATGTCTAAAACACGTGTGGGAGTACGGTTGATGAGAAAACACGCAGTGGTGAAGGCATCACTCCAGAATCTAAAGGGAACATATGCATGTGCCAGAAGTATGAGACCAGTTTTGACAATATGGCGATGCTTACGTTCAGCTGAGCCATTCTGCTGATGTGTATGTGGGCATGCTAAATTATGTGTGATCCCAAGCTGCTGAAAAAGGCATTGAGATTGGCGATACTCGCCACCCAATTCGACTGTACATGAATAATCTTATGCTTAAGAAGATGTTCAACATGTTTTTGAAACTAAATAAAGATATCAAACACATCAGATTTGCGCTTAATAAGATAAAGCCAAATAAAGCGACTATAAGAATCAATGAAACTGACATAATATTTATGGCCACTGGCAGAAGTCTAGGCGGGACCCCATACATCGGAAACACAAGTTCTAGAGGATGTTTAACTTCATGACTAGACTCTGAAAAAGGAAGTTGATGACTCTTCCCCTGCTGAGAAGCATCACACACTGCTACATCTTTATTACTAGGCATCCTAGGAAGCTCATGACGACACAAAATATGGAGGACAATAGGAGTGGCCAGATGACCAAGACGAGCATGCCACTATGACGATAAGACGTGAACTATAGGGTTCCGAAGAAGAAAACAAAACATTTCTAACTACACGAACACTAATACCAGGATCTATACTATGTCGACATAAGTAACAGAAAAAGAAGACATTATTCATACCATTGAAGACCGATGAACGCCTTTTGTAGGAAGGC
Source organism: Avena eriantha (assembly GCA_910589775.1). Lineage (NCBI taxonomy): Eukaryota > Viridiplantae > Streptophyta > Magnoliopsida > Poales > Poaceae > Avena > Avena eriantha. Next base: position 487,809,146 of record OU342740.1, read on the forward strand.
GTATGTTGATGAAGACGAGCAGCTCCAAGCACCCCAAGTGTGGTGCCTCCGAAGTACTACACACGTTCGATGTAGGCGGTTTCTCCTGGGCTCCGATCCAGCCGAGCAGCGGAAGAGGAAGATGGCGGACCGAAGATCACACGACGGTTGTGTGAAAGTGGAGAACTCAAAAACCCTCGAGGTCCTCTCCAATATTACAGAGAAATCCTCAAAGGAAATGAGAGAGAGAAGATAGAATGGGATGATTCAAAGGGGAGGGGGTTGACCCCTATATATAGTGGGAGGGGAGGGGCACCACCCAAGGGGCAGGCGGTGTGGGACTATTCCCATAGCCGTCGGCCACCAAGGGGAAGTTGTTGTCCTAGGTGGGCCTCACGTGGGGAGCCTGTTAGGGCCTGGCTGGCTGGCCCTCCTCCTTAGGCGCCTTGTGATGACCCACAAGTATAGGGGGTGTATCGCAGTATTTTCGAGGGAAGTGAAACCTAATTTATTGATTCGACACAAGGGGAGCCAAAGAATATTTATAAGTCTTAACAACTGAGTTGTCAATTCAGCTGCACCTGGAAACAATCTTGCTCACAACAGTTTATCAGTAGCAACAGTTTTGTAGTAGGAAAAGTAAAGTAATAGAAGTAGTAAAAGTAAAGACAGTTGTAAGAAATACAGTAAACCATAGGATTAAAGCACGGTAGGCATAGGGATGGATGGACGGGCGTTGCATGGACAAGACAATTCACATGGCAATCAGAACATATGGCAATTGCAGATAAATAAGATAAAGCATCCAAGTACTAGATAATCCTAGGCATGTGTTCCATATGTAGTCATGCGTGCTCGCAATGAGAACTTGCACAACATCTTTTGTCCTGCCAGCCCGTTTGCAGCGGGGCCTCAAGGGAACTACTAGCAATTAAGGTGCTCCTTTTAATAGAGCACCGGAGGAAAGCATTAACACTCCATGAAAACATGTGATCCTCACATCAAAGCCATTCCCCGCGGTTATCCCAATTTCTGTCACTTCGGGGGCTTTGGTTCCGGACAACAACGTGTGTAAACAACTTGTAGGTAAGACCATAAACAATACTATCATAATGAATCAATAACATGTTTAGATCTGAAATCATGGCACTCGGGACCTAGTGACAAGTATTACGCATAACAAGTCGCAACAAAGTCAAACAACACTAATAGTAGATACTAGGCACCATGCCCTAACAATCTGATGCCATTACATGCACGATCTCATCCAATCCCTACCATCCCCATAGCCTACAGCGGGGGATTTACTCACTCATAGATGGGGTAAACATGGATGGTCGATGGAGAAGCGATGGTGATGATGATGGTGATGATCTCCTCCAATTTCTCGTCCTGGCAGGGTGCCAGAACGGAGTTTCTGGTTCCGAATCGCGAAATCTGGTGGTGGCGGCGGAACGGAACTCTTTCCAGAAAAACATTGAACCCCCCCTGAGTTTTTAGGTCAGAAGGCACCTTATAGGCGAAGAGGGGGACCGAGGGGGTGTCTGGGGCGGCCAGACCACCCCCTGGCGCGGCCAGGCCTAGCCCGCGCGTCCAGGTGGTGTGGCCTAGGCCTAGACCCACTCCGTCTCGTATTCTGGCTCCGTGAGTCTTCTGGTGAAATAGGATTTTTGGCATATTTTCTGGGATTTTTCCTGATAGTTGATTTTCTGCACAAAAACTAGACACCAAGGTAATTCTGTTGAAAACAGTGTCAATCCATGTTAGTTGCGTCCAATTCTCACAAGTTTAGAGGAAGAACAATAGCAAAAGTGTTCGGGAAAGATACGTTTTGGACATATCAACTCCCCCCAAGCTTAGCTTATTGCTTGTCCTCAAGCAATTCAGTTGAAAACTGAGTGCAATAAAAGAAACTTTCACGAACACATTTGCTTCATATGATGTATATATTCTCAGCATGTGATCAACTACTTAGACAATTCATAATAAGGAGTATGCAACTAAGTTTACTTAATAGGCATTGCAAGCTATGAAGAGATTCCAACTCAAAAATAATATGTAGCATGAAACATAAACATAAGCAACATTACAATGCTCATAACAAGGTATGATAGAGTGGTATCTCACTTGCCTTTTTATTGTGAATGCCAAGGCACCGCTGAAGTTCAAGTGAAGACTAGAAGTAAGGATGTCAAAGATACCTTGTTATGAGCATTGCACATGATACAGGATGTGCTTGACAAGTTATAAGCATCTTTAATGTGGTTAAGGTTAAAGTGACACAACTAAGAGGATATGCTTGACAAGTTATAAGCTAAAGTCTCATGCCCCTTACTTACGAGTACCGGACCTCATGCTACTCAAGTTCAGTCACAAGTAAGCTCTTATCATTGTAAGTACATATGTATCATAGAGAACCGCCAACAGGGTACCCCTTGCACATGATACAGGAGCTATCGCATAATCAAAATGACAAGGCAAGCAAATAATGAGCATCTCAGCGATCTTTTTATTTACTATGTGCATAGATTTTTATTGAGGATGCTTCATAGAATGCTCATTATGGTTATGCTGCAAGTTTCCACCATGATTAGGCATGGCTTAGGCTAGCGGCCTAGGCATTTCTCTAACACACCTACAAACTCCATGATCTTACAAGTTCCAATTTTATTTCACACCGCCGGGATCCATAGGCAAAAGAATATGATATCAACGAGGTACTAAGTACTAGTGCAATGTTGAAAGCGTTCCCCATGATACATGGTTCTGCTAACTTCAACTCATAAATCGCAAGCATATATGCAACAAAGAAGGACGAAATGGTTCATGTTTATTAAGTGCAAGAAAATAAAGTGTGCCATCAAGTTCATGAGAGCTTTACTAACTCATAACAAGCAAACATTTTATTCGGAAGAAAACAAGGCATGCTTAATATGCACAGAATAGCAAATGACGCTAATAGGTAGATAAGGTGGACACTTTGGCAATATTTGGTTTTAGGGAGTTGTAAAACACGAGTAAAACATACTCAGTGTAAGTGAAGGCTAGCAATAGTAAGGGAGCAACAACCGAGAGAGCAATAACTGTCATAATCATGCTTGCAACAAAACATGACTAATCATGGCATGAAAGTGATTCAAGACCCTCAAGCCAAAATAATTCATTGAGGCTTAACTGATTATTTCAGTCATATGCATGCGTGAGCATGTGCCAAGTCAATTCAAGTGAAACATTCAGAGGAGGATACCACAGTGTCATATCAAGTTATGAATAGAGTAATGCAAGCAAACATTCATATGACATGCTACAAACTATTAGCAGGCTGGAACTAATCATATGAAAGCAAGAACTACTAAGCATCCATAAATAACATGCACCCTACACGAACAGGCCAAGCATGCCCACAATGACGAGTATATGTACAAAAATGAAAACAAATATAGTTCGTTACCAGCCTCTTACCACACCTCAAGTTGTCATTAATCCTCATTATTGCCCTTCACTTGTGTGGCTTGAATAATAATATGAAACCAATATCCACTGAGAACTGCTGAACCCTGCAACAAACTCACAAAACCAAAGAAGAACAACAAATATTTTTGGTGTTTTCGATTTTTAAGACAAGAACCAAAAGGGAAAAACAAGCAAAGCAAAATCTTTTTGGGTTTTTCGAATAGTTCAAACAAAGCAAAAAGGGAAAAGCAAACCAAGGCAAAAAGAAGAAGAAGCAAACAAAGAGAAACAACAGCAATATTTTTGGTCTTTTTGTGTTTTAGAAAGCAAAAGCAAAGAAAGAACAAAAACTAAAAAGAGAATGAAACATGAATATACAAAGTACCGACGAAACATGATATGGAGATGAGTGCGATATCGGTGTACCTCCCCCCAAGCTTAGGCTTTTGGCCTAAGTGGGTATCAATCCCAAGCTGGCCAAGAGGGAGCGCCTCCATAGTATGGTGAGGAGGTACCCTCATCCTGGTGCGAGCTCGAGGACGCCCCACCATAATGCGCAGAGTAATCGTAGGAGGGCACATCCTCCTGGTGCTACATGTGGAAGCCCAGCAAGCGGAGCTGCTCATCCACCTCCTCCTTGGAGCGCGACCACGGCCTTCTGTGAACACTAAACAAAGTAGATTGCGGCAAAGGGATCTCCTTATCATCCCCATCAGTAAACAACATCCTATATACTAAACTATCCATATCAGAATCAGTAGTGACAAAGTGATGTGTTTTCATGGCTACAAGGTCTAGCCTTTGTGGTTCCAGTATAGTTTCATTGGGATCCACCGAAAGCTCTAATGCATTGACCATACGTGAAGCGATGATGCCCCCATAGATAGGCCCCCTAGCAGCTAGGCGGCGAGCAATAAGAGAGCCAAGATTGTACCGAGTATCATTGTTAAGCGCAGCAGCGAGGAAGGCTATATGATAATTGGAGATATTACTCGTATTCTCCCTACCTAGAACGCTAGTAGCAAGATAGTAGGCAAAGTACCTAAGAGCAGGGAGTTGGATGTTTCTTATCTTTCCGTGCTGAGCTATGCGGTCGTCGTCATTGGTCACACCCTGATAGAGCTCCAGCAAATCAGCGGGTCTGGTCGTCGTCATTGGTCACACCCTGATAGAGCTCCAGCAATTCAGCGGGTCTCCCTTGAATCTTCTTCACGGTCCCTATCATGCCCACACCTATAATACTGCAAAATCTTTCCAATGGCATGGTCAAGGGCAGATTATAAATTCTAAAAGAAATAATTGACTGATAGGGTGTGTTAGTAAAAACGAAGCTCTCAACAAAAGTTTTGGTGAGCATAGCGTATTGCTCACTCTCATCTTGCATATATGAGGTCAATCCAACCCTCTGAATCAGTAGCAAGAAATCATCAAGAATCCCTGCATCCTGTAAGAAAGTAAAACAAGGAAAAGTAGATGGGTGAGCATCCCCATCATTTCCTTCATTACCAATGTGAGGTGCAATGAGATCTTCGTTGTATGATGGCCTAAACTAAGAGGCTGATCTTGAGGGCCTTGACCTCCTAGGTGCATCCCTCTCAAATATTTCTCCAAAGGTATGGTTGTTCATGTTTGATATTCTGAATTTTAAACATCTATTAAACAAGTGATTGCAAAGTGAATATAATGAAGGGCACTACTCATAGGGACTTGTAAGAGGCATAAACATGCATCAAAACTATATCTCTAAGAATTGAACAAGCTTACAAGCTCTCATAACCTATCACCTACAGCAGCAAAATACTCAAGATATAAACCACTAAACACAAATCTACTTGGAAAAGCGGAGGAGTCACATACCGGCAATGGGACCACTTCAGTCTCCTGAGAAAACTCAGGAGGATATCCTTCGAGTGGAGCAAGCTCCGACTCGGGGAGGTCAGCAAGCTGAAAATAAGAAAGCATATCAGCATTGCAGTATATAACTTAAAGATTGAAACACATAAAAGGTGTATTGATGGAAGCTTACCGGCACCACGGGGTTTTCCGCTGTGTACATATCCAGAGAAATCTTCGGAATCCTCCTCTCGATCCGCTCCTTGATCAGCCACTTGATCTGGCTGATGTAGCCTTGAGTGGTGTAGGACTTGGGGCTGATGCAGAGGGAGTCTTTCTTGGAAGAAGTGATGGAGTGCATCAGTCTATCCCCGTGGTACTGAAGTGGCTGGATCCGACGTGAGACCCAGCACTGGACCAAGTCGGATCCCTTCATACCCATATGCTTGATCAAATATTCGATCCGCCTCTTAGCGAGGATCAGATCGTCGGTGAGAGCCGGAACAACCTCGTCCCAGGAAGGCTGGGCCGTGGCGGCTCCGTCGACAAAAGCCGGCAAAGCAGTAGCTTTGCCGGGAGCCGGAATATCCCTATGATAGAAGAAAGTGGCTGGCCATTGTTTGACCGAGTCACTGGCTGAAATTTTGGGATAAGCCCGGTCGCGTCTAAGTGAAAAGCTGATAGTGCCGGTGATATAAGGAACACCGGTAGTGATGGAATTTCTCTGGACATGGAAATAGTACCGGAAGAGAAGCAAACTCGGCCTAATGCCGAGAAAGCCCTCGCAAAGCGATGCAAACGCACTCATCTCTAAGAGAGAGTTGGGAGGAAGATTATGGAGTTGAACTCCATAATGATCTATAACCTCGGAGAAGAACTCCGAGGGAGGAAAAGACAGACCTCGGTCGAGATGGGTGCCGAAGTGGACCTGCCCGCCGTGTTGTGGGTTGGGGACGGTTTCACTGGAGCTGCTCCGCCAGTCACCGGCGACGAGAAGCCCCTCCTTCTCCACGTTCTTGAGGCCGGCCTCGTCAAGGGCGCAGGGGATCCAGATTCCCCGGAAGCTTTCCTTCTTCGCTACTGCTTCCGCCGTCGCCGCCGCCGCTGCTGCCGCCAAACCGGAGGAAGAAGACGATGAAGCCATTTCTCCGGTGAGAAGATGACCTGAAAGTGGCGGCGCTGGGAGTTTTCTGTGGGGAGAAGGACGAGAGAGCTCTGAGCGCGCAAGAGGATTGGGAGGAAAGGAAACGGCAAAGACTGGTGGAAAGGAGAAGGAGAAATCCAAACCCCTTATATCCACCTAACTGCGCCAAGATTCGTGCAAATGCTACAGTGTAACCGCCACGCGTCGTGGAAAGAAGTGGGAAGGACCCACGCGATGATTGCGTCTCCTCGATCTCAACGCTCGCATTGAAACGACGCCTCAGTTCCACGAACCGCAGACCCACCAACGGTCGTGCTGACGGCACGCCTGTCAGATGACGTGACTTGACCATGCTTGTGTCAGGTGGCGTAGAAACCAAGTTCCGGTTTAGTTTAAAATCGAGCTGGAAAATCCGAGTAACTAATTGATAGGTCCGACTTATTTTTAAGACCCGGATCGTATTTTTTGTGAAGTTTCAGGAACCCTTCAAGATTCCGCAAGCCGAAGATCAAGCTAGACGATGATAAAATCCGACTTTGAATCTTGGAGGCCTTCGGGGGCTGCTGTTGGGGATGTACTTTCCAGGTATCCTCATAGTTCCTCACTGACCAGGGTGGCCACTTCGGGTTAGAGCTTTGCTTCACGGGCGGCCCAGTCAGGAGAGAAGACGGAGTCCAATCCGGCTACGGGAAGGCCCAAAAGACTTACCGACTTAGGCCCATAATGTTACTTGTAGTTCAAGATGTACTCTGTAACCAACTCTTAGTCGTAGCCGGATTGATCTCTCCTGTAAACCCTAGGCCGGATATCTATATAAGCCATCCTACGGAGAGCCTTTAGGGCACAACACAATAGTCTACAATCTCAACTCGCACAGGCGATACCCTTGTAACCCATATTCTGGCTCTGGCGTATTACTGGATTGCTAGCAGGAGTAGGATCCATCCAAAGCCGGCGGATTCGAACCTGGGTAAACTTGTGTGCTCACCGTCCCGGAACACCGTACGTCTTACACGCCTCTCTTCCGCACACCTCGAGGACCCCCTCATGGCGTACTTGTCATCAATCCGACGACACAAAGTATTTGTAAAACATTCAAAGCTAGGATCATAGTACTTCAATCATAACATGAAAGACAAAGTTCTAGCAATAAGACAAAGAAACTATGATGCAACATGAAAAGGCACAAACAAAAGATTCATGAATAACAATGATTTGCAAGACGTTTGTTTGTTTCACATAAAGAAAACATAGCATAATAGTATTTAGCTTGTCCCTCATAGGGTAGCAAATATAAATGCATAGGACACCTTCAAAGTTCATAACAGTGACTAGATACAAATAGTTTAAAACAAGCAATATCAAGTTATGCATCAATCAATAGTCTTGGGACAATGCACATAGAAGTAAGAATGGCCACTATGCTCTCAAAGTAGGTGCATAAAGGTAGAAGGTGGAGACTCAATGTAATGGTGGAAGAAAGGCATTCATAGAAGGAAGTAGGGATTCAAGTCTCATAAAGAGCTTCCAAAAATTATGGTACTTATAGCTTTCATCTCTCATTGCCCCTATCATAAGCATCTTGAAAGTGATTAAGGTTAAAGTGACACAACTAAGAGGATATGCTTGACAAGTTATAAACCGAAATCTCATGCCCCTTACTTACGAAGACCGAACCTCATGCTACTCAACTTTAGTCACAAGTAAGATCTTGTCACTGTAAGTACATGTGTCTCATAAAGAACCGCCAACGGGGTACCCCTTGCACATGATACAGGAGCTATCCCATAATCAAAATTACAAGGCAAGCAGACAATGAGCATCTCATCGATCTTTTTATTTGCTATTTGCATAGGTTTTTATTGAGGATGCTTCATAGAGTGATCATTATGGTTATGCTGCAAGTTTCCAACATGATTAGGCATGGCTTAGGTTAGCGGCCCAGGCATTTCTCTAACACACATACAAACTCCATGATCTTACAAGTTCCACTTTTATTTCACACCGCCGGGATCCGTAAGCAAAAGAACATGATATCAATCGGGTACAAAGTACAAGTGCAATGTTGAAAGCGTTCCCCATGATACATGGTTCTGCTAATTTCAACTTATAAAGCGCAAGCATATACGCAACAAAGAAGGACCCAATGGTTCAAGTTTATTAGATTCAAAAAAAGTGTGCCATCAAGTTCGTGAGAGCTTTAATCACTAGTTTTCTCATAACAAGTTTAATTTGGAAGGTAAACAAAAGCATGAATATACTTGGAATAGCATATGCTAGTAGGTAGGTATGGTGGACTCTTTGTAATAACTTGGTTTAGGGAGTTGGATGCATGAGTAGAACTCATACTTGGTTGTGGAGGCTAGCAAAAGACTGGGAGCGACAAACTAAGAGAGCAATAATGGCCATAATCATGCAGAGCGACAAAACATCATTGATCAAAGCATAAAGTGATACTACAAGTTGAAAACTAAAGGATCATAAAGGCTATGGTGACTTGAGATAGTCATAACATGGTGTGAGCATGTGCCAAGTCAACCCAAATAAAGCATCAAAGGAGAATACCACTATACTATGCTTTAATATGCTAAAACAACGCATGATTCATCCAAGGCACATTAAGCAATCTCAATTGTTTATAACGAGTCATGCTACAGCCAAGAATACTAAGCATAAAGCCAAAACAATATCAAGCATGGCATGACAAAGCATAGGCCACAACCAAAAACAAGCTCTCTTTAACACTTAAGCATGAACTTTCCTACTCTTTTCCAAACCAAACCAAACTATTTGCAAACAAATGTATGAAAGAGGGGGTACAACCAATTTATTCAGAAAACTAAGCAAACAAAGCAAACAAAAAACCAAAACGAAAACGAAAAAGAAGACGCTCCAAGAACAACACAAATGTGCATGAAACAATAAAAATGAAGCGTTTGGAAGAAACCTGGGATTTTTATTGATGTAGAGGGGGATGCCTTAGGCATCCCCAAGCTTTGACGCTTGTACTTATTGGATATTTCTTGGGGTGACACGCGTGGTATCCCCAAGCTTGAGCTTTAGTCCATCCTTCATCTCATTACTCATTCCTTCCATACACCTGAAATTTTTCCTTCATACAAAACTTCACACAATCTTTATTAGCAACATTAGTGCACTCAAGATAAATAAGTCTTAAGGTTCAGTTCTAACACCAAATAAACTTCCATTATAACACTAGCTACTGTAACACTTCCCTCAAAAAGCTCAATTCCCCAAAATAACTCAAAAAGGAACCAACAAGAAGCAAATGCAGAAAATGGCAGAAAACTGTCAAAACAGATCAGCAGATAAAGACGATTTTTTCGAAGACCTTATGTTGATCAAATAAAAAAGTGTTGAACTAACAAAAGTTAGATAACAACCTTGGGCAGAAGCACAAAAATTCACGCCTCAAAAAGACTTTCAGAGATTTTACACGAAGTTTTACTGTGAAGCACAGATATCTGTTTCGGGACAACAACTTTCCCAATCATTACTTCTCTCTCATTAGAGGTTACTCTTGGCACAAAAAGCAAATAAAAAGGATAAGGAGCGGTCATTATAGAGGTCATAACTTCCAAGACTTATCTAAAACTTTTGGGTTATCTCCCAATAAGTAATTTTCTTTAGCGCCTTTAAGTTAGGCATAAGAAGAAAGAAAAAGAATCAAGTGTTCTCAAATGAAGAAGCATTAAGACCAAATTTTGTTTTCATAGGAGAAGCAAAAGAAATCTTCTCTCTCTTCTTAGGGAATTGTTCTATACCTTTATTGAGTGGGAGTTGATATTTAATGGTGCCTTCTTTCATATCAATAATGGCACCAACAGTTCTAAGAAAAGGTCTTCCCAAAGTAATAGGACAAGAAGCATTGCATTCAACATCCAAAACATAGAAATCAACAGGGACATAGGCATTTTTAACCATAATAAGAACATCATTAAGACTCCCCATGAGTTTCTTTTTAGCATTATTATCAAGTGGGACATTCAAATAACAATCTTCACGTGGTGGCAAATCAAGCATATCATATATCCTTCTAGGCATAATAGAAACACTACTATCAAGATCACATAAAGCTTCGAAACCAAAGTCATTCACTTTCATATTAATGATAGGTTCCCAACCATCTTCTTATATTATAGGAATAGAAGTTTTATGTTTCATCTTTTCTTCTTTAATCTTTATAAGAGCATCAGTAATGTGTTTTGCAAAGGCCATATTCATAGCACTAGCATTAGGACTTTTAGCAAGATTTTGTAGGAACTTAATAACTTCAGAGATATTGCAACCATCAAGATAAAAATCAAATTTATCATCTAAAGTAGTAGAACTATTACTAGCCTCAACACTAGTGGTGGTAATAGTAGAAACACTAATGTTTCTAGCAATTTCATCTTCTCTTTCCCACTTAGCATGTAATTCAGCTAATAGTCTAACATTTTCATCAATTCTTACTTGTATAGCATTAGTAGCTGCAAAGGGATTATCATTGGATTCAGGTTTAGCAGCCATTTTATTAATCAATGAAGATTGAGCTTCAGGCAAAGATGATATATTCCTTTCAGCATTAGAGAGTTTCAATTGTAAACTAGGAATTTCCCTATTTAGACTTTCAAGTTGATGGCTAATGTTCTTCAATATGGTAGATTATTCCTCCATAGTTTTAGTAAATAGTTTATTTTGCTCATATTGCATTTGCATGAAGCTTTTAGTGGCTCTTTCAACTTATAAAATTCTTCCTTCACTAGGTAATCCAGGTTTACCATTATAACCATAAGTATTACTAGGAGGGTAAGACCTATAATTGTTATTACCATAAGCATTGTTGCCAAAATCATTATTTCTTATGAAGCTCACATCAACTTGCTCTTCTTGAGCAACCAAAGAGGTTAAAGGAACATTATTTGGATTAGTATGGACTTTCCCATTCACAAGCATAGACATAATAATATCAATTTTATCACTAAAGGAGGAAGTTTCCTCAACATAATTTACCTTCTTACCTTGTGGAGCTCTCTCAGTATGCCATTCAGAATAATTAACCATTCAGAAGTTTTGTTGCAGCACCCAAAGTGATGGTCATAAAGGTACCTCCAGCAGCAGAATCTAATAGGTTCCTTGAAGAATAGTTCAGTCCTGCATAAAAAGTTTGGATGATCATCCAAGCAGTCCGTCCATGAGTGGGACAATTCTTTCCCAAGCTTGAGCAACATGCTCATTATCAGATTGTTTAAACTTCATTAGTTCACTTCTCATAGATATAATCTTAGTAGGAGGATAGTATTTTCCAATGAAAGCATCTTTGCACTTAGTCCAAGAATCAATACTATTCCTAGTTAAGGAGTTCAACCATTCTTTAGTTTTTCCTCTCAAAGAGAAAGGAAACTATTTAAGCTTAATAATATCACCATCTACATCCCTATGCTTTTGCATCTCGCAAAGTTCAACAAAGTTATTTAGATGGGCAGCAGCATCTTCATTACCAATTCCAGAAAATTGTTCTCTCATAACAAGATTGAGCAAAGCAGGTTTTATCTCAAAGAAAGTATCTTCAGGCACAGGTGGAGCAATAGGTGTGCTCATAAAATCATTGTTGTTGGTGCTAGTGAAGTCACACAACTTAGTGTTTTCAAGAGTAGTCATTTTTGTGTGTTCTAAAATAAGAAAGCAAACTAGTAAAAGTAATTTTTTTGTGTTTTTGAAAAAGAAACAAGCAAACAAAGCAAAAAGAAACAAAGCAAAACAAAAACAACAAAGTAAAGAGATTGGTTATGAGGGACTCCCCTTGTGAAGATGTCCTTGACTCCCCGGCAACGACGCCAGAAAAGTGCTTGATGGCTCGTGTATTAACAAGCTCGTTGGGGAAACCCAAGAGGAAGGTATGATGAGCACAACAACAAGTTTCCCTCAGTTATGAAACCAAGGTTTAATCGAACCAGTAGGAGCAAGGAAACACCCCAATGGTGTTGCTAGCTGAGCCTTGGCAGGGAGCACTATCGGTGCTAGTAGCAACGTGGAGACCTGCACAACACAACCACATAACTCTGTCCCCAACTTGCGATGAGGTTGTCAATCTCACCGTGTTTTGCTGAAAACAAAGGATTAAACGTATTGAATGGAAGGAAGTAATAGTTTGCAAAAAGTAAACACAAAACAGTAAACAGTTTATAGATTGTATGTAAAAGAAAGGACTGGGATCCATAGTTCACTAGAGGTGGCTCTCCTTAAGATATATAACATGCTAGGTGAACAAATTACAGCGGGGCAATTGACAAACATCGAGTAAGCAATACATGCATATACTAATCATCTTGACTCCTTTGAGACTTGATTGGGCATTACAACATTATACATAGACCGCCATCCAACTACATCTATGACTAATAATACACCTTCAGGTTATCATCTAAACCCCCTCTAGTATTAAGTTACAAGTAACCGATTATTGCTTTACAAATTGCATGTAAATTAAACAATACGATTGTTCTATGAATAAAGGATTGTTGTTTTCTCCCTAGTAGCAACAACACATCTAGTACCTTAGAGATTTCTGTCACTTCCCTAGATTACCAGAGGCATGAACCCACTATCGAGCATAAATACTAACTCTTGGAGTTGCTAGCATCTACTTGGCCAAGATAGCTACAAACAACGGAAAGCATGCAAGATCACAAATAACAGAGACATGATAGAATCAATAATCAATCTGAAATAGCATCTCAATATCCATCGTATCCCCGCAAACACAACATGCAGAATTACAAATAGATGATCTTGATCATGAACGGAGCTCACAAGATCTAAACATGAAAGCACAAAGGAGGAGAACCAGCCATCTAGCTACTACATGGATTCGTAGTCCAAGGATGAACTACTCACGCATCACACCGGAGGCTTGCATGGTGATGAAGAAGGCCTCCAGGGTGAATTCCCCTCTCCGACAGGGTGCCGGGAAGAGCTTCACATCCCTCCCGATCTAGGGATGGAGATGACGGCGGCTACAGACTCTTTTGTGGATTTTTGACCGGGTCCTTAGGGTTTTCGTCCCGAGGGCATCTTATAGGCGGAAGGAGAGGCCGAGGGGGTGCCTGGGCTGGCCACACCACCCCCTGGCGTAGCCAGGCTTGGCCCGCGCGGCCAGGTGGTGTGGTGCCCCCCTGGCTCCTCTCCGTCTCGTATTCTGGCATCTGATGACTTCCGGAAAAATAGGCACTTTGGCTTTTGTCCCGTCCAATTTTGAGAATATTCATTTTCTGACTTTCCTGGAACCAAAAACAACAGAAAACAGGCAGCTGACACTGTGGCTCTTGTTAATAGGTTAGTCCAAGAAATCATATGAAAAGTACTCCAAAGTGTGGGCAAAACACAAGAAAGTGGATAAAACCAAGCATGGAACATCAAAAATTATAGATACATTTGCAATGTATCAAGAAGCTCATTCTTAGGTAATGGACATCCAGCCTATGCATGAATCAAAGCACAAAACCTTGCCCATGATTCGAGCAATATCTCTTTTTCTCCCTGTTTAAAAATCAAAAAGTTCCTGCAAAATAGCATGTCTAGCACTAGGAGGAAAATATTTCTGCAGGAAAGTACTAATCAAGCAATCAGGGTTATCAATAGATCCAGGAGGTTAATTACTAAACCAAATTTTAGCTTCTCCTTTCAGTGAAAAGGGGAAAATCTTAGCAACAAAGTTGGTACGCATCTTAATATCATCAGAAAACAGGCCACTCATGGTAGAAAGCTCAGTCATATGTGCTACCGCACTTTCATTCTTAGTCCCACAAAAGGTTCTTTCTCAACAATAGCTATATAGGATAAATCAAGAGAGAAATCATAATCTTTATCTTTAATGTTTATGGGAGAAGCAGCAAACTTAGCATTAGGAGACAATTTGGGTCTAACAGTACGCCTCTCAAGGAGACTCTTAGCAGCACTCCTATCATGGGTGTTTTGACATTCTTTAATAAATTCATCGGTCATCTCAACATAACCATCTTCAATATCATAGCTTTCTCTAGACTCAGGTGAACTAACAGGTGTAGTAGTGTATTCATTAGGAGTTTCGGTATTTCCAGCTATAGTTCTAGCAATCGTAGCATCTAGGAAAGGACCTAATGAACCACTCTTATCAGGCACAATAGAAGCAACATCATAAGTATCAGAAGTTTCAGATTCAGCAGTAGTAGTAGTGTGTCAATACAACAAAAACCTACCATAGAGACATTCTTCTTGAGACACTTCTTATTTTGTCTCTTTAAAAATCACGTAGAGACATGTTGCATCTTGTAGAGACAACTTTTGAGACACTTAAGGATGTGTCTCAAATATAGAGACATTAGTTAAGACATTTTTATGAAGGAATAGGATTTCATTCTAGAGATAAATTTTGAGGCATTCTAAGTTGTCACAAAAAGTTATATACAGGCAATCATTGAGACAAAGACACTATTTGAGACATTTTGCTTGTTGTCTAGAGACATTTGTTCTATGTTTTAGTGCTAATGTGCTATACTCAAAAGAAATTCATTCTAGATGTAAATAAGATCTTGTGTAAGGTTGAGATGGTTAGAGTAATATGTCTTTATCATTAAGGTCAAGAGTTCAAGGATTGGTTTTGACATATTTTTCATGGTATTTTACTCTACGTGTAGAGACATAATATAATGCTTCTTTGTTGTGTCTTATAAGTATAGACATTATTACTAGTGTCCTTATCCCATAAGGACACTGCCCATACCAACACTTTTGAGACAATGTGTAAAATGCCTCTACAAGTATGTAAATACAATAAAAGTGTCTCTACATGACCAAAATAGTGCCTCTATGTGTAGCATGTGTGTGTGGTGGTGTAACGAGCTTACTCATAACAGATGGTGAATCAAGAGCAACAGAGGTGTTCAGAACCGTGCCTCTTCTTGTAGTAGATGGTAAAATAGGAACCTTGCCATCACGATACTTACCCATGATGGATGGATAGCAGCAAACAATAATGATTCCAAGTGAACTTGATAAATAAAGCTATGCTCCCCGGCAACGGCGCCAGGAAATAGTCTTGATGACCCACAATTATAGGGGGTGTATCGCAGTATTTTCGAGGGAAGTGAAGACCAATTTATTGATTTCGACACAAGGGGAGCCAAAGAATATTTATAATCCATAACAACTGAGTTGTCAATTCAGCTGCACCTGGAAACAATCTTGCTCACAACAATTTATCAGTAGCAACAATTTTGTAGTAGGAAAAGCAAAGTAATAGCAGTAGTAAAAGTAAAGAAAGTAGTAAGAATTGCAGTAAACAGTAGGATTAAAGCGCAGTAGGCATATGGATGGATGGACGGGCGTTGCATGGACAAGACAATTCACATGGCAATCAGAACATAGGGCAATTGCAGATAAATAAGATAAAGCATCCAAGTACTAGATAATCCTAGGCATGTGTTCCCTATATAGTCATACGTGCTCGCAATGAGAACTTGCACAACATCTTTTGTCCTGCCAGCCCGTTTGCAGCGGGGCCTCAAGGGAACTACTGGCAATTAAGGTGCTCCTTTCAATAGATCACCGGAGCAAAGCATTAATACTCCGTGAACACATGTGGTCCTCACATCAAAGCCATTCCCTCCGGTTATCCCGATTTCTGTCACTTTGGGGCCTTTGGTTCCAGACAACAACGTGTGTAAACAACTTGTAGGTAAGACCATAAAAAATACTATCATAATGAATCAATAACATGTTCAGATCTGAAATCATGGCACTCGGGCCCTACTAATAAGCATTAATCATAACAAGTTGCAACAAAGTCAAAAAGCACTAATAATAGATACTAGGCACCATGCCCTAACAATCCGATGCCATTACATGAACGATCTCATCCAATCCCTACCATCCCCATAGCCTACAGCGGGGGATTTACTCACTCATAGATGGGGGAAACATGGATGGTCGATGGAGAAGCGATGGTGATGATGATGGCGATGATCCCCTCCAATTCCCCATCCCGGCAGGGTGCCAGAATGGAGTTTCTGGTTTCGAATCGCGAAATCTAGTGGTGGCGGCAGAGCGGAACTCTTTCTAGAAAAACGTCGACCCCCTGAGTTTTTAGGTCAGAAGGCAACTCTTTCTGGAAGAGGGAGACCGAGGGGGTGTCTGGGGCGCTAGACCACCCCCTGGCGCAGCCAGGCCTAGCCCGCGCGGCCAGGTGGTGTGGCCTGGGCCTAGCCCCACTCAGTCTCGTATTCTAGCTCCGTGAGTCTTCTGGTAAAATAGGATTTTTGGCATATTTTTCAGGATTTTTCCTGATAGTTGATTTTCTGCACAAAAACTAGACACCAAGGTAATTCTGCTGAAAACAGCGTCAGTCCGTGTTAGTTGCATCCAATTCTCACAAGTGTAGAGGAAAAACAATAGCAAAAGTGTTCGGGAAATCAGATACGTTTTGTACGTATCACTTTGCCCTCTTAAGCCTCCCCTCCGGGTGAGGCCCATTAGCAATGGACTTCCTATAATAAATAAAATAAATTATATATTTTAATACTAATGCAACCAATTAATATAAAATACACATATTATTATATTTCCTCACTCCGGAACTCCTTCCGGACACCCCCGATCAACATTCGGTATTACCCAAAACTATTCCGGTTTCTCTCTCTCTCTATATCTCTCCTACGGTGTTGTATCTACCCCAAAGCGTCCCCCACCCTTAAGCGTGACATCCTTCGGTTCAGAAACACTCCAGAGATGATCAAGACCTCTCTCATATCAATGATCATCAGCGGGACCTGGATGCCCATGGTGACCCCCGTACATTTCATGAATCCTATCGCTTGAACCTTCAACGTCGTATCCCATTCCCTTCGCCACTTGATACCTAGTTCATCCGAGATTTGATCTTTGATATCTCCATACCTTCGTTTGATCTTATTACCGATGAACTTGTTTACTCGTTCCCATGTTGTTGCATTCCCTGACCTAGTCACACACTTGCAAGTTTCGTTAATGCAACGTCATCAAGATGGCCACGTGTATCTATCCATTACATGGATTGGCAAATCTTGGTCTTGATATCTACTCCTCTACGCGTCCCTTTGGAAAACCTAAGTGGCACCTTTTTGATCACCCAGTTATGGTATGATACTTGAAACCATCTAAGATTCCCTTCCAGAACGGTGATTTGCATTATCTCATATTCCAAGGATTAGGTTGCAAGGTTTTTATTTTTTATCATCAATGGTGAACTTTGTAACTAGATCTCACTATGATACAATTGTTGGGTGCTTTTCTATCACATCATTCAACCAATGATATGACCTCATTGTCAATTGGCATAAATGCCCACGATCTTGAAACCCTAGATCATCCTCATGACCAATGAGCTAGTTTGCTAGAGGTAACTAGAGACATGGTTTGTTTACATACCACACGTGTATTAATATTTCGTATTAACATATTAGACATGGTTAGTTATAACACGACATGAAACATATTATGAACATACAAGAGATACATCAAATAAAACACTTTAATATTTTCCTCTAGGGCATATCTCCTTTAGTTTCCCACTTGCACTAGAGTACAAATTAATCTAGTTTACATAAGGAAAGAACCTAACACCGATGGCATCCCGGTGTTGCTCATGCTTGGCTTGTAGAAGAACTTTAGTTAGAGGATCTACAACATTCATATCCATGTGCACTTTGCAAATCTTGATTTCACCTTTGTCAACATTTTTTCAAATAATGTGAAAACGTAGCTTGATGTGTTTGGACGTGGAATGAGTCTTTGGTTCCTTCGTGTTTGCAATGGCACCCGTGTTGTCACAATAGATCGTCGTGGGATCTTGCGCACTCGGAACAACTCCTAGTTCGATGATGAAGTTCCTTAGCCAAATAGCTTCATTCACTGCTTCAGCCGCAACGATGTATTCTGACTCCATTGTAGATTGTGCTACTACTGGTTGCTTCCTGCTGTTCCAGCTTACCGCCCCACCATTCACTAGAAACACATATCCCGTCTGAGGCTTCGTGTCATCAGGATATGTGTGCTAGCTCGCATCCACATAATCAGTTACGCTAAGAGCTTCGTCACTACCTCCATAGACTGGGAACATATCTTTTGTTCTCTTGAGATACCTTAGGATATTTTTCATAGCTGTCTAGTGATCAATTACTAGATTAGTTTGGTACCGGCTCGTCAAAATAAGAGGCAATGCCACATCAGGTCGAATACTTAGCATTGCTTTCTCTATCAGCATCAAGCTGAGGCATAGGGGATGTAAGACATCCTTTCTCTATCAGCATCCATTGTCGTACATTGAGTCAAACTCGGTGTGATAAGTTTTGTTACAGGCACCAAACCCCTTTTGGCATCTTCCATTTTGAACCTCTTCAAAATCTTCTCAAGGTAACTACTTTGACTTAATGCAATCAGGCGACTCGATCTATCTCTATAGTTTTTGATGCCTAATATGTATGCAGCTTCACCTAAGTCCTTCATGGGAAATTGACGACTCAAATACGCTTTTACGATTTCCATGAGTTGCACATTATTCCCCATAAGTAATATGTCGTCCACATATACTACTAGGAAAAACACTGAGCTCCCACTCTCTTTCTTGTAAACATAGAACTCTTGTTGATTTTGGAAAAATCCAAAACTCTTGATCACTTTATCAAAACTTTGGTTCCAACTCCGAGATGCTTGCTTCAGTCCATAAATGGATCACTGAAGATTGCACACTTTCCCCGCATCCTTACGATCAACAAAACCTTCTGGTTTCATCATATACAATTCATCATCAATGTGTCCATTGAGGAATGTGGTTTTGACATCCATCTACCATATCTCATAATCGAAATGGGTAGCAATTGCTAGAAAAATCTGGATAGATTTTAGCATCGCTACGGGAGAGTGATACGTCCATTTTGCATCACTATTCTATGTCATAATTCACTGTTATTCATTAATATATTTCATATTAAGAGATGATACTTATGTTATTTCATCTGTTTTTGCATGGTTGATGACTTTTGGAGCATGGACCGCTGCATTTAGGATTCTGACGGAAAAGGGGCTGTTTGGAGGCAAAATTCGCGAAGATCGAAAAATCCGGGAAAATACATGGAAAATCCTATTTTTCCAGAAGATGAAGAAAGCCAGAAGGGGTGCTGGAGATGGGCCACAGGGGGCCCACACCACCCCCTAGCGTGGGCCACCCTAGGTCGTGCCACCAGGTGGTGTGGCCACTCTGGTCCACCCCTGTCTCTCCCCTCTGGCTTATATTATCCTCCCGAAACCCTAAGACTCAGGGAGCGACCACAGAAAGATTCCACCGCCTCTGCGGGGCGGAAAACACCGAGAGAGAGAGATCTCTCTAGCAGACAGAATTCTACCGGGGGAATTCCTTCCTAGAGAGGGGAGATCGTCACCATCAACACCACCATCAAGCTGGACTTCATCGGGATCATCATCACCACCATCATCACCATCAGCACCCTCATCACCATCTGCATATTGCTGTAACAGTTGCGTTGAATCTTGCATAGTTCTTAGGGGAAACTTTCCCGGTGTTGATTACTCTTTGTAGTTGATGCTATTGAGTGAACCATTGAATTATTATTTATGTTCAGATTGTTATACATCATCATTACATCTCTGATCATGATCCATATGATGTCTTGTGAGTAGTTCGTTTTGTTCTTGAGGACATGGGAGAACTCATGTTTTTAGTAGTGGAATTGTGTTGAGAAATATTTCAATAGTTTGATATTTAAGTTGTGGTGTACTTCTTCTAGTGGTGTCATGTGAACGTCGACTACATGACCCTTCACCTTTATGGGCCTAGGGGAATGCATTGTGTATTTTGCTACTAATCGTAGGCGTTGCTGGAGTGATAGAAACCTGAACCCCCGTTAGGAAACCATTGCACAAGGGACGTAAGGGTCTTAGAGTTTAAAGTTGTGGTTAGGTTTCTACCTTAATTACTTTCTTGTACTTACGGATGTTTGCAAGGGGTATAATCACAAGTATGTATTAGTCCTAGGAAGGTCAGTATATTAGCACAGGTTCAACCACACAACACTTAGCAAGCTAAAGAAGATTAATCAACTACATGAAGCGAAAGCACTTGACAGTCTACCCATGTGTCCTCGAGAATGTTTGGTCATCTTAAGAAATACAACTGGCTTGTCCTTTGTTGCATAAAGGATTGGGCCACTTGCTGCATTTATTCCTACTATCTTTTGTTTACTCGTACTTTGTTTACTTGCTTTATCAAAAACCCCTAAAAATCTATTTGCTTAGTATTTGTAGAGAATTCCTGATCCATACCACTAGCCAGCACCTTCTGCTCCTCGTTGGGTTCGACACTCTTACTTATCGAAAATACTACGATACACCCCCTATACTTGTGGGTCATCAAGACTATTTTCTGGCGCCGTTGACGGGGAGTGAAGTGCTATTGGAGAGTGGAACTGGGAAAGGAAACTTCTACTCTAAGTATTGTTTATTTCTGTTAGTTGCTTTATTTTTGGTATGGATAATTCATTGAGTTTCTTATTTGGTAATGCTACTACCATTGCTAAGGTAGTAGATGAACCACCACCTACTGAGAATGATGCTTTTAAAATACCTACAAGAATTATTGATCGTGTTATGGATAACTACTATGTTGGGGATGGAACTGTCCATCCCGGTGATCATTTACTCTTTATACACAAATTATGCGGGTTGTTCAAGTGTGCAGGTATTACTACAGATCAAGTTAAGAAGAAGTTATTCTCATTATCACTGAAAGGAAGAGCTGAGGAATGGTATAAGCTGCTGAAGAATGGTCAAGCTCTTGAATGGGAGGAAATAGTGCCTCTCTTCTATTCAAAATTTTATCCTCCTAGTGAGATTCATAAAGATCGGAATCAAATATACAACATTTGGCCTCTTGATAGAGAGAGTACAGCTCAAGACTGGGGGAGATTGAAGTTACTAATGCTCAAATGTCCCATTCATGAGCTCCCCAACAATATTATTATCAATAACTTTTATGCAAGACTCCCTCTACATGATAAGGATTTATTGGATGCTTCTTGTGCTGTATCATTCACTCGCATGGAAGAAGAAGCTAAACGGGATCTTCTGGACCGTATTCAAGACAATGCTGAAGCATGGGAGAATGACAAAGGTAGAAAGTCAGGTATAAATTATGACTATGAATGCATTGAATCTTTTATGGGAACTGATGACTTTCAAAATATTAAAAATGCTTATGGTCTAGACTCTCAAGCTATCGCTTCTTATTTTAAGGCTTTTGCTTACTACATTGAAGTGCCTAAAAATAAGTGGAATAAGTATCATGCACGTTATAAAGATATTGCTAAGAGTGTTCCTGCAAGAAATACTGAAGTTTATACTACTAATCATGTCTTACCTAAACCTTACATTGAGAAAATCCCTTTCCCATGTAAGATAAAGGAACATTCTAAGATAGCTAGTATGGATGATGAACCTATAATAGCAAATGTGAAAGACTTTGTTACTAAATATGAAGAAGAGGGACACACTATCCTTTGTAAGGATACCTCTAATATTGTTTCACAAAGTAGTGTTAGGAGAGCTAGTATTCCTGTGTTTTCTGTAAGGATAAGTGATCATTGTTACGATGGCCCTTGTGATAGCTATATTATGAAATTTATGCATGATACTGAAAGTTACTATGAGAGAGGGAGAAGTGCTCTTATGCATCTCAATAATATCAAGTTTCCTTGTTTTATGCTAAATTTTTTTATGTTGCACTTCTTTTGCCTTCCTATGCTAGTAGCCTCTGGTTTTAACAACCTGTTTGTTTAAAACATTCCCTTGCATAGGAAGTGGGTTAGACTTAAATACGTGTATTTTTGCTTCTTAATGCTCTCTTTCACTTCAATTCATATTCCTATGTGAGCATCTTCAAAATTATCATGCCCATCTTAATGGCAATAAAGAAAGAGCTTTTTGGGAGACAACCCAATTTATTTTTGCTTTAAGTTTGTTTTTGTTTCTTTGAATCTTGTAAGTTATTACTTTGGTAATAACCGCTCCTTATCATTTTTTTTTGGTTTTTGTGTCAAGATCAACCTCTAATGAGAGAGAAGTAAGATTTGGGGAAGTTGCTGTCCCAAAACAGATTTTTGTGCTTCACCGTAAAAATTCGTGAGAGATCTCTTTATGATGGATTGAGCTGTAAGTTTTTGTTCTTCTGACCCAGGTTGTTATTTAACTTTCGTTAGTTTTGCACTTTTTGATTTGAGCAACATAAGAGTTTCTAAAAAATTGATCTTTACCTGCTGGTCAGTTTTGACAGATTTTGCCACTCTTGCATTTGCTTCTTTATTCAATTTCCTTTTTGAATTATTTTTGGGTTTTCGGAAGGAGTTGCTACAGTAGCTTATGTTTTGATGGTTTTCAGTTGAAGTTGAACTCAAAAGGTTTTATCACCTCACTTATACTAATGTTGCTAATGAGAACTGTGTGAAAGAAATTTCCAGGTAGTGGAGATAATGGTGTAATAAGGAAGAGAAAGGTTTTATGACTCGAGTAATAAGTGTATGAAGATGAAGATATTGATGTTATTCAAGTGGTGACTCTAGAAGAATCTACTAAATACTAAATTCAGAGACCTGCATAGTCCGTTTTCAAATCGGTAACAGTTCTGGTAAGAAAAGTTCCGCGAAAATACTATCCAACTATATTTTTGCAGTTTTTAGCCTATAAGGAAAGCTACAAAGCGAAAGAGGGACGGAAACGGAGCCAGGGTGGCTAACACCACCCTGTGGCGTGGGCCCACCCCTGGCCGCGCCACCAGGTGGTGTGGCCACCTCAGCCTCCATCTCCGACTCGTTTTCTCCCAGTACCTTCCTTTTGTTGTGAAACTTCGTAATATATAATCCCCTGGATCTCCCGAGGTTCGTATATCGTGTTTTCATCATGTTTTCGTTTCGATCTATTTCTGCTAGGAACTATCTTTGAAAGCTTTGAAGCACAATGGTGTCCGCCAAGGATAAAGGGAAGGAGCCTATGGAGGAAGATCTCCAAGACACCGAGCAGGAGAAGGAGATCAAGAGTGAAGGTGAAGAGGAGGAAAAGCACACTGGCACTACCATTGCAAGCATTGGAGTGGTGGCAAACCCTGCCAGGGTCAGAAGGACTGCACGGATGTCAACTAGAGGGAAGCCTCCGTGTCACTGCTTGGCACCACGGACACCTTCTCCAAGCACCAAGAGTCCCTTCCATACCTTTATCCATAACCATGCAGGAAAAGAAGACCGCAAGGAAGAAGAGCGGAAAAAGAATCACAAGAGCTGGGATCCACAACCTGGCATCGAGCACAACTCGGAGTTGATTCATACCCTCACCTTCAAGACTGAGGACTTGGGGAAATTGGTCAAGAAGCTCATCGAGAGGATACCACCACCACCAAAGGAGTAATCCGTCATCAGGTTTGGCATCCCCTTGGTTTGTTCTAAGCTTGGGGGAGTGTCGCGGTATCACATCACTATCTTCTATCTTTTTACCTTTTTAGTAGAGTCATATCATGAATAGAGAAGTTATCATGTAGGATGGTTTGCATTAAGGAAGTGTCCCCTCTCTCGTTAGATATGTATCCCTTGATGTGATTTGCCATTATGGAATATTAATGAGAAGTTCTTTCATTTACTCTTTTGCTTAGCTTATATTAGTTTTCAATTCGTGGTTATATGATTGATCTTGTTGTTAGTATTGGTATCACTTTGGGATCATTGAGTTAATTTAGTTGGTTTTGGCAAACCTAGCTTGGTCAGTAGCAACACTATTTTTGAGAGTTGAATGAAAAAGATAAGAGTACTCTAAAGAAAAATAATTTCATCATCTTTCTTTCTTGATTTGCTCATAAGTCTAGTATTCTCTGGTTAAGATCTTTTGTGCTTCCGAGGAAGATTGCATGTTTGTTTTTATCACTTGTATGTTTGTTTGTTTCCTTCAACTCTTATACTTGCTACCCAGCCTTGCTAGCCAAAAACCTGTACTGTGAGGGAATTCTTCTCGTGCATCCACTCCTTAAACTAAAACCTATGCCATTGTGTCCACCATACCTACCTATTAGCATTATTGCTATTCCAAGTAAATTCTTGTTTTATCTACCTCCCAAATTAAACTTGTTATGTGAAAATTAGTGATTAAAGCTCTCACGAACTTGATGGCACACTTTACTTTCTTGCATTTAATAAACTTGAACCATTGTGCTTAGCTATGTTGTGTATATGCTTGCGCTTTGTGAGTTGAGAATTAGGAGAACCATGCTATCATGGGGAACGCTTTCAACATTGCACTGGTACTTTGTACCAAGTTGATTTCATGTTCTTTTGTCCATGGATGTCGTCAGTGTGAAATGAAAGGGAAGCTTGTAAGTCCATGGAGTTATGCATGTGTGTTAGAGAAACGCCTAGGCCGTTGGTCTAATCCATGCTAACATGGTGGAAACCTGCAGCGTAACCATAACGAGCATCTATGAAGCATTCTTCTTATAAAAAAAGAGTACGACATTGAGAAAAAAAAGAGAAAAAAGGGGGAGATTATGAAAATAGGAAAGAGATAAAAAAAGCACCATATTACCATGGTAAATAAGAAGATTGCCGAGATGTTTGTTGTCTGCTTGCCTTGTCATTTTGATATGGGGATTCTTCCATATCATCGGGCAAGGGGTACCCCGTTGGCGGTTCTCTATGATACACATATTCTTACGATGACAAGAACTTACCGGTGACTAAACTTGAGTAGCATGAGGAGCGACCCTCGTATTCAAGGGACATGAGATTCTCAATTTACAACTTGTCAATCATATCCTCATATTTGATCACTTTAACCTTAATCACCTAAAGATGCCTATGATAGGGGAAATGAGGGCTGAAAGCTAGTATGTATCATAATTTTTGGGAGCTCTTTATGAAACTTGCAATCCCTGCTTCCCTCTGCAAAGGGCCTTTCTTTTACTTTCTAGTTGAGTCAGTAAACCTATTCCCTTCTATCTTAGCAAGTATTTTGAGTTGTTGTGTTTCATTCATTCATATGATGATTTATTCAATAATGTTTCTTATGTTCCTTGCTTTGCACTTTGCTCTTATCTTGGTGATTACTACTTTGAAAGCTATCATTGAAAAATCAGTTATTTGTGAACTCTAGCAAATTATCAACTATTCTTCGACCAAGAGCTAAGTTTGCCATTACCAATTATGATTCACTTTATGTATCTTTATTATGTTTCCTTTACCTATTGCAAGTTGAGTTATATAATAGTGAGTTGTGTTCTATTATGATCTATGTATTGATGAATGTGATGCTTCTTGTCCGTATTCTTTTATTGACTCTTCACTCCATAAACCTGAGGTCATGTTTATTGAGCTCAGTTTCGCTTGGGGACAAGCGAAGTCCAAGCTTGGGGGAGTTGATACGTCCATTTTGCATCACTATTCTTTGTCATAATTCACTGTTATTCATTGATATATTTCATATTAAGAGATGATACTTATGTTATTTCATCTGTTTTTGCATGGTTGATGACTTTTGGAGCATGGACCGCTACAGTCAGGATTCTGATGGAAAAGGGGCTGTTCGGAGGCGAAATTCGCGAAGATCAGAAAATTCAGGAAAATACATGGAAAATCCTATTTTTCCAGAAGACGAAGAAAGCCAGAAGGGGGGCTGGAGATGGCCACAGGGGGCACACACCACCCCCTAGCGCGAGCCACCCTGGGCCGCGCCACCAGGTGGTGTGGCCGCCCTGGTCCACCCCTGGCTCTCCCATCTGGCGTATATTATCCTCCCGAAACCCTAAGACTCGGGGAGCAACCACAGAAAGATTCTGCCGCCTCTACGGGGCGGAAAACACCGAGAGAGAAAGATCTCTCTGGCATACAGAATTCTGTAGGGGAATTCCTTCCCAGAGAGGGGAGATCATCTCCATCAACACCACCATCAAGCTGGACTTCATCGGGATCATCATCATCATCACCACCATCATCACCATCAGCACCCTCATCACCATCTCCATATTGCTGTAACAATTGCGTTGAATCTTGCATAGTTCTTAGGGGAAACTTTCCCGGTGTTGATTACTCTTTGTAGTTGATGCTATTGAGTGAACCATTGAATTATTGTTTATGTTCAGATTGTTATACATCATTATTACATCTCTGATCATGATCCATATGATGTCTTGTGAGTAGTTCGTTTTGTTCTTGAGGACATGGGAGAACTCATGTTGTTAGTAGTGGAATTGTGTTGAGAAAGATTCAATAGTTTGATATTTAAGTTGTGGTGTACTTCTTCTAGTGGTGTCATGTGAACATCGACTACATGACACTTCACCTTTATGGGCCTAGGGGGATGCATTGTGTATTTTGCTACTAATCTTAGGCGTTGCTGGAGTGACAGAAACCTGAACCCCCGTTAGGAAACCATTGCACAAGGGACGTAAGGGTCTTAGAGTTTAAAGTTGTGGTTAGGTTTCTACCTTAATTACTTTCTTGTACTTACGAATGTCTGCAAGGGGTATAATCACAAGTATGTATTAGTCCTAGGAAGGTCAGTACATTAGCACAGGTTCACCCACACAACACTTAGCAATCTAAAGAAGATTAATCAACTACATGAAGCGAAAGCATTTGACAGTCTTCCCATGTGTCCTCGAGAATGTTTGGTCATCTTAAGAAATACAACCGGCTTGTCCTTTGCTGCATAAAGGATTGGGCCACTTGCTGCATTTATTCCTACTGTCTTTTGTTTACTCATACTTTATTTACTTGCTTTATCAAAAAACCCTAAAAATCTGTTTGCTTAGTATTTGTAGAGAATTCCTGATCCATACCACTAGCCAGCACCTTCTGCTCCTCGTTGGGTTCGACACTCTTACTTATCGAAAATACTGCGATACACCCCCTATACTTGTGGGTCATCAGAGAGAAGGTCTCATCATAGTCTACTCCTTGAATTTACGACAAGTCAAGCTTTGTGGATGGTTACATTACCATCCACATCAATATTTTTCTTAAAGACCAGTTTATTTTCCACAGCCTTGCGGCCTTCTAAAAGATCTACCATGGTCCAGACTTGGTTTTCGTAGATGGATCCTATTTCGGATTTCATGGCTTCTACCCAATCAGAATCAGCACTTTCCATGGCTTCTTTGTAGTTAGCAGGTTCCTCTTGTTCATTCAAAATGACAGCCATCACAAGACTATTATACCAATCAGGAGTGGTACGTATTCGATGTGGTTGCTTTGATCATTATCATTTGATGCTTCTTCCATGTTGGAGGGTGGTTTTAGAACAACTTCCGTTGCACTACTAGGTATTTGGAGAGAAAGATCAACAACCTCATCTAGCTCAATTTTTCTTCCACTAACTCCTTTAGTGAGAAACTCTTTCTCAAGAAAGGTGTCGTTCTTCGCGACAAACATTTTGCCTTCGACCTTGTGTAGAAGGTATACCCAATGGTTTCCCTTGGGTATCCTACAAAGATACATTTTCCACCCTGGGTTCAAGTTTCTCAGGCTATAGTTTCTTAACGTAGGCCTCACATCCCCAAACTTTCAAAAATAATAACTTTTGCTTCTTACCCTTCCATATCTCATATGGGTTTTTTTCCACGGATTTGGACGGTGCTCAGTTTAAAATAAAAGCGGCGGTTTCTGACGCATATTCCCGGAACGATATGGACAAATCAGTGAAAGACATTATGGACCATACACTATCTAATAGAGTGTGGTTACGTCGTTCTGACACACCATTACGCTGAGGTGTCCCGGTTGGCTTAAGCTATGGTATAATACCATAGTCCCTCAAGTGCATGCCAAACTCATAACTCAAATATTCGCCTCCACGATCAGATTGTAGATGCTTGATTTGCTTGTTAAGTTGATTCTCTACCTCCTTCTGAATTCCTTGACTTTTTCAAAGGTTTCAGATTTGTTCTTCATTAAGTAGATATAACCATATCTACTCAAATAGTCAGTAAAGGTAATAAAATAACAATAACCATTGCACGTTGAGACGCTCATTGGTCCACACACATCTGTATGAATGATTCCCAGTAGGTCCGCAACCCTCTCCATTGTGCCAGAGAAGGGTGTCCTGGTCATCTTGCCCATGAGGCAAGGCTCGCACGTGTCAAGAGATTCAAAATCTAATGACTCCAAGAGTTCATCAGAATGTATCTTCTTCATGCGCTTCACGCCAATATGACTAAGGTGGCAATGCCATAGATACATGGTATTATGATTAAGCTTACAGCATTTAGCATCAACATTATGGATGTGAGTATTGCAATCAAGATCCAGTAAGAATAAACCATTACACACAAGAGCATGAACATAGAAGACATCATTCATATAAATAGAACAACCACTTGTTCTGGATTTAAACAAATAACGATCTTGCAACAAGCAAGATCCACTCACAATATTCATATTAACATGGGTACATAGTAACATTTATTCAAAAATAGAAACAATCCTGATGGTAGACATAGAGGTAGAGAGCCGACGACCACCACATCAACTTTCGAGCCGGTGCCAACGCACATCATCACCTCGTCCTTCCTCAGGCGCCTCTTATTCTGCAGCTCCTGCTGAGAGTTACAAATATGAGCAACAGAACTGGTATCAAATACCCAGGTGTTCCTCCTGGTGCTATTAAGGAATACATCTATAACATGTATATCAAATATACCTTTGTCTTTGGTGGCTGCCTTGTCGGCTTTCTTGTCCTCGAGGTACTTGGGGCAGTTGCGTTTCCAGTGCTCGTCCCCTTTGTAGTAGAAGCACGTGACGTCGGGCTTAGGACCAGGCTTGGCAGCCTTAGAAGTGTTGGCAACATGCTTTCCATCCTTCTTAGGCTTCTTTCCCTTGCCCTTTTGATCCGGCTTATTAAAGTTGGTGGTCTTATCGACCATCAGCACCATGTGCTCCTTCTTGATTTCGACCTCCGCATTTTTGAGCATGGTGAACACTTCAACAAGGGTCTTAGTCATCCCTTGCCTATTGTAGTTCATCACAAAACTCTTATAGCTAGGGGGCATGGAGTGCAACGCCCTATCTATCGTGAGCTCTCCTAGGATCTTGAAATCTAGGGCATTCAAGCGTTTGACGTAGCCAGACATTTTGACTATGTGCTCGCTGATGGCTCTGATTTTTTCCATCTTCCACTGTGTTTAAATGTTGTTTTTTGTCAAGCAATTGTCAAATAAACTTTCAACTCTTTCCACTTATGACTAATAATTGCAAAGATATGCAAATCCCTTTATTGATTTACGTTGTGCAGGAAATCATAGCTTTTAAAGCGAAATAAGGAGTCATAATGAAGCATTTTGAGGAATTACACACGACCAAGTAATTGGAGAAGCGTTCCAGGGCATCTGCAAGCTTAACGACAACTGGTACGGGTGTGTTCCGCCCGTAGCGCATGCCCGTACCAGGTGGCGATGACTTCGTCTCATCAAACATTACAACTTTTGTGAAGATGCCTATATATTTCAAGGCTCTAGCTACTGGCCAGAGAGCCGCCATTCTCAGATTGCATCACAACACCACCAAAGGAGATCCACACCATTGTTCATCACTTCCCCATCCATCCATCCACTTGCCATAGCCATTGCTTTGTACTTTAGATCTCCTTGTGATTTGGCGACCATTGTAAGAATATTTGATTTCAATCTAAGTATTTGTATGATGTTTTCTATCTCCCATCTATTTGTTATGAGTGAGTAATTCTCACGGGCCCCGGGTTGGGGAGAAACCTCGCAACAATTATGTGCATCTAGATCATGGGAGAATTGTATTTTGTTTGGAATTGTGATTTGTATCTTTTGTTTCTTCATCTCTTGTCTCGATCTATGGACTTGTAAGTACCCAAGATCCCATAGATTGATAAAGGCTTAAGGTGATATACTTGGCTAGCAGTGATATCATCGGAACCTCAGTGATAGAAAGGGTAGTATGGTCTTTGCTTAGCGCCCCATTCAGGATCAACAACAACATCACCACTTAAAGCTTTGATCTGTGTTTTGCACTTAATAATCATTTGTAACCCATGGCTTCGGTGTACTCTCGGTTGTATTAAAAGTCTATTGATATGCCCGCCGCATCATGGGTCTCTAGAATATTAGGATGTGTTGCCCACAAGAGATTATCTCGATACAAACATTATACATGACTACACTTATTATTATCTTTTATCCCATTTAATGTGCAGCTGCAGGTGGATCTTCAACCCTGGACTATCTCCATCCATAGGTTCAAACCCGTTATAAAGTAAACTAGATTGGTCTGGTCAACTAAGGTAAAACAAACAAAATCTTGTAGATGTGTCCTTTTTTGTTAGTTTTTAGCAGTGCTTTCCGAGGTTCGATTAAACCTAGGTCTTCTAGGGAAAAAGATACTCCCTCCATTCCTTAATATAAGGTGTATAGTTTTCTTGCACGAATATTAGCGCATAGGTTAGGAGGGAAAATTTCATTGCTTTAGGACATGAATACCCCAGGTGATTGACGTGATATAGAGGGAACATACGAAATATGGGTATCCTCTCTCTCCCGATCGGATTAATTGCTTCTAAATAAGAGGAACAAATCTCAAAATTCTCTATGCACCTTATATTATGGATTTTTTTACAAAAAACTATACACCTTATATTAAGGAATGGAGGGAGTATTATACTATATCTGTGAATCCGGATCAAAGTTATCACTCGCTTATACTGTTGTGTGCTTCCATCTTGGCGGAGAAGAAGAGCTCGGAAGCATCATACCTCTTCGTCTATGCCTGTAGAGAAAAGACAGCTCTGAGATCTTCAATGATCTCAAAAGCATTCATCTTCTCAAAATGCTTTTGAAGCTCTGGCTCCATGGCATAGAGCAATCCACTCTAGATGAGGGAGAAATCATCCACCTTGGACTACCATTCTTTTCGTCATGGGAGCAGAATCTATAGGCTTAGCAGACAGCTCTGCCATGATGACATAAGTCAACTTGTAGGGGACTAGGAGGATCCTCAGATTGCAGAACCATGCGGTGAAGTTGGTTCCATCATTTTTCAGCTTGTCCTTCTCTAGGAAGGTGCTAAGGTTGAAGGTGGGTGGGCGAGACATCTACAAGGGATTTGCAAAGTGTTTAGACCATGTTCATAATAATGAGTTCTAGTTTTAACCTATGTTGTTTAAACTAAAACAAAAGGAACTCACACTCAAATGAATATCCCCCATTCGGTGATCACATGATACCAATTCACTACATCACCCCCGATAGTCACACTCGGTAATGCAGTTTCAAAGGTCGACATTCTCAATGCCAATCACATCACATGTGACTCATGCTCGACCTTTCGGTATCTTGTGTTCTGAGGCCATGTCTGTACATGCTAGGCACGCCAATTCTAACTTGTGTATGTTGTTGTGCAACATGGCTTACACCCACCATATGCGAACGCAAATATGTATGACACCCGATCGTCACGGCCTGCCTCATAACGGAGAACTTTCTTGGCAGTGCACATAGAGAGGTGAACACTATAATTGCAATTATGTGAGGGATTATCCTATTATGCTACCGTTGTATATCCTAATACACAAGCACAACAAGATACCTAAAGAATACTTCAAAACTATGGTGTCATGACATGGTTGCAGCGCCTTGATCGCCATCGAGAGCTCCAATGAGAATGTTTCATAAACTTACCATTACCATGTCATGACACACACCCATGCAAAATAAAGTTAGACGCTTCTACTTTATCTATTGCAAGTTTTATGCGGCTTTAGGGCTTTCGCGGTAGAACCTCTTCCCACCTACGAACATGAATTCAACATGGATTCAATGATTTCCTTTTTCCTTCCCTTTTCAGGGCCCTCCCATGTTGATGCCATATTAACTACTGTAGAGAGACATACATCCCCCCAAAGGCACTTACTTGTGCACCAGTCTCATGAATCACCACGTAATGTCAGTTGGAGGCCGCTTCATTAAACAGTACCATGATATGAACAAGAACATAAAAGCGGGTAGCAACTAGAAAAGCAATGCCCACATATCGCTATGTGTTCTATCCGTATGACATGCCTACCCATAGACCCGCTCTGATACCACTGTAGGGTTCCGGAGCAGAAAACAAAAAAAATCTTACTACGCGAACACTAATACCAGGATCTATACTATGTAGACATTAGTAATGGAAAAAGAAGACAATATTCATACCCTTGAAGACTGATGAATGCCTCCGAAGCACGCCTCCGAAGACTGATGAACACCTCTGATACCACATTAGTATGTTGATGAAGACGAGCAGCTCCAAGCACCGCAAGTGTGGTGCCTCCGAAGTACTACACACGTTTGGTGTAGGCGGTGTCTCCCGGGCTTCGATCCAACCGAGTAGCAGAAGAGGAAGATGGTGGAACAAAGATCACACGATGGTAGTGTGAAAGTGCAGAACTCAATCCAATATTACGGAGAAATCCTCAAAGGAAATGAGAGAGAGATAGAAGAGAGAATGGGATGATTCAAAAGGGAGGGGTTGACCCCTATATATAGTGGGAGGGGAGGGGCACCACCCAAGGGGCAGGCGGTGTGGGACTATTCCGACAGCCTACGATCACCAAGGGGGAGATGCCGGCCTAGGTGGGCCCCACGTGGGGAGCCCACTAGGGCCTGGCCGGCTGGCCCTCCTCCCTAGGCGCCTTGCCCTATTGGGCCTCCCCTTCGAGTGAGGCCCATTACTAATGGGCTGCCTATAATAAATAAAATAATTTTTTTTAATATTAGTTCAACCAACTAATATAAAATACACATATTATTATATGTCCTCACTCCGGAACTCCTTCTGGACCCCCCGATCAACATCGGGTATTATGTTGGGAATGTACTTTCCGGGTATCATCACTGTGCCTCACTGACCAGGGTGGCCCACTTCGGGCTAGAACTTTGCTTCACGGGCGACCCAGTCAGGGAGAAGAGACGGAGTCCAGTCTGGCTACAGGAAGGCCTAGAAGACTTATCGACATAGGCCTATTATGTTACTTGTAGTTCAAGATGTACGCTGTAACCGACTCTTAGTCGTAGCCGGATAGGTCTCTCCTATAAACCCTAGGCCGGATATCTATGTAAGCCATCCTAGGGTAAGCCTTTAGGGCACCCTCACAATTGTCTACAATCTCAACTCGCACAGGGAAACCCTTGTAACCCATATTCCGGCTCTACCGTATTACTAGATTGCTAGGAGGAGTAGGATCCGTCCAAAGCCGGTGGATTCGAACCTGGGTAAACTTGTGCGCTCACCGTCCCGGAACACCGTACGTCTCACACCCCTCTCTTCCGCATGCCTCGAGGACCCCCTCATGGCGTACTTGTCATTAATCCGATGACAGTTGGCACCCACTGCGGGGCAAGTGATCTACGGAACTGTGTTCTGAGCGGAATCTGCAAGAATCAGAATCGGCGAGACCATCATCATCGGTCGCGTCCTCTATGCCAGCGACGTCCCTCTCGTAGTTCTCGACGAGACCTAGATTCCGGCTAGGGAGGCCGTGACTACCTACACCATCATGTCCTTTGGCGAGATCGATGTGTACATCGGATTCGCTAAACCTGCCCCACCCACCCCAGCGGTGATGATAGAGGCAGAAGAAATCTCTGGGTCCACTTTGACCGTGGAGGCGGCAGAGTTCCGGATCTCAGAAAACCCTAATCCCACCTAGCCCGCACCAGTTGCAGAGATAGTGGAGAAAGCTGAACCTGAAGCAGATCTTGCGGTGCAAGTCAAATCTGGAGTGGATCTCCCTATCGAGGCCGAATCCCATATCGATCTACCCGCTGAGGTCGAAATCTAGGAGGAGCAATGCAACAACCTCGGTTCTGGCTCTGCTAATGCCGGGACAGACCAACCTTTCCCGAGGCACACATTGAGGCGCATGATGTTGCAAGGCGCAAATGTGGATGAAGTTCTCGAGACCATCCGAATTTTCGAGGAAGCCCATGAGGAAAGCCGGAACTACCTCAGGACTCACACGTCGAACTTCGTCGGATATGTTGGATCCGGATCCGGCTCTGCCGATGCTGGAGACAACAAAGACTCGGTGCTGGAGGCGATCAGAAAAAACACCAACTTACCCGCATCCTCGGATTACTTGATGATGTCGGCGATTTCTAAAAGTTCTCTGCGGAATATGAAGAGGATTTCAACTCCAAAGCTACAGAAGAAGGAGAAGCCATGAACGAAGGATCCAGAGAAAATTCTCCCAAAGCACAGGATGACATGGATCTCGGAGGTAATCCCGACATCTAGATGTCCGAAAGTACCGCTCAGAGCTTGACTCCGGGAAACAGACCCAAAGCCATCTTTGCTACCGGCACTGCCAAGAAAGCAAAGAAGAAGAACGAGAAGAACAAGACCACGGCAAAAGAAATTCCAACAGAGGAAGTGATTGCTGAGGAATATGAGGAAGACTCGGATGGATCACTTATCGCAGAAGAGCCCCATGAAGCTTTGGTGGATGGACACGTGGTCACTACAGGTGCCCGTAAACTCATCGATGCGGCATTAACTACAGCTATCCCTAGAGCCGTAGAACTTACTACTGAAGAGTTGGAGGAAAGGGCTCAAGCCCTAGAAGTGCGTCGCCAAGTACTCCTGGATGAAGCCAACAACATCGAGGAAGAGAAGAAGCGCATAGCTACTGTGGAGAAGTATATCTCTCTGCAGCATCAGAAGACCCAGAAACGACACACGCGTGATGATAAATTTCCGGAAATCCACAAGGTTCTCTTTGAAGGAGACCCAGGGATGCCTCGACTTGACAGCAAGGGAGATCTGGTGTACCCTACACCAGTACAAAACACTGCCGTAACTCGAGATATCCTGGCAAATAATCCAGGCCTAGAACAAGTCCGATTGGGCATTAAGCTACTCACCAAGGGTCTAGAGCAAGAGAAGGTCACGAAATCCGGGAGCGGAAAACTGGTCTCTCAATCTGACCAATGTCGCATGGATCCGGCCTGAAATGACGTAAGACCCCAACGGGTTCCAGAACAGCATCACTGTTCCGACCGTCGGGAAGACAACTGCTCAAGAACCAGATCTTCAGGGCAGCGCCACATAACTGCACATGACTGACGCAACGTTGCTCCAACCGTGGAGCAAGAAGAAATTGCTACACTGTATCCGAGAAATCCTCCCCAGCGAGATTCAAACGATCGCAGGGAAGAAGTTAAAGAGAAACGTCAGGAGGAGGACTGTCCAAGAATGCTACCTCCTAGACATACAAGCCGTCCGGCAGAACCCCATCGCGGTGGGAGTGACGGACGAAGGAACGACAGACACTGTGTCGAGTCAAGCCGACAGGGGGCTCGTCGCAATGAAGACCCTCCCCAGAACCGGAATAATGACGCTCCGGATGGAGGCCGGTGATCAGCCGGAAACAATTCACCTGCTCCACCCTCTCCACCAAGCAGCCATCACAATGGCTCTCAAGGAGGCCAAGGAGGGCGTCATGGCGGAGGAGGTGGCGGCCGAAGCCGAAGTCTGGCTCCAAGGCACCGCAGCTATAGCGAACAACCGAGATGGCGTTCCCTGTCACCAAGTGACGAGATACACTGGATTAACTCTAACATAGAGGCGTGGTGCTACGAAAACGATGATATATACGTGGGCCCAAAATGCTCCGGACCACGAATTTGACAAACACACTTCCCGGAAGAATTTTCTATCTCAAGACACATCCAAGCCTACGATGGTGTGGCTCGGCTAGATACTTGGCTCCAGGATTTTTTCCAGGCTTGCTGCATCGCCAAAGGCGGAAACAGCTTGGTCGTAACCCGATATCTCCCACTTATGTTGCGGAAGATGACACGATCATGGCTCAATGAACTTCCGGAGAACACCATCCAAAATTGGTATGACATGCAAAGCGCGTTCTATCGCAATTTCGAAGGCACATATCGGAGGCCGTGTACGGTAGGAGACCTACAGAATTGCACCCAAAAAGCCGGAGAAACTTGTCGAGATTACCTCGGACAATGGATCAACACCAAGAAGTCATGTGAAGGAGTAAATGACCAAACTGTGATTGAAGCTTTCATTGTAGGACTCCCAATTGGTTTACTGCATCATCGCTTGAAGTGTGACAAGGTCACTAATCTAGGAGAGATGATAGAAACAACAAAACAAGTATGTAGATGCTAATGATGACGCAGAGGGATTGCTGAATGCCCTAGTTGTGCCACAGTCGGCAAAACAACCAAAGCAGCAAGCTCAGAAGCGCAAGAACACCTCGGAAGAGAAACCCAATGCGGAAACAACATTGGTCACTGCTACTTTCGGGTCTGGAGGACGAGGAGGGCGCGGCGGTGGCCGTGGACATGGTCGTGGGACATCAAGAGTCCAAGGTAGAGGAGACCAGCAACCTAGAAAAACCTATTCCTGGGCCGACATTGCCAACAACCCAAGTGTGCATCACTTAGATGCCAGTGGGGGCTCGTCTCACACAAATGCTGGTGTCGTTTTAATGATGACATCAAGAAAGACGTTACCGCTGGCTATAAGGCTAAGCGGAAGAAGGGAAAGAAGAATCCCGAAAAAGAGAAAGAGACTAAGGAAGATTCCGACATGGAGGAAGCTGACCCTTCAAATCCCAAGCCAGATGGAAAGAAGAACTTAAAAACAAAAAAAGACACTTACCTCACCTTCCTTGGATCTCAACCAGCTAAGGTCAAGAAAGCAGTTCTGCATGAGCTCAACGCAACTGTTCCGGCTATCCCACAATTCCTAGACTTGTCGAAAGTGGCAATCACCTTTGACCGTGTTGATCATCCACCTAAGTTGCACAAGCGAGGAAAATACGCCTTAGTCATCAATCCACTTATTGATGGCTATGGTTTCTCCAAGACTCTCATGGACGGCGGTAGCAGGATTAATATTCTGTATGTTGAAACGTTACGCCGGATGCAGATCTCGGAGACACAGCTGAATCACAGCTCTGTGCTTTTTCACGGAGTTGTCCCAGGAAGACAAGCAAATTCCTTGGGAGAGATCACCTTGGATGTTACCTTTGGAACTCCAAAGAATTATCGAACGGAGGCACTTTCCTTCGAAGTGGTCTCATTTAAGAGCGCATATCACGCTATATTCAGACGACTGGCTTACTGGGCTTTTTTTGGCTCGTCCGTGTTACATTTACAATATGATGAAAATTCTAGGTCCGAAAGGCATGATCACCATCAGGGGAGACCCGAAGAATGTGCGAGAGTGCAAGGACGAAAATGCCGCCTTTGCTGAAGCCGTGCTGCATGCCCAGGAGTACAAGGAGATCAAGAAGACAATTGATCTGTCCGAGATGCTCGCAACAAAGAACGAGGTGACAAAGCCAAATCCGGAGTTCAAGGCATCAGAAGAGATGATGTCTACACACTTCTATTCTTGTAGACAGTTGTTGGGCCTCCAAGTGCAGAGGTTTGTAGAACAGCAGCAAGTTTTCCCTTAAGTGGATTACCCAAGGTTTATCGAACTCAGGGAGGAAGTGGTCAGAGGTATCCCTCTCAAGCAACCCTGCAATCAAGATACAAGAAGTCTCTTGTGTCCCCAACACACCCAATACACTTGTCAGGTGTATAGGTGCACGAGTTCGGCGAAGAGATAGTGAAATACAAGTGGTATAGATATAAGACAACGGTGCCAGAAAATAGCTTGATGGCGTGGAAGAGACTAAAGGCAAAATGAAATAAAGATGGAAGTAAGCAAACATGTAACATATCTAGTTGTAAACGGTGTTTCAATGGTTAGAAACAAGGCCTAGGGATCATACTTTCGCTAGTGAACACTCTCATATAAATATCTACTCTTCATGATACTACTATGAACTACTCTCCGGTTGGACACTCTAATCAATGGTAGGGCTATAACAACACTCCTCAAAGTAAGCCTTTTCCATCTAGATAACCCCACACTGTCACCTTGAGCACTAGATGGTTCCAACAAACACCACAATTTCAAAAAGACATCCAACTCCAAATATAACTCATAACAAGTATTTGTAATCTCTAGCCTAAGTGCCACCATGGTGTGCACGCTGTCACTTTCACACACATGGGGAGAGCAGAGATCTATTAAAGCACTTGAGTAGCAAGGTAGATCTACTTGATTACAAAGCTCATGATCACAATATGATCATGCATAGAGAGAGAGAGAGATGAACACATAGCTACAGGTAGAACCCTTAGCCTCGAGGAAGAACTACTCCCTCATCATCATGGGAATCAGTAATGGTGATGGAGATGGCGGTGGAGTCGATGGAGATGGCTCTGAGGGCACTTCCCCGTCCCGGAAGGGTGCTGAAACAGAGACTTTCTGTCCCCCGAATCTCCCCTTCGGTGGCAGCGGTGCTGTGGAACTTTTTGTGGCTGGAGGCTGGACGATTTAGGGTTTTTGCATCGGGAGGCATCTTATAGGCGAAGAGGCAAGGTCGGTGGGCGGCCAGGGGGCCCACACCACCTGGTGGCGTGGCCAGGGCTTGCCCGCGCCACCATATGGTGTGACCACCCTGGTGCCCTACTCCGTCTCTGCTTCGTGTTTCCTTGTTGCTTCGGGAAAAATAGGCATATTGGCTTTTGTCTCGTCCAATTCCGATAATATTGATTTTCTGCCTTTTTTGGAACCAAAAACAGAAGAAAACAGGCAACTTGCACTATGGCATCTTGTTAATAGGTGATACGTCCAAAACGTATCTACTTTGCCGAACACTTTTGCTATTGTTTCTCCTCTAAACTTGTGTGATTTGGATGCAACTAACGCGGACTGATGATGTTTTCAGCAGAATTGCCCTGGTGTCTACTTTTTGTGCAGAAAATAAACTATCAGGAAAAATCCCGGAAAATATGCCAAAAATCCTATTTCACCAGAAGACTCCTAGAGCCAGAATACGAGACGGAGGGGGGCTGGGCCTAGGCCACACCACCTGGCCACGCGGGCAAGCCCATGTTGCGCCAGGGGTGGTCTGGCCGCCCCAGACTCCCCCTTGGTCTCCCTCTTCGCCTATAAGTTGCCTTCTGACCTAAAAACTCAGGGGGGTTCAACGTTTTTCCAGAAGGAGTTCCGCTCCGCCGCCACCACCAGATTCCATGAAATAGCACCAAAAACTCCGTTCTGGCACCCTGCCTAAACGGGGAATTGGAGGAGATCATCGCCATCATCGCCACCATCGCTTCTCCATCGACCATCCATGTTTCCCCCATCTATGAGTGAGTAATCCCCCGCTGTAGGCTATGGTGATGGTAGGGATTGGATGAGATCGTTCATGTAATGGTATCAGATTGTTAGGGCATGGTGCCTAGTATCTTTTATTAGTGCTTTATGACTTTGTTGCGACTTGTTGTGCTTAATGCTTGTCACTAGGGCCCGAATGCCATGATTTCAGATCTAAAAATGTTATTGATTCATTATGATAGTATTGTTTTTGGTCTTATCTGCAAGTTGTTTACACACGTTGTTGTCTAGAACCAATGGCCCCGAAGTGACAGAAATCGGGATAACCAGAGGGAATGGCTTTGATGTGAGGATCACATGTGTTTACGGAGTGTTAATGCTCTGCTCCGGCGCTCTATTAAAAGGAGCATCTTAATTTCCAGTAGTTCCCTTGAGGCCCCGCTGCGAACAGGCTGGTAGGACAAAAGATGTTGTGCAAGTTCTCATTGCGAGCACATATGGCTATATATGGAACACATGCCTAGGATTATCTAGTACTTGGATGCTTTATCTTATTTAGATGCAATTGCCCTATGTTCTGATTGCTGTGTGAATTGTCTTGTCCATGCAATGCCCGTCCATCCATCCCTATGCCTACCGCACTCGAATTCTACTGTTTACTGCTATTGTTACTGTTGTCTTTACTTTACTACTGCTGCTACTTTATTATTCCTACTACAAAACTATAGCTACTGATAAACTGCTGTGAGCAAGATTGTTTCCAGGTGCAGCTGAATTGACAACTCAGTTGTTAAGGCTTATAAATATTCTTTGGCTCCCCTTGTGTCGAATCAATAAATTGGGTTTCACTTCCCTCAAAAATACTGCGATACACCCCCTATACTTGTGGGTCATCAAGACTATTTTCTAGCGACGTTTCCGAGGAGCATAGCTTTATTTATCAAGTTCACTTGGATTCTCTATTGTTCGCTGCTATCCATCCATCATGGGTAAGTCTCGTGATGGCAAGTTTCCTATTTTACCATCCACTACAAGAAGAGGTACGGTTCTGAACACCTCTACTTCTCTTGATTCACCATTTGTTATAAGTAAGCTCGTTACACCACCACGTACACATGCTACACACGCTGCTACTACTGCTGAATCTAAAACTTTTGATGCTTATGATGCTGCTTCTACTATGCTTGATAAGAGTGGTTCATTAGGTCCTTTCCTAGATGCTACGATTGCTAGAACTATAGCTGGAAATACTAAAACTCCTAATGAAGACACTACTACACCTGTTAGTTCACCTGAGTCTAGTGAAAGTTATGATATTGAAGATGGTTATGTTGGGATGACCGATGAATTTATTAAAGAATGTAAAAACACCCATGATAGGAGTGGTGCTAAGAGTCTCCTTGAGAGGCGTACTATTAGACCCAAATTGTCTCATGTTGCTAAGTTTGCTGCTTTTCCCATAAACATTATAGATGAAGATTATGATTTCTCTCTCGATCTATCTTACATAGCTATTGTCGAGAAAGAACCTTTTTGTAGGACTAAGAATGAAAGTGCGGTAGCACATATGAACGAACTTTCTACCATGAGTGGCTTATTTTCTGATGATATTAAGATGCGTACTTACTTTGTTGCTAAGATTTTCCCCTTTTCACTGAAAGGAGAAGCTAAAACTTGGTTTAGTAATTTACCTCCTGGATCTATTGATAGCCCTGATTGCTTGATTAATACTTTCCTGTAGAAATATTTTCCTCCTAGTGCTAGACATGCTATTTTGCAGGAACTTTTTGATTTTAAACAGGAAGAAAAAGAGGTATTGCCCAAATCTTGGGCAAGGTTTTGTGCTTTGATTCATGCACAGGCTGGAAGTCCATTACCTAAGAATGAGCTTCTTGATATATTTTATAATGGACTAACCGAGGAATCTAGGACATACCTAGATAGTTGTGCTGATTGTGTTTTTAGGAATAGGACTCCCAAGGAAGCTGAGGAATTAATGGCTAAAATAAGCAAGAATTATGAAGATTGGACTCCTCCTAAACAAGCTATACCTGAAGTAATTATACCCGAACCTACTATTCCGGTACCTATTCCAACATCAAAGAAGAGGGGAGTTATTGAATTAAATGATGAAGTGATGAAGGAAGCTAAGAAATGTCTTAAGGAGAAAAGAATTAAAGCTGTAGATGTCAAGAACTTACCTCCTATTGAAGAGTTATGTAAGCCTATTCCCTACTCATCCACTATTGAGGTACACTCTCTCCAACACTTTGATGAAGGTGATATCCCTTATTCTAAACCTCCTGATCAATGCTTAGAAGAATTCGATATCTTTATTGTTAAGCAGGACAATTTTAAAAAAAGGGTGCAAAATCATCTAATGGAAAACACTAGAGCTATTGTTGAGTTAAAAGATATTGTGGAAAGAACCTCTAATGATGTTAAAATGATTGTTAAACACTTTCAAATGGTTTAAACTCAAATAGATCAACTTATTAAAGTGCAAAAAGACTTGCTAGTTAATGCTGCTAAAGAAAA
The DNA here is from genome assembly GCA_910589775.1 of Avena eriantha. Taxonomy (NCBI): domain Eukaryota; kingdom Viridiplantae; phylum Streptophyta; class Magnoliopsida; order Poales; family Poaceae; genus Avena; species Avena eriantha. The sequence goes on from OU342740.1 coordinate 487,851,365, forward strand.
ACATGCTTATGAAATTAGAACTAGAAGTGGTGCTGCTACCCAGGATCCTCTATATCCTGAGGGGCATCCCAAAAGAATTGAGCAGGATTCTCAACAAGCTGAAAATAGTGGCTCTACTCATAAGGAAAGGAAAAAAGAAACATAAAACTATTGTAGAACCCTCAGAACCTGCTATAGATCCTAATAGTATATCTGTCTCTGATGTTGAAACTGAAAGTGATAATGAAGAAAATGAAGTTCCTAATGAAGAAAAAGTTGAAGAAGAACCTGAAAACCACACTAAGAATACTAAATACACCAAAGAAGATTTTATTGCTGAGAAACATGGTAGTGAAAGAGAGCCTTGGGTCCAAAAACCTATGCCTTTCCCTGATAAGAAACACAAGTCAAAGGAAGATGAACACTATAATAAGTTTTGTGAGTGGATGAAACCTTTATTCTCGCAAATTCCTTTGATTGATGCTATTAAATTGCCTCCTTAGTCAAAGTATATGAAGGGCATTGTCTCGAATAAAAGGAAGATCCCTAATGAAGAAATTTCTACCTTTCTTGCTAATTATTCCTTTAATGGTAAGGTTATAAAGAAACTTGGAGACCTAGGGATTCCAACAATCCCTTGCTCTATTAAGAATAGTTATGTTAGAACTGCTTTGTGTGATTTGGGAGCTGGAGTTAGTGTTATGCCTTTCTCTCTCTATAAGAGACTTCAACTTGAAAAACTGATACCAACTGATATATCTTTACAAATGGCTGATAAATTTACCACTATTCATGTTGGTATATGTGAGGATGTACCTGTTCAAGTGGCTCATAATTGCTTCATATTAACTGATTTTGTTGTGCTTGAAATGCCTGAAGATGATAATATGTCTATTATTCTTGGGAGACCTTTTCTTAATACTGCAGGAGCTGTTATTAATTGTAATCAAGGAAAGGTGACCTTTAATGTTAATGACAAGGAACATACTGTCTATTCCCCCAAGAAAATTGAAAGGACTTATGGTTTGAATTCAATTGAACATGTTGAGGGCATTCAAGTTGGATAAATATATAATCCCATACCAAGAGAAAAATTTGAAACTATTATGATTGGGACCATTGCTATCAAGGTTGAGGTAACATAATCATTAGTGGAATGCAAAGTTTTGTCTCATATGAAATTGTTTTGGTAACAAGACCTGATCAACCTTGTTAACAAAAGGATTTCATTGAACAAAACAATGTTTTCACTATGATTATCTTTGTTTACTTCTATTGCTATCCATTTTAGTTTTTGTCTTCGTTTAGTTTTCTTTGTTGTTAGTTGCTTGCATGTTAGAGTGTCTTAGAACTTATGTAGTTCTAGCCTTGTTTTGTCATTGCATCATTTCCAAAAAAAAATCTGTCTGTCAGAAAATCATTCTTCTATACCTGAAAAATGCCCAAAAATAAAGTGTCTCGAAAAATTCCAGAAAATTCATTTTAAATTTTTACGTGAAAAAGGGGCAGAGGAGTACCTGGAAGGTACCAGGGGGACCCACCAGGCAGGCACACCACCTGGTGGCGCGGCCTACCCTGGGTGGCACCATGCCCTGGTGTGGGTCACCCCTGTCCCTCCACTAGCTCTCTCACCTGCCATTTTCTTCTCTCTCCCGAGTAAGCTCTAGTTCATTGCTCAAAATCACGTTCTTGCTGTGCTTGCTCTCAATTTTTTCCGATCTCCTTGCTCAGCCCATCTTTCTGGCTGAAATTTGGAGCATTTGTTCCCTAGTATGTGAATCCTCTCCTTGTCCAAGTAGATTTGAGTTTAGTGGATTATATCTTGTGTATTTTGCTACTGTAGGTGATAGGTTTTGAGGGCTTGTAAGCTTGTTTGATGCTTAGAGATATAGTTTTGATGCATGTTTAGGCCTCTTACAAGTCCCTATGAGTAGAATCCTTCATTATATTTACTTTGCAATCACTTGTTTAATAGGTGTTTAAATTTTAGAATACCAAGCATGAACAACCATACCTTTGGAGAGATATTTGAGAGTGATGCACCTAGGAGGTCGAGGCCCTCAAGATCAGCCTCTCAGTTTAGGCCATCATACAACGAAGACCTCATTGCAACTTGTATTGGTAATGAAAGGGATGATGGGGATGCTCACCCATCCACTTTTCCTTGTTTTACTTTCTTACAAGCTGCAGGTATTGTTGATGATTTCTTGCTACTGATCGAGAGGGTTGGCTTGACCTCATATATGCAAGATGAGAGTGAGCAATACGCTATGCTCACCAAAACCTTTGTTGAGAGCTTCACGTTTACTAACACATCCTATCAGTCGACTGTCTCTTTCAAAATTTATAATCTGCCTTTCACCATGCCTTTGGAGAGATTTTGCAGTATTGTAGGTGTAAGCATGACAGGGACCATGAAGAAAATTCAAGGGCGACCCGCTGATTTGCTGGAGCTTTACCGAGGAGTAACCAATGATGATGATCGCGTGGCACAGCGTAGAAAGATAAGAAATATCCAACTCCCTGCTCTTAGATACTTTGCATATTATCTTGCTACTAGCGTACTAGGAAGGGAGAACACAAGTAATATCTCCAAGTATCATTTAGCCTTCCTTGCTGCTGTGCTTAACAATGATACTCGGTACAATCTTGGCTGGCTTATTGCTCGCCGCCTAGCTGCTAGGGGGCCTATCTATGGGGGCGTCATTGTCTCGCGTATGGTCAATGCATTAGGCCTTTTAGTGGACCCCAATGATACTGTTCTGGCACCATAGAGGCTTGACCTTGTTGCTATGAAAACCCATCACTTTGTCACTGCTACTTCTGATTTGGACAGTCTAGTATATAGGATGCTTTTCACTGACGGGGATGAAAGGGAGATCCCTTTGCCACAGCCTTCTTTGTTTAGTGTTCACAGGAGACCATGGTCGCACTCCAAGGAGGAGGTGGACGAGCAGCTCCGCTTGCTGGGCTTCCACGAGCAGCACTAGGAGGATGTACCCTCCTACGATTACTCCGCACACTACGGAGGGACGTACTCGAGTTCGCACCAGGATGAGGGTACCTCCTCGTCATACCACGGTGACACTTCATCCTGGCCGGCTTGGGATTGATACCCACTTAGGCCAAAAGCCTAAGCTTGGGGGGAGGTACGCCGACACCGCACTCATCTCCTTATCATGTTGCGTCGGTACTTTGTATATTCATGTTTCGTTCTCTTTTCAGTTTTCGTTATTTCTTTGCTTTCGCTTTCTAAAACACAAAAAGACAAAAAATATTTCCGTTGTTTCTCTTTGGGTTGTTTCTTCTTTTTTGCCTTGGTTTGCTTTTCCCTTTTGCCTTGTTTGAACTATTCGAAAAACCCAAAAAGATTTTGCTTTGCTTGTTTTTCCTCTTTGGTTCTTGTTTTAAAAATCAAAAACACCAAAAATATTTGTCGTTCTTCTTTGGTTTTGTGAGTTTGTTGCAGGGTTCAGCAGTCCTCAGTGAATATTGGTTTCATATTATTATTCAAGCCACACAAGTGAAGAGCAATAATGAGGATTAATGATAACTTGAGGCGTGGTAAGAGGCTGGTAACGAACTCTATTTGTTTTCATTTTTGTACATATACTCATCATTGTGGGCATGCTTAGCCTGTTCGTGTAAGGTGTATGTTATCTTTGGATGCTTAGTAGTTCTTGCTTTTGTTTGATTAGTTCCAGCTTACTAATAGTTTGTAGCATGTTTTATGAATGTTTGCTTGCATTACTCTATTCATAGCTTGGTATGACACCGTGGTATCCTCCTCTGAATGTTTCATTTGAATTGACTTGGCACCTGCTCATGCATGCACATGACTGTAATAATTAGTTAAGCCTTGATGAATTATTTTGCCTTGAGGATCTTGAATCACTTTTATGCCATGATTAGTCATGTTTTGTTGTAAGCATGATTATGACACCTATTACTCTGTTGTTTGTCGCTCCCTTACTATTGCTAGCCTTCACTTACACTGAGTATGTTTTACTCAAGTTTCCAACTCCATAAACCATCAGTTGCTACTTCCGTGCATATTCAATATGCCTTGCTTTCTTCCGAATAAAATGTTTGCTTGTTATGAGAAAGTTAGTTAGTAAAGCTCTCACAAACTTGATGGCACACTTTATTTTCTTGCACTTAATAAACCTAAACCATTGCGTCCTTCTTTGTTGCGTATATGCTTGCGCTTTATAAGTTGAAGTTAGCAGAACCATGTATCATGGGGAACGCTTTTTACATTTCATTGGTACTTAGTACCTCGTTGATATCATGTTCTTTTGCTTATGGATCCCGACGGTGTGAAATAAAAGTGGAACTTGTAAGATCATGGAGTTTGTATGTATGTTAGAGAAACGCTTGGGCCGCTAGCCTAAGCCATGCCTAATCATGGTGGAAACTTGCAGCATAACCGTAATGAGCATTCTATGAAGCATCCTCAATAAAAATTTATGCACATAGTAAATAAAAACATCGCTGAGATGCTCATTGTCTGCTTGCCTTGTCATTTTGATTATGGGACAACTCTTGTGTCATGTGCAAGGGGTACCCTGTTGGTGGTTCTCTATGATACGTATATACTTACAATGACAAGAGCTTACTTGTGACTGAAGTTGAGTAGCATGAGGATCGGTCTTCATAAGTAAGGGCCATGAGACTTTGATTTATAACCTGTCAAGCATATCCTCTTAGTTGTGTCACTTTAACCTTAACTATTTAAAGATGCTTATGATAGGGGCAATGAGAGCTCAAAGCTGAAGGGTTCGTAGCATGGAAAACAAAAAATTTCTACCGCAAGAACGAACAAAACCCAGATCTAATCTAGATAAAAGCCAAGATCTAATCTATTAGACATGAGCAACGAGGTAAATAGGAACTAACCCTTGTATATCCGAAAGCGTTAACGAGATTAGATCTCGTGGTTGATGTAGTCGATCACTTGCCGATCTCAAGATCGTGTGGACGATCCTTCCGGCGTCGCGTTCCGGCAGCGCTTCCGCAGTCGGTCAAGTGGACGATCCTTCCGGCGCCGCGTTTCGGCAGCGCTTCCGCAGTCGGTCACACGTGCGGAGTCGAAGCAGACCTTCCTCTCCCCGTTCCAGCGAGCAGCGGAGGTAGTAGATCTTCTCCACGGAATCCCAACAGCACGACGGCGTGGTGGTGGTGGAGTAGAGAATTCTGCAGGGCTTCGCCTATGCCTGTGCAGAAGAAAGGTGGAGGAGAGAGGCGGCAGAGATTGGAGTTATGGGAGAGAGCTAGGAGGGGGCGCCCCTGCCCTTCTATTTAAGGGGGAGAGGGCGCGCCAGGGGAGGGGGAGTCCTTGTAGGACTCCCCTCCTATGGCCGGCGGTGGGAAGGGGGGAGGAGTCCTCCTCCCCCACGAATCCGTGTCTTGCCCCACCAGGACTCCTTTGATCCCTTCTTGGTTTTCAAGCAAACTCCAAGAAATCCTCTAGAACCTTCCAGAACATTCCGAAACCTTCTAGAATCTCCATACAAACACTCCGGAACATTTCCTAACTTAGAAAATGATCCCCAATATATGAATCTTATTCTCCGGACCATTCCGGATCTCCTCGTGATGTCCCGGATCCAATCCGAGACTCCGAACAACATTCGGTCTCCAACGCACATTCCATATCTACTTAAAACAACTTTGAACCTTAAGTGTGTCACCCTACGGTTCGTGAATATGCAGACATGACAGAGACATATCTCCTATCAATAACCATCAGCGGGATCTGGAGATCCATAACGGCTCCCACATACTCAACGATGACTTCGTGATCGATAGAACCATTTACATACGAAACCAATTCCCTTTGTCACGCGATACTATACTTATCCGAGGTTTGATCGTCGGTATCTCCATACCTAGTTCTACCTCGTTACTGATAAGTACTCTTTACTCGTTCCGTGATATGTCATCCCTTGTGACCTAGTCACATGCTTGCAAGCTAACTAGATGACATTCCACCGAGAGGGCCCAGAGCATATCTATCCGTCATATGGATGGACAAATCCCAAGCTTGGTTCATGCGCTTCAACACATACTTTCAGAATACCCAATGACACCTTTATGACCACCCAGTTACGAAGCGGTGTTTGATGTCATCAAAGTATCCATCGGTGATGGTGATTAACATAACCTCATGGTCGAAGGATTAGGTTACTATGCATTTGAAAGCTTATAGCAATACGAACTTAATGACTTGATCTTTATGCTATGCTTACTATGGGTGTGTGTCCATTACATCATTCTCCTAATGATATAACCTTGTTATTAATCACATCCAATGTCCATGATCAGGAAACCATGATCATCAATTAATCAACAAGCTAGTTCAACAAGAGGCTTACTAGGGACTCTTTTACGTTTACAAAACACACAAGTATTAATGTTTCCGGTTAATACAATTATAGCATGGGATGTAAACATTTATCATAAACATAAAGATATAATAATAACCACATTATTATTGCCTCTTGGGCATATCTCCAACAGTCTCCCACTTGCACTAGAGTCAATAATCTAGTTAAAAACTTGTGCATTCAACACCTATGGCTTTCTGGTGTTGTATAGACACTATTGCTAGTGGTAAACATAATCTTCGGATCTGACACTTCCTGGTCCGTGTGTATATGCATGTCCTTGCGTCTCTAAGCATTACTCATTCTCCAATGAGATGCCATTGTATCAATTTGGTCCTTTGGTGAGACCTTTAGTTCCTCGGGCTTAAATCATGTTGATACAATTGTCATACAATGTATCTTCATAGTATTATCCCGCTATGAACCACACCTAGTTTGATAACAAACTACTTAACACAAATGCCCTCCTTTGCTGCTACTATAGCAGTTTATATACTTAGCCTTTTGTTGTAGTATCTGTCACAATGTTTTAACTTTGGTACTCAACCAAATCCGTTATGGAACTTCCTTTCCATTACATTGTGCCACCCATAGTTTAAATTGAGATAAATTTAATTTGTATCTTGTGACAACACTAGTATCAATGTAACACTTTACAATGAACTACCTTTAACTATTTGTCACTTATACATGGTATATTCTTAGTTCTTCCAAAGCTCATAAGAATATCTTTAATATTGTCCAATGATCATCTTATGAATCATTCTGGTATATGCTCATAACATTTAGAGCATAGGACATATCTGGATGTGTACATCTCAAAGAATGATTGATCAAAATATTCTTGTGATTTCACCAAGTGTCAAAACACTTGAATCTCGTGTCAACACACTTGAATCTCGATTCAGTCCTTTCCGTGCGTCAAGAACCTTTCTTGTTGTTTCCATATTGAACTCATTCAACATCTTATCTATGTATATTTGGCAAAACCATATTAGCGCCTCAATCTATCCATATAGACATTGATGCCTAATTCTTGGGTTATGCCTAAGTCTTTCATCAAAATGAAATTCTTAACCTATGTCAATACAAGATACATTATTTCCAATCATATGTCCTCTACATAATGTATTAGAAATATGTCTCAGCGCTCCCACTTAATTTCTTGCAAATGCAAGCATCTTCATCATCTCCGATGAATTTAAACTCTTTTAACAGTTTCATCATGGTGAAGATTCCAACTCCGCTATGCTTACTTCAACCATTGAAGTTTTGCATACTCTTTTAGCATCCTTTGAATTAACAAAACCCTTTGGATCGTGTCATGTACACGTCCTAGGTAACCATTCTATTAGAAGAACTTGTTTTGTTTGTTCAACTACCATATACCAAAATATATGTAGTGGTTGCTACATTAATCCGTCCAGACTAAATATCGCTATGAAAGATCAAATCTTATCATAGTCAATTCCTTGAACATTGTCGTAAACTTCTTTCTGACATGTCGACTATTTCATAGATGTTAAACATCCATGTCTTATTTCTTTATAAATCCAAACACGACCGATAGGCTTCACGCCTTTCCGGAGGGTCTTCAAAGTTCAGAAACTTGATTTCTCGTGTATGGATGCTATCACGGATTCCATGACTTCTAGTCCTTTTATGGAGTCAAGGCCCATCATCGCTTCTTTGCATGTAGTCGGTTCATCATTGTCAAAACAATAACGACTTGCTTATCAAATCTTACTATTTGATTCTTACCGACCCACACGGTTCTATAGGAACTCTAATCTCCGAGATCACACCTTCTGTAATCACGAGAGCCATGAGCATTGTGGCCGTCACCGGGACACTTTCCGGCGCTGCGCTACTTAGCACATATAGCTAAGGTTCAACAACCTTATCAAAGTTCTATTGTCCTCCCACTTAACTTTTCACGAAAAATTCCTTCTCAAGAAACTTGACGTTCCAAGTAACAAACTCTTTTGTCCTCAGTGTTATGGAGAAATTCCCAACAAATTCTTTGGGATAACCTACAAAGACGTGCTTATCCGACTTTGGTTGTAAACATTTTACTTATGCATAGCATACCAAAATTTAAGAAAAGACAATTCGGGTTTTATCCCAAACCATAACTCATATGGTGTCATTTCAATGGATTACGATGGAGCTCTTTTCAGTGTAAAAGTGGTAGTCACTAAAGCTTTAATCTTTAAAATATAATGGCAGTTTTACAAATGACACCTTTGATCTTACCATGTAAAACAAGGTTTCATTACATATCTCGAACACTCCATACTCCTATGGTGTTTTGGGAAATGCAAATCCATGGAACGATTCCTCAAATCTTAGGTGTTTTGCTAAACTTGTAACTCAAACATATTTCTTTATGATCCAATCATAAACTCTTTTATTTTCTTGTTACAATGATTTTCCACTTCATCTTGAAAGTCTTTGAACATTTTTCAAATATTTCATACTTCTTCCTTATTGAGTAAGTATATACATATACTCACTCAAATCTTCGGAGAGAGCATATGAAGTTGAAATCCATCGCCCACGACTACACATAATGGACTATATACATCAATATGTACAAATTCCAATCAGTTAGTCGTCCGTTCCTCTTTTGGCCTACGAACGGAGTTTTAATTATTTCCAGGAAAGTATCACAAACGTCATTTGATCCAAATCAAAGACTCCAAAAAATCCATCAACATGGAGTGTCTTCATGTATCCCTTTCAATATAATTTAAACGGCGATGTCACTTCGCAAGTGATCTTTCAATCATTTGTCTTGCGACATTTTAGCATTAGTTTTATGGTCGTTATTTCTCCAACCAGACTTGTATATCATCCATCTATTATGGAATACGGAAATTATTTGAACAACCTTTTGTCGTCATAATACCTGATCAAAATAACAATTATTGAAACAAATCTTGAAGGCAAGCTTTGATGTTTAACGAGCAACACAACAATCCTTTGTTTGTTTTCGATGAACATCATCACATATTCTCTTGCTAGTTACTTAGGCCATTGCAGTTCATGAATTGTGTTGTCCTGTATGACACTTCATACCAACCAATTCGGTATCCAATACCGGAGAACCACATTGTTTAACAAGCAAGGAATACAACCATAACATGTATATCTTCTATATGCCTAAGTTGGACATCTCCAACCTTTTATTTTCTGCCAAATATTTTATAGACTCTCTTTCAGCAATTCCTTTTCTTTTAAAAGAATCTATCAACATCAATAGTGGTGTCATCAACATGACACATGGTACAAAGCGTATATAGTCAACCACTAATACCTTTGGACTTGCACTTTGAGGTGTATCACCATCATCAAATGTTTGGTGTTCTTTCAAGAATCCATTCTTTAGTAATCTTTTAGTGTAGTAAACATTTTACTTACAACTTCTATTCATCCTTATCATGACAACTTTCATGATCAAGCTGCTATAGCTTATAAAGGTGAATTGCGAGTATAATGTTTCTTTTCAGAACCTTTTGGAGGATTAGGACGACTAGCGTCTCCAACCTTCACAAATTCTCATCAAATATGAGGACGTATACTCTATCATGTTGTAACCAACACATTGTTTTATATATCGCAATACCTTTCACATATGATGGTTTCTGAAACATTGCTTTCAGCTCTTAGATAAACTTGATATTAAAAACAATCTTTTGAGTATCAAGAATCATGGAGGCAAACATGATACATTAGATACTAACACTGGAATTGTTACTCTTGATTTAATACTATTTATTAAACTTCATGGAGTAAATAGAGTTTGCTGAAAGTTTGCAATAGGACTTATAAACTTTAAATTGACATTCAAAACAATACGATACCAGTTCGTAAAGTAAATATCCAGAATTTCTATAGTTCTACTATCTCAACTATAACTAAGCGTAAGGTGGTGAACGGATGCCAATGACTACAACAAACTATGCAAATTCACTTTGATTGTGTTTATGATAAATTGAGTTCGACTAATCCAAATTACAAATGAACTCCCACTTAAAACAACATCCCTCGAGTTGTTTTAGTGATTACACGAACCAAATCCACTACACCAAGTCCGATCATCACGTGAGATGATGTAGCTTTAAAGGCGAACAATCAACATGTTCATCATATCATCCATATTACTCATGCTTTACCTTTCGGTATTCCGTGTTCCGAGACCATGTCTGTACATGCTAGGCTCGTCAAGGTTAACCTTAGTTTCCGCATGTGCAAATCTGGCTTGCACCCGTTGTATGCACACGTAGAGTCTATCACACCCGATCATCACGAGATGCTTTGAAACGACGAGTCTTAGCAACGGTGCCAACTAAGGACGAACACTTTATTACTTGATATTTAGTGAGAGGGATCATCTTATAATGCTACCGTCGTGATCTAAGCAATACAAGATGCATAAAGGATTAACATCACAGGCAATTCATAATATGTGTGATATGATATGGCATTTTCTTCTTGCGCCTTTGATCTCCATCTCCAAAGCACGAACATGATCTCCATCATCACCAGCATTGCGTCAAGGTCCGTGGCGCCGCTTCATGGTTGTCCATCATCACTAGCAACTATTACAACTACTTGGAACAAAGCTATTACAAGATGAATAGACACGCAGGTCTTAACAGAATTGAAGACAACCATTAGGCTCCTGCCGGTTGCCACATTACAATAAGGATCATTGCATACATCAAATATAATCACAATCACATAATGGCCATATCACATCACAAAGCCCCTGCAAAAACAAGTTAGACACCTCTAATTTTCTTTGCAAGTTTTACGTGGTTTGGGGCTTTCGCATAAGACCGATCTTACCTACAAACAAGAACCACAACGTTGATACAAGTGTTGTCAAGATGCTCATTGTAAATTGAATCTTAACTATGGTGGGAGAGACAGACACCCGCAAAGCCACTTGTGCAAAGCAAGTTGCACGTCAAGCGTGGAGCAAGTCTCATGTGCGATGACATGTAATGTTAGCCCGAGCCGCTTCATCCCACCATGCCGCAAGATGCAAAGTACATGCTAAGACACCGACAACAAAAGCATCAACGCCCACAAAAACATTTTGTTCTACTCGTGCAACAGATCTACGCATAAATACGGCTCTGATACCACTGAAGGGTTCGTAGCATGGAAAACAAAAAATTCTACCGCAAGAACGAACAAAACCCAGATCTAATCTAGATAAAAGCCAAGATCTAATCTATTAGACATGAGCAACGAGGTAAATAGGAACTAACCCTTGTAGATCCGAAAGCGTTAACGAGATTAGATCTCGTGGTTGATGTAGTCGATCACTTGCCGATCTCAAGATCGTGTGGACGATCCTTCCAGCGTCGCGTTCCGGCAGTGCTTCCGCAGTCGGTCAAGTGGACGATCCTTCCGGCGCCGCGTTTCGGTAGCGCTTCCGTAGTCGGTCACACGTGCGGAGTCGAAGCAGACCTTCCTCTCCCCGTTCCAGCGAGCAGCGGAGGTAGTAGATCTTCTCCACGGAATCCCAGCAGCACGACGGCGTGGTGGTGGTGGAGTAGAGAATTCTGCAGGGCTTCGCCTATGCCTGTGCAGAAGAAAGGTGGAGGAGAGAGGCGGCAGAGATTGGAGTTATGGGAGAGAGCTAGGAGGGGGCGCCCCTGCCCTTCTATTTAAGGGGGAGAGGGCGCGCCAGGGGAGGGGGAGTCCTTGTAGGACTCCCCTCCTATGGCCGGCGGTGGGAAGGGGGGAGGAGTCCTCCTCCCCCACGAATCCGTGTCTTGCCCCACCAGGACTCCTTTGATCCCTTCTTGGTTTTCAAGCAAACTCCAAGAAATCCTCTAGAACCTTCTAGAACATTCCGAAACCTTCTAGAATCTCCATACAAACACTCCGGAACATTTCCTAACTTAGAAAATGATCCCCAATATATGAATCTTATTCTCCGGACCATTCCGGATCTCCTCGTGATGTCCCGGATCCAATCCGAGACTCCGAACAACATTCGGTCTCCAACGCACATTCCATATCTACTTAAAACAACTTCGAACCTTAAGTGTGTCACCCTACGGTTCGTGAATATGCAGACATGACAGAGACATATCTCCTATCAATAACCATCAGCGGGATCTGGAGATCCATAACGGCTCCCACATACTCAACGATGACTTCGTGATCGATAGAACCATTTACATACGAAACCAATTCCCTTTGTCACACGATACTATACTTATTCGAGGTTTGATCGTCGGTATCTCCATACCTAGTTCTACCTCGTTACTGATAAGTACTCTTTACTCGTTCCGTGATATGTCATCCCTTGTGACCTAGTCACATGCTTGCAAGCTAACTAGATGACATTCCACCGGGAGGGCCCAGAGCATATCTATCCGTCATATGGATGGACAAATCCCAATCTTGGTTCATGCGCTTCAACACATACTTTCAGAATACCCAATGACACCTTTATGACCACCCAGTTACGAAGCGGTGTTTGATGTCATCAAAGTATCCATCGGTGATGGTGATTAACATAACCTCATGGTCGAAGGATTAGGTTACTATGCATTTGAAAGCTTATAGCAATACGAACTTAATGACTTGATCTTTATGCTACGCTTACTATGGGTGTGTGTCCATTACATCATTCTCCTAATGATATAACCTTGTTATTAATCACATCCAATCTCCATGATCAGGAAACCATGATCATCAATTAATCAACAAGCTAGTTCAACAAGAGGCTTACTAGGGACTCTTTTACGTTTACAAAACACACAAGTATTAATGTTTCCGGTTAATACAATTATAGCATGGGATGTAAACATTTATCATAAACATAAAGATATAATAATAACCACTTTATTATTGCCTCTTGGGCATATCTCCAACAAAAGCTAACGAGTACCATACTTTCAAACTTGTGTGATTTTCCTTCTTGAGTCTCCACATATTCTATGAGCACCTTCTTGAGAGCATAGTTGTCATTCTTAGTACTTGTCTCAAAACTTGATTATTCGTGTTATGACTTTGATGCTTGTATCTTTGATATCTTTACTTCTTGTCATCACTTGAACTTCAGAGGTGCCTTGACATTCACAATCAAAGGCAAGTGAGATACCACTCTATCATACATTTTTATGAGCATTGTAACGTTGCTTATGTTTATACTTCATGCTATTTATTATTTTTGAGTTGGAATATCTTCATAGCTTGCAATGCCTATTAAGTAAACTTGGTTGCATACCCCTTATTATGAATTGTCTAAGTAGTTGATCACATGCTGAGAATATATACATCATATGAAGCAAATGTGTTCGTGAAAGTTCTTTTATCGCACTCAGTTTTCAACTGAATTGCTTGAGGACAAGCAATAAGCTAAGCTTGGGGGGAGTTGATACGTCCAAAACATATCTACTTTCCCGAACACTTTTGCTATTGTTTCTCCTCTAAACTTGTGTGATCTGGATGCAACTAACGCGGACTGACGTTGTTTTCAGCAGAATTGCCCTGGTGTCTACTTTTTGTGCAGAAAATCAACTACCAGGAAAAATCCCAGAAAGTATGCCAAAAATCCTATTTCACCAGAAGACTCCTGGAGCCAGAATACGAGACGGAGGGGGGCTGGGCCCAGGCGACACCACCTGGCCGTGCGGGCAAGCCCAGGCCGGGCCAGGGGGTGGTCTGGCCGCCCCAGACTCCCCCTCGGTCTCCCTCTTTGCCTATAAGTTGCCTTCTGACCTAAAAACTCAGGGGAGTTCGACGTTTTTATAGAAGGAGTTCCGCTTTGCCGCCACCACCAGATTCCACGAAACAGCACCAGAAACTCCATTCTGGCACCCTGCCGGGACGGGGAATTGGAGGAGATCATCGCCATCATCGCCACCATCGCTTCTCCATCGACCATCCATGTTTCCCCCATCTATGAGTGAGTAATCCCCCGCTGTAGGCTATGGTGATGGTAGGGATTGGATGAGATCGTTCATGTAATGGTATCAGATTGTTAGGGCATGGTGCCTAGTATCTTTTATTAGTGCTTTATGACTTTGTTCCGACTTGTTGTGCTTAATGCTTGTCACTAGGGCCCGAGTGCCATGATTTCAGATCTAAACATGTTATTGATTCATTATGATAGTATTGTTTTTGGTCTTATCTGGAAGTTGTATACACACGGCGCCAGAAAATAGCTTGATGGCATGGAAGAGACTAAAGGCAAACTGAAATAAAGATGGAAGCAAGCAAACATGTAACATATCTAGTTGCAAACGGTGTTTCAATTCTTAGAAACAAGGCCTAGGGATCATACTTTCGCTAGTGAACACTCTCATATAAATATCTTCTCTTCATGATACTACTCTGAACTACTCTCCGGTTGGACACTCTAATCAATGGTAGGGCTATAACAGCACACCTCAAAGTAAGCCTTTCCCATCTAGATAACCCCACACTGTCACCTTGAGCACTAGATGGTTCCAACAAACACCACAATTTCATAAAGACATCCAACTCCAAATATAACTCATAACAAGTATTTGTAATCTCTAGCCTAAGTGCCACCATGGTGTGCACGCTGTCATTTTCACACACATGGGGAGAGCAGAGATCTATTAAAGCACTTGAGTAGCAAGGTAGATCTAGTTGATTACAAAGCTCATGATAACAATATGATCATGTATAGAGAGAGATATGAACACATAGCTACCGGTAGAACCCTTAGCCTCGAGGAAGAACTACTCCCTCATCATCATGGGAATCAGTAGTGGTGATGGAGATGGCGGTGGAGTCGATGGATATGGCTCCGGGGGCACTTCCCCATCCCGGCAGGGTGCTGAAACAAAGACTTTATGTCCCCCGAATCTCCCCTTCGGTGGAAGCGGTGCTGCGGAACTTTTCGTGGCTGGAAGCTGGATGATTTAGGGTTTTTGCATCGGGAGGCATCTTATAGGCGAAGAGGCAAGGTCGGTGGGCGGCCAGGGGGCCCACACCACCTGGTGGCATGGCCAGGGCCCGCGCCACCATATGGTGTGACCACCCTGGTGCCCTACTCCGTCTCTGCTTCGTGTTTTCGTGTTGCTCCGGGAAAAATAGGCATATTGGCTTTTGTCTCGTCCAATTCCGAGAATATTGATTTTCTGCCTTTTCTGGAACCAAAACAGAAGAAAACAGGCAACTGGCACTATGGCATCATGTTAATATGTTAGTCCCAGAAAGTGTATAAAAATAGCTCAAAGTGTGGACAAAACAAAGCAAAGTAGATACTAAACAAGCATGGAACATCAAAAATTATAGATACGTTTGAAACGTATCAACATCCCCAAGCTTAACTCCTGCTCGTCCTCGAGTAGGTAAGTGATAAAAAATAAAGAATAATTTTTGAGGTGAAATGCACCATCACAATCTTGATCAAACCATTTATAAAACATTGATAACTGGGATCATAGTACTTTAACATAGCATGAAAGATATAGTTCTAACAATAAGACATACCAACTATATTATAACATGAAAAGGTACAAACAAAAGATTCATGAATAACAATGCTTTGCAAGATGTTTGTTTGTTTCACATAAAGAAAGCATAGCATAGTGGCATTCAGCTTGTCCCTCATAGAGTAGCAACACATAAATGCATAGGACACCTTCAAAGTTCATAAGAGTGACTAGATACAAGTAGTTTAAGAACAAGCAATATCAAGTTATGCATCAATCAACAAGTATTGGGACAATACACATAGAACTAAGAATGGCCACTATGATCTCAAAGTAGGTGCATAAAGGTAGAAGGTGGAGACTCAACATAAAAGTAAAAGAAAGGCCTTCATAGAAGAAAGTAGAGATTCAAGTTTCATAAAGAGCTTCCAAAAATTATGGTACTTGTTAGCTTTCAGCTCTCATTGCCCCTATCATAAGCATCTTGAAGTGGTTAAGGTTAAAGTGAACAAACTATGGGGTATATGCTTGACAAAGTATAAGTTGGAAATCTCATGTTCCTTGAATACGAGGGCCGCTCCTCATGCTACTCATGTTTAGTCACCGGTCAGTTCTTGTCATCGTAAGTACATGTGTATCATAGAGAACCGCCAACGGGGTACCCCTTGCCCGATAATACAGAGGAATCCCCATATCAAAATGACAAGGCAAGCAGACAACGAGCATCTCAGCAATCTTCTTATTTACCATGGGAAAATGCTGCTTTTTTCTCTCTTTCCTCTTTTCTCATATATCTTTTTTTGAACATATCAAGAGACGAAGAAGACGCCATTGAAGGATGATGATCCCTCCAAGGTGACCCAGATAGGTGTAGGCCTAGATAGCGCATAGGAAAGCGCGCTCGTCAAGTTCCTCGAAGCAAATCAAAATATCTTCGCATGGCAGCCATCTGACATGACCGGAGTAGCTAGGGAACTTGCCGAGCACTCTCTAAATGTACACCTGAACGCTAAACCTGTCAAACACTCACTACGATGTTTTGGTGATAAAAAGCATAAGGCAATAGCTAAGGAACTAGGCTGACTCGAGTTAGCCGGATTCATAGAAGAGGTCATATATACTGATTGTCGACCAATCCTGTAATGGTCCCTAAAAATGACACCACTGATTTAAGGATGTGTGTTGATTATACTGCCTTGAACAAGGCTTATCCCAAAGATCCGTTTGCTCTGCCTAGAATTGATCAAGTTATCGATTCTACGGCAGGCTAGGAACTCCTATGATTTCTCGACGCATATTTCGGTTATCACCAAATCTAGATGAAGGAATCAGACAAAGTCAAAACTTCATTCATAACCCCCTTTGGAACCTTCTGTTTTGTTACGATACCCTTTGGGCTCAAGAACGCAGGAGCTATGTACCAGCGCAGTATGCAGCGTTGCCTCCACGACCAATTTGGATGCAATGTACATGCATACATGGACAACATTGCGGTGATGTCCAAAAAGAAGGAAACATTAATTTACGACTTGGAGGAAACATTCGCCAATCTATGAAAATATAACATAATGCTTAACCCGAAGAAGTGTTTCCTTGGAATACCAGCCGGAAATTGTTAGGTTTCATCGTGTCTCAAAGAGGCATAGATGTGAACCAAGACAAGATTAAGGCTATACTCAATATTTCCAGGCCGACTCGCCTAAAGGACGTTCAAAGACTAACTGGTTGCATTGCTGCAGTCAGTCGGTTTGTAAGCCGGCTCGGTGAAAGAGCCGCACCACTCTACAAGCTCCTGAAAAAGACCAAAAAGTTCGTTTGGATTGACGAAGCTGAAGCTGCACTACAAGACCTGAAAGCAGTACTCTCATCTACTCCTATCCTTGCAGCACCGGAGCCACGGAAACCGATGTTGCTCTATCTCACTGCAACAAACAGAGTCGTCAGTGTCGTCATGGTGGTGGAGAGACCAGAGGAGAATTAGGAACACCTGGTGCAGCGTGCGACTTATTATCTCAGCAAGGTCCTAATTGAATCAAAGTAGCGGTATCCGCACTATCAAAAGCTGGCTTATGGTGTGTTTTTCACATCTTGTAAGTTATGGCATTATTTCCAAGAACATCCAATTACCGTGGTGAGCACAGCTCCCATGAGACATATAATCAACAACAACGATGCTACAAGACGTGTCGCAAAATGGGGCATAGAGCTTTCAGCTTTCGACATTGAGTATAAACCTCGTACAACAATTAAATCCCAAATCCTCGCTGACTTTGTCACTGATTGGATAGAGACAATGGAGAATATGACCCTCCCAGAGTCGGAATACTGGACCTTACACTTTGACGGGTCTAAGGCGCTCGGGGGCTGGCGTGGTGCTCAAATCACCCCAAGGAGATAAACTTTTCTATGTGTTGCAGATCCACTTCACGGCGACGAATAACAATGCCGAGTATGAAGCAATGCTGCATGGAATCTGGATTGCTAAGGATATCGACATCCGACATTTGATGTGTTATGGAGATTAGGATCTTGTTGCCCAACAAGTGTCGGATATCTGTAATGCGAATAATCACATGACAACATATAGAGCTATCATGGATGAACTATCTAAATCGTTCGAAGGGTTTGAGGTTCAACACATCCCTCGAACAGAAAATGAGGAAGCAGATGCATTATCTCGAATAGGCTCGGCACGGAAAAAGGTCCCGGATGGCGCTTTTTTGGAGCACCTCAAAGTTCTCTCTATAAAAGGAGTAGACGACGAATATCCGACCAAGTCTGACTCACCTTTAGTAGCAGTTCTGGCTGTAATTCCTAGCTGGACTCAACCCTACCTTGACTACTTGGTAGATGGAAAATTACCCGAAGATGAGATTCTAAGCCGGCAGATCATCTGACGAGCAAAAGCCCATACTATAATTAGTGGTGAACTCTATAAGCGGAGCGTGTCTAGGGTTTTTCAGCACCGTGTATCTCCTGAAGAAGGAGTGGAAATCTTACGAGAAATCCATGAAGGTGAGTGTGGTCACCATGCTGCAGCCAAATCTTTAGTGGCAAAAGCTTTCCGACACGGTTTTTTCTGGCTTACAGCCAAGGCAGATGCCGAACGGCTGGTTAAGACGTGCAAAGGCTGCCAAAATTAGGCCAAACAAGCTCACGTTCTGACTGATCAGCTGCGAACAATACCTATAACATGGCCTTTCACGGTGTGGGGGCTTGACATGGTAGGACCGTTTAAACGGGCTCCAAGTGGATTTACTCACCTCTTAGTGATGGTGGATAAATTCACAAAATGGATTGAGGCCAAACCCATCACCAGTTGTGATGGAGCAACGGCCAGAAGCTTAGTCGAGGATGTCATAATCCGATACGGTTATCCGCATAGCATTATCACAAACAACGGGAGTAACTTTTCTATGCGAGAACTTGCCGAATTCTGCAACGAACAAAATATCCGGCTTGACATTGCGTCAGTCGCACATCCACAGACTAATGGACAAGTCGAAAGAGGAAATGGTTTAATCCTACAAGGCCTAAAACCAAGACTCAAAGCACCACTACGACGTGTTGCGGGGGCTTGGGCAGAGGAATTACCTTCTGTAATATGGAGCTTGTGAACAACTCCGAACAGGTCAACCAGATACACACCTTTCTTCTTGGTCTATGGTGCAGAAGCAGTTCTTCCTAGTGATTTGATTCATACTTCTCCTAGAGTTACCGCGTATATTGAAGAGGATGCCAAAATTTCTCGACAAAATGTTCTCGACTTAGTCGAAGAAGTTCGCGTCGTTGCTAAGATGAGATCAACAACCTATCAGCAGAAGCTATGCAAGTATCATAGCCAGAGAGTCAGAGACCAGTCTTTCAATAAAGGCGATTTGGTTCTCCGGCTTGTGCAGAAAAGAAAGCACAAACTTTCCCTAGTATGGGAAGGGCCCTTTTTAGTTAGCCGAGTATTGCATAATGGTTCTTACTATCTAACTGATATGTGGCCAATCAAAGAAAGGCCTGCTACTAAGAAAAAAAGAGAGCTGGAGGCAGTACAGACCCAGAAGAATTAGAAAGACCGTGGAATATTGCTCAGCTACGTCCCTTTTATTCTTAATTTATCTTTCTTTGTAATCATATATGTGTACATGTTCAATGAGAAATAAAGTATTTGTTGCCTCATTTTTTCTGAGAAGTTTTATATTACCATCTTATTTCTGAATGATCATGTCACAGTCAAAAATCCTAGAATACTTGAAAGTACTTTATGCTCATGTTTGTTCTGGTTTAGATTTCTGATTCTAAAATTGCTACCTTCGGGTATAAATCTAAATTTTCTAGTTTGTACTTTGGTCATTTATCTGATTGCCAGATCCGGGCATTTTCCGAGTAGTGAATTGTTGATACTAGAAGCCGGCTTTGTTTCCGAGTTTAAACTGGTTTAGCAATTGAGCTCCATTGCTCGGCAAAGTTTCCGTGCTGAAGGTTGGCACGAAAGGGACGAGGCAGAAAGCCAGATAAACGATAAGTGTAGACAAAAAACATAAGTGCTTAATGTACACATTTCAGGCACATAAAATGAAAGCCAAAGGTGCTAAATAGAAATAACAGATCTTAGCACTAGCAAAAGTATTATACTACTTATTTACAACCCAAATTGTTTTCAGAATAACACATTGTTTGTTCTGATGCTCTATGATGCAGGGGGAGAGGTAGGAGCAGCCGGCTCACTGGATACATCAGCCTTGCCTTGATATCTCTCTGAGACGTTCAAATCCGAAACGGTTTGTTCATCGTTGAAAACTTCTGATGTTACCTCGACATGCGGAGGAGGCGTCTCCATGCGAGTGACGAAAGGAGTGTCATAGCTGGTTAAGTCAACTACATGGAACCCATATCCAGCACAGGAGTCCATGATAGCCTTGATGTCCTGCTCCAGTTCGTCTTCATCCACAGTCGAATACCCTCTGGTTACTTGCTAGATTTCCATGATTCCATGGTGGCTCATAACCATGGTGAGAGCGTTCTGCGCTGTGGTTCGCGCATAGGACATGTTCCAGTCCTGGATGAGCTAGGGCATCTCGTTGGCCTTGTCTCGCACTTCAAAGCCGAACATTATATGCATGTCCGGAACCTTGAGAACTTCGCCAATATCCTCAAAGGATTGGCGGAAATCATGAAGTAAATAGTCGACTTGGGTAAGCCGGCTAGTGCGAGACTCGGTGGAGGCTAAATCCAGTAAGTTCAGAGTACCTGCATATGTAATACAAAAGGTTAGTAAAATAAATCCGAACTCCAAAGAGTCGAATAAGGCAGAAAGTCAGAAAGAGGGAAACATACTGAAGATGACACCGTCAACTTTGGTCTTCTCTTCCTGTAGGCTCTGGAGTTCAGCCCGGAGTGCCTCGATGATATCCTTCTCTCTGAACAAAGCATCATTGATATCCGAGATCTTTTGATCCCGGGCCGCGATCCTTCGATCACGTTCGTCGGTGGCCATGGAAGAGGATTCAAGAATTTGAGCAATGCTTCATTCATGACCCGCCTTCAGCTTGTCCAGCTCCCCACGTAAGTCGGTGTTCTCCACCTCCAGGGTCATCAGATTTTCGGCTTCTTCAATCATAGCACATGATTGCTTTACCAGTGCTACAAGCAAAAGAACAACAGTTGAATAAATAATTCGAGTATGAAATAAAGGGAAAGGTTTGAGTACTAGAATGTTTACCTTTAGCCTCATCCCTTGACACTTTTAACTGAGCATTTTCAAGCCGGACAGCTTTGATCTCTCTCTGATTGTTGCAGATATTCTTCAAAAATTCCTGGTTATATGAATTAACTTTCTGTAAGTCAGAATACCCAGAGTCAGAAGTCTACTAAAGACTCAGGCTAATATTTTTACTAATATCAGCATGAGCCTTGGGGGCTACACTAGTTCATTCTTTGGCATCCTAAGGAAGCATAAATTTGGATTGTCTATCCAACTTCATGCTTGGGGGCTAGAGGATATGATATGAAATAAAGTAAAAAAGGTGAGTTGGAATTTGACTTACATGATGTTCATGGGTGAGCTTGCTTAAGCTCATGGACACCTCGGTGCTAACCTTCTCGGCGAGGGTCAGCAGGATTACTGGGGATGGCGGAAGCACACTGGTTCTCAGCCCCTCGTCTCGAAGACGGATCTGCTCAAGGATTTCGGAGTACTTGATGTCTTCCGCTTCTTGTGCCTCCTCCTCGGCAGTAATATTCCGGCTTTCCAAGCATTGCTGGGCTAGCCATTGGATCTCCTCCACAGATTTCCGAGTAATGCCAAGTTTGGCAAGACCCGGATTGTTGAGGAGGTTTTCAGCGAAGACCTCTGCCGAGGGATCATTACCCGAAGAGGGTTCACCCTTGTCAAAACCTGAGTCACCCATGGTGACGTCAGTTTGCGATCCGAGGATCATTGACTCTGTTTATTGAGTCGGATCTTCTACGACGGTCGGATATGGAGTAATGTTTGGCGCCGCAGAAGGCTGAGGGGCAGGAGTCGGAGGCGCTGTGGCAAGAGAAGTCAAATTCAGCTTTGACTGGCGCATGGGCTTTGATGAGCCTCCTTTCCCCTTGCCCTTGGTGAGCTGTTTAGCTCTGAGGAGGTAATAGAATAAAGAACATTACATCTCGGAAAGAATTACGAACAAAGTACAAAAACCTTGTGAGGAAAGTTACCTCTTCACAATGGGCACCTCCTTCCTGCCAATAGCCAGAGTCAAAGTCTTAGGCTTTCGAGTAAAGGTCTCCGGCAGTGGAATCAATTCTCCATCCTCCTGAGACATCTCGGGAGGATATCCCTCGAGAGGAGGAAGCTCCGACTCGGGGAGGTTAGCAAGCTGAAAAGAAGAAATATCTCAGTATAGCGAAAAGAGACAATAATGTAAAGGTGAACACCTAATTCAAGTTACTGCTAGAAACTTACCGGTACCATAGGATCTTCAGCCGTATGCATATCCAAAGACAGCTCTGGGATTTTCTTCTCGATCCGCTCCCATATAAGCCACTTGATTTGGGACTCGTATTCCTTATCCGTGTAAGGGCGAGAGCAGATCCGGAGAGTATCTTTCTTGGACGCCATAATGGAGTGCATAAGCCGGTCTCCATGATGTTGAAGAGGCTAGATCCGGTGTGCCACCCAGCAATGAACCAAGTCGGAACCTTAAGTCCCTTGTGCTTCATAAAATACTCAATCTGCCTCTTAGCAAGTAGCGGATCATCACTGAGAGCCAGCACATCTGTGTCCCAAGACTCTTGGGGCGTGGCAGCACCGTCGACAAAAGCCGGAAAAGCAGTAGCTTTGCCGGGAGCAGGAAGATCCTTGTGATAAAAGAAGGTGGATGGCCTCTGTTTCACCGACTCACTAGCCTTAATCCGAGGATAGACGCGCTCTCTCCAAACAGAAAAACTAATGGTTTCGGTAATGTATGGATTACTGGTAGTAATACAATTTCTCCGGATATGAAAATAAAATCGGAAAAGAGTGAGACTCGGCCTAATGCCGAGATATCCTTCACACAAAGAAGCATACGCGCTCATCTCTAAGAGAGAGTTCGGGGGAAGATGATGGAGTTGAACTCCGTAGTGATCTATAACCCTCAGAAAAGAAGTCTGAGGGTGGGAAACTCAAACCTCTGTCGAGGTGGGTGCCAAAGTGCACCTGCTCGTCGGCACGAGGAGTAGAGACGGTTTCGCCGTAGCCGCTCCGCTAGCCGCCGGCGCGGGGGAGTCATTCATTCTCCACGATGTGGAGCTTGGCATCATCTAAGACGCAGGGGATCCAGACCCCGCGGTGACTCTCCTTCTCCGCTACCGAAGTCATCGTTGTCGTTGCCGCCACGCCGGAAGATGAGGTCCCAGCCATTTTTATGTGGCCCGGTTACCTGGGATGGGCGGTGCTGGAAGATTGAGGGGAGGAAGAGGAGCTCTGTTTTCGTGGGAAGCGTTGGGAGGAAGGAAGCGGTGCAAATGCTGGTGAAGAGAAGAGGGAGAGAATCTCAACCCCTTATATCCTTCGTTCGTGCCAAGATTCATGCAATGTGTATAATAACCGTGACACGCGTCATGGAAGGAGCTAGGTAACCCCCACGCAATGATTATGCTTCCTTGATCTCCACGCACGCATTAAAATGACGCCTCGGTTCCACAGAAGGCGGACCCACCAACGGTCATGCTGACGGGTATGTGTGTCAGTGATGTGACTTGACCATGGCTGGTGTCAGGTTACGACAGAGACCAAGTTCTGGCTTAGTTTGAATTTCAAGCTGGAAAACCAAATAATGTACTCATAGGTCTGATGACCCACAAGTATATGGGGTGTATCGCAGTATTTTCGATAAGTAAGAGTGTCGAACCCAACGAGGAGCAGAAGGTGCTGGCTAGTGGTATGGATCAGGAATTCTCTGCAAATACTTAGCAAACAGATTTTTAGGGGTTTTTTATAAAGCAAGTAAACAAAGTACGAGTAAATAAAAGACAGTAAGAATGAATGCAACAAGTGGCCCAATCCTTTATGCAGCAAAGGACAAGCCGGTTGTATTTCTATAGATGACCAAACGTTCTCGAGGACACATGGGAAGACTGTCAAGTGCTTTCGCTTCATATAGTCGATTAATCTTCTCTAGCTTGCTAAGTGTTGTGTGGGTGAACCTGTGCTAATGTACCATCCCATCCAAGACTTAATACATACTTGTGATTAAACCCCCTTGCAAACATCCGTAAGTACAAGAAAGTAATTAAGGTAGAAACCTAACCATAGCTTTAAACTCTAAGACCCTTACGTCCCTTGTGCAATGGTTTCCTAACGGGGGTTCAGGTTTCTGTCACTCCGGCAACCCCTACGATTAGTAGCCAAATACACAATGCATTCCCCTAGGCCCATATAGGTGAAGTGTCATGTAGTCGACGTTCACATTACACCACTAGAAGAAGTACACCACAACTTAAATAACAATCTATTGAATCTTTCTCAACACAACTCCGCTACTAACAACAAGAATTCTCCCATGTCCTCAAGAACAAAGCGAACTACTCACAAGACATCATATGGATCATGATCAGATATGGAATAATGATGTATAACAATCTGAACATAAACAATAATTCAATGGTTCACTCAATAGCATCAACTAAAAAGAGTAATCAACACCGGGAAAGTTGCCCCTATGAACTAATGCAGGATTCAACTCAATTGTTATAGCAATATGGAGATGGTGATGAGGGTGCTGATGGTGATGATGGTGGTGTTGATGATGATGATGATCCCGATGAAGCCCAGCTTGATGATGGTGTTGATGGCGATGATATCCCCTCTCCGGGAAGGAATTCCCCCGGCAGAAATCTGTCTGCCGGAGAGATCTTTCTCTCTCGGTGTTTTCCGCCCCGCAGAGGCGGCGGAATCTTTCTGTGGTCGCTCCCCAAGTCTTAGGGTTTCGGGAGGAAGATATACGCCAGAGAGGAGAGGCTGGAGTGGGCCAGGGTGGCCACACCACTCCCTGGTGCGGCCTAGGCCTGCCCGCGCCATGGGGTGGTGTGGGCCCCCTGTGGCCCACCTCCACTCCATCTTCTGGCATCTTGAGTCTTCTGGAAAAATAGAATTTTCCGTATATTTTCCTGGATTTTCTGATCTTCGCGAATTTTGCCTCCAAACAGCACCTTTTCCATCAGAATCCTCACTACAGCGGTCCATGCTCCAAAAGTCATCAACCATGCAAAAACAGATGAAATAACATAAGTATCACCTCTCAATACGAAATATATGAATGAATAATAGTGAATTAAGACATAGAATAGTGGTGCAAAATGGACGTATCAACTCCCCCCAAGCTTAGACTTCGCTTGTCCCCAAGCAAAACTGAGCTCAATAAACATGACCTCAAGTTTATGGAATGAAGAGTCGATAAAAGAATACGGACAAGAAGCATCACATTCATCAAATACATAGATCATAAAAGAAGACAACTCACTATTATACAGCTCAACTTGCAATGAGTAAAGGAAGCACAATAAAGACACATAAAGTGAATCATAATTGGTAATGGCAAACTTAGCTCTTGGTCGAAGAATAGTTGATAACTTGCTGGAGTTTACAAATAGCTGATTTTCAAAGAAAGATTTCAAAGTAGTAAACTTCAAGATAAGAGCAATGTGCAAAGCAAGGAACATAAGAAATATGAGTGAATAAATCATCATATGAATGAATGAAACACATCAACTCAAAATACTTGCTGAGATAGAAGGGAATAGGTTCACTGACTCAACTACAAAGTAAAAGAAAGGCCCTTCGCAGAGGGAAGCCGGGATTGCAAGTCTCATAAAGAGCTCCCAAAAATTATGATACTTACTAGCTTTCAGCTCTCATTGCCCCTATCATAGGCATCTGTTGGTGGTTAAGGTTAAAGTG
Source organism: Avena eriantha (assembly GCA_910589775.1). Lineage (NCBI taxonomy): Eukaryota > Viridiplantae > Streptophyta > Magnoliopsida > Poales > Poaceae > Avena > Avena eriantha. The sequence goes on from OU342740.1 coordinate 487,877,590, forward strand.
ACACAACTAAGAGGAAATGCTTGACAAGTTATAAGTTGAAATCTCATGCCCCTTACTTATGAGTACCGATCCTCATGCTACTCAACTTCAGTTACGAGCAAGCTCTTGTCATTGTAAATACATGCGTATCATTGAGAACCGCCAACGGGGTACCCCTTGCACATGACACATGAGCTATCCCATAATCAAAATGACAAGGCAAGCAGACAGTGAGCATCTCAGCGATCTTTTTATTTGCTATTTGCATAGGTTTTTATTGAGGATGCTTCATAGAATGCTCACTATAGTTATGTTGCAAGTTTCCACCATGATTAGGCATGGCTTAGGCTAGCGGCCCAGGCGTTTCTCTAACACACATATAGACTCCATGATCCTACAAGTTCCACTTTTATTTCACACCGCTGGGATCCATAAGCAAAAGAACATGATATCAACTAGGTACAAGTACCAATGAAGTGTTGAGAGCGTTCCCCATGATACATGGTTCTGCTAACTTCAACTCATAAAGCGCAAGCATATACGCAACAAAGAAGGACCCAATGGTTCAAGTTTATTAAGTGCGGAAAATAAAGTGTGCCATCAAGTTCGTGAGAGCTTTAATCACTAATTTTCACATAACAAGTTTAATTTGGGAGGTAGATAAAAAAATAATTTACTTGGAATAGCAATAATGCTACTAGGTAGGTATGGTGGACACAAATGGCAAAGGTTTTGGTTTAAAGGAGGTGGATGCACGAGAAGAATTCCCTCTCAGTACAGGTTTTGGCTAGCAAGGCTGGGTAACAAGTACAAGAGTTGAAGGAAACAAACAAACATACAAGTGATAAAGACAAACATGCAATCTTCCTTGGAAGCACAAAAGATCTTAACTAGAGAATACTAAACTTATGAGCAAATCAAGAAAGAAAGATGATGAAATTATTTTTCTCTAGAGTACTTCTATCTTTTTCTGTTCAACTCTCAAAAAGGTGTTGCTACTGACCGAGCCAGGTTTGCCAAAACCAACTAACTTAACTCAATGATCCTAGAGTGCTACCAATACTAACAACAAGATCAATCATATAACCACGAATTGAAAACTAATATAAGCTATGCAAAAGAGTGAATGATAGAACTTCTCATTAATACTCCATAATGGAAACTCACACCAAGGGATACAAATCTAACGAGAGAGGGGACACTTCCATAATGCAAACCATACTACAAAATAACTCCTCTATTCATGATATGACTCTACTAACAAGGTAAAAAGATAGAAGATAGTGATGTGATACCGCGCCACTCCCCCAAGCTTGGAACAAACCAAGGGGATGCCAAACCTGATGACGAATTACTCCTTAGGTGGTGGTGGTGTCTTCTCATCTTCGTCCGTCTTCCAGGGTAAAGGCTTCCCATCAACAAAGGACATCGTGGTTTCCAACATCCTGAAACTTGCAGCAGCACTTATGCGTTTAAATCTAGCCTCATACTCACAGTTTTGATTTTGAACGTCATAGAACTGTGCTTGCAGTTTGTTGGTTGTTTGGCGGAGTGAAAAGACTTCACCTTTGAGTGCAGCAGTCTCCTTTGGTACTCGGCGATGAGTTCGGAACAAATCTTGTGGATGATGTCCACTTCGCGTTTCGCCATCTTCCTGTACCTAAAGACTTGTTGCTCCAATGCTTCCATCCCGTCCTCCAGACTTCCTTCACCTTTAGGGCCTTGAACCTCCTTAATCCGGACCTCCCCACCTTCGAGCAACAACTCCTTGGGATGAATCTTCAATTCTCTCATGTATGGGTTGATGATATCTTCTAAGGAATCTCTCTTGGATGTTCTAGAGGAAGACATTGTGGCTCCAAATCTGGGATTTTACCTGGCAGAAACAGATCGAAACAAAAACACGACAAAAACACGAAATACGAACCTCGGGGGATCCGGGGGGTTATAAATTATGAAGTTTCACTTCAAAAGGAAGGTACTGGGAGAAAACGAGTCGGAGGCGGAGTCCTGGGCGGCCTCACCACCTGGTGGCGCGGCCAGGGGTGGGCCCATGCCATGGGGTGGTGGAGGCCACCCTGGCTCCGGTTCCATCCCTTTTTCGCTTCATAGCTTTCCTTATTGACTGAAAACTGCAAAAATATAGTTGGATTGTATTTTCGCGGAACTTTTCTTACCAGAACTGTTACCTAGTTGGAAACGGACTCTGCAGGTCTCTGAATTTGGTATTGAGTGGATCCTTCCAGAGTCATCACTTGAATATCATCGATATCTTCATCATCATACACTTATTACTTGAGTCATAATACCTTTCTCTTCCTTCTTACACCATTATCTCCACTTCTTGGAAATTTCTTTCACACTAAACTTCACACAATTCTTATTAGCAACATTAGTATAAGTGAAGTGATAAAACCTTTTGAGTCCAACTTTGACTGAAAACCATCAAAACAAAAGCTACTGTAGCAATTCCTTCCAAAAACCCAAAAAGAATTCAAAAAGGAAATCGAATAAAGAAGCAAATGCAAGAGTGGCAAAATCTGTCAAAACAGACCAGCAGGTAAAGATCAATTTTTTAGAAACTCTTATGTTGCTCAAATCAAAAAGTTTAAAACTAACGAAAGTTAAATAACAACCTGGGGCAGAAGCACAAAAAATTACAGCTCAATCCGCTATACAGAGATCTCTCACGAATTTTTACGGTGAAGCACAAAAATCTGTTTCGGGACAGCAACTTCCCCAAATATTACTTCTCTCTCATTAGAGGTTGATCTTGACACAAAAACCAAACAAAACGGATAAGGAGCGGTTATTACTGAAGTAATAACTTCCAAGACTCAAAGAAACAAAAACAAACTGAAAGCAAAAACAAATTGGGTTGTCTCCCATAAAGCTCTTTCTTTATAGCCATTAAGATGGGCATGATAATTTTGAAGAAGCTCTCATAGGGATATGAATTGAAGTGAAAGAGAGCATTAAGAAGCAAAAACACACACTCTTTTAAGTCTAACCCACTTCCTACGCAAGGGGATTTTGTAAACAAACAAGTTGTTGAAACCAAAGGCAACTTGCATAAGAAGGCAAAAGAAGTGCAACATAAAAACTTTCAGCATAAAACGAGGAAACTTGATATTATTGAGATGCACAAGAACACTTTTCCCTCTCTCATAATAGCTTTCAGTATCATGCATAAACTTAATAATATAGCTATCACAAGGACTATCATAGCAATGATCACTTATTCTAACAGAAAACACCGGAATACTAACTCAAATAACATGTAACTACCTCGGTGAATTACGCTCTTAGTTACATGCCTGGATGAGCGAAAGTGGTTAAAATAGTACGGTGGGGCCCGGGGCCACTCACGGTAGACCTTTCGGCCGTCCTAACCACTTTCAGATCATCGGGACAAGAACGAGCGGCGTAATCGGCAGGCAAAGGGATCAACTACATACACAAATGAGTATGTATGCAAGCCACATACAACAGTCCTCAGAGCCATTCCATCTAAAAGAAATAGAAATATTGCAACGCCATACGGCAAGATTCAAATATCCTAGATAGAGATAATATTTTAGGATAGCTCCTCATACATCAAGCATCAGAGTATCAGGCGGAAGCGGAAATCAAGATCCAAGTACGGATAAGAAGCAAATCGGCATAAGATGCCACATAAATAAACACATCCCGCCCACAGATCTCACGGATCCCCGTTCCCGGAATCTCTACACCGAGTGATCATTGCCAACATCATCCGTCTCCTCCACCCAGTATCCATCTTGCGGGTACACCTGTTCATCTGAATCAAACAATTTATCGTGTGAGACCCTAGGGGTACTCAGCAAGTCTTTATGCCTCTAAAGGGGACACAACCTAGGGTGACGCAATTGCAGCAAAACATAATATCTAGCAAGTCTATAGATACTCGCTAACCATCCTCCTAACCAATGATAGACGGATGTCCGTGAATTAAGAACAACAGTTATAACAGTATAATTAACAGATCCATCCTCCTCCTCGCTTACCAACGAGGAAGCGGACGAACAACCCCCATACCTTGGTAGTTTTATTAACCATTCCATGAGTATTGCACTATTTACTAGTCAGGTACTTAGTCAATTTAAAAGCAGTACTTTAGTTAGACTTGTCTATGATCGAGAAACTGTGCTCCAAGTCGTCCATAACCGCGGACACGGCTTTCAGAAAGATTTACCCTGCAGGCGTGCACAAATAGCAACACACACTCGATCAACCTCGGAAAAACCAACAAAAAACCCAAAGAGGCATTTACGACAAAGCGATCACAGGATTCAGTAATATTTCAGGGGGCCACCCCATTAAGCTACTCGCAAAGAAGCTAGCTAACTCCGAGACGGACTCAAGGTTTGTGTGGACGGCGGTAAACGACTAGGAACCCGAAAATGTGACTGGGCTTGTCGATACAGCGAAAACGTGTCACGATCCAAAACAGTACAGGTGCTCCACGCACAATCATAAATAAACAGTAAACATGGCATAAGTACAGGATAGTAATAAAACCCCAAACTAATTGTGGCCCCAAGAAATAGAAATGAATCAAGCTCTGGCTCGGGGGGTCCATAAGGCCTCCCGGATGTGGATAGTGCGAATAGTCAAGGAACAGGAATCAAGTACTCGGGGTCCTACGGGACACAAGTGAGCATGAAAAACCAAATAGCAGATATTGCTCACCGGTGCCTCTTTCATTAGTTATCCCATTACTACTCAGGTTAAGTTGTTTAGGTACCTCGTTATACATCAGACACTCACATACCCTACACATGCTTTTCTACAACTCGCATGGCTCAAACAACTCCTGTAGTAATGGCTCATGGGATGGAGGAACAAGCTTCGGTGGGGTTTAAAAGTAAAGGCTATGCAATACTTGGGATTCAATTTAATGCAATCGCGACTCAATGATGCAAGAATAAGATAGAGGCAATAGGTACTATATGTATGCAAGCATGTGGTAGTGCTTGCCTGGCAGCTCAGTGGAAGCGAGAGATGGATCTGGGTAGAACTCCTGTGATTCCTGATAATTCTCCTGCTGGGCGTCTATTCGAAGAAGAACCAAACAAACAAGGCCCACATAAATAAAGTGCACAAGCATATGGAGTTAAATGCGACAAACAAACAAGCATGTCATGATGAATGATGCACAATTTACATGGCATGAAAGTAGCATGGCATGGTGAGGTGTGGGATACAAGAATAAAGCATTTTATTATCTCTTTAGTCAAGTTTTATTGCCATAAACAGTTCTGATTTTTAATGATGACATGATGCATGCTTCAATTCAGAACAAGGAATGCATAGATAGAACGGGCTCATCACACTGATCGTAGACATATTATTTATTGAATTTGGAGTTATAGAATTAAAGTTATTAATTTATTAAGAAAAGGGCATTTTATTGTAATTTTAATCACCTCGAAAATTTAAAGTGCTCAAACAATATTTTGAATAGCATATTTGAATTCCTCACATTTTTCTGATTCAAAAACATATATCATTTGTATTATTTGGATTTATAATTTAAAAGTTATTTAAAAACAGATTTGAATTTAAATTTAAACTTTTCTAAATTTGTTTTGTTTAAACAGATAAATAGAAAACTTTTTATACTCAGAGGGGATTAGCTCAAGACGCTGACGGGTGGGGTCCGTGCTGACTCAGCAGCCGGTGGGGCGCAGGGGCTGGGTTGTCGTTTCTCACCAGGACATTTCCTAGCCGCAACCGCTGACAGGTGGGGCCGGGTTCAGCGGGGGCCACACGCGCGCGTCGCCCAGCAGGGACGTGACACGTGGGTGGTCCAGGGACTGTGTGGTGGTGTTTCCAGAAAACCGAGGTGCCTTTCCGTAAAAACGGCGAGCGACTGACAGGTGAGGCTGCGGGGGCTGCGGGTTGAGGCGGGAAAAAGGGCAGGGGGCTAAGTGCAAAATGGCGCTGGCTGTTGCTGCTCGCTGACGGAAGGGGTTGTGCCGGCGGCGGATCCGGCCATTTTCCGTCGACGGTGGCGATGAATCCGCTGGACGAAATGCGTTGACCCAAAAACGAAACACGTAGAAGGGACACCGAGCTACATATTTTGGGCAGGGAGCATCTCCGAAGGATGGCTGTGCTGGCCGGGCTTCCACGAGGAACAGGGGGACAGAGGGGTCTGGGGCTGTTGCTGTCAGCCAGAGCACGGCACGCGGCGGCACGCAGATCGCTCGACGGAGTGCGGCGGAGCTACAGTACAGGAGGGAGAGGAGGGGCATGTCTAGGAGTTGCAGGGGCTCACCGCGGTGTCGCCGGAGTGGTCGGAACGCGCGGAGGTGGTGTAGATCTTGCGCCGGGCTCGCGGACGACGAGCTCGGTCTTCTTCGGTTCACGGCGGCGCTAGGTTGCTCCGGCGAGGTTCCGGCCCCGGGCTGGTACGAGCTGAGGGGAAGCAGAGGACCTCGTCGGTGCTCCTGGCTGGCCTTGGAGAGCACCAAGGCGCGCAGAACCTGAACAAGGCAGGAGTATCTAGGGTTTTGGCTAGGTGGTGGCCATGGCTTTCTAGGGAGGAAGGAGGGAGGAAGGTGGGGTGCCTGGGTCTCCAGATCTCGACCTGAGGTGTACTGGGGTGGTTGGGGTGATAAGGAAGATAGGGAGAGGCACATGGGATGGTTCACTTTTTGGCAAAGTAGAGGAAGGCCTCGGGTGATCTTTCTCTTCTCTCTCTCTTGTTTCCTTGCTAAGAGAGGAAGGGAGGGGACCAGGGGAGAGGGGCATGCGATGGGGCTGGTGGAGTACTTGCCAAGAAAAGAAAGGGTGAGAGGGAGAGGCTCACATGGGTTGGCTCGGCCTAGACTAGAGGAAAAAGGGGAGGTAAGAGAGGCTAGGATAGAGAGGGGTTTTACTAGATCATGCAAGGGTGTTTTAGGTTCTTGTGGTGATCCTCCAAGGCAAGTATAGGTGGAAAAAAATGGTGAAGTGAGGGTTTATGGTGGAGCACAAGGTAATGGTGAGGACAACCACAAGAGAGAGTGAGAGTAGGAATTTATGGGAAAAGATCCCACATGATCATGCATAGATGGGGTTATGGGTAAGGAGGGTTAAGGTTTGATGGTAAGCAAGATAATTAAGCCAACAAGATTTAAGTACCATGCTCCACTCCCAAAAACAAATAAAACCCAAGGAGAGATAATAGTGATAACTTGCATGGCCCATGCATGGGCATAAAATGCCTTGTTTTATTCTTGTGAAAACAATGATAATGTAACATGGCATTATACACATGCATCCCACAATAGGGAGTAAAGCCAAGCTAAAGGAAAAGAATTGGATCCATCCCAACCCACATGAGCTAGATTAAATGGCAAAAGGAAATAAAAGCTCATGGTTAATTAGGATGGTGGAATTCTAATGTGGTGACAAGGAAAGGTGGTGGAGTGGAATAAAAGATATGCCCCCAACTCAATTTGGGCATCAAGCATTTATCAAGATTCAAATACAATATATCAAGAGCCAAAAACAATTGCTAATGCACATGAGAGAAGAACCAAAGGAAAATGGTTTTATATGATGCTCAATGCAAGGTGGCATGATGACATGAGCATGATATAATTATGATGCAACAATTATATGTGGTAAGTAGCCATTATATTACTAGACCAAGTAGCATTACAATTGTTAGACAATTGGGATGCTACATAACACTACTTTGTGAAACAATATTAGAGGTATCCTTACAAAGGATAGTGTGTCCCTCTTTTTCATACTTGGTGACAAAGTCTTTCACACTTGCTATTATAGGATCATCAACCATTTGTTTACCAGGTTCAATAGCCTTATTCATACTTTCATTAACCATACTATCCATCATAGAATGTTCCTTTACCTTAACTGGGAAAGGCATTTTCTCAATATAAGGTTCAGGTAAAACATGATTAGTAGTATAAACTTTAGTACTTCTAGCAAGAACACTCTTAGCAATATATTTATAAGGTTCATGATACTTATTCCACTTATTTTTAGGCACTTCAATATAAGAAGCAAAAGCCTTAAAATAAGAAGCAATAGCTTGAGAGTCTAGACCATAAGCATTTTTAATATTTTGAAAGTCATCAGTTCCCATAAAAGATTCAATGCATTCATAATCATAATTTATACCTGACTTTCTACCTTTGTGATTCTCCCAAGCTTCAGCATTGTCTTGAATATGATCTAGAAGGTCCCATTTAACCTCTTCCATACGAGTGAATGATCTAGCACAAGAAGCATCCAATAAATCTTTATCATGTAGAGGGAGCCTTGCATAAAAGTTATTGATAATAATATTGTTGGGGAGCTCATGAATGGGACATTTGAGCATTAGTAACTTCAATCTCCCCCAAGCTTGAGCAGTACTCTCTCCATCAAGAGGCCAAAAGTTGTATATTTGATTCCGATCTTTATGAATTTCACGAGGAGGATAAAACTTTGAATAAAAAGAGGCACTATTTCCTCCCATTCCAGAGCTTGACCATTCTTCAGCAGCTTATACCATTCCTCACCTCTTCCTTTCAGTGATAATGAGAATAACTTCTTCTTAACTTGATCTATAGTAATACCTGCACACTTGAACAACCCGCATAATTCGTGTATAAAGAGTAAATGATCACTGGGATGGACAGTTCCATCCCCAACATAGTAGTTGTCCATAACATGATCAATAATTCTTGTAGGTATTTTGAAAACATCTTTCTCAGCAGGTGGTGGCTTATCTACTACCTTAGCAGTGGTAGTAGCATTACCAAATAAGAAACTCAGCGAACTATCCATAACAAAAATAAAGCAACTAGCAGAAGTAAACAATACTCACAGTAGAAGTTTCCTTTACCACTTCCACTCTCCAATAGCGCTTCACTCCTCGGCAACGGCGCCAGAAAATAGTCTTGATGACCCACAAGTATAGGGGGTGTATCGCAGTATTTTCGATAAGTAAGAGTGTCGAACCCAACAAGGAGCAGAAGGTGCTGGCTAGTGGTATGGATCAGGAATTCTCTGCAAATACTTAGCAAACGGATTTTTAGGGGTTTTTGATAAAGCAAGTAAACAAAGTACGAGTAAATAAAAGACAGTAAGAATGAATGCAGCAAGTGGCCCAATCCTTTATGCAGCAAAGGACAAGCCGGTTGTATTTCTATAGATGACCAAACGTTCTCGAGGACACATGGGAAGACTGTCAAGTGCTTTCGCTTCATATAGTCGATTAATCATCTCTAGCTTGCTAAGTGTTGTGTGGGTGAACCTGTGCTAATGTACCGTCCCATCCAAGTCTTAATACATACTTGTGATTAAACCCCCTTGCAAACATCCGTAAGTACAAGAAAGTAATTAAGGTAGAAACCTAACCACAGCTTTAAACTCTAAGACCCTTACGTCCCTTGTGCAATGGTTTCCTAATGGGGGTTCAGGTTTCTGTCACTCCGGCAACCCCTACGATTAGTAACCAAATACACAATGCATTCCCCTAGGCCCATATAGGTGAAGTGTCATGTAGTCGACGTTCACATTACACCACTAGAAGAAGTACACCACAACTTAAATAACAATCTATTGAATCTTTCTCAACGCAACTCCGCTACTAACAACAAGACTTCTCCCATGTCCTCAAGAACAAAGCGAACTACTCACAAGACATCATATGGATCATGATCAGAGATGGAATAATGATGTATAACAATCTGAACATAAACAATAATTCAATGGTTCACTCAATAGCATCAACTACAAAGAGTAATCAACACCGGGAAAGTTTCCCCTATGAACTAATGCAGGATTCAACTCAATTGTTACAGCAATATGGAGATGGTGATGAGGGTGCTGATGGTGATGATGGTGGTGTTGATGATGATGATGATCCCGATGAAGCCCAGCTTGATGATGGTGTTGATGGCGATGATCTCCCCTCTCTGGGAAGGAATTCCCCCGGCAGAAATCTGTCTGCCGGAGAGATCTTTCTCTCTCGGTGTTTTCCGCCCCGTAGAGGCGGCGGAATCTTTCTGTGGTTGCTCCCCAAGTCTTAGGGTTTCGGGAGGAAGATATACGCCAGAGGGGAGAGGCTAGAGTGGGCCAGGGTGGCCACACCACTCCCTGGTGTGGCCTAGGCCTGCCCGCGCCATGGGGTGGTGTGGGCCCCCTGTGGCCCACCTCCACTCCATCTTCTGGCATCTTGAGTCTTCTGGAAAAATAGAATTTTCCGTATATTTTCCCGGATTTTCTGATCTTCGCGAATTTTGCCTCCAAACAGCACCTTTTCCATCAGAATCCTGACTGCAGCGGTCCATGCTCCAAAAGTCATCAACCATGCAAAAACAGATAAAATAACATAAGTATCACCTCTCAATACGAAATATATGAATGAATAATAGTGAATTAAGACATAGAATAGTGGTGCAAAATGGACGTATCAAGGTCTGACTCGTTTTGAGACCCGGATCCTGTCCTTTCTTTTGAAGTTTCAGGAACCCTTCAAGATTCTGCAAGCCGGAGATCAAGCTTGAAGATGATGAAATCCAACTATGGATCTTGGAGGCTTTCGGGGGCTGCTGTTGGGGATATACTTTCTAGGTATCCTCACTGTGCCTCACTGACCAGGGTGGCCCACTTCGGGTTAGAGCTTTGCTTCACGGGCGGCCCAGTCAGGGAGAAGAGACGGAGTCTAGTCCGGCTACGGGAAGGCCCAGAAGACTTACCGACATAGGCCTGTTATGTTACTTGTAGTTCAAGATGTACTCTGTAACCAACTCTTAGTCGTAGCCGGATAGGTCTCTCCTGTAAACCCTAGGCCGGATATCTATATAAGCCATACTAGGGTAAGCCTTTAGGGCACCCTCACAATAGTCTACAATCTCAACTCGCACAGGCGAAACCCTTGTAACCCATATTCCAGCTCTGTCGTATTACTGGATTGCTAGCAGGAGTAGGATCCGTCCAAAGCCGGCGGATTCGAACCTAGGTAAACTTGTGTGCTCACCATCCCAGAACACCGTACGTCTCACACCCCTCTCTTCCGCACGCCTCGAGGACCCCCTCATGGTGTACTTGTCATCAATCCGACGACATATTACGCGAAACTATTCCGGTTTCTCTCTCTCTATTCTCCTACGGTGATGTGTCTATCCCAAAGCGTCCCCACCCTTAAGCGTGACACCCTTCAGTTTGGAAACACACCGGACATGATCGAGACCTCTATCATATCAGTGATCATCGGCGGGACCTGGATGCCCATGATAATCCCCATGCATTTCACAAATCTTATCGCTTGAACCTTCAACATCGTTTCCCATTCCATTCGCCACTCGATACCTAGTTCATCCGAGATTTGATCTTCGGTATCTCCATACCTTCGTTTGATATCATTACCGATGAACTTGTTTACTCGTTCCCATGTCATTGCATTCCTGACCTAGTAATATGCTTGCAAGCTTCGTTAATGCAATGTCATTGTGATGGCCATATGTATCTATCCATTACCTACATTGGCAAATCCTGGTCTTGATATCTACTCCTCTACGTGTCCCTTTGGAAAACCTGAGTGGCACCTTTTTGATCACTCAGTTACGGTCTGATACTTGATATCATCTAAGCTTCCCTCCAGAACGGTGATTTGCATTATCTCACAGTCCAAAGATTAGGTTGCGAGGTTTTTCTTTTCATTATCATCAATGGTGAACTTTGTAACTAGATCTCATAATGATACAACTATTGGGTGTTTGTCTATCACATCATTCAACCAATGATATGACCTCATTGTTAATTGGCCTAAATGCCCATGATCTTGAAACCCTAGATCATCCTCATGACCAATGAGCTAGTGCGCTAGAGGTAACTAGAGACATGGTTTGTGTACATACCACACGTGTATTAATGTTTCATATTAACACAGTTATAGCACGGCATGAAACGTATTATGAACATACAAGAGAGACATCAAATAAAACACTTTAATATTTTCCTCTAGGGCATATCTCCTTCATGAACTCCACTGAAAACCCGAGAAACTCCAGGCTACTCTGAGTGGTAGGGACCATGGCAAAGGCTCCCGCTAAGGAGCACGTCCTGTGGGGCTCGATCCTTAATAAAAAAGATCAAATGGGTGAAATTCACAGAAGACATTATTATCATAAGTGAGCTTAGGAACTGAAAGGATATTGCATGTCACAGTGGGAACTCTAAGAACATTGCGAAGATGAAGACTCCTAGTGTCATCACTAGTGAGAAGAGATGCTTGACCAATATGAGAGATGTGCATACCTTCTCCTTTGGCGATGTGAACCTTGTCAGGGCCATGATAAGCCTCACGGGTGTGAAGTTTTCCCATCTTGTTTGTCAGGTGATCTGTGGCCCTAGTGTCCATGTACCAGTGAGGGTCAATGGAGTAGGACTGTGTATGTCCCTGTTGGTCCTTCAGTGCTAGAAAGTTGGCCATGGCGGCTTGAAACTTGTTGTTCATCGTGTCCTTGCCGTCATTGTTGGGACCGAGGAAGCTCTTCTATAAACGGTGATGGCACTTGGATGCCTAATGACCTTCATGACCACAGAGCTAGCATACACGAGATGAGGGGCCACCCCCAGATGAGCTCGATGGCGAGGGGCGACCGACGGTGGTTGAGGTGGAACGGCAGGAACCATGCCCGAGCCATGTGACGAAGCACCAGAGAAGCCGCAGCCCCCCTTGTAGGCAGTGAGCGCAGCAGCAGTGTGTCCACGTTGAGAACGACGTGCCTCCACATGCTGCTTAGTGAGGAGAAGACGCGAGTAGAGCTCGTGCACCATCATCGGGATCTTGCGCTCGTTGACGACCTCCTCCAGGCCATCATACTCCTCGTCGAGACCGTTAAGGATGTAGGAGGTGGACTCGGTGTCAGTGAGGGGCTGACCAATGGAGGCCAAACTATTGGCGAGGGACTGGACCTTGTTGTAGTAGGTCGTGGATGATGTGTCGAGCTTCTCGCATTCGCCAACTTGGCGATGAAGGGTGATGGAGCGGGCTTGCGACTGCGATGCAAAGAAGCGCTCTAGGATGGTCCAGGCCTCATGGGAGGTCTGGGCGAATACGATCATCCCGGCAACCTCCGGGGTGAGCGTCTCCTAGATGGACGAGAGATTGGCCTGATCATGTCCCGTCCAAACACGGTGCACCAGATTTTATACCGGACCGTTCACACTGTCAGCGTGGGCGGGGGGGGGGGGGGCAACGTAAAGTGTCATCGATGTAGCCGGGAAGGTAATGGCTCCCAAGCAGCGGAAGAACCTGCTCACACTAGAAAATATAGTTATCCGGCGACAGCTTGACAGTGATGAGGTTACCAAAGTGAAAAGACGCTGGAAGCGGGATGCTCGTGAAGACTGTCGGAGGCGCGTACGCCGTGAAGGCAGTGACCGTCGGCGCAGGGGCAGGCGGCACAGAGTTGAAGCCTACCAGAGACACGTGCGCCGTGGGGGCATTGAGCACCGGCGCGGGGGCGGGCGGCGCAGAGGCCGCCAACGTAGAGCCGGACAAGGACGACATCGCCGTAGCTGTAGATGCAGGGGCTGCTGGCACGAAAGGACAGGGGTGAGATATCTGCAGGCGAGGAGGTGCTGGACGTATGGGTCACCAGCGCGTGCACCGGCGACGACAAGGCCGAAGGTGGATGCGAGAAAAACGAGTCCACGCTCAGAGCCCCGATCTGGGGTGTCGTCATGGCGACGGTATCGATCGGACGAGAGAGAGAGAGAGAGAGAGAGAGAGGGAGAGAGAGAGAGAGAGAGAGAGAGAGAGAGAGAGAGAGAGAGAGAGAGAGAGAGAGAGGGGGGCAACTAGGAAGGCCGGGAGGTACCCGACGTTGGAGGATCCGGAGGCAGCGGTGCTCGACATGGCAGGCGGCAGCAACGACTGAGGAAGGTGTCGGCGAGTTAGGGTTTAGAGACGGAAGCGATCAGCACCAAGTGTGCTACCATGTGAAACAATTATTTTTGGTTCGGAACCGGCACAACCCTCTAGTGGCCAATCACATATATTTATAATGAGTACGTACATGTATAGATACAGAGGTTATACACTCTAACATACAAAGGGTCGCTCTCAAGCCGTGCTCTGTTTGAGAAAATTTTGACTAAACTTAAATTTCATTCAAATTTTAGGGATATTTTACAAACTTCAAATGAAATTTTACTAAACATTAAACCTAATCTAAGGGCGGCCAATGCGGTGGCTGCGGAGGAAGTGCATGTAGGCTTTGTAGTCGTCGTCCTCCAGCATTCTATAAATTCTACTCCTTCCGTTTCAGAAAAGTAATGTGTACTTCATTTTGCTAAGACATGGGTTTGAGTGTTTGACTAACAATTAATAACTAAATACAAGGTCATACGACATGAATTTTGTGTCACTGGATTTATATTGTACTTTATTATGATAGTGATTTTCCATCACATAAATTACATATTAAGAATAGTTATTGGTCAAATACTTTTCTTAACAAAATGAAATACACTTTATTCATCGGAACGGCGGGAGCACTATGTAACCATCAACTCAATGACAATACGTCTCCCACCTACGTGCATTGTGCGATTTTGCAGCAACGTTGGGATGTATTTTAGACTTGTTCTTCTTGCACCTCACCAAGGGCCTATTCATTCGGGCCCCTTTTGATTAGACTTGGTTTTTCCTACCAAAAAATTTGAACTTCAATTTTGCGGACCACCTTTTGTTTTCAATGATATGATATCCTGATATCCTAAGAAGGCAAACTCAATATGAAGAAAATGTACACATGTACCGCAGCCACATATGTGCACTCACACAGCATCTACTTATTAGTTAGCCTTGATTCTCGACAACTAATCTAATTTTTGTAAAAGTGTTGTCCACTTGTTCATTCTGAGAAATATACTTACAAGGCGCCGGCACGCACAACTTAAATTCACTCTGAACCATCAGAAAATACAACTTCATGTCTCCTATCTTCTTGCACCCTTCTAATCTCGTTGACGCTTTCTAGGGTGCTACTGATGTAGCCCAACACATGGCAATTACCATTGGCCCATATCATGTCACACCAACCACTTACTTCTATTAAGGTGAATTTGCTCCATCCCTTGTCTTATGTTGATCCTCACAAGAATGGGATACTATTTGAACCAAGTGCCAATGCTATAACAGGCCCATGACCATGATGCCCAGAGGAGAAGTACCCCAAGAACCAAGTTGCCCAAGTGATGGCAACAACTATGTGTGTACTAACTCGTTGGAACTCCAAGAGCAGAGTGTTGTAGTAAACGTCTTTTCCCCACAAGGGTGACTCGATGGTTTATATCAAACTCTCCGAGAATTGGCAAAGAGTAATTTTTTTATCCTCTCAAGCATTCTACAAAACAAAGTTTTTTTCCTTGCGTCCCCAACTCCATCGTATGGTTGTTAAGCACAAGGTTTCGTATTAGTAATATGAAACAACAATAATAATAAATATAGTAAAACTGTAATAAAATATGCAAGTAAAGTAAATGCAATAATAAAAAGGATTTTTTGTGTTTTGTTTGTGTTTGCAAGTAAAGAAAGTATTTTTTGTATTTTCTAAATTGCAGAAAATAAATATGATAGTAGTAATGTTGGAAGGTTGTTTCTTATGATAAAAGTTGAACCGAGGTTCATTGCTTCACTTGTCTACTCTTATTTTAAGTTGCAGTGGACATAAAACAATTTATCATTAATATAATATTGATGAAACTTTAATATTAAGTAGCAGTAAAATGGAACTACTTAGAATCCACCACAGCGTTCTGACCATTTTGGCCGTCCGATGAAGTTATTAGACGTTTCAGATGTTCTAATTCTACCGGTGCTGATTTTACCGTGCCTCAAGGCCTGCCCAGTAGAAGGGCCGCTACTCCGCAAACTAACCAAAATGTCATGTGCCAGCGAGAGTTAATTATTGGGGACAGATAGACTGGCAAAACAACAGTAGCTTCGCCCTCAGTTCACTAAACTTATTGGAAATGCCTAGGACAGAGTTCATTCACTTGCCCAGCAGCCCTACTCCTCATAGTTGATCCGAATTTCTATCCGAGAAAGGGCCCATTTTTTGTTGTTACATGACCGGTCCTAGTCCGTAAGTCTGTTCAGTCGGCAGAGAGAAAAAGGAACAACTCCTCCCGGTTCGCCGATGTTCGTCTTCCCGGCGGCTGCGACATCATGGTGTCCAGGCAAATGCTTTTCTCTGCCCTTCATTCTACCGTTTCATTCATAATACGTACAGTATAAGCTTTCTCTGGCACCCATGAATCCCGCCTAGGTTTGTTCTTTTTTCTTTCGTTCGGATGGTTCAGGCACACATCGATTTTGTGGTGTTTCTGTTCTTTCCATGCTTGTTTCAGGAATTTAACGTGGGCTATCCTACTGAGACAAGCAATTCGCATAGGTTTGATCGGTTGGGATGGGACACGGACATGCACTGAAGGCTCGTGAAGTTGCTATTTTTCTACAGTAGCTGTTGCCTGGCACCAGTACCACCTGTTGATCCAGACGCCGGGCGCGCAATCTGACTGAGTATTTGCAACCGTCTTTGTGGAGACCAAGCGATGAAGGAGTGGCATTAACGTGTGGATCAAGTCCGGCTTTTGACCTAGAATTCTACTATATGATTCGAGAAGCAACACTGGCGAGAGCACCTGGTGTAGAATCTGCCTCCTCGCATCACATGAGGTCTGAAGTATGCTTTTTAATCTCTCTTGAACTGTTTCTAAACAAGGATTGTACTGTACTATTTTTTCAGCAACAAGGTAGAAAAAAAGGCAGCTGCTCTTTCTGAACAAATTAACATTACAGATAGAAGCCCGTTTATGGGACTCACCAGCTATGGATCAACTCTGACGGTCAGAATTACTCTGGTGGCACAAAATTTTCTTAGACTATAGGCACTGCTAAATGATAACAGGGTCATCTGGAGTAGCAATAGTCTAGATTTATTGAGCTACTGCTATTACTAGTGCTCTGCTCCTAAGGCTAAAAGGCATCACTTCGTGTGAACTGTTTTTGGGTGTTGTACCTAATTTGGCATACTCATAATTCAGGAGACAATAAACTTTACCACTTAATTGTTTTGTCATGCTACTTTACCTAGAAACTGTACTCTTTAAGCATTCCGTTGTAGTTTGTATAAATATCTTGTAGTTCTGCAGGCTTAAGATATTTCTTTGAGTTAGTTTAACTTTTCTTTTATTATGCTTGTACAATTATACACTTCTATTAAAATGGAAGGGTGCGGCAGCGCGCGCATATCTGTTCTAGTATGTTTGATAACCATTCATATGAGCATCACGTCCTAACATAGAGATGATGCAACACATCTCTTTTATACTCCTCTTATAAGAAGCAAAGGGCGTACTTTGCTTCCATTAATGCTAATGCCTCCTCCAAGCCAACAAACCAAGCACACAGATCATCCAAGCAAACAAAGCCCCCAATGGCATCTTCCTCCAACACAACAACGGATAGTCAAGTCATTTGCTGCAAATTTGGAGGAAAGGGTCACAAATCATATGGGTGCATCAACACAAGAGTTATGCTTACGGATGAACATGGCACAACCTATTCCGTGAGTGAAGAATACGAAGCTTTGACACAAGCTGCTCTCGCATAGGACGCCACAATGCACGATGAGGACACACTTCTATGTGAGCATGATCCAAGTCCTTCACTTGTCATAGCTCAAGTCTTGACAACACACTCTGTGCCACAAGAGGACCAACGCCTCAAAATTTCCAAACAAGAGCCGAAATTGATCGCAAATCCATAAAGGTAATCATTGATGGAGGAAGTTCTCACAACCTCGCAAGCACCAAACTTTATGAGAAACTCAAGTTGTCATACATGGATCATCCTCACCCATATCATGTCAAATGTCTTGATGACAGTGGAACCCAGAAGATCAAACACAAAGTCAAAATCTCCTCCAATATTGGCCCCTATGAAGACACTGTCGAGTGTGATGTCGTGCCAATGACCGTCTGTCACATGCTTCTTGGAATACCATGGAAATACGACAAGGGATCGATACATGATGGTAATACCAACCAATGCTCATTCAAGTGGAACGACATGATGTTCGTGCTGCAACCTATGCCACCAAGCCAAGTTATTTCTTCCAACATGAAGACTTTGCCCAAGATACAACAAGCTAAGGAAACTTGTGAGATGAGTGGTGAGAGAGTGAACCACTTTCACGGGAGTGAGTTCCAGAAGCCTCAAATGAGTGGAAAAATCATGAGTGCCACATCGCATGCCACCAAATGTGAGAAGAGTGATTTGAGTGTGACCCATGCTAAAATACCATCATACAATTCTCTCTCTTTGTTGTCGGTTTTGCAAGGTACCCAAGATAGACCATCACCCCAAGGAACACGCTACAAGATATCTAGCCACAACTTGACGGCAAGCTCAACTCCAAGCTCTTCAACAACTTTGAACAAGGCTACGACACCAGAGATCCGACTACATACAATCTCAATAACACGGTCACATCTCTTTCCTTGCATGATGAAGGGACATCATGGAGGTCGAGTCATTTTCAAGCGAGGGTCGATGATGTAGCTCCACACATGGAAATTACCATTGGTCCACATCGTGTCACACCAACCACTCCTACTAAGGTGAATTCGCTCCATCTCTTATCTTTTGATGATCCTCACATGAATGGGATACTATTTGAGCGAAGTGCCAATGCTATGACCAGACCCATGACCATAATGCCTAGAGAAGTCAACGATACCCCAGGAACCAAGA
Organism: Avena eriantha; assembly: GCA_910589775.1. NCBI lineage: Eukaryota > Viridiplantae > Streptophyta > Magnoliopsida > Poales > Poaceae > Avena > Avena eriantha. The sequence goes on from OU342740.1 coordinate 487,896,368, forward strand.
TACCCAAGTAAGAAGCATGGAAGAGAAGGCGTAAGAAGACTTTCGGTTCTAGGCCCAGTGCCGCTGGGTCCACCACCAAACTAACTCGTCGCCAGGCTTGGCCCGCCGAACCTCCTGTCGAACCACTCGACGCCCCGCTGAAATCCTCCCTAGTATAGTTGTCCAGCGCCTGTCGACCCATCCGGCGCTCAACCGAACCATTAATACGTCATAAACGTATCTATAATTTTTGATGTTTCATGCTTGTTTTATATTTACTTTCTTATGTTTTGTTCATACTTTGAGGTATTTTTATACATTTTCTGGAACTAACCTATTAATAATATGCCACAGTGCCAGTTGCCTATTTTCTGCTGTTTTTGGGTTCAGAAAAGCCAGAAAAGAAATATTCTCGGAATTGGACGAAACAAAGCCTGAAGTTCCTTTTTTCCCGACACGAGACGGAGTCCAAAGCAGAGAAGGAGGAGGGCCAGGGGCTGGCCACACCATAGGGTGGCGCGGGTCCCCCTGGCCGCGCCACTAGGTGGTGTGGGCCCCTCAGGCCTCCACCGACCTTGCCCTTTTGCCTATAAAATCCCCCCGGGACGAAAAACCTAAGTACAAGATCAAAATTCCACGAAAAGTTCCACAGCGCAGCCGCCACCGAAGAGGAGATTCGGGGGATAGAAGTCTCTGTTCCGGCACCCTGCCGGGACGGGGAAGTGCCCCCGGAGCCATCTCCATCGACTCCACAGCCATCCCCATCGCCGTTGTTGAATCCCATGATGAGGAGGGAGTAGTTCTCTCTCGAGGCTAAGGGCTCTACCAGTAGCTATGTGTTCATCTCTCTCTATGCGTGATCTTATTGAGATCATGAGCTTTGTAATCTAAGATCTATTCTGCTACTCAAGTGCTTTAATTAATCTTTGCTTATCTCCACGTGTGTGAAGTTGACAGTGTGCACACCATGTGGAACTTTGGCTAAGATTACATAAATACTTATCATGAGTATAATTTGAGTTGGATGTCTCTATGATTTGTGGTGTTTTTTGGAACCATCTAGCGCTCAAGGTGACAGTAAGGGGTTATCTAGATGGGGAATGTGAACTTTAAGGTGTGTTGTTATAGCCCTACATCGTCCAACCGGAGAGTAGTTCAGGGTAAAAATATGAAGAGAAGATATTTATATGAGAGTGTCCACTAGTGAAAGTATGATTCCTAGGCCTTGTTTCTAAGCATTGGAACACCATTTACAATCAGTCGTGTTACATGTTTGCTTGCTGCCACTCTTATTTAAGATTGCAATTACCACTTATAATCATCTATATTACTTGTATTTCACTATCTCTTCGCCGAACTAGTGCACCTATATACCTGACAAGTGTATTGGGTGTGTTGGGGACACAAGAGACTTCTTGTATCTTGATTGTAGGGTTGCTTGAGAGGGATACCTTTGATCACTTACTCATTGAGTTCGATAAACCTTGAGTGATCCACTTAAGGGAAACTTGTTGTTGTTCTACAAACCTCTACACTTGGAGGCCCAACACTGTCTGCAAGAATAGAAGCGTGCATAGACATCAAGCTATTTTCTAGCGCCGTTGTCGGGGAGGTAAGGTACAAGGTACTCACATCCTCTGGCTACTAAGCTATCTTCTAGTACGGTTGCTGGTGTGTGAGTGCTCGAAGTTATTTCCTTTAGATTCTGTAATTATATATTTTTGTTTTTTGTTTTTATTTTCACTAGTTAGGCTTAATGGAAAACAACAACAAAAATTAGAGTGTTTTTTAGTATTTTCCCTAAGGTAGAACATGAATGGTCTGAAAAGAAAATTAAAAAACCCATGGAACTTTCTTTGCATGCTAATAGCAATGTTATTAGTATGAATTTTTTGAACACACTTGTTACTAATTCTATGGAAATGTCTAAGCTTGAGGAAGTTAGTTTTTTATGAAAATGATATTTTTAGTTCCCCAAGCACGGAGGAGAAAATTTACTTTTATGATACTATGCCTCCAATATATGATGATTACAATGATGAGTATGATATTTTTAGTCCACCTACTATTGAGGAGAAAATTAATTATGATTATAATATGCCTCCTATATTTGATGATTATGGTGATGAGAATAATAATGATAGCTATTTTGTTGAATTTTCTCCCACTACGATTATTAAGAATGACTATGCTTATAGGGAGAGTAATAATGATTATATGCATGTGGCTCATGATACGAATGTTTTATGTGATAGTTATATTGTTAATTTTATTCATGATGCTACTGAAAGTTATTACGAGAGAGGGAAACATGGTTTTATGAGTCTCCACAATATTAAGTTTCCCCTCTTTATGTTGAAAATTTTGAAGTTGCACTTGTTTTGCTTTCATATGCTTGTTGCTTTGTGCTTTCATAACTTGTTTCTTTACAAGATTATTTTTCATAGAAAGTGGGTTAGACTTAAATTTATTTCATATTTGCTTCTTTATGCTCTCTTTTACTTCAATTTGTATTTCTTATGTGAGCATCATCGAAATTATCATGCCTAGCTCAAAGGCGTTAAAGAAAAGCACTATTGGAAGATAATCCAAATTTCTATTCAGTAAGTTTTTATTTTGTTGAGTCTTGGAAGTTATTGCCTCGGTAATAACCTCTCCTTATCATTTTTATGTGGTTTTTGTGCTAAGAATAACCTCTAATGAGAGAGAAATAATGCTTGGGAAAGTTGCTGTCCCGAAACAGATTTTTGTGCTTCGCTGTAAAAATGTGCTTCTTCCCCAGGTTGTTATGTAACTTTTGTTAGTTTAAAACTTTTCGATTTGAGCAACAGAAGGTCTTCGAAAAAAATCGGTTTTTACCTTCTGGTCTGTTTTGACAGATTTCTGCCATTATTTGCATTTGCCTCTTAATCTCTTTCTCTTTGAGTTCTCTTTGATCATTAGAGATTTTAGAAGGAATTGCTACAGTAGCTTGTGTTTTAATGGAAGTTATACTTGTGTTGAAACTAAACCCAAAGACTTATTATCTTGAATACACTAATGTTGCTAATGAAGATTGTGTGAAGTTTTGTATGAAGGAAATTTTCAAGTGTAGGGAAGAACAATGTGATGAAATGAAGTATGGACTAAAGCTCAAGCTTGGGGATGCCACCCATATGACCCCAAGAAACATTCAAGAAGTACAAGTGTCAAAGCTTGGGGATGCCCAAGGCACCCCTTCTTCATCAATAAAAATCTCAGGTTTTCTTCCAAACACTTCATTTTTATTGTTTCATGCACAATTGTGTTGTTCTTGGAGCGTCTTCGTTTTTGTTGTTAGTTTTCTTTTGTTTGGTTTGCTTAAATAATTTGGTTGTATCCCAACACACTTCTTTTGGAGAGAGACACACTCCGTTATTCATTGCCTAGAACACTCTAGTTTTCACTCTTATTGTTCTATGAGTGTTCTCCTTTGCTAGCACTGCGTTTAGCTTTAGTTTTCATTTGGTGTTGGAAAAGAGTAGGAAATTTCATGCTTGTAGTGGTACAAGAGGGAGCTTGTTTTGACTGTGTGCTAGATTTTATCATGTCATGTTTGATATTGCTTTGACTTTATGCTTGGTGATTATTGTTGTAACATGACTTGTTCCAAACAATTAAGATTGTATAATGTGCCTTGAAATAATTAATCATGCATTGTTTTAGCATACAAAAGCATACCATTGTGGTATTCTCCTTTGATGTTTTATTTGGGTTGACTTGGCGCATGCTTACACCATGTTAAGACTATACTAGTCACCATAGCCTCTATGATCATTTAGTTTTTGACTTGTAATATCACTTTATGCTTTAATTAATAATGTTTTGTCGCTTTGCATGATTATGGTCATTAGTGATCTCTTAGTTGGTCGCTCCCAGTCTTTTGCTGGCCTCCACATGTACAAAGTATGAGTTCCACTCATGCATCCAACCCCCAAGAAAACTAAGTTGTTCCATAGAGTCCACTATAAATTCCTATGCATGGTGTGTTACACCATTCCAAATATATTCATGTTTTTATCTACCTTCCGAATTAAACTTGTTATGTGAAAATTAGTGATTAAAGCTCTCACAAACTTGATGGCACACTTTACTTTCTTGCACTTAATAAACTTGAATCATTGTGCCCATCTATGTTGCGTATATGCTTACGCTTTGTAAGTTGTGAATTAGCAGAACCATGTTATCATGGGGAACGCTTTCAACATTGCACTTTATTTAGTTGATATCATGTTCTTTTGCTAATGGATCCCGGCGATGAGAAATAAAAGGGGAGCATGTAAGCTCATGGAGTTTGTATATGTATTAGAGAAACGTCTGGGTGGCTAGCCTAAGCCATGCCTAATCATGGTGGAAACTTGCAGCATAACCATACTGAGCAATCTGTGAAGCATCCTCAATAAAAAAATCTATGCAAATAGCAAATAAAAAGATCACTAAGATGCTCATTGTCTATTGCCTTGGCATTTCGATATGGGAAAGCTCATGTATCATGAGCAAGGGGTACCCCGTTGGCGGTTCTCTATGATACATACGTACTTACAATGATAAGAATTTACTCGTGACTAAAGTTAAGTAGCATGAGGTTCGGTACTCGTAAGCAAGGGCATGAAATTTTCAACTTAAAACTTGTCAAGCATATCTTCATATTTGTTCACTTTAACCTTAATCACCTAAAGATGCTTATGATAGGGGTAATGAGAGCTAAAAGATAATAAGTACCATAATTTTTAGAAGCTCTTTATGAGACTTGAATCCCTGCTTCCTTCTATGAAGGGCCTTTCTTTTACTTTTATGTTGAGTCTCCATCTTCTATATTTATGCACCTATTGAGAGAGCATAGTGGTCATTCTTAGTTTAATGTGCATTGTCCCAAAACTTGTTGATTGATTTATAACTTTGATATTGCTTCTTCTTAAATTATCTATATCTAGTCACAATTGTGAACTTTGAAGGTGTCCTATGCATTTATGTTTTGCTATACTATGAGGGACAAGCTGAATACCATTCTCATTATGTTTTTTATATGTGAAACAAACGTCTTTCAAAGCATTATTATTCATGAATCTTTTGTTTGTACCTCTTCATATTACAACATAGTTGCTATGTCTTATTGTTAGAACTATATCTTTCATGTCTATGTTAGAGTACTATGATCTCAGCTATCAATGTTTTATAAATACCTTAATCAAGATTTTAATGGTGCATATCACCTAAAAAATTATTCTTTTTATCACTTACCTACTCGAGGACGAGCATGAGTTAAGCTTGGGAATGTTGATACGTCGTAAACGTATCTATAATTTTTGATGTTTCATGCTTGTTTTATATTTACTTTCTTATGTTTTGTTCATACTTTGACGTATTTTTATACATTTTCTAAGACTAACCTATTAACAAGATGCCACAGTGCCAGTTGCCTGTTTTTTGCAGTTTTTGGTTTCAGAAAAGCCAAAAAAGAAATATTCTCGAAATTGGACGAAACAAAGCCTGAAGTTCCTATTTTTTCCGACACGAGATGGAGTCCAAAGCAGAGACGGAGGAGGGCTAGGGGCTGGCCACATCATAGGGCGGCGCGGGTCCCCCTGGCCGCGCCACCAGGTGGTGTGGGCCCCTCAGGCCTCCACCGACTTTGCCCTTTCGCCTATAAAAGCCCCCCGGGACGAAAACCCTAAGTACAAGATCAGAATTTCACGAAAAGTTCCACAGCGCCGCCGCCACCGAAGAGGATATTCGGGGGACAGAAGTCTCTATTCCGGTACCCTTTTAGGATGGGGAAGTGCCCCCGGAGCCATCTCCATCGACTCCACCGCCATCACCATCGCCATTGTTGACTCCCATGATGAGGAGGGAGTAGTTCTCTCTCGAGGCTAAGGGCTCTACCAGTAGCTATGTGTTCATCTCTCTCACTATGCGTGATCTTATTGAGATCATGAGCTTTGTAATCTAAGATCTATTCTACTACTCAAGTGCTTTAATTAATCTCTGCTTATCCCTACGTGTGTGAAGTTGACAGTGTGCACACCGTGTGGCACTTTGGCTAAGATTACATAAATACTTATCATGAGTATAATTTGAGTTGGATGTCTCTATGAGTTTATGGTGTTTGTTGAAACTATCTAGCGCTCAAGGTGACAGTGAGGGGTTATCTAGATGGGGAATGCGAATTTTAAGGTGTGCTGTTATAGCCCTACATCGTCCAACCGGAGAGTAGTTCAGGGTAAAATCATGAAGAGAAGATATTTATATGAGAGTGTCCACTAGTGAAAGTATGATCCCTAGGCCTTGTTTCTAAGCATTGAAACACCATTTACAATCAGTCCTATTACATGTTTGCTTGCTGCCACTCTTATTTTAGATTGCAATTACCACTTATAATCATCCATATTACTTGTATTTCACTATCTCTTCGCTGAATTAGTGCACCTATACACCTGACAAGTGTATTGGGTGTGTTGGGGACACAAGAGACTTCTTGTATCTTGATTGTAGGGTTGCTTGAGAGGGATACATTTGACCACTTCCTCCCTGAGTTCGATAAACCTTGGGTGATCCACTTAAGGGAAACTTGTTGTTGTTCTACAAACCTCTGCACTTGGAGGCCCAACATTGTCTACAAGAATAGAAGTGTGCGTAGACATCAACCATCTAGCCCCAGAACCTGCACCGCCGAACTCATCGTCGAAACTATCAGTCTGCGCACCGTTTTAGGTTTGATGCCCAGGAATATTCCCTTTACCTACCACCTAGCCCCTAGTACTATAAATAACCTTTTGTGGCTCAGATCTAAGTAGAGAATTAATATTGAGTTGATTTGGCCTAGCCTCCATCTTTCCATAGGGGGAACCTCTCAAGGATCTACATCAAGAACCTAGGTTGTACAAGGCCTCACTCAGAGCACTGTTTCTATCTCATGATCCTTATTGCATCGATCTCTCCCTTTGGGTCTCTATAGTTTGCAATCTCTTCACGAGTAGATTCTAGCGGCTCCGGATCGATCTTTCCTCTATGGAGCTCTACCTAGCGGTCTCTTCCATAAGGATTCTATCGGGTTGGTGATTCGGGCCAACAAGGAAAATCGAAGCGTGTGTTTTTTTTGCGTGTGTTTGTATCTTTACCTTGCATTTGAGTTGAGTCCATCGTGTTTGTCGTGTTTTCCCCTCACTCCCTGCCTCAAATCCGTGAAGATCCGGCCACCCAAGGGTAAATCCATCAAGGAACCCCTATAAGATACCATGGTCCCTCCCTACTCCTCCTCTATATCACCTCAAAACTTTCACCCTAGGGGTTTCTCTAACGCTTCTAGATTCACGACCGCCTTCTAACTAACATGTAGTTTTCTCTTCCCTCACATTGAATCATCGGCTCTTGGGTTGCATTAGCCCAATTATCCGTAGTTGCCAAGCCACCTTTTGCATACTTGCGACACCGAACTATCGGTATGTGTCGACCCCATTACGAAGAGTAAGTAAAATCCTGGACCCATTCTTTCCAACGGTCAGCTCTGGACAATATAGAGGTAAGAACACGAAAAGTGAGTAGGAAATCTAACATAATTCGACATATTTTAGGTAGCTTTCGAGCAATAATGATTTGGGGTGTCCTTTGAGTAATCTTAGGATGCCTCCAACAATGAAGCGACACTTGAGTCCTCCAATGAATTAGTGCTAGTAATATATCTTTTCTTTCAGAGTTCTCCATAATGTTGCGCCATTTTAACAAAGATTGTCCTTCTTTTGAAAAAAATAGATCCTACCGGGAGTTGCTGGTTTCCTCAACTTTTTTTCTTGAAATGGAACAAATGTATTCTATTCATACATAGTGGGATGGTCGACTACAATTCGGGTTTCCTAGGCATTTGGCAATCCATGGCGATGATGGCCATCAAATAAGTAGCTGATCAGCGATGCAAATCCCATTCCGAAGGCAATTATCTCTGAATGCAGCCCATTAGCATTCACCAGCATGCTCCCTCCATTTCAAAATATAACATGTTTTAGATTTTTCTGCAACATATGTATTTAGACATCTTTAGTTTGTCATTTTGCTTCGAACCTACACGCTAAACGACATCTGGATACATAAGATTTAAGAAGAACGCTAAAACATTTTATAATTTGGAACAACAGGAGTATCTTTTTGTCCCATGGAAAATTTCTTGCAAGGAGTTGATTCAAATATTCTGAATCAACGGTCAAGAAATTTAAACCACATACAAGTGTGATACATAAATTGCGAACAATCTTCCGTAAAGAAGTAAACAAACTAAAATTTTGTAGGGGACATTATCGAAGCGGACTTCTCAACACATCAGAGTAACACCTCCAAGCTTACCGCCAGTGACCCACCACCCCTCCCACACCGTCGACATAGCACCCGAGATCACCACAACATTCCTCTGCATCTCGTAGCCCTTCTTCGTATCCCCTATCACCGTCTTCAAAGCATCCGCCACGGCCCCTAGCCATGGGCAAGCTCTCCATGTTCCCACGTGCTACCTCCATAGGGCTCTATTCAAAAGTACTTTGTTATGATAGTGATTTTTTATCACATAAATCACATATTATGCTGCTGGGGAATTAGCACACTCAAACGTCATCTGAAAATAAGTATTGGAATAGGATGTAAATTTTAGATAATTTCATACAGTAAATTCATGGATCTTTGCTAAATCATGGAAAGAAACATATGCATCAAACATATATGGAGAAATGGCTCTACCCCAACTAAGGACAAGTCATGGGTGCTCTTAGCGCACAGGTACGATTTTTGCAGGCAGATATGACAATTGCTATTTGTTGTCAGTATATATGTGCATCAAAAATCAAACCAACACACAGAGACACCAATCTTCTTTTACGTGGAAAAACTCTCAACTTAAGAGAGAAAAACCGCAAGCCGAAGCCACCCAAATATCATTCCACTATTATCAAATGGGGATACAACTTGTTCTTCTCTAGAGAGCATTAGAGTGTCTCATATATCAAGCTAACACGTATCTTAGATGCCATCAATAATATTTGGGGCACGAGAGTTAGGGATTGAAACTATCTCACTAAAGATGGTGAAACCATAGCTTGAAGAAAACAATGTAGTGGATCGAGATGTCACGACCTTGTCGACAGAGCCCCTTGCTTTATTTCGCTTCTTCCTATTTCCTTCTCTCTTGGTTTTCTTCTCCAATAGAGACTAACCTAAATTTCTTCACACCACGTAGTGGTGGCTGGATATAAGGCGTATCGTCATTCTTCCCTCATGTGCAATGTCCAAAATAACACTGAGTTATAATCTGAAAGGTTGGTGGGATCTTGCACCTGTTTGAGCTGCCTGAGTGGCTCCAATAGTCCATCTCCTCACATCCCACATGAGGAGGATACCCAACATATTAAAAGAATAGTTGCTCGTCAAAGCTTTTCTTAATGATACAAAATACGCCTTATTCATCGGGACGACAGTAGTAGTATGTAACCATCAACTCAATGACAATATGTCTCCACCTGTGTGCATTGTGTGATTTGGCGGTAGCGTTGGGATGTATCTTAGATTTGTTCTTCTTGGATCTTACGAAGGGCCTATCCATTTGCCCACCCCCCCCCCCCCCCCTTAATTAAACTTGGACCTTCCTATCCAAAAAATCTGAACTTCAATTTTGTGAACCACTTTTGTCTCAATGGTGTGATATCCTAATACCTACCAAGACAAACTCAATATGAAGCAAATGTACACACATACCGCCACCACATACATGCACTCACGAAACATCTACTTACTAGTCGACCTTGATTCTCCACAACTAAGCAGCTTTTTGTAAATGCGTTGTCCACTTTTTCATGTCATAGAAATAAGCTTACATCACACACATACAACTTAGATTCACTCTGAACCATCACAAAATACAACTGCATGTTCTTGCAAACTTCTGATCTTGTTGACCCCTTCCGGGGTGCTACTACGCCCCCTCCCTACTCTACCTCTATCTCACCTCACAACTTTCACCCTACTAGGTGTTTCTTCAACGCTTGTAGATTCTTTTTTTACGAATGAATGCTTCTAGATTCACCACCTCCTTCTAACTAACATCCACCTTGTGGCTCAAAAAATTATGGGAAAACCTTCATTGGTATTTACGGGTTATAGTTTGATATGTGTCAGTGTTCGTCTGCCTTCAGAAAAGTGCGAGATTATGTCTTGGAAGAAAAAAGAGATTGAAGACCTCGAAGATTTGCTAGTTTATTTTAGACTTTATTTTGTAATCGATGGAGTAAGCTTATGTATGTCTACCATGTACTATTTGTTACTATGAATATAACGTGGTATTGAATGTAAAAAAAGAAAAAAATTGCCAATAGACACCATTAGTTTTAGGCATTTGCCAGAACACACCGACGGATTATATCTTTGCCGAGTACCATTATAATTTTGTGCATATTTGCCATAACATACCGACCAGCCAAAAACAGAAAGTTTTACGGTTTCCCTCGAGATGACGAGCCTATGACCGGTTCTGAACAACTGTTTTCATCTAATTTACTTTTTGGCTGTGTTCACATCAAGTGGGAACCGATCTTGGGAGAAAATGATCGGGGCACCCAGGCCAAGTCGTGGTCTAGCACGAGGACCCTGATGGCTGCGACCAAGAGCGCTAGTGCAGGTTTCAGACTTCTCACAAGGAATCACCCAGCGGCTGGTCACCATGGGGGCCTAACCGGCAGCCGCAGATATTGGACAACCCAGCGATATGGGAGTTGGGGGCGGAGGAATTGGGCAGCCGGCGGCCAAGGAGATGGGAGATGGGCTTGGTTTGGTGGCTCTAGGGTTCGTCGATCAGCGCCTCGCGGGGCTTCGTTATCATGTTCGTCGCTGCAGTTTGCGGCAGGAAAAAATAGTTCGACAAAGGACACAAATTATGGGTATATTTGTGAAAGGGTAATTGATAATTTCATCTCTTAAAAGTCAATCTTGCCGTTTTGGGAGATACAGTGTGCTCTGGCAAATGTGTCATAAAATTATAATGGTACCTGGCAAAGACGCGTTCTAACAGTGTGTTTTGGCAAAGACCGGAAAATAACGGTGTCCTGTGGCAAAATTTCTCCAAAAAAAGCATCCACCTTGCATACCCGCGACTCTAGATCCAGAGAATATAAAGGCTAGAACACGAAAAATGAAGAGGAAATCTAACATAATTCGACATATTTGAGATAGCTTTGGAGCAATGCCGATTTGGGGTATCCTTTGAGTAATTTACTGATAGCTCCAACAATGAAGATGGGTTGCTTCGGTGTTTGCCAATCCGTGGCGATGATAAGGCGTCAAATACCCAGCTGGTCACCAATGCGAATCCTGTGAGAAATAATGTGTTGGGGTATTGCACGGCACCTCAAAGGGTCCGGCCTATATCATTATATATGGGGGTAGTGTTACAATACAGGTACAAGTACACGTTAGTAGAGTCCTATACAGATACGTCTATCACCCTCCCTCAATCTCAACAGGGGTACAAATTTTGAGATTGCGTCTACAGAACTGAAACAACGGTAATGGGAGAGGTTTAGTAAATATGTCTGCCAGCTGATCCTTAGATGATATGAACTGAATTTGCAACATCTTATGCGCAACTCTTTCTCGGACGAAGTGAAAATCCACCTCAATGTGTTTAGTCCATGCATGAAATACTGGGTTCAAAGAAAGGAACGTTGCACCAATATTGTCACACCATAGCACCGGTGGACAACGCTGAGGAACACCAAGTTCAGCTAGCAAGGCTTGTACCTATATCAATTCTGTAGTGGCATTAACAATCGCCTTATACTCATATTCAGTACTAGAACGAGACACTGTAGCTTGTTTTCTAGCACTCCAAGAAATCAAATTACCACCATAGAAGATGGAATATCCCCCGGTTGATCGCCGATCATCAGAATTACCAGCCCAATCCGCATCGGAGAAAGCGGATAAAATATCAGGAGGCGACATAGGCCGTCTCAAGTGCAGACCATATGTCAATGTACCATGAACATATCGCAGAATACGCTTCACTGCTGCCCAGTGAGTACAACGAGGAGCAGAGAGAAACTGACACACCTTATTCACCGCAAAGGCAAGATCAGGCCGGGTCATAGTAAGATACTGCAAGCCACCAACAATGCTGCGATAACGAGTAGACTCATCTACTGAAAGTAAAGTGCCTTCAATAGAACTCAGCTTATCAGTAGAAGCCATTGGAGTAGTCACGGGGGCACACTTCAACAGACCAGCACGTCGGAGGAGCTCAGAAGCATATTTCTGCTGACTAAGATGAAGACAACCAGGGGAACACTTTACCTCAATGCCAAGAAAATAATGGAGCTCACCAAGATCCTTGAGAGCAAACGAGGACCCCAGCTGGACAAGGAGGCGATCACTAGCAGTAGAGGAGGAACTCACCACAATAATATCATCAACATAGACAAGCAAGAATATAGTGATCTCAGGCCTCCGAAGAATAAAGAGGGAAGTGTCGGCAGTAGATGCAACAAACCCAAGACCAGAAAGAACATCACTCAACCGAGCATGCTAAGCATGAGGAGCCTGTTTCAGTCCATAGAGAGCCTTATCAAGTCGACAAATATAACCAAGACATGATGAATACTCAAAGCCAGGGGGTTGGCGCATGTATACCTCCTCCTCAAGAACGCCATGTAGGAAAGCATTCTGAATATCTAGCTGCCGAAGATGCCATCCACGTGTAACAGCCATAGACAGCAGTAATCGAAGAGTAGTGGGCTTGACAACAGGGTTGAAGGTATCCTCATAGTCCAGTCCATATCTCTGCTTAAACCCCTTTGCAACCAAGCATGCTTTGTATCTCTCAATAGTACCATCAGATTTCTGCTTGATCTTGAAGACCCACTTGCAGTCAATGATATTAATTCCATGGCCAGGAGGAACGAGTCGCCAAGTCTTGTTGGCTTGTAGAGACGAATATTCAGTCTCCATAGCAGTACGCCAGTGAGCACAAATCATAGCATCATGATGATTGCGGGGCTTATTATGAACAAGATCAACAACTCGAGATGAATTCCAAGCGACGGTACCATCTGTCCGCTTCTTAGGCTGACGAACACCACGCATAAGTCTGGTGGTCATACCAGGAGGAGAGGCAGGTGAAGCTGACGGCGTCGCAGACGACGTGACAACCGACGGCAAGGCGGGCAACATGGAGGAGGCTGCTGTACCAGGCGAGCGCTCGAGCGTAGACGGGCCGGCAGACGGTGGCTCAGCTGGATGCGAGCCGAGCGAGGGTGGGCCAGCCTCGGGTGCATGGCCAGCGTCATGCATTTGATCGACGTGATCGCCGTGATCAACGTGATCACGGGCGACGTCGACTGGATCTTCATCATCCAATAGCTCGAGACGAGCTCCTCTTCCAACACCTGCACCATGGTTAGGCAAAAGAGACGGTGTATATGCATCATCAACAAATTGGTCAGGAGTCGGAGGAGTTGTAACGATAGACGCTATGGTGTAGTTTTGTGGTAACTAAGCAAAGGGAAAGACTGTCTCGTCAAAAACAACATCACGAGAGATATACACTCGGTTGGTAGGAATATGGAGAAACTTGTAGCCTTTATGGATCGAACTATAACTAAGGAAGACACATTGTTTAGAACGGAACTCAAGCTTGCGACGATTATATGGGCGGAGATGCGGCCAACATGCACAACCAAAGACTTTGAGAAAAGTATAATCAGGCATCTCTCCAAGGAGGCGCTCAAGAGGAGTCTCCATATTAATGACACGGCTAGGCAAGCGATTAATGAGGAAACACGCTATGGAAAAAGCATCACCCCAAAAACATACGGCGCCGAGGCATGTGTAAGAAGAGTTAAACCAGTTTCAACAATGTGTCTATGTTTGCGTTCAGCCGTGTCGTTCTATTGATGTGTATGAGGACAAGAAACTCGATGTGAAATACCAAGATCAGTAAATAACTTGTTTAGATGATGATATTCACCCCCAATCCGACTGGACATGGATATTTTTTTTGTTTAAGAGACGTTCAACATGTTTTTGAAACTCAATAAAGACATGAAAGACATCAGATTTGCGTTTCAGCAAGTAGAGCCATGTAAAGCGACTGTAAGCATCGATAAAACTCACATAATACTCAAGTCCACTGGTAGAAATAGGGCCAAGGCCCCAAACATCTGAATATATAATCTCTAAAGGGGAAGTAATAACACGAGTTGACAAAGAAAACGGTAATTGATGACTCTTGCCTTGCTGACAGGCATCACACACAACAACTTTATTTACTGATACTGAGGGAAGCTCATGACGGTGAAGAACATGTTGAACTATGGGGGTGGCGGGATGCCCTAAACGTGAGTGTCACTGCTCACGGGAAAATCGGACACCACTGAAAGCTTGCTTGACGGACTTCTCATCAAGACAATAAAGCTCACCACAACAACCTCCTCTAAGAAGAACGTCTCTCGAAGCCCGATCCTTAACAAGAAAAAACCAAGGATGAATTCAAAGAAGGCGTTATTATCACGTGTAAAAAATTTGACGGAGAGGAGATTACGTGTGATGTCAGGAACATGAAGGATATTTTTTAGATGAAGTGGATGTGATAACGAGGGAATAATAGAATGACCAATATATTTAATGCGCATATCTGAACCGTTCGCAGTTTGCACTTGATCCTTGCCGTTGTAGGGCTCGTAGACGGAGAGCTTGGCGAGGTTGTTGCTAAAGTGATCGGTTGCTGCTGTATCAGCGTACCAGGCGGGATCGATCGGGTAGGAAGGTGTCGCGCCATAGGAGATGTTGTTGGTGTTGTTGGCGCGAGTGTTGGTGGCAAGTGGCAGAGGTGTTGGCGGAGCGGTTGGTGAAGGCAGCGAGATGCCTCTCCTTGTAGCGCCCGTCATTGTCGGCACCTAGGTATGCAGGATCATACCGCTTGAAGCAGCAGGGGCCAACGTGGCCGATCTTGCTGCAGATCTAACAAGTTGGACGGTTGCCACTGCCGCCACCACCAGAGGGCGGGCCTCCGCCTCCTCCACCGCGGGAAGAATCGCCACCATCGCCACGTGATTGTGGCGGCGGTGTCGGTTGGTTGAAGAAGGAAACTGAGGGAGGCGGCACCACGCGCCCTGAAGTTAATGTTCGCCATGTGAACGTCGGCACCAAGTTCCGCACGACGCGTGTTCATGTGCTGCTTGGTAGTGAGGAGCTGCGCGTAGACGTCCCGGACCGGCATCAGATCTCTGAGCGCCCTTGCCGAGACCATGTGAACGAGAGCATCATAGTCACCATCTAGCCCTGGACACAAGTAACCAGTAAACTCGTCGAGGCGTAGCGGCTGACCAATGGAGGCCAGAACATCTGTCATGGACTTGATCTCATTGAAGAACACGGAGGCAGTCTTGTCTAGCTTCTTGGCCTTGTTGAGCTCGCCGCGGATCTGCATCGCACGCGCCGTAGATTGCGAGACGAAGCTTGCAGCTAGGGTTTCCCACGCCTCATGGGACGTGGTAACCATCGTCATCATCCCAAAGACACTCTCGTGGAGGGAGCACACGATGTCAGAGAGGATGGCCTGGTCCTGTTGATGCCAGGCCGCATACTGCGGGTTGCGGATGGTCGCCGGCGCACCAACGGTTCCAGCCGCAGGGTTAGGGGTCGTCGTAGACGGACACCGGAGGGTGCCATCGAGGAACCCAAAGAGCAGATTGCTCCTGAGTATCGGAACAACCTGGGTCCTCCAGTAGATGAAGTTGTTGGGGTTGAGGCGGACAGTGATCTGCCCCGTCAGATTGATGGGCGACGACGGGATGACCGAGGTCGCGACGGTGGCGCCGGCCATCGTGGAGCCGAAGAGGCCCGAGAAGGCGGCGCTGGTGGAACCCGAGGAGAGAGCCAAGGTAGCGGTCGAGGTAGAGTTTGACATCGGCGCGAGGTCGGGCGGTAGGTGGAAGCAGGATCGGCGGCGCCGCCGAGATGAGAGTCGGCGGCGCGGCGATTTTAGGGTTAGGCCGGTTTCGGCTCTGATACCATGTGAGAAATAATGTGTAGGGGTATTGCACGGTACTTTAAAGGGTCCGGCCGGGGTAGTGTTACAATACAGATACAAGTACACGTTAGTAGAGTCCTATACAAATGGGTCTATCAAAATCCCATTTGAAGGGCAAATTATTTCTCAAGCACCAGCAATGTTGGCCATGTTGGCCCTTCCGTTTCGGTGGATTGATTCATATCTTTCTGTCCCATGGCAGTTTCGCCCAAGGAGTTGATTCAACTGTTCTGATTCAATCGTCAGGAAGTTTAAACCACGTACAAGTCCGATACACAAATTTCGGATAATCTGCCGGAAAGAAATAGACAAACTTAAAATTTTGTCAGGGGAACGATATCGAAGCGGACGTCTCAACGCATCTGAGGAACCCCTCCAAGTTCGCCGCCGATGACCCGCGCCGCCCCTCCCACGCGGCCGCCATCGCACCCGAGATCACCCCGGCATTCCTCCTCATCTCGTCGCCCTTCTCCGTCTCCCCCATCACCGTCCTCAAGGCCTCCGCCACCGCCCCCCTGGCCACGGCCGAGCTCTCCATGTTCCCACGCGCGACCTCCACGCAGACGCCCCACTCCACCACCAGCATTGCATTGAAGAACTGGTCGGCCCCCAGCGGCCACCCGATCAGCGGAACGCCGTGGCACAGGCTCTCGAGGATGGAGTTCCACCCACAGTGGCTCATGAACGCGCCGGTGGACGCGTGCGCCAGGATCCGCACCTGCGGCGCCCAGCCGCGAACTAGAAACCCCCTGTTGGCCTTGGCCGTTCGCTCCTCGAATCCAGTCGGGAGCCACACGGGCTTGAAGCCGTCCGTCGCGTCGAGACCCAGCGGAGGACGGAGGACCCAGAGGAACGGCCGCCCGCTGGCCTCCAGCCCCAGCGCCAGCTCCGCCATCTGATCCGCGTTGATGCTGTTCTGCGACCCGAAGGATATGTACAGGACCGAGCGCGGCGGACGCGCGTCCAGCCACCGGATGATGCTGGCGTCGACCTGCGAGTCCGACAGAGTCGGCGCGGCGAGAATTGGCCCGATCGGCCATGCTTCGACGCCGAAGCTTCTCCTAAGCATGTCTAGGCCAGAGGACTCGAGCTCTTGGACGGTGTTGACCAGGACCGCGTCTGTCTTGCGGCAAGACGAGATGATCCGCCGGAAGAAGGCCGTCCAGGGATCGGCCCCCGTCGCCGTGAGCATGTACCGCGGGATCTGCGAGCGGTGGAGGACGACGCTCGGGAAATCGGGCAGAGGAAACTCGTCCCCGGCGGCGGCGAGCGTGTGCGGTAGGTGCTCCCAGACGGAGAAGAAGACGGCGAAGCCGAAGGCGCCGCCGGGGAGGAAGACGGCGTGGAACGCGCCGCGCGCGCGGGCGAGGTCGGCCGTCCACGCGAAGAAGGCGTCGGCGATGATGCAGACCGGGGACTGGATCCCGGAGATGAAACCTTCGAAGGCGGGGCGGAGGGACTCGGACGCCTGGAAGAAGGTGATGAACTGGTGCACGTGGAGGTCGGCGAGGGACTCGGAGCCCGGGGGCAGGCCGTGGTCGGCGGGCGCGAACGGGAGCGCGTGGAGGCGGATAGGAGGCGTGGTGGCGGGGAGGGAGAGGGCAGCTAGGAGGCGTGGGGTGGAGACGAGGGTCACGGTGATGCCCGGACGCAGCTCGTGGAGGAGGGCGGCGAGGCGGAGGAAGGCGGGCATGTGACCGCGCGCGAGGAAGGGGAAGAGGACGACGTGCAGGCTCTCTGCTTCCTCTGACGCCATGGTGATCGGTAGCCTGACGGCGATGTGTTGGTGGTGGTGTGGGCTGACTCTGTCGGCTGACTGATGCTGTGCTGCCGCTGCCACTGCACTGAATTTCCACCACACTTGGAAGATTTATTTCAGGCACAAAATAGTGGTGCCTAGCCATACATAAACTAAGTTCCCAACTAATAAGTTAGATCTTGAAGGTGCATCGGGAATGCACTGGATCTGGACTACAATCTTCTGGTTAGAATCGAGCGAGAATACATTATGCACAGAAGCAGCGGGGCAATGATGGAACATGCTTATGGAGGAAACAGGTGAGAATTATTGGTCAATCAGCTTACATTGTGATTGTGAATGAACAGTTCAGGGGATATTCAGAGTACCACGTTTCAGCAAAAGAACATTTGGATTTCATCTTTCAGAAATATACTAAACCTAAACCTAACAACGAGGCACACGACACCAAGTCCAGGGAGAACTCTGGCCTAACTACGCCCGGTTATTCTCAGGACTCGATGATACCTTCTTCAGACTTTCAGAGGCTAACATACAGAACAGTCACTGTACCAGTCAGTATTATTTACCTCGCTAGAAAATAATGACAGAAAGAATGAGGTGCAAGCTCCCAAAAGTCCAAAACTCCTACTACCATTAGTAACAAGGGAGCAACAGGTATTGCCTTCACTAACTGAACTTATTACAGGTACATCACGAGCTATCCTTCTTTGAAGAACAATCAGAAGCAGGCGAGGAGGATGCGGAGCTCACCCGGGCCCTATCTTTAGACTCGCTTAGCATAACTACAACATGCCGCATCGGCGGTCTCTCGTACGGCGACAGATTACTACACAGCAAAGCGATTTTCAAGACCTCGATCATGTGATCGACGGCCGCTCTATCTTCCAGATCCAGATTACTATCAAGGATCCCTGGACCCAGAGTGTTATCCCTGATGTAATTCTTCGCCCACGTTACCAGGTCACCCCCCAGTTCTATCGGTTGAACGGGTGCGCGGCCGGTTAGCAGCTCCAGCAGCACAACTCCGTAGCTGTATATATCACACTTCTCGGTGACCTTCATGGTGTATGCGTATTCTGATAAGAATGATAAAGAACTGGATCAGTACTTTGTACAACATCAAACCACTTGTCTAGTCTATGTTTCAGTGATTGGACTGAAAGTAGTTCACTGACTATAGATTGCCCAACCACAGATTCAAGTAAAGCATGCAGGGCACAAGATAGCAAGGACATGCACATGGAATTTGTTTTGTAGGATGTAGAGAAAACTGGAGACTCACCTGGTGCAATATAGCCGTACGAACCAGCAATTGCAGACATTGACTTTGTGTATGGCATGTCAATCACCTTGGCCAACCCAAAGTCACCAACATGAGCTTCAAAGTTCTCATCGAGTAAAATATTATTGGACTTGATATCACGGTGTATGATCCGAGGCTTGCAATCATGATGCAAGTAGGAAAGCCCTTCAGCTGCCCCAAGGGCAATCATGAAGCGCGTCTCCCAGTCGAGCGAGGAAGAAGATGGTCCATGAAGCAGCTCTCCAAGGCTGCCTCTTGACATGTACTCATACAACAAAAGGTTTGCACCCTGGTGATAGATGAAACCGTATAGCTTCACGATGTTACGATGTCTTATCTTTCCGAGAGTCAGGATCTCTGCACGGAAGCTGTTGTCTGTGTTGCTTCCTTCCCTGTTGGAAGCCAGCTTCTTGACTGCAATTATCTGTCCAGGCTTCAGGACGGCTTTGTACACAGTTCCACAAGCTCCCTGCCCAATGACACAGCTCTCATCAAAATTGTTTGTAGCAGAGACCAATTCCTGAAATGTATATGCATCCTTCGCTGAAACAGGAATGTTAGACCCGGCAGAAAGAATTTGCTTGTCCTGCAAAGGAGCTACTGCCTCTAGTGGTTTTCTCATGTGGTGCAAAAGTATGGCAATGAGAATAAGTGAAATTCCTCCGATAATGGCAGCAACAATTGCTATGATCTTTCCCATAGGGCGACTGACTGAGTTGGATGACTGGGAAGAAGAGGGTGATTCAGACCCACACTTTCCAAGTTGTCCACCGCAGAGTCCTCTGTTTCCAATAAAGCTGGTCACAACCATGTTGTCAAAAAGTGGCACGGAGGGGAGAGGACCAGTGAGATCATTGTAGGAGACATTGAGCTCAAGCAAACTTGACAGGTTTACAAATGTATCAGGGATTTCACCTGTCAGCTTGTTATTATTGAGAAACAAATTTTCCAATAATGCAAGGCCACCAAGTTCTGATGGTATGTTGCCAGAGAGATTATTGTAGCTCAGATTCATGGCAATCTGCAAGCTTGAGAGCAGGCCCAGTTCCTTTGGTATTCCACCAGAGAATTGATTGCCACCAATTTGCAGTGCTGTCAAATGTGATAGTTTATGAAGAATGCGTGGTATCTGACCAGATAATCTATTATCAGAGAACGAGAGAAGCTCTAGCTGAGGCAGTCTACCAACTTCATTTGGCAATGAACCTTCAAAGCTATTCTGGCTGAGGTCAAGACGCTGCAACGTTGTACAATTGAATATCTCCAGTGGTATGCTTCCACCTAGTCTATTGGATGAGATATTGAAGACAACAAGCTTTGACAAATTGCCTATTTCTCGGGGCAACTCGGACGTGAAATAATTATTTGCAAGGTCAAGCCTTTGCAAAGCCTTGCAGTTCCCTATCTGAGGAGGAATAGGGCCATTGAACTTGTTCCGCGCCAGCTCAATGGTTGTCAAATTCACCAAATTGCAGAGATCGGTAGAAAAGCTTCCTGTCAGACTGTTGTCGCTGAGACGAAGCTGCACCAAGGATTTACAGCTGGTGATTCTATGAGGTATGTTCCCAGACAACTTGTTAGACCCCAGATTCAACAAAATAAGGTTTGACTGTCTGCAAAGATCTCGAGGTATCTGTCCTGTAATGTTGTTATTCGAGAAATCCACCACCCAAAGTCGACTGTAGATGCCAAACCTTGGAGGTATGTCGCCTGATAGCATATTGTTGAAGAGTTGCAACTGGATTAGCTTACTCATGTACTGAAATCCAGCTGGAATCGGGCCAGTGAGTGAATTGATCGACAGATCAAGCTTACTCAAGTTCTTCAATCCGCACAACTGCCTAGGAATAAATCCAGTAAGCTGGTTTTGGAAGAGGTAGAGCAGATACAATCCTGGTATGCTGCCTAATTCCGGTGGTATCCCTCCCGTTAAGAAATTCTCCGAAAAATCAATCTCTTCCGCACGAGAAAGACTTCCAATTTCAGATGGAATTGTACCATTTAACGAGTTCCTGTAAAGGTACAGCTTCTGAAGGTACTTGAGGTTTCCAATTGTTGCAGGTATAGGGCCAACCAGATCATTGTCATAAAGGGCAATTGTGGTGAGATCAGTACAGTTCCCGATCTCCGGAGGAATGGCACCAGAGAGCTGATTTCCCCACAGTATTAGGTCTGTCATCAGACTCAACTTCCCAATCTCTTTAGGCAAAGGCCCTTCTAACTTGTTCTGCGCAAGACCAAAAACGGTCAGGTTACGGCATTCACCTATCTCGGCAGGAATGTTGCCGGATATGAGATTCTGTCCCAGCCGGATACTGTTGAGGTTCTTGAGCCTGCCAACAGAATGTGGTATGGAACCAGATAGATTATTACTGTACCCTACCAAGTCCCTAAGCGACGCCATGTCACCGATCTCATCAGGTATTGGGCCATGGAGCCTGTTGTTGCACAGATTGCACGTGGTCAGCACGGACAGTTTCCCGAGCTCAGGAGGGATTGTACCTTCAAAGTTGTTGTTATTCAAGTTGAGAACCACCAGTCTCGAGCAATTCCCAATCTCCGCAGGGATACTACCAGAGAACTCGTTGAAGGACAGATCCAGGTGAGTGAGCTGAGCTAAACCGCCAATGGCCAGGCCGACGGTGCCTGACAGGTTCATGTTGCTGAGGTTGAGAGACACCATTGCGGGCACGGGTGTCGACGAGCAGCTTACGCCCTTCCACGCGCACGGCGATGGATCCCCCTGGTTCCAGCTGTCGAGGTGGTGGAAAGTGTCGACCATCTGGCTCTTGAGCGCCAGGAGGAGCCAGCCGTCGTGGTTGAGCCCCTGGGAGCCAGGAAGGGCTAGCAGGAAGAGCAGCAGCAGGCCGAGATGCCAACCCCAGGACGCCGAGGCTGTCCCAGGGCCCATGCCTCCCGCGGATCAACCAATGCTCGCTCACAGCTGAAGAATGAGCAACATGGTTGCTATAGCCTTGTGCATCTCCGCCGCGCCTTGTGTAGAGTTCCTGGAGTGGGATGCAAGCAGAGAGTTGTGAGAAGATTGCCGCGAGAGAAATGCTTCTAATAATCTGGAAAGCTAGATTGTAAATGACACAGCTATCCGCCTTCGTTTTCAGAGAAATGGACACTGACTGAACGGCAACAGGAGAGCGCAAAGACAGGAATGGAAGCAACAAGAATCGAATTCAGGAACAAACTGGGCACCTCCAAATCAGGAATCCGAATCGTCCAGCTGAAAATGCTACTAGCTCGGGTAGACAAATCGAGAAACCGGAACAGGAGCAGTACCCAGGTACCAATCCGCAGGAAGCCCCAATAATAAGTAAGAATCGAGGCGGGACCCCGAGTAGTAAGGAAGCGAAAACTATGCCCGCAAATCACGGGAGTTCCCCGGCCCATCGGAGGGACCCAGGAACTACACCGCCGCGCACCACCCCACCCGCCCCGGAACTAGATCTGTACAAGGAAGCGATCGAGCAAAGCAGCGCAGGGAACAGTAACGCCACCCCGACACCCACAACCACGAGGCAGCCAGCGCAGGGAACAGCGCGGAGCACCAGGGGGAGGGGGCACGGTAATGCGGACTGACGCAGTCCGCGCAGCAAGAGCAGGGCCTTCGAACTCACCGCGTTGTGTTTCGAGCTGTCACTCCCGAGTCCCGCCGATGCCGCCGCGGCTGTCGGGTTGCGCTCTCCTGCCGACTCACTCACTGGCCGCGCCGGGCGTGTATCCGCTGACGGCGGGGACGGGGGAATGGGCGATGAAGAGACGGGCGCGTCGTCGCCGAGCAGAGAGCGGAGAAGAGGAGGGAGGGAGAGGCGGTGTGACGACGGCGGGGAAGCGAGCTAGGGAGAGGTGGAAGCAGGAGAAGAAATTGGCGTGGAGGGGGCGAAGGGAGGGAAGGAAGGAAGGAAATGGCAGGCAAGCACGCCTGCGAAGGGTAGCAATCGCGGGCGGTCCGGTCCCTCTCCCCTCGATCTAGCTCTAGCCTTCCTTTTCCCCCTCCCGCACCCCTCTCTTTCGAGCTCTTGCTTTTCGTCCTAATCCGGCGGGGCCCACCCGGCACTTTTGGGCTGCTTTGTTTTGTTTGTGCTCTCCCAAACTCCAAACTCCAAACTCCTAGTAATTAACTCCAGACTTTATTTTCTCTTGTCTCTCGTAATTAACTCCTTTTTTTTTTTGCTGGGAGAAAAATACAAACCGGTATATCTGCTCGTCTCGAGAAGAGAAAACACTACACTAGGGTGATGAGTCTACGGATTTGGATGGGCCATGGAGTGACCGACTGACTGATTGATTGATCTTGTCTTGCCATCACGGGTGAGCTCAGCGGCTGCGTACGACCACGCGACTGCACGGGCCGGGACGGCGGGGAGGGAAAGGCAGACGCGCACGTTTGGGTTAAAGAAAGCATGGTGACGAGAACGAGACGCCATCACCCACAGACCAGAGTTCACACACGCTGGCTACAACTAGTGTACTACTCCATTAGCGAAAATTTCGCGGAGATAATCTCGCCGGCTGTAACTCGATCGCTGTGAGGTTTCACCGTGGTCGGAGCGGCAGCAGCGTTGGTGCTCGTGCCTTGGGGCTCGCGAGCGAGTCATGGGTTCGGGAGATCGTGTCTGTCGTCGCCGGAAAAGCTGTGCGCCTTTACGTGCGTGCGTGCGAGTGTGTGCGATGCAGATGCGGCTCTCTACTCTCTAGGTAGGGACGACGAGGCGCTACGTACGTGGAAGCGCACGGACGAGGAGGTGCCTTCTAGTTTACTCATCACCTACTGCTACCGCTAATCATCCCTTCTCTTTTACCTGGATCAATGCGACTGGGGGGACACAAACCGCGGGAATCCGTCCGTCCGCGACGCATGTGTGGATCTGCGTTTCACGTTGACCGTGCTGCTACTGCAGGCGCACCTCGTCGACTTGGCCAAGCTTCTTCTGTTCCCCCACGGCGAATAGTCACCAGGGCTTCGCTTAAATTCAAACATGACGCGCCCCATCCGAATTATTTTCGGTTTAGTCCGCATCCAGAGTAGACTAAAAAAAAAACGTATCCCATCATTATTCAAGTACATTCGCCGTACCCTAACCCTTCCTTTCTCTTCTTCCTAGCCGCCTCTCTTCCCCGTAAGCCTAGCCGCCTCCACCTTTCGTCTCCTCCATAGTCGGCCCCCTCTCCGGCCGGCCTCACCGGTGCCGGGAGGAGTGGGTAACCTGTTCTATGAGATGAATCTTTCATAAAAGTAATGTTTTCAATAAATTGGATTAGAGTTTTGCCGCTCCTCGTCGGTCTCCACATCGATGGAGATGGCTTCTTCAACAACAAACGTTCTCTTCGGCACTTTGTTCGACGGCATGAGTTTTTTCTCAACGTCAATGATGGTGTTGGAAGATCAAATTTTTTTAGGTATGGTTTTTCAGATCTTGCCTCGCCGGATCGATTTCGGATGGTTTTTGCTGGCTGTGGCGAGGACGTTTGTCCTCGCAATATCTTTCTCGACTACCAAGTTCTCGATAATGGGGATTCGTCCTTTCGGCTCTCCAGCGACGTCGACGAGACTGTCCAGTTCGTCTTCCCTGAAATACGGGTGTTTGTGCTCTTGCCGATGTTGATTGATTACACTAATGGTTGTATGCGTTTACGTAGTCTTGGCACTGCGGCTGCATAAAAAAAGACACATCATCGAAGAAAAAAGAGTTTAAAGATCTTGATGAGTGCATAGTTTCTTTTAAATTTTATTTTATAATTGCTGAAGCTAGCTCGTGTATCTTTACCATGTACTATTTGCTGCGATAAATAAATATATATATATATATATATAAGTATATTCGCCGTAATAGACGGGGATTTCATCTGACTAGGTCAACAAAATTCGCGTGTACAAATATTTCTATTTCTCAGAAATAAAGAGGCAATGTCAGCATCGTTGAAGTACGCACGCCATTTGCTGGATCTCAATCTTGAAACGATGTATTCTACAACAACGTATTTGCTGCATATGCACCGTATTAACCAATTAGGACAACGCCGAGGAATCCATCAAATCATACATATTAGGATAATAACTTGAGAACTCTGACTTCCCTTTTTATAGGGAAGAAGGTCTTCGGAAAGACCAAGGCATGAGCTCGAGAATAGTTAACAAACTTCACAGACTTCGTACACTGGTTTTTATAACTTATCACATTGAGATGACACGCGGAAATAGTGGGAAACAGTGCCCTTTGTAAGGCGAGAATTATACTGAGCAACCCATCGCCGAGTTCAGTTCGTCTCTTCGGGAGATCAGCGAACACCTTAGCGGCAGCGTAGAGACGAGACAAGGGACTGAGGTTCCAGGAGCACGCGGATCCGAAACCAGAGCATCTCTAGCAGATGCTGCGTAACCACGTACCGCAAAACTGGTTTGTGGTATAAGATTTCGTAGCGCAGAATAGATACACTAACCAAAAATACATATTTAAAAATTATCATGTTGGTGCGAGGGGGAAGGTTTTGATCATCACAGGTCGACACAAATTTACATTAAAAAAACTGGATGTCGTGCCCTACAACCAGAACCCTATCTATCGCCGGTGGTACCTACTCATTGGAGCTTCTACGGCAGCATCGATGCTCGCCTACTCGTCGTCCGAGTCGGTGGTGTTGTCGGAGTAGTCGATGACGAAGAAGCTAGGTCGGGCTTGGTGCTCCCGCAGAGCGGCGGTAGACACGGTGGAACTCGCGCTGCTCGCGTGCGCGGTCTTCGCGGCGGCGCTTCGCACGCTCCCACACATCGGAGACGAGGGTCCCAAGGGGGTTAAACTTCGCATCGCGGACCGTGTCGTCCTCCTCCTTCCCCGAGTTGTAGATTTCGGAGATGTGTCCCCAACGAGCGGGAGCGGGCGCCCGAGCGGGAGGCGGCGCGCGCACCACCGGCGAAGGCGCCCAGAGGCGCAGGCCAGAGATCGTGGCCGCGCGGGAGCTGCCCGCCTCCGCATCGTGCGCGTCGGGCCCGAACCCGAACCCGGCCCATGCCGGGGAGGTCACGCGGGTGCGAGCGCGAGCGCCGCTCGCGCGCGCCTGTTAGGACCGGCGCCGACGCAACTCCTCCTCGCTAGGCGGTGGCGTGGGAGCTCGTCCGTCGGAGCTCCGTCCGTGCCGCGATGAACTGCCCCCTCGGCCAGCAAATTCTGGCACGATTGGTCGGCCATGGCTAGGATAGGTGGGTGGGAGGTGGTGGGCGGAGGCGATTTGACGGCCATCACCGGAGGTGGACGGAATCTGTGGTGGCGGCGAGCGGTGGCTGGGTTTCTGTGTGTGCTTCGGTCTCCGCACCGAATATATGCGGGATGGATGGGCCTCGATGTGGGAAAATGCAATTTTTTACGGTATTTGCGCTTTTACGTTATCAGGAAAGGCCAATTTTTGGCCATGATACCGCATATCGGGCCAAAATTTTGCGGGTCAGGGGATATGCGGTATCTGATAGATATGCTCTCACGAAGAGGCAGTAGCGACATGGTAGTGATAGCGATAGCTATATCTAGCTGGTTAGGCCATATTCGCCGGGCGGCCCAAACAATCAGAGCCTGTCCAAATGGTGTCTGGACGGATATGATATGCGGGCTAGCGGACTGATCCAAATGGATTGAGCATTCTGGACCGGTCATCAATGACCCATTTCGAGCTTAAATTTTGCTGGATTTGCATCGACCTGACTACGCGATGCGTCGTCCTCTTGTCCTTCCCTAGCTCGCTTGCCGGTGGCTGAAATTCGTTCCACCCCAAATCGGCCTCCACCCTCTATGCGTCAGTGACGCCATCACCTATCGCTATCTCGCCATCGTGGCATCTGCTCTGTCACCGGCTGTTGTTAGCCAACCCCGCGGACAGGCTTCTTGTTGGCTTTGGTACCAATTGGCACCACTAGAAGAGCTCGAGAAGTGCAATTGTCCCCGCCATCGAGTCCTGTCTTTGTCCCGGTCGCCCCCATTGTCGGGGTTCTCTTGCTGCTATGGCTTTCTTTTAGGAGCCGTGCAGGACATGCCATTTCAGTGGCAGTAGGCTCGGACTCGACGCTGAACCACGATGTCCACAACCTGCTTGGCCATTTGCACAGCAAGACCAATGGCAACTAACTCAGACTCGATCAAGTTCTTCTTCAAGCATGTTATGGACACATCATCAGATGATGACTCCGACGATGATATGGAGATCTAGATGGTAGTAGCCACCCTTTTCCATGACCACGTTGAGAGCATGCAGCCCATATGTTGGGGCTCGATGAAGGGAAAGAAGGCCAACTTGAAGTATGATCGAGAAGGTGGCCATGAACTATTATAGAATGACTACTTCCATCCTATGAAACCACTATACACGGATCACATATTTCGATGTCGCTTTCGAATGTCAAGGACCTTGTTCTTAACAATTCCCGATGCCATGAGGGACTATGGTCCATACTTTGAATGCAAGAACGATTGCACTAATAAGTGTGTCTCCACTTACTAGAAATGGTCGGCTTCTATTCGCATGCTTTTGTATGGAGTATCCGGTGATCAAGTGGATGAGTACATGCGCATGATTGAGATCACTTGCCTTGAGTTGGTGTACAAGTTCTGCAAAGCGGTGATTATGGTTTTTGTTGATGTTTACGTGAGAGAGTCAGATGTTGCTGGCAATACCTACATTTTGTCCATCATCGAGAAAAGGGGGTTTTCTAAGATGCTGGAAAGCATAGATTGCATGCATTGGCAGTGGAAGAACTATCATTTTGTTTGACATGGACAATATTTGTTGGAGATATGCCCTATAGGTCAATAATAAAGATATTCTTATTGGTATATCTCATATATTCATAATAGTTTTATACCATGCTATAGATGTGTTAAGCAAAAACATTAATACACGTGTGGTATGTAAACAAACCAAGTCCCTAGTATTCTCTAGTCGACTAGCTCGTTGGTCAATCGATGATCGAGATCTTACGATCATGAGCATTTATGTCAATTGACAAAAGGACCACTTTATTGGATGAATGATGTGATGGACACACACCCAACCACAATATTGCAATGAGATCCAGTCACCGTCAGTTGTGGTGCTCGTCGCTTGGATGCCTACTCAACCTTGAGGTCGGCTAACTCGTACGACTATATCGGCAACGTTTGAATGGGAATGCAATCCCGCTTTCGATTTTCAAGGGTATGAACACCAAATCTATCTCGTTACTTTACATCTGTATAGATAGATCTTGATTATATCGTCGTTAGGAATTTTTGTTTTATGTTACGGAATCCCTTCAATATCATATCCATGTGGAAGGGTGCACGGCGATAATTTAGGCCATGGCATCATAAGACCTTTGTATTTGGCACTCTTTTTGGCATGGTAGGTTCTAACAATGACTTCAACGTGCTCTAGTGCTCCCAGGTATTCTTGAGGCTTGCAAAAGGTAATGCTCTAGTGCCTCAATATATGATCAATGGCCATGCATATGAAAAAGGGTATTATCTATTTGATGGCATCTATCTTGATTGGGCAACACTTATGAAGACTATCGCGGCCCTAGTGATGAGAAATGTGCGAGGTTTACCAATAAACAAGAGGCTTGTTGGAAGGATGCGAGAGGCCATTTGGAATGCTATAGTTTTGGTAGGCTATTGTTAGGCACCATAGAACATGGAGCAATGATACTATGTGGGAGGTGATTCCCGCTTGTGTGATCATGCACAATACATGATTGTTGGTGATGGGCATGATGATATATCGTATGACCAAAGCTAGGAATTTGAGGGTTGACTAGTTGTGCGGACGCTAGGGCCAACATCCTCAATTGAGCTCCTCCGTGTGCATTATGATATCCATGATCACAACACTCATAATCGACTTCAAGTGATTTGATTGAGCATATGTGGTCTCACATAGGAAGTCGCTAGACATCATCTCTAATTTTAGCATTATGTGATTATGAACCATGTTTGCTTCTGAACTATATTATTTATTTGGTTCTAGACTATGTAAATTATTTTGATTGTGAAAAAATAATTTAAATTTGTCAAAATATGTAAAAAAATGGACAAACTGACGTATCTAGACCAAATGGGTCATGCTGTTACGACACCCCACCGCATCCTAACCTAGGTCGGACGATGGCCATTTTCCTTTCAAGGGCCGACCAAAAGGACACATCTTGTGTGTGAGATGGGTAGACCCATCGGCGATGCCCTTACAATAGGGATGAGGGTAGAAGGACACGGAAAACAATGACTAGGACAGTAGGATTCGACTTGTGTGTGTTAGATCACACACTGGTCATGTTTGGAAAGTGCTTCCGAACAGATCCGCATTGCTGGGCCCTTTTTATCATTCTCTTCATTGGTACCCTAGTTGGCGCAAACATCATAAGAGCATGCTACTTATGTGCCAGTTATCGGAAAATCCTCCGAAAGAACTGGACATCTCTCACATACAGATTATATAGTACATTTCAATTTTATTAGCAAGTCAATCTATTATAGAATTTATATAAAACAATTTGTGAAAACAATCATGACCTACTCAAATTCGAGTCCCTGGACTCAAATTCGGAAATTGCTACCGTACTTTGACTCATGCCGTAGAGGCCTTACTAGGCCGAACTCCACTTGTAATGCATATGTACCCAACACATGCATCGGAATTTTCATCACACATGTTGGTGCGGTATTTAACTAGTAGAGCGCAGCGGGTACTGTTGTCAGCCATCAGATTGTATCTGTAGGTCTTATATTTACGTCGTAGACTAGCGCCCCTATTAGGAGTAGCTCCCGAGTGTCTGATCGAGTCGTATACTCGACTAGAAACTCAATCCTGGTCTGTTGGCATAGGTGCATCCAAAGAGTTACTCGACTCGGAGGTTCGGCTTTATGAATGCAGTCGAATGTTCCGTTGGATTCCTTGATGAACTTCTCGCAGTTTTAATGGATGATGATGTCGGGGATGATGATTGCTGAGCTCAACTGTCGGTATGAACGACTGATGAGACATGACATAGTGGGTCCTAGTGGAAGGGTGACCGAATTTGACAGCATGTCGCATAGAAACTGTGTATTAACTGCACCTCCTCGATTTGCATGCATAGTGGGGAAAGTGAGGCGACAGTTTAGCTCTCGTATGCCACGTATCTCTGGTGGGTGAGGGACACATGCCCATGATCATGAGCTTACGACCAAGATTTATTGGGCCACAGTATAAGAAAAGGGTAAATCTCAGTAAAAATACCACTCCTTCCTCTTCCTCACCATCCCCATTTCTTCTATGCCTCACCATTGTTCTTCCTCGTGATGCACTAGACGTGTTGTGTGTGTTCCCGGGCGCATTTCTCCGTGCCTCCAAGAAGAGACGAGGTGCCATCATGGGGAGAAGCAAGGGCAAGGGCATCGAAGGTGTCGGTTCCAGCATTGCCGCCGCTCCGAACAAGAAGGGCGCCACCGCCTCGAGGGTTACCAATGGTATCTAGAGGCGGTGCACGATGAAGAAATCAGACCTGCGTCAATTGCACCTCTGTGGCCTAATTCCTACTAGAGAAGATGACTACCTGATTCTAGGGCCAGAGGTAATCCCTAACGGGTTCAGGGTGATATTCCTGTCATTTGTTCTTCGCGGGCTATCTCTCCCCGCCCACGATTTCCTTCTTAGCTTGCTTTTTTTTACGGTGTTCAACTGCATCAGTTGTCACTAAATTCAATCCTTCACATCACTAGTTTTATAATCCTCTGCGAGTGTTGGCTCGGGACCGCGCCATACTTTATGTTGGTTAATAAATTCTATGGTCTAAAGAGGAACTCGGGTTCTGGAGGTCATGTATATGAGGTTAGCGTATGCGACATCTCCATCCACCCAAATCAACAATACTTTTCTTTCAAGATAGTCGATTATGCTCAAGGGTGGAGAGCTAAGTGGTTCTATATTCGTGACCAGAAGGTGGGCGAGCAGAAGTATAACATTGATCCGCATTAGAATCGTATAGTAGAAATGAGTTTAAAAGTTTAGTTGATATGGAAGTTCTAGAATTTGCGCTCTATACTGGATGTTCAGAATTGTTTTCTTCTATAAAAAATAATATTCGAGAAAGATGACAAGGAGGTTGATGAAATAATTGAAGAAGTTTATCATATATATTCATGTTGCTCCCAGTACTTTATGGATAATGTTTTAGCTTGCACTGTTTATGAGCGGATTTCAGCCCGCATGGAAAAGCCTAGTCTTTTGCAGGATCAAAAAGCTGAAAAGAAGGCAACATCATATGAAGAACCTCCACTGAAACCGCCTGAACACATTGCTAGTAAAGAGGTGGAACTTTATGTTGCATCCTCTCAACTAGTGGAAGGCAAGCCTGAAGGTAAGACTATCGCTGAGTGATGACCCACAAGTATAGGGGGTGTATCACAGTATTTTCGATAAGTAAGAGTGTTGAACCCAACGAGGAGCAGAAGGTGCTGGCTAATGGTATGGATCAGGAATTCTCTGCAAATACTTAGTAAACGGATTTTTAGGGGTTTTCGATAAAGCAAGTAAACAAAGTACGATTAAATAAAAGATAGTAAGAATGAATGCAGCAAGTGGCCCAATCCTTTATGCAGCAAAGGACAAGCCGGTTGTATTTCTATAGATGACCAAACGTTCTCGAGGACACATGGGAAGACAGTCAAGTGCTTTCGCTTCATATAGTCGATTAATCTTCTCTAGCTTGCTAAGTGTTGTGTGGGTGAACCTGTGCTAATGTACCACCCCATCCAACACTAAATACATACTTGTGATTAAACCCCCTTGCAAACATCCGTAAGTACAAGAAAGTAATTAAGGTAGAAACCTAACCATAGCTTTAAACTCTAAGACCCTTGCGTCCCTTGTGCAATGGTTTCCTAACGGGGGTTCAGGTTTCTATTACTCCGGCAACCCCTACGATTAGTAGCCAAATACACAATGCATTCACCTAGGCCCATATAGGTGAAGTATCATGTAGTCGACGTTCACATGACACCACTAGAAGAAGTACACCACAACTTAAATAACAATCTATTGAATCTTTCTCAACACAACTCCACTACTAACAACAAGACTTCTCCCATGTCCTCAAGAACAAAACGAACTACTCACAAGACATCATATGGATCATGATCAGAGATGAAATAATGATGTATAAAAATCTGAACATAAACAATAATTCAATGGTTCACTCAATATCATCAACTACAAAGAGTAATCAACACCGGGAAAGTTTCCCCTATGAACTATGCAAGATTCAACGCAATTGTTACAGCAATATGGAGATGATGATGAGGGTGCTGATGGTGATGATGGTGATGATGATGATCCCGATGAAGTCCAGCTTGATGGTGGTGTTGATGGCGACGATCTTCCCTCTCCGGGAAGGAATTCCCCCGGCAGAAATCTGTCTGCCGGAGACATCTTTCTCTCTCGGTGTTTTCCGCCCCGCAGAGGCGGCGGAATCTTTCTGTGGTTGCTCCCCGAGTCTTAGGGTTTCGGGAGGTTGATATACGCCAGAGGGGAGAGGCTGGAGTGGGCCAGGGCGGCCACACCACTCCCTGGCGCGGCCTAGGCCTGCCCGCGCCATGGGGTGGTGTGGGCCCCCTGTGGCCCACCTCCACTCCATCTTCTGGCATCCTGAGCCTTCTGGAAAAATAGGATTTTCCGTAAATTTTCCCGGATTTTCTGATCTTCGCGAATTTTGCCTCCAAATAGCACCTTTTCCATCAGAATCCTGACTGCAGCGGTCCATGCTCCAAAAGTCATCAACCATGCAAAAATAGATGAAATAACATAAGTATCATCTCTCAATACGAAATATATCAATGAATAATAGTGAATTAAGACATAGAATAGTGATGCAAAATGGACGTATCAACTCCCCCAAGCATAGACTTCGCTTGTCCCCAAGCGAAACTGAGCTCAATAAATATGACCTCAAGTTTATGGAGTGAAGAGTCGATAAAAGGATATGGACAAGAAGCATCACATTCATCAAATACATAGATCATAATAGAAGACAACTCACTATTATATAACTCAACTTGTAATGATTAAAGGAAACACAATAAAGATACATAAAGTGAATCATAATTGGTAATGGCAAACTTAGCTCTTGGTCGAAGAATAGTTGATAATTTGCCGGAGTTCACAAATAGCTGGTTTTCAAAGAAAGCTTTCAAAGTAGTAAACTTCAGGATAAGAGCAATGTGCAAAACAAGGAACACAAGAGACATGATTGAATAAATCATCATATGAATGAATGAAACACATCAACTCAAAATACTTGCTGAGATAGAGGGGAGTAGGTTTACTGACTCAACTACAAAATAAAGAAAGGCCCTTCAAAGAGGGAAGCAGGGATTGCAAGTCTCATAAAGAGCTCCCAAAAATTATGATACTTACTAGCTTTCAGCTCTCATTGCCCCTATCATAGGCATCTTTAGGTGATTAAGGTGAAAGTGAGGTCCAATCTAAGTTATATGCTTGACAGACTATAAACTGAAAATCCCAAGTCCCTTGAGTACGAGGGCCACTGCTCTTTTTTTCTTGACAGACTTTTTCATAAATCTCTTTTTTCTTTTTCTCAATAGCTATCTCTCTCTTCTTTTTTTATAAGAAGAATGCTTCATAGATATCATTATGGTTACGCTGCAGGTTTCCACCATGTCAGCATGGATTAGACCAGCGGCCCAGGCGTTTCTCTAACACACATACATAACTCCATGGACTTACAAGCTCCCCTTTTATTTCACACCGACGACATCCGCAAACAAAAGAGCAAGGTATCAACTGGGTATATATTTACAAGTGTTGAAAGCGTTCCCCGTGACAACACAGTTCTGCTAATCCCCAGCCTATAATTTGCAAGCATATAACTTTCATGGAGAGTTCACAATGGTTCAGGTTTATTAAGTGCAGGAAATAAAGTGTGCCATCAGGTTTGTGAGAGCTTTAATCACTAATTTTCGCATAACAAGTTTAATTTGGGAGGTAGACAAAACAAGAATTTACTTGGAATAGCAATAATGCTACTAGGTAGGTATGGTGGACACAAATGGTGAAGGTTTTGGTTTAAAGGAGGTGGATGCATGAGAAGAATTCCCTCTCAATATAGGTTTTGGCTAGCAAGGCTGGGTAGCAAGTACAAGAGTTGAAGGAAACAACCAAACATACAAATGATAAAGTCAAACATGCAATCTTCCTTGGAAGCACAAAAGAACTTAACTAGAGAATACTAAACTTATGAGCAAATCAAGAAAGAAAGATGATGAAATTATTTTTCTCTAGAGTACTTCTATCTTTTCCTTTTCAATTCTCAAAAAGGTGTTGCTACTGACCGAGCCAGGTTTGCCAAAACCAACTAAATTAACTCAATGATCCCAAAGTCATACCAATACTAACAACAAGATCAATCATATAACCATGAATTGAAAATTAATATAAGCTATGCAAAAGAGTGAATGATAGAACTTCTCATTAATATTCCATAACGGAAACTCACACTAAGGGATACATATCTAACGAGAGAGGGGACACTTCCATAATGCAAACCATACTACAAAATAAGAATCAGGGTTCGCCACCACTCCAATGCTTGCAACGGTAGTGCTGGTGTGCGGACGTTGGCCTTGCTCCTCTTCCCCTTCACTCTTGATCTCCTTCCTTCCCGGGGTCTTGGAGGTCTTCCTCCATGGGCTCCTTTCCTTTATCCTTGGCAGACACCATGGTGCTTCTAAACTTTCAAAGAGTATGTCCTGGCAGAAACAGATCGAAACAAAAACATGACGAAAACATGATATACAAACCTCGGAAGATCCGGGGGGTTATATATTACGAAGTTTCATATCAGAAGGAAAGTACTGGGAGAAAACGGGTCGGAGGCGGAGTCCTGGGTGGCCTCACCACCTGGTGGCGCGGCTAGGGGTGGGCCCGCGCCATGGGGTGGTGTGGGCCACCCTGGCTCCGGTTCCGTCTCTTTTTCGCTTCGTAGCTTTCCTTATCGACCGAAACTGCAAAAATATAGTTGGGTTGTATTTTCGCGGAACTTTTCTTACCAGAATAGTTACCTAGTTGGAAAAGGACTCTGCAGGTCTCCGAATTTGGTCCTTAATAAATTTCTCTGGAGTTATAACTTGAAAGGCATCAACATCTTCATTATAAGAATCTCCAGCAATATAGTGTTTGAGTCGCTGTCCATTCACTACTTGTGTAGTATTATCTTTTAGAGAAGAAATTTGTATTGCTCCTGAACGGTATACTTCTTCAATGATGAAAGGTCCTTCCCATTTTGATAGTAGCTTACCTGCAAAAAATCTGAGACGAGACCTGTACAATAGAACTTTCTCACCAACATGAAATTCTCTCTTAAGTATTCGCTTGTCATGCCATCTTTTGACTTTTTCCTTAAAGAGCCTAGCATTCTCATAGGCTTCACTCCTCCATTCATCTAAAGAACTTAAGTCAAAAAGTCTTTTCTCACCAGCTAGCTTACAATCTCTATTTAGTTCTTTCACTGCCCAGTAAGCTTTGTGTTCTAATTCTAAGGGTAAGTGGCAAGCTTTCCCATAAACTATTTTATAAGGAGACATTCCCATAGGATTCTTATAAGCAGTCCTATAAGCCCATAAAGCATCATTCAACTTTTTAGCCCAGTTTTTCCTAGACCTATTAACAGTCTTTTGCAAGATAGATTTAATTTCTCTATTTGATAACTCTACTTGCCCGCTAGTTTGGGGATGATAAGCTGAAGCAATTCTATGATTAACATCATACTTAGCGAGGGTCTTCCTAAAACCGCCATGAATGAAATGAGAACCCCCATCAGTCATGAG
The DNA here is from genome assembly GCA_910589775.1 of Avena eriantha. Classification (NCBI taxonomy): domain Eukaryota; kingdom Viridiplantae; phylum Streptophyta; class Magnoliopsida; order Poales; family Poaceae; genus Avena; species Avena eriantha. The sequence continues at coordinate 487,932,340 of OU342740.1, forward strand.
ATACCTAGGCACTCCAAACCTAGGAAAGATAACATCCTTAAGCATTTTTAGAGAGGTTTCCCTGTCAGCACTCTTTGTAGGAATGGCTTCTACCCACTTAGTAACATAAGCAACGGCAACAAGAATATGAGTGTAACCCTTCGAAGGAGGGAAAGGGCCCATAAAGTCGAATCCCCAACAATCAAAAGGTTCAATGACTAGAGAGTAGTTCATAGGCATTTCATTGCGTCTAGAAATGTTACCAACACGCTGACATTCATCACAAGATAAAACAAATTTTCTTGCATCCTTAAAAAGGGTAGGCCAGTAGAAACCTGATTGTAATACATTTTGTGCGGTTCTATCTCCCGCATGATGTCCTCCATATGCGCTACCATGACATTTACGCAATATCTCTTTTTGCTCATATTCTGGAACACATCTTCGCATAATACCATCAACTCCTTTGTATAAGTGTGGGTCATCCCAAAAATAATGCCTCAAATCGTAGAAGAACTTCCTTCTTTGCTGAGCTGTAAAAGTTGGAGGCAAATACTTGGAGACAATAAAGTTAGCATAATCAGCATACCAAGGGCTTCCTCGAGAGTTCACCCCTACTGTGGCTAACTGTTCATTTGGGAAACTATCATTAACAGGCATAGGATCAAAAGAGATGTTTTCCAAACGAGATAAATTATCAGCTACAGGATTTTCAGCACCCTTCCTATCTACTATGTGTAGATCAAACTCTTGTAAAAGCAGTACCCATCTAATAAGCCTAGGCTTAGTGTCCTTCTTTGTCATAAGATATTTAATAGCAGCATGATCAGTATGAATGGTTATTTTTGAGTCCACAATATAGGGCCTAAACTTATCACAAGCAAAGACAACAACTAGAAATTCCTTTTTAGTAGTAGCATAATTCCTTTGAGCAGCGTCTAGAGTCTTACTAGCATAATGGATAACGTTCAACCTTTTATCAATACGTTGCCCAAGGACAACACCTACAGCAAAATCACTAGCATCACACATTATTTCAAAGGGTAAACTCCAATCAGGTGGTTGAACCATAGGAGCTATTGTTAAAGCCTTTTTAAGAGTTTCAAAAGCTTCCTTACAATCATCATCAAAAACAAAGGGTACATCCTTTTGAAGAAGATTAGTAAGGGGTTTTGATATCCTAGAAAAGTCTTTAATAAACCTTCTATAGAAACCAGCATGACCAAGGATACTACGAATACCTTTTATGTCTCTTGGGCATGGCATCTTCTCAATTGCCTCAACCTTAGCTCTATCAACTTCTATTCCTCTTTCAGAAACTTTATGCCCAAGAACAATCCCTTCGTTAACCATGAAGTGGCATTTCTCCCAATTAAGAACAAGATTAGTTTATTCACATCTCTGCAAAACTTTATCAAGGTTATGCAGACAATTATCAAAAGAAGTTCCGTAGACAGAAAAGTCATCCATGAACACTTCTACAATTTCCTCACAAAAGCCATGAAAGATAGCAGACATGCACCTTTGGAAAGTACCAGGAGCATTACATAAACCAAAAGGCATACGTCTATAAGCATAAGTTCCATAAGGACAAGTAAAAGTAGTTTTTTCTTGATCTTGTTGTTTAACAGCAATTTGAGAGAAACCAGAATAACCATCAAGAAAAAAAAATGGGTCTTTTTAGACAACCTTTCGAACATTTGATCAATAAAAGGAAGCGGGTAGTGGTCTTTCTTAGTAACTCTATTGACTTTCCTAAAATCGATGCACATCCTATAGCCTACTACTATTCTTTGAGGAATAAGTTGATCGTTATCATTAGGGACAACGGTAATACCTCCCTTTTTAAGAACACAATGAACATGACTAACCCATTCACTATCAGCAATAGGGTAAATAATACCATCATCAAGGAGTTTCAATACCTCATTCCTTACCACTTCATTCATCTTAGGATTTAAACATCGTTGGTGCTCCACTGTTGGCTTCGCATTTGGTTCTATATTGATAGAATGCTGACATATAGTAGGTGAAATCCCTTTCAAATCATCTAGAGTATAGCCCATAGCTCCTCGGTGTTTCTTCAAAACTTCCAATAATCTTTATTCTTCCTCCCCTGAAAGTTTAGCGCTAATAATAACAGGATATATCTTTTTATCATCAATAAAAGCATATTTAAGATCATCAGGGAGAGGTTTTAGATCGAAGATCGGGTCCTTTTTAGGTGGCAAAAGTGGTACCCAAGTCTTCTACAGGCAAGTCGTGCTTAAGCATCATAGGTTGATCACGGAGAATCATATCAATCTCATTTCTTTCTTCCATGAAGATTTCACTTTCATGTTCTTCCATAAATTGCTGCAAAGCATTGTTAGGAGCAAGAGAAATAGAAGCAAGTTGTTCAACCCTAAATTCCTCATTATGGTTTTCCTCTTCGCAAGGTTCTTTAGCAAATTTCGAAAAATTAAACTCATAGGATTCCCCATCAAACTTAGTCAAGATTTTCTCCCTCTTGCAATCAATAATAGCCCCACAAGTACTCAAGAAAGGTCTACCAAAAATAATAGGATAAGTTTTACTAGCAGCTGAACCAAGTACTAAAAAATCAGCGGGGTATTTAATCTTACCGCAAAGAACTTCCACGTCTCGCACAATACCAATTGGAGAGATGGTCTCTCTATTAGCAAGGTGAATAACCACATCAATCTCTTCCAACTCGCAAGGATTGATCTCATGCATAATTTCTCTGTAAAGCTCATAAGGAATAGCACTAGAACTTGCACCAATATCACATAAACCATAATAGCAATGATCACCAATTCTAACAGAAAGCACAGGAACACTAGCCTTTTTAGTTCTATTGGGATGTGAAACAATATTAGAAGCATCTTCACAAAAGACTATGTGCCCGTCTTCTACGCTTTTAGTGACAAGGTCTTTTACAATTGCTACCACATGTTCAATGTTTATTTGTTCATCATGTTTTACAGTTCTTTTTTCACTTTTGGTGATAACATTAGTTATCATAGGATGGTCCTTTACCTTTTCGGGAAAGGGAATCTTCTCGATATAAGGTTCAGGTAAGATGGGATCAATAATGCAATACTCAACACTTCCAATAGGAGTATAGTCAGCAATATCTTTGTAAGGTGCTTGGTATTTGTTCCATCCCCTTTTGGGAATTTCGATATAGGAAGCAAAAGCTCTAAAAAATTCGTAATAACTTGCAAATCAAGACCATAAAGATTACTAATATTTTGAAAGTCATCAGTTCCCATAAAAGATTCAATGCATTCATAATCATAATTTATACCTGACTTTCTACCTTTGTCATTCTCCCAAGCTTCAGCATTGTCTTAAATACGATCTAGAAGGTCCCATTTAGCTTCTTCTTCCATGCGAGTGAATGATCCAGCACAAGAAGCGTCTAATAAATCCTTGTCATGTAGAGGGAGCCTTGCATAAAAGTTGTTGATAATAATATTGTTGGGGAGCTCATGAATGGGACATTTGAGCATTAGTAACTTTAATCTCCCCCAAGCTTGAGCTGTACCCTCTCCATCAAGAGGCCAAAAGTTGTATATTTGATTCCGATCTTTATGAATCTCACTAGGAGGATAAAACTTGGAATAAAAGAGAGGCACTATTTCCTCCCATTCCGGAGCTTGACCATTCTTTAGCAGCTTATACTATTCCTCAGCTCTTCCTTTCAGTGACAATGAGAATAACGTCTTCTTAACTTGATCTGTAGTAATACCTGCACAGTTGAACAACCCGCATAATTCATGTATAAAGAGTAAATGATCACCGGGATGGACAGTTCCATCCCCAACATAGTAGTTATCCATAACACGATCAATAATTCTTGTAAGTATTTTGAAAACATCTTTCTCAGTAGGTAGTGGCTTATCTACTACATTAGCAGTGGTAGTAGCATTACCAAATAAGAAACTCAACGAATTATCCATAACAAAAATAAAGCAACTAGCAGAAGTAAACAATACTCACAGTAGAAGTTTCCTTTCCCAGTTCCACTCTCCAATAGCGCTTCACTCCCCGGAAACGGCGCCAGAAAATAGTCTTGATGACCCACAAGAATAGGGGGTGTATCACAGTATTTTCGATAAGTAGGAGTGTCGAACCCAACGAGGACCAGAAGGTGTTGGCTAGTGGTATGGATCAGGAATTCTCTGCAAATACTTAGTAAACGGATTTTTAGGGGTTTTCGGTAAAGCAAGTAAACAAAGTACGAGTAAATAAAAGACAGTAAGAATGAATGCAGCAAGTGGCCCAATCCTTTATGCAGCAAAGGACAAGCCGATTGTATTTCTATAGATGACCAAACGTTCTCGATGACACAAGGGAAGACTGTCAAGTGCTTTCGCTTAATATAGTCGATTAATCTTCTCTAGCTTGCTAAGCGTTGTGTGGGTGAACCTGTGCTAATGTACCGCCCCATCCAAGACTAAATACATACTTGTGATTAAACCCCCTTGCAAACATCCGTAAGTACAAGAAAGTAATTAAGGTAGAAACCTAATCACAGCTATAAACTCTAAGACCCTTACGTCCCTTGTGCAATGGTTTCCAAACGGGGGTTCAGGTTTCTGTCACTCCGGCAACCCCTACGATTAGTAGCCAAATACACAATGCATTCCCCTAGGCCCATATAGGTCAAGTGTCATGTAGTCGACGTTCACATGACACTGATGTGCTCGACTTTCGACGTAGAGCTCGTTGGGAACCCCAAGAGGAAGGTACGATGAATACAGCAGCAAGTCTTTCCTCAGTTATGAAACCAAGGTTTAATCGAACCAGTAGGAGCAAGGAAACACCCCAAAGGTGTTACTAGCTAAGCTTTGGCAGGGCGCACTACCGGTGCTAGTAGCAACGTGGAGACCAGCACAACACAACCACAGAACTTTGTCCCCAACTTGCGATGAGGTTGTCAATCTCACCGTGTTTTGCGGAAAACAAAGGATTAAACATATCGAATGGAAAAAAGTAAAAGTTTGCAGAAAGTAAACACAAAGGAGTAAACAGTTGCAGATTGTATGTAAAGAAAAAGGACTAGGATCCATAGTTCACTATAGGTGGCTCTCCTTAGATAGATATCATCCTGGGTGAACAAATTACAGCGGGGCAATTGACAAACACCGAGAAAGCAATACATGCATATACTAATCATCTTGACTCCTCTGAGACTTGATTGGGCATTACAACATAATACATAGACCGCCATCCAACAGCATCTATGACTAATAATCCACCTTCAGGTTATCATCCGAACCCCCTCCAGTATTAAGTTGCAAGCAACAGATTATTGCTTTACGAACTGCGTGTACAGTAAACAATACAATTGTTCTATGAACAAAGGAACTCCATGATCTTACAAGTTCCACTTCTATTTCACACCGCCGAGATCCGTAAGCAAAAGAACATACTATCAACGGGGTACAAAGTACAAGTGCAATGTTGAAAGCGTTCCCCATGAAACATGGTTCTGCTAATTTCAACTTATAAAGCGCAAGCATATACGCAAAAAAGAAGGACCCAATGGTTCAAGTTTATTAGAGTCAATAAAGTAAAGTGTGCCATCAAGTTCGTGAGAGCTTTAATCACTAGTTTTCTCATAACAAGTGGAAGGTAAACAAGAGGATGAATATACTTGGAATAGCATAAGCTAATGGGTAGGTATGGTGGACTCTTTGGAATAACTTGGTTTAGGGAGTTGGATGCATGAGTGGAACTCATATTTTGTTGTGGAGGCTAGCAAAAGACTGGGAGCGACAAACTAAGAGAGCAATAATGGCCATAATCATGCAGAGCGACAAAACATCATTGATCAAAGCATAAAGTGATACTACAAGTTGAAAACTAAAGGATCATAAAGGCTATAGTGACTTGATATAGTCATAACATGGTGTGAGCATGTGCCAAGTCAACCCAAATAAAGCATCAAAGGAGCATACCACTATACTATGCTTTAATATGCTAAAACAACGCATGATTCATCCAAGGCACATTAAGCAATCTCAATTGTTTATAACAAGTCATACTACAGCAAAGAATACTAAGCATAAAGCCAAAACAATATCAAGCATGGCATGCCAGAGCATCGGCCACAGTCAAAAACGAGCTCTTTTTACCACATAAGCACGAACTTTCCTACTCTTTTCCAAACCAAACCAAACTATTTGCAAACCAAAGTGTGAAAGAGGGGGTCCAACCAACTTATTCAGAAAACTAAGAAAACCAAGCAAACTAAAAACCAAAACAAAAACGAAAAAGAAGATGCTTCAAGAAAAACACAACTGTGCATGAGACAATAAAAATGAAGCGTTTGGAAGAAACCTGGGATTTTTATTGATGAAGAATGGGATGCCTTGGGAATCCCCAAGCTTTGATGCTTGTACTTCTTGGATATTTCTTGGGGTGACATGCGTGGCATCCCCAAGCTTGAGCTTTACTCCATCCTTCATCTCATTACTCATTCCTTCCATACACCTGAAATTTTTCTTTCATACAAAACTTCACACAATCTCATTAGCAACATTAGTGCACTTAAGATAAATAAGTCTCAAGGTTCAGTTCTAACACCAAATAAACTTCCATTAGAACACTAGCTATTGTAGCACTTCCCTCAAAAAGCTCAATTCCCCAAAGGAACTCAAGAAGGAACTAACAAGAAGCAAAAGCAGAAAATGGCAGAAATCTGTCAAAACAGATCAGCAGGTAAAGACGAATTTTTTCTAGGACCTTCTGTTGCTCAAATCAAAAAGTGCTGAACTAACGAAAGTTAGATAACAACCTGGGGCAGAAGCACAAAGAATTACAACTCAATCCGACGTACAGAGCTCTCTCAGGAATTTTTACGGTGAAGCACAGAAATCTGTTTCGGGACAACAACTTTCCCAATCATTACTTCACTCTCATTAGAGGTTACTCTTGGCACAAAAAGCAAATAAAAATGATAAGGAGAGGTGATTACAGAGGTAATAACTTTCAAGACTCAACTAAAACTCTTGGGTTATCTCCCAACAAGTACTTGTCTTTAACGCCTTTAAGTTAGGCATAAGAACCAAAGAAAGAATCAAGTGTGCTCAAATGAAGAAGCATTAAGGCCAAATTTTGTTTTCATAGGAGCAGCAAAAGAAATCTTTTATCTCTTTTTAGGGAAGTGTTCTATACCTTTCTTGAGTGGGAGTTGATATTTAATGGTGCCTTCTTTCATATCAATGATGGCACCAACAGTTCTAAGAAAAGGTCTTCCCAAAGTAATAGGACAAGAAACATTGTATTCAACATCCAAAACATAGAAATCAACAGGGACATAGGAATCATTAACCATAATAAGAACATCATTAAGACTCCCCATGAGTTTCTTTTTAACATTAGCATCAAGTGGGACATTCAAATAACAATCTTAAAGAGGAGGCAAATCAAGCATATCATAAATCCTTATAGGCATAATAGAAACACTACTATCAAGATCACATAAAGCTTTGAAATCAAAGTCATTCACTTTCATATTAATGATGGGTTCCCAACCAACTTCTTGCTTTATAGGAATAGAAGCTTTATGTTTCATCTTTTCTTCTTTAATCTTTATGAGAGTATCGGTAATGTGTTTTGTAAAAGCCATGTTCATAGCACTAGCATTAGAACTTTTAGCTAGCTTTTGTAGGAATTTAATAACTTCAGAGATGTTGCAACCATCAAGATCAAAATCAACTTTACCATCTAAAGTAGTAGAACTATTACTAGCCTCAACACTAGTGGTGGTAATAGTGGAAACACTAATGTTTCTAGCAATCTCATCTTCTCTTTCCCACTTACATTTAATTCAGCTAATAGTCTAACATTTTCATCAATTCTTACTTGAATGGCATTAGTAGCTGCAAAGAGATTCTCATTAATTTCAGGTTTAGCAGCCATTTTATTAATCAATGAAGATTGAGCTTCAGACAAAGATGATATATTTCTTTCAGCATTAGAGAGTTTCAATTGTAAACTAGGGATTTCCTTATTCAGACTCTCAAGTTGATGGCTAATGTTTTTCAAAATGATAGATTTTTCCTCCATAGTTTTAGTAAATAGCTTATTTTGCTCATATTGCATTTGCATGAAGTTTTTAGTGGCTCTTTCAACTTCTAAAATTCTTCCTTCACTAGGTAATTCAGATTTACCATTATAGCCATAGGTAGTATTAGGAGGGTAAGGCTTATAATTGTTGCTACCAAAATTGTTCCTATAAGCATTATTACCATAAGCATTGTTGCCAAAGTTGTTATTTCTTATGAAGTTCACATCAACTTGCTCTTCTTGAGCAACCAAAGAGGCTAAAGGAACATTATTTGGATCAATATGGGCTTTCCCATTAACAAGCATAGACATAATAATATCAATCTTATCACTCAAGGTGGAGGTTTCCTCAACAGACTTCTTACCTTGTGGAGCTCTCTCAGTATGCCATTCAGAATAATTAACCATCATATTGTCCAAAAGTTTTGTTGCAGCACCCAAAGTGATGGTCATAAAGGTACCTCCAGCAGCTGAATCCAATAGGTTCCTTGAAGAATAGTTCATGTTGGAGATATGCCCAAGAGGCAATAATAAAGTGGTTGTTATTATATCTTTATGTTTATGATAAATGTTTACATCCCATGCTATAATTGTATTAACCGGAAACATTAATACTTGTGTGTTTTGTAAACATAAAAGAGTCCCTAGTAAGCCTCTTGTTAAACTAGCTTGTTGATTAATGGATGATCATGGTTTCCTAATCATGGACATTGGATGTCGTTAATAACAAGATCATATCATTAGGAGAATGATGTGATGGACACACACCCGTAGTAAGCATAGCATAAGATCAAGTCATTAAGTTCGTTTGCTATAAGCTTTAAAATACATAGTAACCTAATCATTCGACCATGAGGTTATGTTAATCACCATCACCGGATGAGTACTTTGATGACATCAAACACCGCTTCGTAACTGGGTGGTCATAAAGGTGTCATTGGGTATTCTGAAAGTATGTGTTGAAGCGCATGAACCAAGATTGGGATTTGTCCATCCATATGACGGATAGATATGCTCTGGGCCCTCTCGGTGGAATGTCATCTAATTAGCTTGCAAGCATGTGACTGGGTCACAAGGGATGACATAACATGGAACGAGTAAAGAGTACTTATCAGTAACGAGGTAGAACTAGGTATGGAGATACCGACGATCAAACCTCGGATAAGTAGAATATCGCGTGACAAAGGGAATTGGTTTCGTATGTTAATGGTTCTATCGATCACGAAGTCATCGTTGAGTATGTGGGAGCCGTTATGGATCTCCAGATCCCGCTGATGGTTATTGATCGGAGAGGTGTCTTCATCATGTCTGCATATTCACGAACCGTAGGGTGACACACTTAAGGTTCGAAGTTGTTTTAAGTAGATATGGAATGTGCGTTGGAGACCGAATGTTGTTCGGAGTCTCGGATTGGATCCGGGACATCACGAGGAGATCCGGAATGGTCCGGAGAATAAGATTCATATATTGGGGATCATTTTCTAAGTTAGGAAATGTTCCAGAGTGTTTGTATGGGGATTCTAGAAGGTTTCGGAATGTTCTGGAAGGTTCTAGAAGAGTTCTTGATGTTTGCTTGAAAACCAAGAAAGGGTCAAGGAAACCTTGTGGGGGCTAGACACGGATTCGTGGGGGAGGAGGACTCCTCCCCCCTTCCCAACCCGCTGGCCCAAGGAGGGAGGGGAGTCCTACTAGGACTCCCCCTCCCAAGGCGCCTCCCTCCTTTAAATAGAAGGGAGGGGGCGCCCCCTCCTAGCCCGCTCTCATAACTCCCAATCTCTGCCGCCTCTCTCCTCCACCTTTCTTCTGCATAGGCATAGGCGAAGCCCTGCAGAATTCTCTACTCCACCACCACCACCACGCCGTCGTGCTGCTGGGATTCCGTGGAGAAGATCTACTACCTCCGCTGCTCGCTGGAACGGGGAGAGGAAGGTCTGCTTCGACTCCGCACGTGTGACCGACTGCAGAAGCACTGCCGAAACGCGGCGCCGGAAGGATCGTCCACTTGAACGACTGCGGAAGCGCTGCTGGAACACGACGCCGAAAGGATCGTCCACACGATCTTGAGATCGGCAAGTGATCGACTACATCAACCACGAGATCTAATCTCGTTAACGCTTTCGGATCTACGAGGGTTAGTTCCTATCTATCTCGTTGCTCATGTCTAATAGATTAGATCTTGGCTTTTATCTAGATTAGATCTGGGTTTTGTTCGTTCTTGCGGTAGAAATTTTTTGTTTTCCATGCTACGAACCCATCAGTGGTATCAGAGCCATATCTATGCGTAGATCTGTTGCACGAGTAGAACACAATGTTTTTGTGGGCGTTGATGCTTTTGTTGTCGGTGTCTTAGTGTGTACTTTGCATCTTGCGGCATGGTGGGATGAAGCGGCTCGGGCTAACATTACATGTCATCGCACATGAGACTTGCTCCACGCTTGACGTGCAACTTGCTTTGCACAAGTGGCTTTGCGGGTGTCTGTCTCTCCCACCATAGTTAAGATTCAATTTACAATGAGCATCTTGACAACAGTTGTATCAACGTTGTGGTCCTTGTTCATAGGTAAGATCGGTCTTATGCGAAAGCCCCAAACCACGTAAAACATGCAAAGAAAATTAGAGGCGTCTAACTTGTTTTTGCAGGGGTTTTGTGATGTGATATGGCCATCATGTGATTGTGATTGTATTTGATGTATGCAATGATCCTTGTTGTAATATGGCAACCGGCAGGAGCCTAATGGTTGTCTTTAATTCTGTTAAGACCCGCGTGTCTATTCATCTTGTAATAGCTTTATTCCAAGTAGTTGTAATAGTTGCTGGTGATGATGGACAACCATGAAGCGGCACCACTGACCTTGACGCAATGCTGGTGATGATGGAGATCATGTTCGTGCTTTGGAGATGGAGATCAAAGGCGCAAGAAGAAAAGGCCATATCATATCACACTAATTATGAATTGCCTGTGATGTTAATCCTTTATGCATCTTGTATTGCTTAGATCGCGACGGTAGCATTATAAGATGATCCCTCTCACTAAATATCAAGTAATAAAGTGTTCATCCTTAGTTGGCACCGTTGCTAAGACTCGTCGTTTCGAAGCATCTTGTGATGATCGGGTGTGATAGACTCTACGTGTGCATACAACAGGTGCAAGCCAGATTTGCACATGCGGAAACTAAGGTTAACCTTGACGAGCCTAGCATGTACAGACATGGTCTCGGAACACGGAATACTGAAAGGTAAAACATGAGTCATATGGATGATATGATGAACATGTTGATTGTTCGCCTTTAAAGCTACATCATCTCACGTGATGATCGGACTTGGTGTAGTGGATTTGGTTTGTGTAATCACTAAAACAACTCGAGGGATGTTGTTTTGAGTGGGAGTTCATTTGTAATTTGGATTATTCGAACTCAATTTATCATAAACACAATCAAAGTGAATTTGCATAGTTTGTTGTAGTCACTGGCATCCGTTCACCACCTTACGCTTAGTTATAGTTGAGATAGTGGAACTATAGAAATTCTGGATATTTACTTTACGAACTGGTATTGTATTGTTTTTGAATGTCAATTTAAAGTTTATAAGTCCTATTGCAAACTTTCAGCAAACTCTATTTACTCCATGAAGTTTAATAAATAGTATTAAATCAAGAGTAACAATTCCAGTGTTAGTATCTAATGTATCATGTTTGCCTCCATGATTCTTGATACTCAAAAGATTATTTTTAATATCAAGTTTATCTAAGAGCTGAAAGCAATGTTTCAGAAACCATCATATGTGAAAGGTATTGCGATATCTAAAACAATGTGTTGGTTACAACATGATAGAGTATACGTCCTCATATTTGATGAGAATTTGTGAAGGTTGGAGACGCTAGTCGTCCTAATCCTCCAAAAGGTTTTGAAAAAGAAACATTATACTCGCAATTCACCTTTATAAGCTATAGCAGCTTGATCATGAAAGTTGTCATGATAAGGATGAATAGAAGATGTAAGTAAAATGTTTACTACACTAAAAGATTACTAAAGAATGGATTTTTGAAAGAACACCAAACATTTGATGATGATGATCCACCTCAAAGTGCAAGTCCAAAGGTATTAGTAGTTGACTATATACGCTTTGTAGCATGTGTCATGTTGATGACACCACTATTGATGTTGATAGTTTCTTTTAAAAGAAAAGGAATTGCTGAAAGAGAATCTATAAAATATTTGGCAGAAAATAAAAGGTTGGAGATGTCCAACTTAGGCATATAGAACATATACATGTTATGGTTGTATTCATTGCTTGTTAAACAATGTGGTTCTCCGGTATTGGATACCGAATTGGTTGGTATGAAGTGTCATACAGGACAACACAATTCATGAACTGCAATGGCCTAAGTAACTAGCAAGAGAAAATGTGATGATTTTCATCGAAAATAAACAAAGGGTTGTTGTGTTGCTCGTTAACATCAAAGCTTGCCTTCAAGATTTGTTTCAACAATTGTTATTTTGATCAGGTATTATGACGACAAAAGGTTGTTCAAATAATTACCGTATTCCATAAAAGATGGATGATTTACAAATCTCGTTGGAGAAATCACATCCATAAAACTAATGCTAAAATGTCGAAAGACAATTGATTGAGAGATCACTTAAGAAGTGACATCGCTGTTTAAATTATATTGGAAAGAAAACATGAAGAAACTCCATGTTGATGGAATTTTGGAGTTTTTTGATTTTGATCAAATGACGCTTATGAAACTTTTCTAGAGATAATTAAAACTTCGTTCATAGGCCAAAAGGGAACGAATGACTAGCTGATTGGAACTTATACATACAGATGTATGAAGCCCATTATGTGTAGTCGAGAGCGATGGATTTCAACTTCAAATGCTTTCTCCGAGAATTTGAGTGAATATATGTATACTTACTCAATAAGGAAGAAGTATGAAACATTTGAAAAAATTTCAAAGACTTTCAAGATGAAGTAGAAAATCATTGTAACAAGAAAATAAAAAGTTTATGATTGGATCATAAAGAAAGATATTTGAGTTATAAGTTTAGCAAAACACCTAAGATTTGAGGAATCGTTCCATGAATTTGCATTTCCCAAAATACCATAGGAGTATGGAGTGTTCAAGATATGTAATGAAACCTTGTTTGACATGGTAAGATCAAAGGTATCATTTATAAAACTGCCATTATATTTTAAAGATTAAAGCTTTAGTGACTACCGCTTTTACACTGAAAAGAGCTCCATCGTGATCCGTTGAAATGACACCATATGAGTTATGGTTTGGGATAAAACCCGAATTGTCTTTTCTTAAATTTTGGTATGCTACGCATAAGTAAAATGTTTACAACCAAAGTCGGATAAGCACGTCTTTGTAGGTTATCCCAAAGAATTTGTTGGGAATTTCTCCATAACACTGAGGACAAAAGAGTTTGTTACTTGGAACGTCAAGTTTCTTGAGAAGGAATTTTTCGTGAAAAGTTAAGTGGGAGGACAATAGAACTTTGATAAGGTTGTTGAACCTTAGCTATATGTGCTAAGTAGCGCAGCGCCGGAAAGTGTCCCGGTGACGGCCACAATGCTCATGGCTCTCGTGAATACAAAAGGTGTGATCTCGGAGATTAGAGTTCCTATAGAACCATGTGGGTCGGTAAGAATCAAATAGTAAGATTTGATAAGCAAGTCGTTATTGTTTTGACAATGATAAACCGACTACATGCAAAGAAGCGATGATGGGCCCTGACTCCATAAAATGACTAGAAGTCAAGGAATCCGTGATAGTATCCATACATGAGAAATCAAGTTTCTGAACTTAGAAGACTCTCCGGAAAGGCGTGAAGCCTATCGGTCGTGTTTGGATCTATAAAGAAATAGACATGGATGTTTCAAATCTATGAAATAGTCGACATGTCGGAAAGAGTTTACGACAATGTTCAAGGAATTGACAATGATAAGATTTGATCTTTCATAGCGATATTTAGTCTGGACGGATTAATGTAGCAACCACTACATATATTTTGGTATATGGTAGTTGAACAAACAAAACAAGTTCTTCTAATAGAATGGTTACCTAGGACGTGTACATGACACGATCCAAAGGGTTTTGTTAATTCAAAGGATGCTAAAAGAGTATGCAAAACTTCAATGGTTGAAGTAAGCATAGCGGAGTTGGAATCTTCACCATGATGAAATTGTTAAAAGAGTTTAAATTCATCGGAGATGATGAAGATGCTTGCATTTGCAATAAATTAAGTGGGAGCGCTGAGACATATTTCTAATACATTATGTAGAGGACATATTGTTGATTGGAAATGATGTATCTTGTATTGACACAGGTTAAGAATTTCATTTCGATGAAAGACTTAGGCATAACTCAAGAATTAGGCATCAATGTCTATATGGATAGATTGAGGCGCTAATATGGTTTTGCCAAATGTACATAGATAAGATGTTGAATGAGTTCAATATGGAAACAACAAGAAAGGTTCTTGACGCACGGAAAGGACTAAATCAAGATTCAAGTGTGTTGACACGAGATTCAAGTGTTTCGACACTTGGTGAAATCACAAGAATATTTTGATCAATCATTCTTTGAGATGTACACATCCAGATATGTCCTATGCTCTAAATGTTATGAGCATATACCAGAACGATTCATAAGATGATCATTGGACAATAGTAAAGATATTCTTATGAGCTTTGGAAGAACTAAGAATATATCATGTATAAGTGACAAATAGTTAAATGTAGTTCATTGTAAAGTATTACATTGATACTAGTTTTGTCACAAGATACAAAATAAATTTATCTCAATTTAGACTATGGGTGGCACAGTATAATGGAAAGGATGTTCCATGATGGATTTGGATGAATTCCAAAGTTGAGATATTGTGACGGATACTACAACAAAAGGCTAAGTATATAACTGCTATAGTAGCAGCAAAGGAGGGCATTTGTGTTAAGTAGTTTGTTCTCAAACTAGGTGTGGTTCATAGCGGGATAATACTATGAAGATACATTGTATGACAATTGTATCAACATAATTTAATCCCAAGGAACTAAAGGTCTCACCAAAGGACCAAATTTATACAATGCCATCTCATTGGAGAATGAGTAATGCGTAGAGACGCAAGGACATGCAAATACACACGGACCTGGAAGTGTCAGATCAGAAGATTATGTTTACCACTAGCAATAGTGTCTATACAACACCAGAAAGCCACAGGTGTTGAATGCACAAGTTTTTAACTAGATTATTGACTCTAGTGCAAGTGGGAGACTGTTGGAGATATGCCCAAGAGGCAATAATAAAGTGGTTCTTATTATATCTTTATGTTTATGATAAATGTTTACATCCCATGCTATAATTGTATTAACCGGAAACATTAATACTTGTGTGTTTTGTAAACATAAAAGAGTCCCTAGTAAGCCTCTTGTTAAACTAGCTTATTGATTAATGGATGATCATGGTTTCCTGATCATGGACATTGGATGTTGTTAATAACAAGATCATATCATTAGGAGAATGATGTGATGGACACACACCCGTAGTAAGCATAGCATAAGATTAAGTCATTAAGTTTGTTTGCTATAAGCTTTAAAATACATAGTAACCTAATCCTTCGACCATGAGGTTATGTTAATCACCATCACCGGATGAGTACTTTGATGACATCAAACACCGCTTCGTAACTGGGAGGTCATAAAGGTGTCATTGGGTATTCTGAAAGTATGTGTTGAAGCGCATGGACCAAGATTGGTATTTGTCCATCCATATGACGGATAGATATGCTCTAGGCCCTCTCGGTGGAATGTCATCTAATTAGCTTGCAAGCATGTGACTGGGTCACAAGGGATGACATAACATGGAACGAGTAAAGAGTACTTATCAGTAACGAGGTAGAACTAGGTATGGAGATACCGACGATCAAACCTCGGATAAGTAGAATATCGCGTGACAAAGGGAATTGGTTTCGTATGTTAATGGTTCTATCGATCACAAAGTCATCGTTGAGTATGCGGGAGCCGTTATGCATCTCCAGATCCCGCTGATGGTTATTGATCGGAGAGGTGTCTTCATCATGTCTGCATATTCACGAACCGTAGGGTGACACACTTAAGGTTCGAAGTTGTTTTAAGTAGATATGGAATGTGCATTGGAGACCGAATGTTGTTCGGAGCTCGGATTGGATCCGAGACATCACGAGGAGATCCGGAATGGTTCGGAGAATAAGATTCATATATTGGGGATCATTTTCTAAGTTAGGAAATGTTCCAGAGTGTTTGTATGGGGATTCTAGAAGGTTTCGGAATGTTCTGGAAGGTTCTAGAAGAGTTCTTGGTGTTTGCTTGAAAACCAAGAAAGGGTCAAGGAAACCTTGTGGGGGCTAGACACGGATTCGTGGGGGAGGAGGACTCCTCCCCCCTTCCCAACCCGCCGGCCCAAGGAGGGAGGGGAGTCCTACTAGGACTCCCCCTCCCAAGGCGCCTCCCTCCTTTAAATAGAAGGGAGGGGGCGCCCCCTCCTAGCCCGCTCTCATAACTCCCAATCTCTGCCGCCTCTCTCCTCCACCTTTCTTCTGCATAGGCATAGGCGAAGCCCTGCAGAATTCTCTACTCCACCACCACCACCACGCCGTCGTGCTGCTGGGATTCCGTGGAGAAGATCTACTACCTCCGCTGCTCGCTGGAACGGGGAGAGGAAGGTCTGCTTCGACTCCGCACGTGTGACCGACTGCAGAAGAGCTGCCGAAACGCGGCGCCGGAAGGATCGTCCACTTGAACGACTGCGGAAGCGCTGCTGGAACGCGACGCCGAAAGGATCGTCCACACGATCTTGAGATCGGCAAGTGATCGACTACATCAACCACGAGATCTAATCTCGTTAACGCTTTTGGATCTACGAGGGTTAGTTCATATCTATCTCGTTGCTCATGTCTAATAGATTAGATCTTGGCTTTTATCTAGATTAGATCTAGGTTTTGTTCGTTCTTGCGGTAGAAATTTTTTGTTTTCCATGCTACGAACCCATCAGTTCAATCCTGCATAAAAAGTTTGGATGATCATCCAAGCAGTCAGTCCATGAGTGGGACAATTCTTTACCAAAGATTTCATTCTTTCCCAAGCTTGAGCAACATGCTCATTATCAAGTTGTTTAAACTTCATTATTTCACTTCTCATGGATATAATCTTAGCAGGAGGATAGTATTTTCCAATAAAAGCATCTTTGCACTTAGTCCAAGAATCAATACTATTCCTAGTTAAGGAATTCAACCACTCTTTAGCTTTTCCTCTCATAGAGAAAGGAAACAATTTCAGCTTAATAATATCACCATCTATATCCCTATGCTTTTGCATCTCACAAAGTTCAACAAAGTTATTTAGATGGGAAGCAGCATCTTCATTACCAATACCAGAAAATTGCTCTCTCATAACAAGATTGAGTAAAGTAGGTTTTATCTCAGACAAAGTATTTTCAGCCACAGATGGAGCAATAGGTGTGCTCATAAAATCATTGTTGTTGGTGCTAGTGAAGTCACACAACTTAGTGTTCTCAAGAGTAGTCATTTTTTTTGGGTTTTCAAATAAGAAAGCAAGCAAGTAAAACTAATTTTTTTGTGTTTTTTGAATAACAAAACAAGCAAACAAAGAAAAAAGAAACTAAGCAAAACAAAAACAACAAAGTAAAGATTTTGGTTATGAGGGACTCCCCTTGTGAAGATGTCCTTGACTCCCCGGCAACGGCGCCAGAAAATCTTGATGCGCTCGACTTTCGACATAGAGCTCGTTGGGAACCCCAAGAGGAAGGTACGATGAATATAGCAACAAGTCTTCCCTCAGTTATGAAACCAAGGTATAATCGAACCAGTAGGAGGAAGGAAACAGCCCAAAGGTGTTACTAGCTGAGCTTTGGCAGGGCGCACTACCGGTGCTAGTAGCAACGTGGAGACCTGCACAACACAACCACAGAACTTTGTCCCCAACTTGCGATGAGGTTGTCAATCTCACCGTATTTTGCGGAAAACAAAGGATTAAACGTATCGAATGGAAAGAAGTAAAAGTTTGCAGAAAGTAAACACAAAGCAGTAAACAGTCGCAGATTGTATGTAAAGAAAAAGGACCGGGATCCATAGTTCACTAGACGTGGCTCTCCTTAGATAGATAACATGCTGGGTGAACAAATTACAGCGGGGCAATTGACAAACACCGAGAAAGCAATACATGCATATACTAATCATCTTGACTCCTCTAAGACTTGATTGGGCATTACAACATAATACATAGACCGCCATCCAACAACATCTATGACTAATAATCCACCTTCAGGTTATCATCCGAACCCCCTCCAGTATTAAGTTGCAAGCAACAGAATATTTCTTTATGAACTGCGGGTAAAGTAAACAATACAATTGTTCTATGAACAAAGGATCGTTGTTTTCTCCCTAGTAGCAACAGCACATCTAGTACCTTAGAGATTTCTATCACTTCCCCAGATTACCAGAGGCATGAACCCACTATCGAGCATAAATACTAACTCTTGGAGTTGCTAGCATCTACTTGGCCAAGATAGCTACTAACAACGCAAAGCATGCAAGATCTCAAATAACAAAGACATGATAGAATCAAGAATCAATCTGAAATAGCATCTCAATATCCATCGGATCCCCGCAAACACAACATGTATGGATTACAAATAGATGATCTTGATCATGAACGGAGCTCACAAGATCTAAACATGAAAGCACAAAGGAGGAGAAACCAACCATCTAGCTACTACATGGATCCGTAGTCCAAGGATGAACTACTCACGCATCACACCGGAGGCTTGCATGGTGATGAAGAAGGCCTCTAGGGTGAATTCCCCTCTCCGGCAGGGTGCCGGGAAGAGCTTCAGATCCCCCCCGATCTAGGGACAGAGACAACGTCGGCTACAGACTCTTTCGTGGATTTTTGATCGGGTCCTTAGGGTTTTCGTCCCGAGGGCAACTTATAGGCGGAAGGAGAGGCCGAGGGGGTGCTGGGGGTCGGCCAGACCACCCCCTGGCGCAGGCCAAGCCTGGCTGCGCGGCCAGGTGGTGTGGCCGGCCCCTGGCCCCTCTCCGTCTCGTATTCTGGCACTTGATCCCTTCCGAAAAAATAGGCACTTTGGCTTTTGTCCCGTCCAATTCCGAGAATATTCATTTTCTGACTTTCCTGGAACCAAAAACAGCAGAAAACAGGCAGCTGGCACTGTGGCTCTTGTTAATAGGTTAGTCCAAGAAATCATAATAAAAGTACTCCAAAGTTGGAACAAAACACAAGAAAGTGGATAAAACTAAGCATGGAACATCAAAAATTATAGATACATTTGCAATGTATGAGACACCACTAGAAGAAGTACACCACAACTTAAATAACAATCTATTGAATCTTTCTCAACGCAACTCCACTACTAACAACAAGACTTCTCCCATGTCCTCAAGAACAAAACGAACTACTCACAAGACATCATATGGATCATGATCAGAGATGAAATAATGATGTATAACAATCTGAACATAAACAATAATTCAATGGTTCACTCAATAGCATCAACTACAAAGAGTAATCAACACCAGGAAAGTTTCCCCTATGAACTATGCAAGATTCAACGCAATTGTTACAGCAATATGGAGATGGTGATGAGGGTGCTGATGGTGATGATGGTGGTGATGATGATGCTGATCTCGATGAAGTCTAGCTTGATGGTGGTGTTGATGGCGACGATCTTCCCTCTCCGGGAAGGAATTCCCCCGGCAGAAATCTGTCTGCCGGAGAGATCTTTCTCTCTCGGTGTTTGCCGCCCCGCAGAGGTGACAGAATCTTTCTGTGGTCGCTCCCCGAGTCTTAGGGTTTCGGGAGGTTGATATACGCCAGAGGGGAGAGGCTGGAGTGGACCAGGGCGGCCACACCACTCCCTGGCGCGGCCTAGGCCTGCCCGCGCCATGGGGTGGTGTGGGCCCCCTGTGGCCCACCTCCACTCCATCTTCTGGCATCCTGAGTCTTCTGGAAAAATAGGATTTTTCGTATATTTTCTCGGATTTTCTGATCTTCGCGAATTTTGCCTCCAAACAGCACCTTTTCCATCAGAATCCTGACTGCATCGGTCCATGCTCCAAAAGTCATCAACCATGCAAAAATAGATGAAATAACATAAGTATCACCTCTCAATATGAAATATATCAATGAATAATAGTGAATTAAGACATAGAATAGTGATGCAAAATGGACGTATCACTGAGCTA
The DNA here is from genome assembly GCA_910589775.1 of Avena eriantha. Classification (NCBI taxonomy): domain Eukaryota; kingdom Viridiplantae; phylum Streptophyta; class Magnoliopsida; order Poales; family Poaceae; genus Avena; species Avena eriantha. Next base: position 487,952,664 of record OU342740.1, read on the forward strand.
CTCGCGGATTATCTTAGTAAGAATGAAGAGGAGCAACTTGATCAACCACCTGAATCTCCTACTTCTGAAAATAACTTTCCACACACAAATAGTATGCATGCAAACGATATCTCATTATCTAGTAATGATTTCTATAAGTCCCAAACTTATGATGATTGTTCCGAGGAGGAACTAGAAAATGAATCTTTCTATGGATATTGTGATGCTATTAACATGGGACAAGAAATCCAATTGGAGAAGGATGAAGCTCCTTCCCAAAAATAGGATGAACACAAAGAAGAACTGTTAATCGTTGAGGATATGCAACTACTAGACATGTGGAAGCAGGTGGATTACTGTTCTGATGATTTGTTAAATTTATTCGAATGGATGGGGCAGTATAATGGTAAGCTTAACAAGCTTTATGATTATGAATGCATTCCTCTCTTTAAAGAATTTTTATCAACTGATTCTCACATAAATGGTAACGATGTTAAACTCTTGGAATACATAGTTTATGAAGGGTCTCATGAGCTGCTTAGGAAAATTGGTATTATTATGAAAAGTAGCGATAATGAGGATTTAGCAAGGTATCATAATATTATGGATTATATTGTCAATTATTGTCAAGAACACTTTAGTGGGAATGCACTTGTGATAAAGAGTAAGGAGCTATGTAAAACAATAGTTCCCGAAACTAACATTTTGCAGGAACCACTGGATAACGAGGAGGAATACCAAATAGGTGACGTTGAAAACAAACATCATTCTACTAATAATAAGTTTAATTATAATGCCTCAGTCTCTAGTAATGATTCTTATTGTGTTGAAACTGAAGATAATTTATCTATGGAGGCTTTATGCCTAGATACTCATTTAGAGAACACTAATAATGATGAACTGGAGATAAATCCTTGTAGTATTAATGAGCAGGTTTTGGGAAAGAACATCTTTGATGAAACATTTGTTAATGATGCTTCTTTTTGTGATTGGATTGATAACTCTAGAACTGATGAACTTGATAGCAAGGGTGATGAAATAGAGAATAGAGACACTTTTGAATTTTTCCTTGCTGCTAAAGATGAGTATTATGAAGTGTTTCCTCGTGATAATATAGCCCAAGAAGAGTACTATGAATTATATCCTGATGATGCTATCAAAGGTAAAATGTTTGACTTTACATGTAAATATCTAATCCTTTTATTGAAGCTATCTAGGGAGGTATGCTCACCACACATGGCACATCAATCATCATTTGTGAGCAATAACACATTCATCTACAAGACTCTGATGCACTGCAAGAAGGTGAGACTTCGACCAGGCTATAATAGTAAGTTCTATAAACCTCTTTTGGAGGTAAGAATAAATAATTCTCTAGCTCCTATCTATTGAAATCATATTGGAGAAAAGTATGGCTACTTGGTTATAAGAAAGCGCTTCCCGGGAGGAAAATCAGAAGTCATTAGGTGTATTTCTTAGTTTTGTGTCTTGAGTCTTGATGCATTCATGTTGCATTGGCATTTTTATTCTTTGCATGATTTGCTATTAGAGTATCTTGTTGTAGTTTTCAAAAGGTAGAATTTATTGTTACTACATGCTGTTATTGGTCAAAAATTAAAGTTGTTATTTTACTATCAAAACAAGGTATATCACTAAGTTTCAGGTTAAGAAAGAATTCTCGAAAAAAAAGAATTTTTTAATGCATACAGAGAGTTTAATGACCGACTATACGGCGAGAATAAAAATTTCGGCCGTATAGTTCCGGTCGTATAGATATCTTTGCCATCGATAATTTTTCTTTCATATGTACTGAGAGTTTAATGACCAACTATACGGTGAGAATAAAAAAATTCCGGCCGTATAGTTCCGATCGGATAGATATCGGTGCCTTCGTACAAATTCGTTTCCAATGTACTGACAGTTTAACGACCAACTATACGACGGGAATAAATATTTTGGCCGTATAGCTCTGGCCGTATATTTATCGATGCCTTTGTCAAAATTCTTTTCTAGGATACAGAAGGTTTGACGACCAACTATACGGCGAGAATAAAAATTACAGCCGTATAGTTCCGGTCATATAGATATCGATGCCTTCATCAAAATTCTTTTCCAGGACACAAAAGGTTTGACGACCAACTATACGACGGGTCCTTTTTGGTCCGGCCGTATAGTTGCGCCCTTATAGTTGGGAAAACCCCTCAAACGCCAACTAGAAGGTAACCATTGCTCAAAATTTTATTCTTTCTTCTTCTAAAAACCTTGAAACACCACCTGGGAGCTTCTCCCATGATCTAGAGAAGCCGATCATATGTAAGCAATAAATTTACACCTCAGAAACCTCCTAGAATGTAATTCTCTATACAAGTTCATGTTTTCTTTTTTACTTTCCTTTTATCGGTGGGGGTAAACGAACTATGTCCGTATACCAAACCGATGCATTTTATTTTGTGTGTTATTTTTGCAGGACTTGAACCTTGTGTGACGACGTGTACGGTAGTGTCGACCGTGCAAACACTCACATGAGCCACTTGGTTGCTTCAATTCAACACTTCGACAATCAGTGTTTGGTAAAACCTTACAACTCAAATCTCTTTTAATAAGCACATAGGAGTTGCACACTCATGTATCGTATACTGTTTCACTTGCACCTCATCACAATCTAGGAGAGGCATCTTCTAGAACTAGTTTATTGACTTAAGCGTGGTGCTTAGGTTGATGAACCGACTCTTTATCACTTGTGAGCTAAACCCGTGTCTTCAGAAACATAAAAAATTTAGTTTTCTTTTTAGTTTTTAAGCAGGTTCTCAAGGAAGGCACACCGGGCCATATCAAGAAATACATGTTGAAGCAAAGGTTCTTTGTCCATTAAACGAGAGGTTACTTGTATCTCAACGGTAAAGTGTGTCACCCTTGTTTTCAACTAAGCTTGGGGAGGTAACCACTTATCACACTCTCTTTTGGAAACTGTATTTTCTCTTTTCTTTTGGTGATATACTCAAGTTTGGTTCTTGCAAAGTTCTAACCTTGGGGAGGTTACTTCTGCATGTGTAGAGTCTTGTGCAATGTTCGTATTCGATGAAGGTTTAATCCAATCATGTATCCTGCTGTTTTTGAATGCTTGTTTAAGTGAGTCTAGTTATGTATACATATGAGGATACACTTGCTCATGATATGCACTATAGGAGTTGACTTAGAGCTTGTATGCATCTTGCCAAATTGTTTATCAAGCTTGTGACACTATTTGTTATCCTCTAGAAAACATTGCCACAATCTCTACACTTGGAAAGAATTAATACTTGATCAAGATATTTTGAAATTTGTTTGTTGCCATTAAATATCTTTGTCTTAAATGAATAGGTTATGCCCGACCCCATAATATCAAAACAATAGAGTTGATAGTTTGCTTAGGGATGGAGTTGTCAATTGGAAATGATATTTCAAAGTTTTGAGTTCTATGCTAAATAAGGTGTTGTTTAATTGTCTTAAGAAGTTTAGCCTTAAAGATACTCAACACCATAGATGTGATGATCGACTCGATAGTACTCTTTGAAAGGATTTGTTTGAAGAAACTAATATTTAGCGGTAATTGAGGTGCATGCCAAATCTTGACCTGTTGATTAAAGTATGATATTGCTTTATGCATGTCTGCACCACTATCGCACAACATGGGATGCTAACAACTCCGCTGGCCTTTGAACAGTCCAAAAAGAGGAAACTCTTGGAGTTTGGCTATGAGTTGCCCAACATATGTAGCATAAATGCTATATTTAGGTATGCATTGGTATTCTCATGGGCCTGCGTTCAAAGCGAAAGAGGGAATACTCCTCTGACCGTTATGAGAAATCATTATACCGAAAAGGGAAACCTTGGTAATGGTCACGAGTATCCTTCTTAGCCTGCACAGTCTGATTAAACACACTAAGTTTTGGCATAATCTCATTACTGATGAACTGAAGTTTCAGAAAGACAAAGAATAGAAAATGAGTATTTGATAGCCATGATTCATTGATGTGGATGACCAAATGAGACACTAATGCTATGCTTCTTTTGACATGTTCTCGTATTTCCTTTTGGCATAAATCTCGTTACTAAGAGATAAACTTTCTGAAAGCTCAATAAATGATGTTTGCACTTGAGAGCCTTAACTAGATGACGGGTAGAGTCGATTCCTATTTATGCTTGACATCTATTTGTGACTAAGTTTTTCCTCATAAAAAATAATGATATGAGAAATTATACAAAAGGTGCAATAAGAGGATCACAAGTTTGTCTGCAAGTAGATTCACTGTTGACATAGAGCATATAAGTTTTGATGAATCTTTTAAGTGGTCTTTATAACTGAGCTTGTGTTTCCTTGTATGAATACATGTTTTCTCTCTTCGAGCTTGTAAAAGAAATAAGGATGCAAGACATTGATTTCCAATGATAAGCTATTTCACAACCATTAATTTATTAATGACCCTTCCTACTCGAGGACGAGCAAGGTCTAGCTTGGGAAAGTTGATGGCTGTGAAATACCACCTCTTTTAGCCATATAAATCTCTCCATTTATCTCTCATATCGTGTTTCTTCCAGCTATAGGTATGCCTTACATGCATGATTTCTATTTCTCATTTACTTTCATAGGAGCTTTGCATATTTAGTAGTTTAGGTAGAATTTTATCACTTTTCCTTGTCTATGACATGTGTGTAGGTGTTGATGATGATTATGGATAAAATAAAGGCAAAAGTAACAAAGAGAGCATAGTATGGAGGATCTACAGGGACCAGACTTAGCCATTTGAGAGGTTGAAAAAGTGATTTTTTTCCAACTTCTCAAAATAAAGATCCAAGACCATAGGGTTGTAGCCCTTGACGATATGAACTCAACGAGCCCAAAAACACCCAAAATGGAGTTCGTATGAATAAATGGTGGCCAAAATACTAAAGGGGACACACAGTTTAGCGAGCAAATATACGGCGAGAGCTATTTTTCTGGTCGTATAGTCCGCCTGTATAGTTGCCAAAAAGGTTGCAAACGATGGGATTTGACCCCAAAAAAGCTCCAGAACCTTCCCTAAGCCATATGACGGTATTGAGGGAACCCTAGGGCACCCCAAGGCCTATATAAAGAAGGGAGGACCCAAGAGAGAGCCACCAAGTCATATCCTCCACCACGGCGGAGCCCTGCCACCGTGCCACCGCCATATCCGCCTCCAAACAGATCTACATCATCACCATCACACAAGAGGATAAGGGACTAGGATCTTGAAGGCCTCCACATTGATCTGCATCGTCATCTTCATCAACAACGTCTCCATCATTGATCCCCTTTGGTTACTTGTTGTAATTCTAGATTAAATCTTGGATTTGCACTTGTCTTTAATTATATCATCATACTTCATCCATATGCTATCCATGATGTTGATTGCCTTCATGTGTGAGTAGTTTCCTTTGTTCTAGAGAAACCCTAGTATGAGATTGAATTAAGATAAAGATTATTATGTGATATTGTTCATTATGTGTCTATGTTAATTGTCTTCGTCTTGATGTTGGGAGTTGTGCACCTCCTTAATATTTGCCTCCTATGGGGACTCAATGAAGGGGATTACTTGTTGGTAGACGGAGGGATGATAATACTTACTGTGACTATAAAGCTGTTGTTATTCTTTACGTACTAACTTGGGGGAATCACGGGGAACTCATAAAGCCATGTCTATGCCACGGGAGAAATCCTTTAATAGCGTAGTAATTCGATTGATGTCGATTGTTATCTGCTGTGGTTATGAGGATGATGTGTGCAGCGGTTGCTGGCTATTCGTCCATATATGGAGCTCCTCTCACACATATCATAAATGGTCTTATTTATTATAATAATTTTAATCACTCTTTCTAATTACTAGCGGTGGATCCACTACTCCCTGAGAACTCTTTCCATCCTCTTGCAGACTTTTATAATCATACTTGCATGTTCTTGTTTACTTATAGGTTTAGTTTACTTATTGTTCTCTTATTTTAAAACCTAAAAATATCTTTTACATAAAACTCGCATTTTATGTTGTTACTTAGAACGTTATTTAGCATTACTATTTCAATATTTAGTTCAAAGAGTTATTAGACTTCAGACTCCTGCTCCCTGGGATCGATATTTTTATTTCGAAACTAGCTACAAACAATCTGTGCACTTGCAGTCATCAAAGAGCTCTTGGAGGACCGATGTGCTCATGGGTGAATTCGCAGAAGTTGAGGCCTTGTATGATCGGGTGAAGCAATTGCAGCTTGTTCCTAGTCGATAGGTTGATGGTATAGACATCATCCGAACCTTCCTTCAGTGACGGGTTCAACCGCTTCAAGCTAGGGTGCATCCAATGTGGATGTATATTGGCCTGTTGGACCCGACGTGCACTTTGGTGGAGGCCTTGTCATCCGTGGAGTTAGAAAAGAAGATAAAATCTTTGACTTGCCTCACTACGAATGACAAGCTGCCAAAGGAAACGTAGATTGTTCCTTACAGCTCGAGAAAGAAGTTGCCCAGGTAAAATCTGACTTTCTTATTTGTGCTTCTTCTACAGGGTTGTCACGTTTTGTAGTATGCTTTCTTCACCATGTTTCTCGAATGTAGAATTTGAAGGTAAAGGGCATGATGCCCCCTCTGCCAGGGCAGTTCGAAGTGGCAGACAATAGTGAGTCAGATGATTCCAATTCGGTTGTTCCTCCTACCGATACTACCGAAGAAGAGAGTGTTGAGGAATCCCGAAAGCGGAGCCACAGTGAAGATTCAGATGCCTCCACCCCCTGAAGATCTGAGGAGGCTTATGTGTCACCGAGGGGTTCAGAGCCTTTTGCCGCGATTCCTCTGCGAACTGCGCCATCACCGCCCCCAGCCAATAAGCTCAAGCATGACTAGGACCTCGATGCGATGAGCTCGTGAGTATCTTTTCTTTGTTGTGTTGTCGCTTGAAATTGTTGTTTTATTATGTATTTGAGTTTGATGTATCTACAACACCGACTCGCCTCTACCTACGAATGCTAGAGATGAAGTGTAAGAAGGATTCATAGACTCTAAAGCTGTGCACTCTGAAGATATCATGGAAATCGCCAAGCCGGCGGATGACCACGATAGTGATGTCTCTTACAGCTCCACCAAGCTTTGTAAGTGGAAGAAGGTTGCGTCACTCATTGCTCCCTAGGGCCCTTCAACGTCTATTGGCGACCATGTGAGTATACAAATTGTTTCTTAGTTTACTTTTGTGTGGCTTTACTTGCGAAGCCCCTGAGTCCTTATTTGTTGACTCGAGTTTCTTTTCGCCTTTTCTGCGAAACATTGTGGAAATGGGACATAAGTATGTCCAGGTGGAGACAAAGTGGGAACGAAAAAAGCGTGAGTGTCGCTGTCGCTCTTCCAAATGTGTTTTTTATTCCATTTCTTCTAATCGTGTTATGTTTTGAGCAGTCGAAAGGGATGAGGCCTTGCGCCCCGTGGATAAGCTTGAGAAGAGCCTTGGTCACGCATATCTACTATGTGGCGCATCAGCGCTAGGAGGTTGCAGGGTGACCTCTCTCACAGTGCTCCTCTGGTTGGAATCTTTGTGGATAGATACGACTCTCGCGGCTGGGGCATAAAGCTCACTAGTGGTTATCGGAGTTTCTCGGCCCTTTGGATGTTCCTCAACCTCTTGGCCGACCATGGCGGCGAGGGGAAGGATGGTGGCTTCTGGATGTGGCTTGTGACGCTGTAAAATAATATTTATCTCTTGATTGATTGCATAGTTTGGAGATTACAAGGGGTATATATGAGGGGCCGACGGCTAACCCTAACTTGAATTACAAGCAAACTTTAAAACAAGTCGTAACGGACTCTTATTCTAACATCCCCCGCAGTGTCAACGTGGGGTTCACCAACGTTGAGACTGAAACAAATGTCGGTAAACGATGATGTAGGCAGCCCCTTGGTGAAGATGTCTGCAAACTGCGCAGTAGAATAATATTTGTCTCTTGATTGATTGCATAGTTTTGAGATTACAAGGGGTATATATGAGGGGCCGACGGCTAACCCTAACTTAAATTACAAGCAAATTCTAAAACAAGTCGTAACGGACTCTTATTCTAACATAGGCGCCAGTGGCCTTCTCTGCTACGGCGAGCAAAACATACGGTTGGTATTGAAGCGACAGTGATCTTTGACCGGCATGGCAGCCCGTCTTCTTCCTCCACGGTGGAGGCCCAACGAACCCTGCACCGGAACTCGTCCCCTCTTTGTCACCAAGTGTTTCGTCCCCGGGGACATAGAGGTGGCCGGCAATAGTGGTTCTTCATCGGGAGAGAGTATTCGAGCGCTTTCCTATCGTATCTCGGTGGCAACACCTTGAGGTCGCTGGCGACCGGTGGCGAAGGCTTCTCCAAGGCACCCGATTGCTTTTCTTTTTCTAGTGCTAGGGGCCTTTGTGCAAGAAAAGAGGCCTTATCTTTAAATTTTAGGTTTCTCTGTGTGATATTTATAAAAGGGCGTCTTTGTAATTCTGTACCTGCCATGTTTCAGTTATTGCGGCACTAGGTCCTTCGGGAGTCGGGACCGTTCCTTGTTAAAAAAAAAACTACATACTCCTGTCCCCACATTTTACTGTTTTACCACCACGGTGTGTTTAGTTTACTATGCAAAACGTCTACGATGCCAAAAGTTGAGTGTTCTAGCAAGAGAGGATGAGACTGGCTTCACTCAACGGATCAAATCACGAGAGGATCCTTACGTAATCTATATCCAGTATCCGGTGGTCCTGATTCTACATGCTTTACGGAAACGGACCTAACACTTCCCGCCGCTCTTCTCATGAACGGCTTCATATTCTCAGATATACCAGTGTGTACTCCATACATTTAGTCCTCTGAAAAGAACGTGCAGTCACTACTGACTACTCGCTCTTCAGCAGCTCGATCAGTCCTCGCTCTTTCGTAGTACTCCAATAATCAAGCAATCTCTGCTTGATCGATCGGGTCCTCGACTCCTCGTAATCACCCATCATTACTGTACGAAACGATAACGCGGACAGACAGGAGTGGAACCAAAGCAAGAATCTCTCTTGTGCCGAGACCGACCTATTCACAAGTGGCCAAGGGGCAGTTCACGCGCGCGCAGGAGGATACCTATCGATCGGTTCTGTCACAGCACCGAGAGATCGACGAGGTGGGCATGTGGCTCTCTTTTTAACCTTTCCTACTAGGTATACAGTTGAGACCAGCCTACAGGGCTCACTTTTGGGGACGCGATATTCGCCGAGGATCTGATCCTATCTTCCCCGCCGACCTTCGGCGACAAGTCCTCGACACAACTGGAGTTCTCCGTGGAACTTCGTGGAGTTCGGTACGGATTAGGCGTAGGAATTAGGATTACTAATGGCATTTGAGCTCGTTTTTGTGTGAGATCGTGCGAAGGATAGACAGAAACGGCACGATTCATGCGTCGCATGCAGAAAACTACAAGTTGCGTCGAATGGATGCTTTTTTTCCAAGAATAGAAGCGACTGATTGGTGGAGTTGCGTGAGGTGCAGTGCTGGTCCGTGTTTTGATTGGTGCGAAGTACGGTACGGACACTAATTATTGTGCACTGAAAGAGAGGGTTTGTTTACATAATCGAGTTTATTATCCTAGCAGAGTTTAAACAGGATGGTTAGAATTCGGGCGTCGAAGCTACTGTACTCCATAATCCATAGTATAACCGACCGACGAGGCAAGGATAACAGTCTAGCAAAGCACGTCTCGGTCGTCTCGCGAGACATCCGGCGATCAAGTCACTTTTGTTAATCTGACAGCACATGATCATACACGGCATGTGAACGGGGCGAGGGTCACAAGCCTTGTCGGGTCCGGGACGGCGATGGCAGCCGCCGACGGGCCTCGATGGCGAGGCTGCGAGAGAGACGGGGGGCTCGATGGCGAGGACACGAGAGAGAGAGACGGGGGCTCGGCAATTCGGCATGTACACGGATGCTGCCCACCACCGAGCTGGAAACGAAAGCGATCCCACGAGCAGGCGCGCGCGCGCGCCCAGCACCGAGGAGGAGGAAGAGGCGCGGAAAGGCACGGGACGACGCCACGCCAGAGCCAAGTTGTGGGCGGCGCACCCACACACCAGCCGAAGCCGAGTCCGAGTTGTATTATTACTGTGGCCGCGTTCCGATTTGGCACGTGACCGCGGTGGTAGAGTAGTAGGCGGGGGCTCTGAGGCGATGGTGGCGGTGGAGGAGGTCCGCGTTGCGGCTACACAGAGCGACACGTACGCGGTACGTCCGGTGCGGAGCGTGGTTGCCTGCCGGCGTTGCGTGTTTTGGGGTCAGTGGAGCTTGGGACTTGATGGACTGGTTGATACATCTACCTCGGTGGTCGATCCGGTCGGCAGACCTTTTGTCTCTTTTTTCTTGTTTCCAACATGTGTTGGTCCGTTCGTTTGGATATATGTCCAGGGGTGTTTGGCTGGTGTCCACTGGAGCGCCGCCTAGTACGGGAGGCGATACGTCTAATGACCGATCTCTTAATTTTCATCGACCGTCTAACTCCACCGCACAAATTAATTCGCAAACATAAGCGCACAAATCTACAGCGTGAACAGTACTGTCTGCTCGTTTATCTTATACAATTCGCGGTACAGCGTCTTCTATCTGCATGCAGCGTGTATTTGAAACACATGTTTCTACATCTGTATATTGGTTCATCAGCAGCCAGTGAGAAAATAGCACGCTATTTCTTTTACCGTGGTCCTTCTCCAGATATTATACGCGCTATAGCGTGTTATGTTTGAAAACAACGTTGTAAAAATATCTCGAAAAGTAAAGTATTTCTTTGAAATAAAGTATTTTAGCAAGAATAAAGGATATATTAAAAGTAAACACATAGATATTTCAGCGCGAACAGTTATGTTTGGCAATCAAGATTTGCATATATGTTCGCTTACGCCACAGTCTTATCATATGCTCGCTGACTCCAAAGCCACCAACTAAAACAATAGCGTGCTACACTTGAAATAGTTCTAACTGATGTTTTAGTGCAATATAGCATGTTATTTCGCAGCTCCATAGCGAGCAAAATTGTAAAATTAAAATAGTGTAGACTCTCCAAATATAGTGCGCTATTTTCCATTAATCACATCACAAATTTCTACAGAATTACATGCTTCAGCACAACATGTTGTTTACTAGTGTCAGGGTGGTGTACACCAGCTTCACCGATGTGGTGGTCTTTGACGATCAAAACTCGACTCCATACCTGACAAGGTGTAACGTCCCAGGGTTTTAGGCCATAGTAGGAGAGACCTCGATTGTGTACATTGCATTCATACATAAAAAATCCCAAAAGAAATCGCACAAAACTAAGAAAACACGAAGGGATCGGAGTTTCTCTAGTTCTGATGGTTTAATTTAGCACATCAGTGCGATGAATTTCGACATGACTTTTGTTGATTTCTTTGAATTGAGGGAAATAAATTTGAATTCAATAAACAATTGATATAATTCAAGAGTATAACACAAACAATTTAATAATTAAGAGAATACAATTAATGATAATAAATATTATTATTACCAATAAATAGTCTTATTGCTTTACATATCTCAACTAATGAGATATATTACAAGAGAAATTGAAATTACAAAAGAAACATAAATTAATCTTATTAAATAAGATACAATAATACAATGTTTTTACAATATCCAAAGTAAAAAGGAAAATTACAAGAAATGAAAGTAGAAAACCATAAAACTAATTCTTAGCTATTTTCTTTATCCTCTAATCTTTTTCTTATTTATGATTCCTCCACAATAAAACAAAAAAGAAAACAATGCAAAGACAAAAAGAGAGGGGTTAGTGTAATTGGATTACTCTTAGAAGTGCATACAATTGGTACGCCTGGTCCATCATCGAGTTGGAAAAAAGGGCCAATGCTTAGTATATGTTATTAGTTAAAATTTGGCCTTAGAACTATACATCACTCGCCTGGGGCAAGTTTCACCATTTTTAGTAAAAATGTTAGCCAAAATGGGATAACATCACCACCCAGCCGATCCAATCCACAACACCAAGTCTCCATGTATGAAAACTTGCACCTAGTGGGGTCCGGTTGCAGCAGCTCACACACCACATGCAACTGATGTGTTGTCAACACATGAGGAAGAGCACCAGACACATGGAGGAAAGAAATCAGCCGTAGCTAGCAAAGCCAAATCACCACTTACATCTCATCTCTACATCAGACCTTCCTCCGCACCACCAAGAACAACAACCAAAACAACACTCATAATCGCCTAAAGCAAGATTCCAGGAAACCAGCAAGGAGAAGGAGGTGATCTGGAAGATAGGAGGAGGAGCTGAACCTGAACCAAGAGTGCTAGAGGGAGCAGACCAGGAGCACAAGGAGGAGATGATCAAGACTACAATTAGGAAGAGCGGACACATGTTGTTGATCAAGCAAGGGAAAGTTAGCAAGACGACATAATTAAGACAAAGAAATTCCTAGGGACTAATCAGCAGCTACAGTAGTACAAGGTCGACAAGGTGACCATCAGAAGTATTAGGTCATCCATAAGAAGCAAACTATTTTAGACTCTAGAATAACAAGATATAGAAGAGATAGACTACAGAAGATCCAAGGCAAGTTCTACACATCTGTATAATCATGTGGTCATTACAAACTCAAGAACATACCATCAAGAATAAATCATAGTAGACATAACAATACAGATCATTTATTTTCTTATACTTGGTAACGTTGTTGATCTATCATACTTGTATGATGCTAATAAGTGGTTCAAGCATACATTTCTCACGTATATGCACTACATTACATCACATCAATTACATATCCTAATATATACATACTAGTATCAATCTACTGATTCTTGCTAGCAATAATACCTTACCATATTTTATCTTAAACATAAAAGTTACTGGAACATGTAACAAGATGTAACGCCCCTGAATCGGGTCTATGCAGATCTCATGATTTCCCGCCAAAATCCGCATAGAAGCAATTCAAACACGTCCACCAGACACTTTCGTGTGGGTGAGATTTTATTACAAGTAGTTACATCACAATAGTTTACAATAGAGTCCACAAGATTCATGTATATACAACAACGACTCAATGAGTCAAAAATACGAATGATACAAATCATAGAGAAAGCCAAATAGTATCTGAGTACGGATAAGATCCAAATGGGACTAAGAGTCCTGAAGAGTAACCAAGCGGTGTTCATAAATCATATCCAGGCCAAGCCAGAAGGGCAACCTTGCTAACGTTCGTCGATCCCGTACTTGTCAAAGCCAAAGGGGTGCTGACAAAGGGCAAAGGAAAACAGAAAGAAAGCGGTCAGTACTAAGATCAGTACACGACGAGTTTTAAAATTCGGTGGTCCTCGCCTACATAGGTATGGTGGGCTCAGCAATCGCAAAGCTTCCACTATCTAACTTATAGAGACATGCTACAACTTCAGCTACAAGAGCGAGATAAGCGAGCGCTATACAATAATATGAATATAACTCCAATCACAACCCATATGAAGAGTTCGCCCTCGAAGACCAGTCGAGAAATTCCTCTTGCGGAGCACACACGATGGCAATTTTAGTTAAGCAAGTGTTTAATTGATATGATTAATTACTAATCATATTTTTAGAGGCAAAACATTAGTTGCATTGTTTATGATCATGAAAATGTACTCCTGAGGCGTCTATAACCGTGGACACACGGTTTCTCGAAAAGATTTACCCTGTAGAGGTGCACTACTGTACCCAAACGCATATTCAATCGTCCAGGCAACATATTACGCGTCCCTTCTGAATCTCACAGCAAGAATCGTCGCATGACTACACGCATATCCAGAGGCATCACCTACTATGTGGAACCAAGCAAGAGGTACGACGATTCTCAAGGGAGGCACGATGTTTGCACCTACTGATGGTTCGGCACCTACGGGGTAACTTGTACACACCGTGGGTTCCGCCACCGTGTACCAAAATTTATGTATGCAAGCCATGGCAGTCCACCAAAATATTAAGTCCATAGACATATCAACTCACCCATGTCCGAAGACATATTATGCGTATGCACCAAATAAAAAATAACTTTATAACCCTTTGGATATACGAATAGCACCGGTAGTTGAGGAGGGATCCCATAGGCCTCACGTTTGGTTAGCGCGATCAACTCAAAGATGGTGGCATAGAACAAACGATTCCTAGGTCGACTCAAGCAATTTCCAAAGGTGGTCCCTGCCGGAGCCTTATCATTAGGTGAAATCATAACCATAACCAACGTCATCAATTTAATTATCATGATATCAATCATATCCAGATATCACGGTTCTCCTTTATGAGAGCAGGCAACAGACCTAAACATGCCCTACGACTTGCAAGGATAGGCTAGCTACTTAAACAAGGCAGTAGGATAACCAAGACAATATAGTAGATCAGATAAATAAATGTGCGATACTAAAGCATCGACAATAGAGGATAGCAATAGATCAAAGGAAGGAAGTAAAGACTATAAATGCAAAATAGGTAGAATGGGGAGAATGCTCACTTGGAAAGATCAACTGAAGGTTTGTCGCATCTCACATCAACTCAACGGCCTATCCGAGAAGAAGCAAAGCACTAGCAAAAAACACCGGATGCAATATTTAATACTGCGACAAAGGTCCGACATGTTTATGATATGATGCATGGCATGGAAAAATGCGGTGTAACTTAGCAATATTAAGCAGAATCAGAGTCCCGACGAATAAATATTATGATTCAAATTGTTTATCTACCTCGCAAATTAAATATTGAATTAACAAGGCAAAATATGACATCGGTTCGCTACACAAGTTTAAATAGAGTCGGGATAAGACGTAAATATCCCGCATTTAATCTCCATATTTAATTATTAGGAGAATCGATAAAATACCCCCAAATGATAAAATATGTATGCAAGCATGAACAATTTAATATGCAACAAGTGGTATGTCATTTAATAAAATAGGGGTCTCGGATAGGGGTCATATGTTAGGGTTCGGAACTGAAGGTCTCGGGGTTCGTCGGGATCGTTCTTCGAATCCAGGTTCAGGGTCTTGATCATCGGATCCGTGTCCACGTTCTCGGGGTTCCGTCTAATCCATGAAGGAGGCCTTGCAGTGTTACATCGGGCGCCAGTAAGTGTCAGAGATCTTGCAGTTCTAGCTTCATCGGGCGGTGGTGAACTTGTGTCGGTGTCGGCGGTTCATTGAATTCGTACGGGTCGTTGTAGATCTTGTTGCAGCACCACGCGTCATCTCGGCACATCCATCACAACCACACCTCCCCTCCATTACACAAACAATAGAAAAACGGAGCACCAGCCAAAAAAAGGCGTTGATGCAGCAACGCACCTCATGGGTTTACCAACATGATCAGAAGCCCTGCAACAGCGACAACATCAAGCGACACGGACAGGGGCTGAACATCTGCAGAGCACGGAGGGAGTACACCATATTACTGTTATTGTACTCACGTAGATTTTTTTTACTTGATATTTTCCATATGTTCACATTTACTTGTTTTTGTGTTGTTCAGTTTACCTATGTGTATGATATCTATTCCCAATGTATGCAACAAGAAAGGTAATTTCATATGAATGAGAGAGATTCATCCAATTTCTTTTTGAAACGGAGCTCAAAGGCCTCGATCCAGTAATTAAGCAGAAGAGAATTGCATGCTTGCGCACGGTGTACCTACGATTTTATAGTACAAATATTTTAAGACAAATTTTGACCAAAAAATTTGAACAACAATATCTTAATGATATTAAACATAATTAGTATTGTTGGATTGGTATTGAAAAACAAAGCTCTTCCTACTGATGCCAAATTTATACCAATAATCTTTATATTTTTTTTAGAAAAGACTATATATATTAATATAGTGGATACACCAATTATAGTTGATCTCTACAACAACGCATGTCCTAGCGGCCTTACGGATGCACACAACCCAGAAAAAAGAATTACAAAAAACAAGAGTCCCACTATAGCGATCAATTTCTTGCACCAATGACACTAACACCGCCAGAACAACACCAGAAGCCCACCCTCCCCAATAGCGCTGTCTTCAATAAGTAAATAGTGCAGAAGTATCGCCGTCACCCAATCAAAGATTATAGATTTTTACCCTGGAAAAAGTCATCACTCACAAAACAACGCCTTCAACAAGGCAATTGTCAGGCACAACCTATTAAGGTTAGACCTTGAATTTTTACCCTGCAAGATAAGACAGTGAACTTCTACTGTGTTGCTGCCCCACTTTTCGATGCCGCTTTTACAAGTCATGAATCACCAAGCTAATTCCATTTCGCCACTAGGATTCGAACAACCATCGGTATTCCTGTGATCTCAGCTTTCATGGAATTCACCGCATACTGACTTCACCATGGAACTAAGTACATGTTCCAGGATGGCAAGAGGGTGTAGAGCTTCGCCTTGCCCCCTCTAAAACTAAACGGTCAGAAAAATATGGTTGCACGCGAGCGAGTCCCTCCAATCCAGCAGTCTTCAGGCATTATTCGTCCATGGGAGTTCGCCGGCGAAGCCTTTCGAAACTCGCCACTCCAACCAGATCACAGAGGGCAAGCAATAAGTAGATCCTCGTCTTGGCGCGAGAGAAATTCTTGATCAAAGAAAAAACACGGAAAACAAGGATGCTTATTCATTCGAACGGAGGGAGTATTACTTACTGCTACTCCATCCAGTCCATATTAATGACCTCGACTTTATCTAGATTCGTACGTGTCTATTTAAGTATTTATACTAAAACATTCATTTCTAGTTAAAGTTAAAGCTATTAATATGAACCGGAAGGAGCAAAAAATCCATATGGAGCACGGGCTCCATGGTGGGCTTTTTAAATTTTTTAAAAGCACAAGATATTTTCAAAAAATATCTTCGTTTTGCCAACAATACGAAATATATGTATGCAAATTTTCAACAGAAAATACTTTGTATTTTAGGCACAGCAAAAAAGACAAATATGACAAATTCTAGGAAAACTTGGACCCCTCCAAAATGCCACTATTTATACCCACATCTAAATATTTGTCGAGGCCAAATACAAAGTTTTCTCAGATCATTTTTTGCACGCACGAATTATAAATCACTATCCACATGCCGGTATCTTGGATTCTTTTGAATCTTTAAATTTAATTTTTTTCAGAAACAAAAACTAAAGTCCACTATGGTGGACGTCCACCAAATCTATTTAAGTATTTATACTAAAACATTCGTATCTAGTTAAAGTTAAGGCTATTAATATGAACCGGAAGGAGCGAAAATCCATATGGAGCACGGGCTCCATGGTGGACTTTTTAATTTTTTTAAAAAGCACCAGATATTTTCAAAAAATATCTTTGTTTTGCCAACAATACGAAATATATGTATGCAAATTTTTAACAGAAAATACTTTGTATTTTAGGCACAACAAAAAAGACAAATATGACAAATTCTAGGAAAACTTGGACCCCTTCAAAATGACACTGTTTATACCCACATCTAAATATTTGCCGAGGCCAAAATACAAAGTTTTCTCAGATCATTTTTTGCACGCACAAATTATAAATCACTATCCATATCCCGGTATCTTGGATTCTTTTGAATTTTTTTTTCAAAAACAAAAACTAATGTCCACCATGGTGGACGTCCACCAGATCGACTCTCTCAAGCTATATTACTCTTAAATGTTTAGGAATTTGCTCGCTGACCAAGTATGGGGTCGGACATGGTGTGGGTGTTGGCGCGTTAGAAGCGAAAAATGGGATCGTATCATGCTCGGTGTTTTGTGAGCTAATCTCCTTAACATCTTGCACATGGATATGTTGTTTGAAGTTTACACCGTGCGCATAATTCATTTTGGAAATAAAAGGAAGAGAGAGAGAGAGAGATAGTATATAAAATTTGGTCATCCCACTTTAAGACCATTCATGGCCAATATATATCTCAACAAGTTATCTCTTTGAAACCACTTTTCATGATGATGTGAAAGTACGTAACCTGTGTATGTGCACATTATTCAATTGCTCAGTTTGGACACTTGGGCAGCCGATCGAGCTTTCCAAGTCACGCAGATTGGAACCCTAGTGGTTTTGCCACAACCACCTCTCTCTTTCGGTCTTTTCCGCACGGCAAAGTTACATTGCTGTTCGCTACTACACTGCTCTGCTACTCCTAGTACTTCCGTAGTGTAATAGTCCTTGGGAGAAAAGAGATTTCTGTAAAGCAATGTGTATACCAAAAATCGAAATTAAGCCCCCTGTCATTCTTATCAATTCTGCGGCTGGCAGCAACACGCATTGGCTGGCAACTGGATGATCGAGCATCATGTCCAAACTTTTTATCGTGAAAAAATTGACCATCTTGCAGCAAGTTCCATCATCTATCTATCTTCCACGAGCTGTGAAATTATTTTCTCGGTCGAGTTGATTTATCCACAACAGATTGTGGAGACAATTATCCACGCTAGCTTGTCCCGTGGACGTCGTACACCTACACCGTGATGGGATGATTCATGCATGGAATGGAACCACGCGATCGATATGTATGTCAAGAAACACGCGCTCGTACGTACGTGTACTGCAGAACTGCAAAAGCTACACGGAGAGATCGCACTACTCCTACGCAAGGGCAGCTCAAGCAAGTGGCGGTCACACTCAAAAGCGACGCGCCCCTTACAGATCGATCAATAAAGAAGGGCGAGATAGATGTCGAACGTGCAAAATAAAGAATATTAAACGTCGGCAAAGCGTAATCCAAAGCGTATTTGGCCGTATGCGATCGACACATCACGCGCTTTTTCGCCCCCTACAAAATTATATATACTGCTAGCTAGCTCCGTACGCAAGCAAGAACACGGCCGGCCCTAATGTTTGCAAGTTGGCAGTATAGTGTTTTATATTTTTGCGAAATGGCGGCAAAATGTGTTACGTGGACTATTTTAAAATTTAAGATACTGTTCGTACTAGCTAGTTAGTTCTTGTCAGTTGCTCGTGACTTGTGGAGTGCATTATTATTCGGCCGGGAAAAGGAAGCCTATCATTGGGTGAAGAACAGAGATGGTCCAAGTACTTATCTACTCCTATGTTATGTGATCTACACGATATTACTGGTCGAAAAGTAGTTTGATAATATCGGATATGGATTACACGCATGGGGAAAAGTTGTGGATGGTTTCTGTACCTTAGCCATCGGTCCAAAAGGAGGACTGGCGCCTAAAGTATCCGGAAAGAATATTTCTTGACACGACATAAAATGCAACTATAAAAACTTAGCTATTTTTTAAAAATAAAATACACTTTCTTATATAATTCAAAAAAATATGAAATTCAGAATTTCGGAAACTAGCAAACTAGCCTGCCTCGGCCTGGCCGTCGGGAACCTTTTGGTCAGACCAATGCCGGTTGGGCCGTCGGCCTACAACGCTAGCGATGCCAGTCAGTAGTTGGCTTCGCCCAAGCTGAAAAGTCCCTATCAGCTTCACCGAGATCGGCCGTATTATGGTTGGCTTTAGCCACGTCGAAGGCTGCATGATGATCACCACACTTAATTTTCCCGCCAGTTTCTCCCTCCATTTTTTCCTGCCAATTTCTACCATCACCGTTTCCCGCCAATTTGTCCCGCCACCGCTTCCCACCAATTTCTTCCGCCATTGTTTTCCAGTAATTTCTCATATCACCGTTTCCCGCCACTGATTCCTGCTAATTTCTTCCCCGTGCTTATATAAATCCAGGCATTGATATGTTCTGATGTACTAGTTCCCCTCTTCCTCTCTGTTGAGAAAAAGAGCAATTTACCAAAGATAAATGCTAAATAAAACATGAATAGAATAACAGAAATTAAACTAATCATATGATTTAGTGGATATAAATTAAGGCAGATATCCAAGAGGATTGCAAAGCATACAACTTGAGATAAGATTAGAGAAAGATCTATAGCAAACCAAAGGGAACGACATACTATCTGACTAAGTGATGCCTTCGATCCGGATTACAGATATAGTGTAGCTTCTTTTTTCCTAGTAGACCTAGGTTATTGAATCCTTGGGAAGCGAATGCGTAGTGAAGTTAGTTTAACGGACCTTCGGGAGTTTTATAATTCCTTTTGTGTTTTTACCGGACCAACAACTTTCGTCTTTTTGTTGTTGTCGATGATGGAGAGAGAGGGCCTAGGGCGTTCGGTTTCACATGTAGCTATGCAAAATATCTTATGGAAATAAAAGATAGAAATAAAGCATGCGTGTACTTGTTAGAGCAAGATAAATTATATATGGGCAGTGCATCCATAATTGCTATTGCCTCCGCAACCGCTTATAGCAATAACCTACTAGTATCATCCATAGAAGAAAGAGAACTAATGATATGCATCATGATGTCACCGTTAATTTCAAGCAAATCCCTCACATACAGTCGTACTACCACTTCTGTCACTGGGGTTCCCAACCTGCAGATCAGTCATCACTCATACTCCCTATACCTGGATCAACCCTCGGGGTCTTGGGTACCTCATGAGTCCTTAGATTGAAGCAAGAGAGGATACAATAGTCATCATGTCATATAAACTAATACACGATCCCATCTATGATAATTCACATGCACAATGCTACATGGCTAGGCCGAAGCCCTTAGCCCAAGGAGAATTACTCACACATAGAGACGAGATCAACAATCATAAAATTTGTAATGAAAATCATAAGATTGATAGCAATAGTCTTACAATGTCGCCAATCGAAGAAGCGATCTACTATTACAAGTGGTGGAATATGGCTATGGAGATGGAGAAGGGTTTAAAGATCCGGAGGCGGCTGGTGATCTATGGCGGATACTTCTGGATGGTATGAACTCTGGGGACGCTCGTTTCTCGTCGCCCGAGGCTTCTTTATATAGGGGTCGCTTCACGAAATTTGTTCTGTTCGACCTAACGGTGGCGACGCCAACTATACGACTGGAGCTATACGGTCAGAATTTTTGTTCCGGTCTTATAGTTGGTCGTTAAGGCATCTGCCTCC
Source organism: Avena eriantha (assembly GCA_910589775.1). Classification (NCBI taxonomy): domain Eukaryota; kingdom Viridiplantae; phylum Streptophyta; class Magnoliopsida; order Poales; family Poaceae; genus Avena; species Avena eriantha. The sequence goes on from OU342740.1 coordinate 487,973,671, forward strand.
GATGTAAGGCTCCTGGTTTCTTCTGGTAGTTGGAAATCTCGTATCTTTGACTTTAATTTAGTGATTCCCTCCTTTAAACGACGTTATATGCGCAGGAAAAATATAAAAGAAAGGATTGCATGCCCCTCTGAATATTAGCATTAGTGGCAGGGTTTAGAGAGATATTTCATCAAGAATATGACTAATATCCAGTTTAAATATGGACGTTAGATGGCTATTTTAGAGACATCAACCTCCCCAAGCTTAAAGGTGATCGTCCCGAGCAAGAAAACCAAAATTAAAAAGGAACTCAACATTTAAACTGAAATAACGAGATGGTGATCTTACTCATGATTAGTAGTCTCATGTTTCCTCCACTTTGTAAATCTGAAAAACTTCAGCATATATAGAGTAATGGCAAGCATACCATACAGGTTTCATGCATCCTTATAGTGCAGCAAAATTATTGTAAACATGGATGATTCAAATGAGTAAACTTTATTCCATGTCAAGTAATCAACTCATAGGCTTGCCTTTGAACATTAAAGTATGATCATGTAAATTAAGAGTGTGAGAGTTGTCATGAAAAGCATATACACTAGAGTATCTCAATTCTCCCACATTAATGGATCAAAACTTTGTAAGCACTAATTTTCTATTCATTGTCCTTCAAGAATTTCAGTTTTTATGTAATTGAGAGCATGCCAAAAAAATTATTTAGTTTATCAAGCTGTGATGGACACTCGTGACATCACTAAGGTTTTTGTTCCTTTTGCATAATCATTTCTTATAACAGCCAGAGGAGTGATTCATCATGATTAGAGCTATCCGGGAGTACCAAGAATCTTACCCACTATAGCATTGCTGCTACAAGTATTTAATCAACTCATAGCCGAAATCTAGGAGTTTCCTCCATGAAGATCGTTTGTAGGTCAGCGGAGTTGTTGGCATCCCATAAAGTTTGACACGCGTAAAGCAATATCATTCTTATGATTAATAAGTCAAACTTTGGCATGCTCACAAAAACCGCTAAACATTAATTCAATCGAACAAATCCTTTTAAAGAGATGTATCAAGTCAATTAACATTTTCAGTGGCATTGAGTATCTCTAGAAATAAGCCTTCAAGACTAAGCACTACAACACTCAAGCCTTCAATTGTGATACTTTTTCTTATTACAATTGTTTAGTAATTTTTAGGCAAGACTCGATTAATTACGAGAGCTGGAACAAAACGTACCCAATTAAATACCCATGGAAATGAAAATCTTACTATAATACAAAGACTCACTTCACCAATATAACATCTCAACATTTACTACTAACTAGCATGGGTTTCTCAAACTTTAAAAGTGGGGAGTCATAAGACATACCTCTCATGTTTGGTTCCACTTCTCTCTTCCTTTTTTATTTGTTTCTTGGAAACTCGAAGTCGACCACTCTCCTGCAAATATATGAACACCTCGAGGCAGAAAGAAAAGCAAGAGGGAAAATAAGGAAAAATGGAGAAATCTTTTTGTGGTTTATAAGATAAGGATTAAAACAATAGAAAATTGACAGCAAAGTTCGGCTAGAAAATTTCGAAAGCAAAATATAGAAAGAACTAAAGATAAAGTGTTGGGGAAACCAACACGAGTGCTTATAAACTCAAATTAAAACACAACCTCTAAAAATAAAAGCAAATGAACACCACGTAAAGATACATGAGGAAACTTCCTCAAGCTTAGGCTTTTGCAAGCCCTTCAATTTATTGTGGTGGCAGGAAAAAGTCGCTACTCCAGTTCGCGAATTGAGTTGAGAGGTTACTTGTTCATTCTCGGAGGTTCAAAGAGAGGTTGTGCATCCTCTTCACAGTCCCTCCAAGTCCTTGGAAATATTGATATGTGGCGAATCAGGTTTGTGGCTGCTCCTCTTGATAAGAAACTTCTTGCTCCTCTTCTTGGTCCTCGTCCTCTTCAGGAATCTCTTCCTCGGGTTGGTGTTTCCCAACCTGCGAATCATATAGCAAACGTCCTTCCTCGATAGAGAAAAGACCATTAGGCCTAGGAGCGGGGGTAGATACGCCCAGCTCTAGAAATATGCAGGTAATAAACACCACCTCTCCTAGTGAGCATTCTATAGACTCTCAAGGTGGAGAAACCAACACGAGTCTCACCAAGTATGGGTTCAACTCACCTAGGTCGAGGCCTAGGGCAGTGGCAAGCACGGTGATGACGCCTCCTCCAGTGATTGGCCCTTGGCTTTGGGAGGCTTGGTTCTCCAGGTAGCGCACAAGGATGGCATCCAAGTTGAGTGACAAGCTGCAGTTGATGTAAGCAGCCTTTGCGAGGACTAGGATGTCCTCCTCGTTGAGTTTCATGAACTCATTACGTGCCTCCAAGGTGTTAGCAATAACATAGAACAAATAGCGAATGACAGGCTGTTGAATATTCTTCCCCTTGTTCACGCTACTAATGAAACTCATTCCATTATAGTATTGATCGAGGGAAGGACTTAAGCCAGTAAAAGATGCGCGTTGAGCATGAATATCATTGTTTGGCAAATTCAAACATGCGCACCATTCATCTAATGTTAAAGTGTAGTTGTTGTTCATCAGACAGAGATAAATAGTATCCTATCCTTGCCATTGTTTCACGATGCTTTGCAACAAGCTTAGAAATTCAATGGTTAAATAGCGATAAGTAGGTACATCATTATACACAAAGTTTTGCAGGCCAGCTCTATTGCAAAGTAAATTGAAGTCATCAGAAATACCGAGTTGGTTCAATATGATGGGGCAAGCCCACTTGGTGGCCTTCACTTTGCGGTTCTTGACCCTGTTGAAGCGATTACGATGGGTCTCATTCTTGAACCGTATCCCCATGCGTTCCTCAGCGGTAGCCTGAGAGGCGCCAGCGGTGGCACGAGCACGAGTTTGGATCCTTGTGTTCATCATCTAAAACATTGAAGAAAGGCAAAAATAAAACTTTTTGATCCAACAACAGTAAGTGCATCATATTCCTCATCATAGCACACTAAAGAATTCTCCTCAAAATAATAATCTAGGCAAGATGATCATAGCAATTGGTTCATAATATGTCTTACCCTATATTGATAATGACAATAGATTAAAGATGAATTTGAAAAAAGTAATTGGATGATCGGAGGAGAAACATACCGTAGATCACTTATGTGCGAGAAAATCGAACGAAATTAAGTAGAGATGGAGATCCCTTGAGGTTTTGAGAGAGTTTAGAGGTAGAAGAAAGAAAAATTATTGAAGTTTTGTAGTTTGGAGTACCTTATCGTGCGATTTTGTGGTGGACATACCTATATGGGCGCAACTATACGGGTGGAATATGTGTTCCGGTCATATAGTTGGCGTTCTGTCAAAATATTAGGGTTTCCTCCTGGCGTCGCAGCTATACGGGCGGAACAAAATATTCCGGCCGTATAGTTGGTCGTTAAGCTGTCTCTTCCTGCGAAAGAAAATTTCCAAATGCATCGATATCTATACGGCCGGAACTATACGGCCGGAATTTTTTATTTCCGCCGTATAGTTGGTCGTTAAACTCTCAGTACATATGAAAAGAAATTTCACGGAGGCATTGATATCTATAAGACCGGAGTTATACGGCCAAATTTTTTGTATTCCCGCCTTATAGTTGGTCGTTAAACTCTCAGTACATTTTGGAAAATAATTTTCAATGGCAAAGATATCTATACGGCCGGAACTATACGACCGGAATTTTTATTCCCGCCGTATAGTTGGTCGTTAAGCTCTCTGTGTGCGTCAAAAAATTTCTGTTTTATCGTAAACTATTTCTTTTCCTGTAACTTAGTGATATACCTTGTTTTTGACAGAAAAATAACAGTAAATATTATTGACCAATAATAAATGAATAAAGCAGAATTTCAAATACTATTTGTATTTTCATCTTCCATCTGATTTTGCATGCTACCATTTCTCTCGTCCGAATAAGTCTCCCTACTAAAAGGGTCTCCTCCTATTTCCTAACTCCGCTGCCCTGATTCATAACCACCACCTCCAGTGACTACTCTGCCCTGATTCCTGCCCACCACCTCCAGCTTGTGCCTGTCTTCTCTGGCCATGATTGTATGCACCCTCGCCTTCATGCGGGCTGACCTCATTCGCCACAGGAAGCACTAAGGCGACTGGGTTAACTCCCCTGGTTTCTCAACCTTTTAACTAACCCAACCAGGGACGGAGCTGCCTGGTCGCCAATGGGGTCAGCTGACTGATATATTGCAAATGTATCTATAATTTTTGATGTTCCATGCTTGGTTTTATCCACTTTCTTGTGTTTTGTCCACACTTTGAGGTACTTTTCATATGATTTTTTGGACTAACCTATTAACAAGAGCCACAGTGCCAACTGCCTATTTTCTGCTCTTTTTGGTTCCAAGAAAGTCAGAAAATGAATATTCTCGAAATTGGACGGGACAACAGCCAAAGTGCCTATTTTTCTGGAAGTCATCAGATGCCAGAATACGAGACGGAGAAGGGTTAGGGGCCAGCCACACCACCTGGCCGCACGGCCAGGCCTGGCCCGCGCTAGGGGGTGGTCTGGCCGATCCCAGCACCCCCTCGGCCTCTCCTTCTGCCTATATATTGCCCTCGGGACGAAAACCCTAAGGGCCCGATCAAAAATCCATGAAAGAGTCTGTAGCCGCCGTCATCTCCATCCCTAGATCGGGAGGGATCTGAAGCTTTTCCCGGCACTCTGCCGGAGTGGGGAATTCACCCTGGAGGCCTTCTTCATCACCATGCAAGCCTCCGGTGTGATGCGTGAGTAGTTTATCCTTGGACTACGAGTCTATGTAGTAGCTAGATGGCTGCTTCTCCTCCTTTGTGCTTTCATGTCTAGATCTCGTGAGCTCCGTTCATGATTAAAATCATCTATTTGTAATTATGCATGTTGTGTTTGCGGGGATCTGATGGATATTGAGATGCTATTTCAGATTGATTATTGATTCTCTCATGTCTTTGTTATTTGTGATCTTGCATGCTTTCCGTTGTTAGTAGCTATCTTGGCCAAATAGATGCTAGCAACTCCAAGAGTTAGTATTTATGCTCGATAGTGGGTTCATGCCTTTGGTAATCTGGGGAAGTGATAGAAATCTCTAAGGTACTAGATGTGCTGTTGCTACTAGGGAGAAAACAACAATCCTTTGTTCATATAACAATCATATTGTTTACATTACACGCAATTTGTAAAGCAATAATCTGCTGCTTGCAACTTTATACTGGAGGGGGTTCGGATGATAACCTGAAGGTGGATTATTAGTCATCGATGCAGTTGGATGGTGGTCTATGTATAATGTTGTAATGCTCAATCGAATCCCAAAGGAGTTAAGATGATTAGTATATGCATGTATTGCTTTCTCGATGTTTGTCAATTGCCCCACTGTAATTTGTTCACCCAACATGTTATCTATCTAAGGAGAGCCACCTCTAGTGAACTATGGATCCCGGTCCTTGTCTTTTACATACAATCTACAAACTGTTACTGCTTTGTGTTTACTTTCTGTAAACTTTTACTTCTTTCCATTCGATACGTTTAATCCTTTGTTTTCGCAAAACACGGTGAGATTAACAACCTCATCGCAAGTTGGGGATAAAGTTCTGTGGTTGTGTTGTGCAGGTCTCCACGTTGCTACTAGCACCGGTAGTGCGCCCTGCGAAGGCTCAGCTAGCAACACCTTTGGGGTGTTTCCTTGCTCCTACTGGTTCGATTAAACCTTGGTTTCATAACTAAGGGAAACTTGCTGCCGTGCTCATCATACCTTCCTCTTGGGGTTCCCAATGAGCTCTACATCAACATCGCACCAGCATTTTCCTGGCACCGACACTGAGCCATCAAGCATTTTTCTAGTGCCGTTTCCAGGGAGTCAAGGACATATTCACAAGGGGAGTCCCTCATAATCAATCTCTTTACTTTGTTATTTTTGTTTTGCTTAGTTTCTTTTTGTTTTGTTTGCTTGTTTCTTTATCAAAAACACACAAAAATTAGTTTTACAAGTTTGCTTTCTTATTTAAAAAACACACAAAAAATTAGTTCCTTTGTTATGTTGCCACTATGTCTAGCCTTGCTCCAATAACTATGTCACCCGAGGAAATGATTTTCACTTTAAACAAGGAATTGAGGAAAGTTTTAAAGAAGCTTGGTCTAGAATCTCTGATCTACATGAAAAAATTGAGCCTAAAATGACTCAAAGCTTGTTCCTTAGCAGTTTTTACCTTGGAATTGCTCTTTACTATAGATATGCTTTAGATGCTGTTGTGGGAGGATATTTCCTACAATGTAATGAGGATGATGCTATTAATGCTATAAAAAATTGATCCTCACTTACAACTTGCCTAGTCAAACTGATATTTCTTTCGCAAAAATATTTGCTAGATTGAACACTCTTGAGACTGACACTGCTAGCTTAAAAGATTGCTATAATACGCTTAGGGAGCACCACAATTATGTTCCAATAAATTCTGAACCATCAAAGTGGCTCCCTACAGTAAAGATTGAGATAAGCACTGAAACTTTTCAAGCTCGCTGTGATATCATGTCTGAATTTTGTCTTATGCCCAAAGATATTTATAAATCTCTGAATACTTGGGGGCTTACTAAACGAGGAAAAGAAATATATCTTGCTAATAATGCTACCATATGACCTCTTGAAATAGTTGAAGGAGTGTTTACAAAGATCGCTAGGAAAATGACTTCTATTGATTATCTTGTTATTGAATGTGCAGGAAAAGGACAAATTACACTTGGAAGGTCCCTATTAGAACTCCTTGGAGCAATAATAGATGTGGGAAAAGGGACCATGCACCTTTCTTATCCACCAAACAATCATATTTACCCCAAGGTTAAGAATAAAAGTAAGAGAGGTAAGGGCAAGAAATTTGGTCTTAATGCTTCTTCATTCGAGAACACTTGATTCTTTTTCTTGCTTCTTATGCCTAACTTAAAGGCGTTAAAGAAAAGTACTTATTGGGAGATAACCCAAAACTTTTAGATGAGTCTTGGAAGTTATTACCTCTGTAACAATCTCTCCTTATCATTTTTATTTGCTTTTTATGCCAAGAGTAACCTCTAATGAGAGAAGTAATGATTGGGAAAGTTGTTGTCCCGAAAAATAGATATCTGTGCTTCACCGTAAAAAATTGTGTAAAATCTCTGAACGTCTTTTGGAGGCGTGAATTTTTTCTCTTCTGCCCCAGGTTGTTGTCTAACTTTAGTTAGTTCAACACTTTTTGATTTGAGCAACAGAAGGTCTTCAAAAAAATTTGTCTTTACCTGCTGGTCTGTTTTGACAGATTTCTGCCATTTTCTGCATTTGCTTCTTGTTGGTTCCTTTTTGAGTTTTTTTGGAGAACTGAGATTTTTGAGGGAAGTGCTACAGTAGCTAATGTTCTAATGGAAGTTTATTTGGTGTTAGAACTGAACCTTAAGACTTATTTATCTTGAGTGCACTAATGTTGCTAATAAACATTGTGTGAAGTTTTGTATGAAGGAAATTTTTTAGGTGTATGGAAGGAATGAGTAATGAGATGAAGGATGGAATAAAGCTCAAGCTTGGGGATGCCACGCGTGTCACCCAAAGAAATATTCAATAAATACAAGCGTCAAAGCTTGGGGATGCCTTGGGCATCCCCTTCTTCATCAATAAAAATCCTAGGTTTCTTCCAAACGCTTTATTTTTATTGTTTCATGCACAGTTGTGTTGTTCTTGGAGCGTCTTATTTTTCGTTTTCGTTTTGGTTTTTCGTTTGCTTTTGTTTGCTTAGTTTTCTAAATAAATTGGTTGGACCCCCTCTTTCGTACATTGGTTTGCAAATAGTTTGGTTTGGTTTGGAAAAGAGTAGGAAAATTCATACTTATGTGGTAAAAAGAGCTCGTTTTTGACTGTGGCATATGCTTTGTCATGCCATGCTTGATATTGTTTTGGCTTTATGCTTAGTATTATTTGCTGTAACGTGACTTGTTATAAACAATTGAGATTGCTTAATGTGCCTTGGATGAATCATGCGTTGTTTTAGCATATTACAGCATAGTATAGTGGTATTCTCCTTTGATGCTTTATTTGGGTTGACTTGGCGCATGCTCACACCATGTTATGACTATCTCAAGTCACCACAGCCTTTATGATCCTTTAGTTTTCAACTTGTAGTATCACTTTATGCTTTGATCAATGATGTTTTGTCGCTCTGCATGATTATGGCCATTATTGCTCTCTTAGTTTGTCGCTCCCAATCTTTTGCTAGCCTCCACAACCAAGTATGAGTTCCACTCATGCATCCAACTCCCTAAACCAAGTTATTCCAAAGAGTCCACCATACCTACCTACTAGCTTATGCTATTCTAAGTATATTCATGCTTTTATTTACCTTCTAAATTAAACTTGTTATGAGAAAACTAGTGATTAAAGATCTCACGAACTTGATGGCACACTTTACTTTTCTTGCCCTTAATAAACTTGAACCATTGTGTCGTCTATGTTATATATACTTGCACTTATTTTTTGGAAATTAGCAGAACCATGCTTTCATGGGGAACGCTTTCAACATTGCACTTGGTGCTTGTACCTAGTTGATATCATGCTCTTTTGTATATGGATGTCGTCGGTGTGAAATGAAATGGGAGCTTGTAAGTCCATGGAGTTATGTATATGTGTTAGAGAAACGCCTGGGCCGCTGGTCTAATCCATGCTGACATGGTGGAAACCTGCAGCATAACCATAATGAGCTATCTATGAAGCATTCTTCTTATAAAAAAAGAGTCTTATATTGAGAAAAAAGAGAAAAAGAAAAAAAATGAGATTATGAAAAGAGGAAAGAGAGAAAAAAGCACCATATTCCCATGGTAAATAAGAAGATTGCTGAGATGCCTGTTGTCTACTTGCCTTGTCATTTTGATATGGGAATCCTTCCGTATCATCGGGCAAGGGGTACCCCATTGGCGGTTCTCTATGATATACATGTACTTACGATGACAAGAACTTACCGGTGACTAAACTTGAATAGCATGAGGAGCGGCCCTCGTATACATCGGACATGAGATTTCTAACTTATACTTCGTCAAGCATGTACACCATAGTTTGTTCACTTTAACCTTAATCACTTCAAGATGCTTATGATAGGGGCAATGAGAGCTGAAAGCTATAAGTACCATAATTTTTGGAAGCTCTTTTATGAGACTTGAATCCCTACTTCCTTCTATGAAGGCCTTTATTCCACCATTATATTGAGTCTCCACCTTCTACCTTTATGCACCTACTTTGAGAGCATAGTGGTCATTCTTAGTTCTATGTGCATTGTCGCAATACTAGTTAATTGATTCATAACTTGATATTTCTTGTTTTAAATTATTTGAATCTAGTCACTCTTATGAACTTTGAAGGTGTCCTATGCATTTATATTTGCTACTCTATTGAGGGACAAGCTGAATACTATTATGCTATGTTTTATTTATGTGAAACAAACAAATGTCTTGCAAAGCATTGTTATTCATGAATCTTTTGTTTGTGCCTTTGCATGTTGTATCATAGTTTTTTTGTCTTATTGCTAGAACTTTGTCTTTCATGTTATGATTGAAGTACTATGATCCCAGATTTGAATGTTTTACAAATATTTTGATCAAGTCTTTGATGGTGCATGTCACCTAAAAAATTATTCTTTCTTTTTATCACTTACCTACTCGAGGACGAGCAGGAGTTAAGCTTGGGGATGTTGATATATTGCAAATGTATCTATAATTTTTGATGTTCCATGCTTGGTTTTATCCACTTTCTTGTGTTTTGTCCACACTTTGGAGTACTTTTCATATGATTTCTTGGACTAACCTTTTAACAAGAGCCACAGTGCCAGTTGCTTGTTTTATGTTGTTTTTGGTTTCAGGAAAGTCAGAAAATGAATATTCTCGAAATTGGATGGGACAAAATCCAAAGTGCCTATTTTTCCGAAAGTCATCAGATGCCAGAATATGAGACGGAGAAGGGCTGGGGGCCATCCACACCACCTGGCCGCCCGGCCAGGCCTGGCCCGCGCCAGGGGGTGGTCTGGCCGACCCCAGCACCCCCTCGGCCTCTCCTTCCGCCTATATATTGCCCTAGGGACGAAACCCCTAAGGGCCCGATCAAAATTCACGAAAGAGTCTGTAGCCGTCGTCATCTCCATCCCTTGATCAGGAGGGATCTGAAGCTCTTCCCGACACCCTGCCGGAGAGGGGAATTCACCCTGGAGTCCTTCTTCATCACCATGCAAGCCTCCGGTGTGATGCGTGAGTAGTTCATCCTTGGACTACGGGTCCATGTAGTAGCTAGATGGCTGGTTCTCCTCCTTTGTGCTTTCATGTCTAGATCTTGTGAGCTTTGTTCATGATCCAGATCATCTATTTGTAATTCTGCATGTTGTGTTTGTGGGGATCCGATGGATATTGAGATGCTATTTCAGATTGATTATTGATTCTATCATGTCTTTGTTATTTGTGATCTTGCATGCTTTCCGTTGTTAGTAGCTATCTTGACCAAGTAGATGCTAGCAACTCCAAGAGTTAGTATTTATGCTCGATAGTGGGTTCATGCCTATGGTAATCTAGGGAAGTGACAGAAATCTCTAAGGTACTAGATGTGCTGTTGCTATTAGGAAGAAAAAACAGTCCTTTGTTCATAGAATAATCGTATTGTTTATATTACACGCAATTCGTAAAGCAATAATCTGCTGCTTGCAACTTAATACTCGAGAGGGTTCGGATGATAACCTGAAGGTTGATTATTAGTCATAGATGCAGTTGGATGGCGGTGTATGTATAATGTTGTAATGCCCAATCGAATCCCAAAGGAGTCAAGATGATTAGTATATGCATGTATTGCTTTCTCGATGTTTGTCAATTGCCCCGCTGTAATTTGTTCACCCAACATGTTATCTATCTAAGGAGAGTCACCTCTAGTGAACTATGGATCCTGGTCCTTATCTTTTACATACAATCTACAAACTGTTTCTGCTTTGTGTTTACTTTTTGCAAACTTTTACTTCTTTCCATTCGATACGTTTAATCCTTTGTTTTCCGCAAAACACGATGAGATTGACAACCTCATCGCAAATTGGGGACAAAAATCTGTGGTTGTGTTGTGCAGGTCTCCACGTTGCTACTAGCACCGGTAGTACGCCCTGCCAAGGCTCATCTAGCAACACCTTTAGAGTGTTTCCTTGCTCTTACTGGTTCGATTAAACCTTGGTTTCATAACTGAGGGAAACTTGCTGCTGTGCTCATCATACCTTCCTCTTTGGTTCCCAACGAGCTCTATATCAACATCGCACCAGCCGTTATTGATGAACGTTGGTTGGGCCGTGGATGACCAACAGCTTGTCGGCGTGGGCCAGATCGACTGGTCTATGTTGGCTTTTGGCGTGGCCGACAAGGCCCACTCGGTTTCGCCCAGACCGGCGGCATGGCTAGTTTTTGAAATTCTGAATTTTGTGTATTATTTTTTGAATTTGTATAGAAAAGTGTATTTTTTGAAAATATAAGTGGTACTCCAAACGCCGGGTAAAGTACTCCAAAAGTTATTTCTTGCCGGTATGTTTTGTTCAAAACGTGAAATCTCTGGGACATCTAGCCGCACGCTCAAATTTCACAGTTAGATAATCAGTTAGCATGCGTAGCATCAACCGTGTTAATTACTACTAGTAAGCTGAGAGAAGTTCGTTCCCAAACGATATATACACCTTCTCCTCCTAGTGCCGAAACTGTTTACCTGTGCTTTCTTGGTCTTTACCTACCACCATGCATTGCATGATCCCAACACACTTTATCTGTCCTGATCAAATGATTGGACACGTCAGGTTCCGATTAGCCACACCTTTATTTTTTGGAGTACCTTTTTTTTTCTGCGTCTGCTGTAGAAATTTAGAAGAAGAAAAATACTCTCTCCGAACCATATTATTATTCTCAACTTTATCTAAATTCGAATGTATCTAATAAATGATTTAGACTAGATTCATTCGAATCTAGACAAAATTGAAAACATTAATATAGACCGGATGTAGTACATCATATAGTTGGCGCACGCTCTGTGGATAACAGCACTTGCCTCAAACTTCTTATTTTACATTACACAAATCAATCGCTCCTACTCCCTCCGTTTTAAAATATAAGATGTTTTAGCTTTATAAAAAGAGTATATCAAGACCCTTTAGTGTATAGGTTTAACTAGGTTTGGAATGAACCTACACACTAAAAGAGGTCTAGATACGCTTTTTTCACATAGCTAAAACGTCTTATATTTTGAAACGGAGGGAGTAATAAGCATGATTGATCTTCACTTTCTAAATGTGGTGACTGTTGGAGTCTTACACATACTTGTCGTGGACCAAAGCAAGAGCATTCTTAGTTGGCCGCCTTCCGCTGGTGCCTTTCGAGTTTCTCCGAGAAGAACCAACTGGCGGCAGACGCCAGAATGCTCGCACGCCGGCGACGTAGGTAGGTACTTACGTGGTGGCCGAAGGAGGCGACACGGCGGACGACGGTGATCACTCCGTCGAGTGGCGAGGGCATGTGTTGTCTCCTCGCTGTCTGCTTTCTTCGGTCCCATTCTGCCACTCAGGGGCGGAGATAGAGCTCGACTCACCCTGATGCACCACTTTACTATGGCATAAATCATGTAACCGTCTACTATATAGAAGTGTGGTTTATAATTTCTAACATAAATAATATGACATAATATGAGACAAGGTATAGTACAAATAAACACGTAATAAAAAAATCAAAATGCTTACTATATTGATGAAACAAATGACATAGTTACTTGCAAAAGATGTCTTGCATTTTCATATTCCAAAATAAATCATCAAACATCGAGTCACAATAACCTGCAAAGAAAAAATAGTTTTAATTTTCAAGTCTAATAGTTGAATGACCATAATTAAAGTACTCGGGTAGCTAAAAGTTCAATTACCTTTTTTTGTTTTAGTACATTCGATTCTTCAAAGCCATGAAATACTTAACCACTTTATCATTGGTGACTTTCTTCATCTCTTCTTTCTCCACATAACAAATAACATCATCACTCAAGCTGTCATCATTAAGGCGATTGCGCAAGTATGTTTTCACTAGTTTCATGGCTGAAAAGCATCTCTCAACTGTAGCAGTGGCAACAGGCAACACAATAACTAGTTTCAACAACCGATGAAACAGAGGATACATAATATGCCTCCTTGTCTCCACCATTTTTTTGGAAAGATCGATGATTGTTGCTATGTTGGAAAAGCTATCATCCGTACGCACATCAGCAATATAGAGGCGTAGATCCTTATCAAGGTCTCTCAGTTCTCTAGAATCAAAATCTTGAGGATATAGTTTTGCTAAATTCATCAAACTTTCTAAATTAAAATCGCGAAATGAGTCTCTTGGACTCAAAGCCGCTGACCAAACAAGCAAATTAGAGGATGTCTCACTGAATCGACCATCAAGCTCTTGAACTAACCAATCAAAAACATCATTGAAGCAATCTACTTGATAGTGATGTTTGTTGGTAATTCCAGTTACATGTCTTCTCTTTTTTGGATTAACATAAGCTTCTTCCATATCAAACTCTTCAATATCATGTTTCTCACAAAAACCATGAACTTCAATTAGCAGGGATTCCCATCCATCTTCTCTAAGTTCATTCAAAACAGTTCTAGTTGACTTCACACATTTCATGGCATTCACTATATCTTGATCCTTCCGCTGCAGTGCCAATGACAATGTGTTTGTAGTTGTAAGAATTGTCAACATGAGATGCAAATAAAAGACAAAGTCAAAGGACTGAAAGTATACTAAGAGACCATTTGCCTGGTCTCTATTTGTTCTATCAGTGTCTTCTTCTCCCACAAATTCTAGAACTTTAATAACTGATCGAAACATGTCAACCAAACTTTTAAGTGTTTTAGCATGAGAACCCCAACGAGTGTCTCCGGGTCTTTGAAGGCATTGCTCTTGATTAAGCCCTGTACCAGTTGTAAGCTGCCCACACCCTAAAGCTTTACTCATTTCTTCAAGATTGATATCTCTAATCATATCCCTTCGCTTGGCAGATCCACCCACCACATTTAACAAGGTAGTAATCATACTAAATAAATTACTAACTTCCTTATGCTTTCTTACCACAGCCACAACAACTAACTGAAGTTGGTGAGCGAAGCAATGGACATAAAAAGCCGTGCTATTTTCTCTCATTATTAGAGATTTGAGACCATTGAACTGACCTCGCATATTGCTAGCACCATCGTATCCTTGTCCTCTTACTTGATGGTAACTCAACTTGTATTTTGCAAATAGAGAATCAATTGCAGCCTTGAGATATGAAGAAGTTGTTTCTTTCACATGAACAAGACCAACAAAACTTTCTTTAGAATCTCCAAAACTATCAACATACCTTAGGGCCACTGCCATTTGTTCTTTGCAAGAGACATCCCTGGATTCATCAACAAGCAAACAAAACACATTATTGCCAATTTCTTTGAGAATAGATTGCACTATAACATGTGCAAAACCTTCAGCGATATCTTTCTGGACCTCCGGAGCAATCATCAAAGCATTTTTTGCAGCATCTTTTCCCACTGCCTTGGCTACAACCGGATCATGCTCAGCTAAGAAGTCACGAACTTCCAAAAAATTACCTTTATTATGAAAATTCTTCGACTCATCATGTCCTCGAAAAGGTAATCCTTGCTTGAGCAACAATCTAGCTGTGTCAATTGAGGCATTTAGTCGAGTAAAATAATCCTTTTTGGCAGCTGCACTCTGAATGTTAATAGCAACATCAATGTGCTGGTCTTTTTTTAGCAAATCAACACATTTTTTCATAGCTTGATTATGGACACTATCGACATCACCAACATGATCTTTGAGCCTCACCTTCATGTGCCAGCTATCCCAACCATTCACAACAAATGCCTCATACCCGGCTTCCTTCTTGCTGCCACGGTCCCTAAACAAGAAACAACAAAAGCAATATGCTTTGTCCTTCGATTCACTATATTCAAGCCAACTACCAAATTCATCAAACCAATCAGGAATGAACCTTCTCCTTTTTTCTCCAAACGATGAGTATGGAAAAACAATTTCCCTTGGCTGGCAAGGACCATTAACCAAATACTTTCTTCTTACCACTTCTTGCAAATTAGGATGATAATGTTCTATCAATTTCCTCTTCCCTGGATCATACTGAATCTCCTCTTTCCAGTTCAAATCTTCCGGGACATCTTGTGACAGTGCTTTTCTTTTGATAACAAACCTGTCCATTGTATACCTGCATTTGATAAACAAAATTTTCACATGAAACTTGGAATTTTGCGTAACTGAATGAAGTATGGTAAATACCAATTACCCATACGTATACGCCTATTGGTAAACTGCACAAATCATAACCGTGGGATAAAAATTAAGTACTGTAAACTGCACAAAGCCAACCGTAAACTCACAACTTTCATGAAATATTAACTACTGCCACGATCCTAGTAGAAGATAAATCGAATAGAGTATAGAGAGTATTCGATGTAATTACCGGAGGGATTGAGGATTTGAGGTTGACCCGGATGCCGAGTGATCGACGGCGGACGGGAGACCAGGCAAGAACGCCGACCGCGTCAGACCCTGATGAATTGATTGGAGTCGAACTGTCGAAGACCTGGAGATGCACGCCCGCCTGCGTCGCCTAGATCGCCTAGATCGAAGACCCTGATTTTTTCCTGTGATGATTCTGGTCGAGGGACTCTGGGTACGTACGTTTTTTTTCCGGAATCACGGTGCAGCTGCCAGCTGGGTACGTGGCCATTAACTACCGATCGATGCAAGCCTGATAGATGCGTGGGCAGAGGCGCTGGCGCGGACGGGTGCGACTTCCGATCCACAGGCCTGGAAAATATGGACCCTGATGCACAGAATTCAGCCTACCCTGATGCACGGACAAAATATAGATGGTAAGTACTAAAGAATTTTTTTTCCGTCCCGTATT
Source organism: Avena eriantha (assembly GCA_910589775.1). Taxonomy (NCBI): domain Eukaryota; kingdom Viridiplantae; phylum Streptophyta; class Magnoliopsida; order Poales; family Poaceae; genus Avena; species Avena eriantha. The sequence continues at coordinate 487,989,648 of OU342740.1, forward strand.
CCTGTGCATCATGGTCAGCCCATTGGGCTCCGCCCCTGCTGCCACTGAGATCCTGTCAAATGTCAACACTGTCGTGTAATAACACTGCAATGACACCAAGTGGCGAACACTTTGGCGTATTTTTTAAGTCTGCTCAAATTCGAGAACTAATTCCGGATCTAATCCATACGAGAAACTAATTCTAAATCAGATCCATGGGGTCAGCGCTATTTTAAATAGAGCCGAAGTTGTACAGATCAACACCAACATATCATAAAACCGAACCGAAAGAGGTCGGCTCTATTTAAAACGGTGCCGACCTTCATTTAAAACGGTGCCGACATCTACAATAGGTAGAGATAAAAATATAGTACTTTATTAATATATGGTCTACTTTATACTCTTGCATAGTGTCTAAGAGTACGTGCTGCAGCTGGCTCTTAACCAAGAGCCCGCTTATTTCTCTCTCCTCTCTCTCTTTCAATTAGGCACAAATATAATATTTTAAGTCTTATTGGCTGTTGACAGACCTGATCGTACTTGCTCTAAGACTAGCCCCAATGGTGATATTATAGGTAGTATTATGCATGTCATTTGGCAAAATTCTGACGTGAAATGCTAGTTAATGATGAAAGATATTGTGTTGATAAGATACGGTATCATAGCACGTAGAACTAGAAAACTAATCTCAAATAAATCTCGTACATAATTTTACATTAATATTTTACAAGACAATAAATATAGTAAGATTATGATATTACTACATGATACTAGTATCATGTTACTCTCTACTGTAACTAGGCCGACTTCTTTTCAGCTTCTGGAACAGATTCTAGGTCTAGAATCGCACAAGCTTAAAAGAAGGGGTCCGATTCTAGCTAGCTTTTTTCCACCACGCATCTCGTTTCCTTCACAAACTAAGAATCGGGTCTGGAGTCGATTCTGGACAGATTCCCGAAATTTCCCGCGAGAAATCGAACCGGTATCCACCGGTGCCCCTTCAGCTACGTTTATTTACAGGAAATGCCACTGAAGGAAAATAGGGTAAGGAAAAAAAGGAAAAGGCATCGCCTCTCTCTCTCCCTCGCCCAGCCGCCACCCAGTCCGCCGCGCCGCTGCGACGCCGTCGCCCAGCCTCCGTCGCCCAGCCGCCACCCTGGCCTACCGTTGTGATGCTGATGCCCAGCCGCCAGCTCGTGCGCCGCGCCGCCGCCTGGCCCAGCCGCCAACTCGCCCGTTGCGCCGCCAACCGCCCTAGCCGCCACCTCGTCGCCGCGCCGCCGCTCGCCCCAGCCGCGCCTGACGCGACCGTCGACAAACGCAACGCCGCGGCGCGGAACGCCCAACGCGCTGCTGATATTGAGGATGAGCTTCCTGGAGGCCAAGTACGTATACGTCCGGGAGGATCTGTCCAGCATCAGCGACAACTGTTTGTCAGATCAACCTGGCGTACTAGTACGTACTTCATTCGTGAGAATTTTTTTTAATTTTAATTGCTCAATCACTAAAATACCTTCCTTTTATTTCGGACATCTAATGAATTATAATGAATTATATATGGTATCTTCTCATTTCATTTTTTTACGATCTTCTTTATTCATTCTATCTCATTATGTGCTTAAACCTAGCATACATATAAAATTTAGAAGCGTTACAGACATTTCACAACTCAACTTATCAAACACTACAAACCAAAAAGAATGGAAAGAACCTGATTCTGTGAGCTTCTCTCCACTATAGCTTCTCCTCACAATCTTTTAAAATCTAGCTTCTCTATAATCACAACCTGAAAAGAAGTCGGCCCTAGTCTAATGCCGCCTAGCTGTGTGCCTGTACTGTCTGCACATGCACAGAGTACAGATCTCTAAAGAACGCGTGTTCGTTGGGCAAATCGCGATAGAATAGTCACCGCGGCGCGAATCGGCGCATCCACAGTTGATCGGGCCACTGTTTCCAAGATGATTAATTAGTACCACACACTACTAGTACTACTACGTACTCCCTCCATTTTAGAATATAAGATATTTTAGTTTTATAAAATGAGTGTATTCAGACCATTTTTAGTGTGTAGGTTCAGTCTAAATCTAAATAAATATATATATTAAAATCTAAATACATTTATTTCACAAAGCTAAAACATCTTATATTATGAAACGGAGGGAGTAGATACACGGTGTTTAATTCACTTCAGTGGTTGAACTTGGAAATGACAAGTCGAGAACTGCAATGTTGCTTCACGTCAGTCGAAGCCCATTGTCCGTGATCCTTATGGACTAACGAACCGATCCTACCAAGAAGTTTACGCAAGGGAAGCGTGCCATCCGGTTAACGAATCGAATCGATCGATGCGCTTCTTCCACCTCCAGATCGGGATCGACAGCAACGGGCAGAGAGGAGGGGAGGCGGCGACGATGATAGACGCGTAAACAGGCGTTGCATCTTGATTTCCGAGCGAGTAGGACTGAAACCGACTGATTTTCTTCATGGTGCTTTGCATGCCTTGCAAGAGACTGCGAGAGCTCTACGTTGTTTTTTCCTTTTCTGTATTAGGCCAGGTGAGAAAAGATCTTGCCATGTGGCCCCCGGATCTGCAGGCGAGGCGACGATTTGGCTACTGTAGGGTGCAGCGGTGACGGTGACCAGCCGGTTCCCGGTTGCAGCGTGGTTGCAGGCTTTATGGGCCTGTCGAGGCCAGGCCGGACCCTCTTGAGTTTGGTGTGCCCTATCGGCGAGGCTTTACGTGTCCGTTGGTCTTGACTGGACTTGACTGGGACTGGTGTGCCAATGACCGCGTTCGGTCTACTACCGTCAGGTTGTTCTCCCCCGCAGGTCGCGGTTCTGCTGACCCCAATTTGAGCCACTTCTAACCTACGTCCTTAGCCCTCGCGGCGATACTCTTGGTGAGACGATGATGGTGGCTCCGTGATCGTGATGGAGCATGTTCGTGGGCGACAAGTTTGGTGGTGGCGAGGCCTCTACCTCGCGAGGCTCATTTGCAATGGTTCGCCCGGGGTTATGGGGAGGGCATCGGGAGAAATCCTTGTTGGCTCATCCGACACCAACGTCGTGCCGCCCTCGGGTGTCATCCTGCCTCTGTGGAGGGTGTCGAGACTACCCTTCTCCTACTTCCTTCTATGTGTCGGGGGAAACCCTAGGACGGTCTCTGGTCCGGGCAACTGCGATTGCTTTCCTTCTTGAGGATATTGCTTGGTGCTTGACGAGTCGTTGCAAGGAGCATGGTGGGAATTTTTTAGAGGGTGCAACGGTTGCGGGTCATCCTCATTTAGTTGATCCGTCTCTGTCTCCATTTTGTTTCCATTTTATTTCTTTTGGATGAGTCTTCTGCTGTCCTAGAATTTTCTTTCGTTTCGTAACTATCTTGATTGTATCGGGTGGTTACTATATTAATATAGCAGGACGAAAGCCTATTTCAGGAAGAAAGGATTTTGAAATGGGCCCATGTAGCAGCCCACAATGCTTTTGTCACGCGTAGCCCATGGAGTAATTCAACGGTATGACCTAGCCAAGAGCATTCGACAATGTTTTTGCCACGCGTAGCCCATGGAGTAATTCAACGTATGACCTGGTCAAGAGCAGTCCACGCTGCTTTTTGCGAAGTTCGCTCCCAAGGCCCCATTCAACTCTCAGCTACAAAGGGAGGGTGTTGGAGAGACGCTCACCGCAGTAGTGTATACCCCCTTGGTTTTAAAATATAATTTAAAATATAAGATGTTTTCTTTTCCTAAAACACATATATCTAGACGTCTTTTAGATAGGTTCGTAGCAAAATAAGTGAGCAACATACTAAAAATATCTAGATACACGTGTTTTAGAAAAAAAAGTTTCAAACATATTATATTCTGAAACGTGGTAAAAGTATACATTCTGGACAAACCACGTCTAATGGGATTACCTGAGTTCAGTGTTTTCTTTTTGCGAATCCTGAATTCAGTGTTTGAGTAGCATATATCTAGTTGATAGTGTCCTAAGGCATGCACTGTACCACACATATGACAGTTGATGATCGGTGCTAATCGGTGCAGTGTAGCAGTGTTTTCCTCTATATTTTATTTTACTTTTTGTCTTTTGGTTGTGTGTATTCTTAGTATTCAACTAGTCATGACAATACGTTGTTGCAGAGGCCGAGTGTAATTGATGTCTTGTAGGTATTCATATACCCCTTTTATCAAAAAAGAATATATATAAAGCAAACATACCTAATAAAAAAGAATAACACCCCTACCCCCCAGAGAATTACATTGAAATGTTTGACAACGAATTAATGAGTAATACTCCCTCCGTTCTAAAATGTAAGCATTTTTAGTATTTTTAGTAGTTTAATTTCAACCGCTAGAAATGCTTACATTTAGGAACAAAGGTAGTGCCAACTAGTGAGAGGGGGGGGGGGGGGGGAGCAAACCTAAGAACAAAGCTCTTGTTGAGATCCCATTTACTGTAGAATTTGTTTTCAATTGCATCTAAACAAGACAATGTAGTTATATATATCCTTTATTAGGATATATTTTAGACATCCACATTCTCAGATCCTCTATCAAGATATATAAAGTTACTAAAATAGATACCGACGAATATGCATATGTGCATTCAGCTTTTTCATCCTTTTATGATTTACTTAATATATTCACAATTAGGGTTATTGTAATGCTTCAAACTATGAAAAGAACATATCTTCAAATTAAGTTTTACTTTACTATTGTATCTGTAAAAATAGACATTTGTTTTTTTCTCAAAATGGTGACATTTAAATGTAATAGTGAACGTTAAGTGTTGGTAATGCAACTAAATACAACAAAACAAACATGATTAATTATTTTTTAATGTTCTTTGAATATTATATAAAAATTACCAATTAAGATTTATTGACAAATCGTGTTTATAAAGGGTATAAAATTTTAGTATAAATAAATGTGAAGGCCACATATTGTTAGGGTTGAGAATAGTTTGGTCAGAAATTAAGTTTTTGGTCTGGTTTCTATTTGGTCTATATTGGATCGGTCGGGACGGGCTCATGAAAAGAAAAGACCAATCTGGTTTGAACCGGAAGAAAAAAAGGATAGGACTAGAGGGTTTGATCTCAAACCTTTCGGACTCAAATTGTTGGAAACCGACATGCACCGCTTGGTTTGAGACTGATTTAATCTAAGTGTAGACTATCATAACATTAAAGATGAAAGAAAAAAAGAAACAATCGACATGAGCTCCATCGCCGCAACCACCTAGAGAGTTTCATCCGCCACTGCCCCAACCATAGATCCCTACTCATGCACCGCCCTCCCTACTAGGCGTGGATCAATTTCGATGCCACGCGAGCATCGCTATGACCACATGCTTCACATCCCGTCCGCTGCTGGACTCAAGGACCCTTCCGCCTCCGCCCATCTTCACTGAGTTTGAGACGTCTGCATGCTGATACTGGTCGGCATTCTTGTTTTGCTCCAGTTTGAGTCAGTGGTTTCAACCTGTAATAGGAAATATTTTAGTTTGGGTTTTCATGAAAATTGCATATGGTTAGGTTTGGTTTGGGTTCCAACATTAACTTTTAGTTTATTTTGTTTTGGATAGTAAAAATATGCTTACATAGATTTGACCTGATACGGTATGGGTTTGAGACCATCCCTAGCCATACATTACATATTGTTATTATATAAGGAATAATATGACTCCATGCACCCATACAAACAATTGTGGCGGTAGTCTTAATATTTGTTGAGTACATCCCGCCTAAAATCAGTCCATGCTCCAGTAGCCATGTGTTAGTCGATATCAGAAGTACTCCCTCCATTTCAAAACACTAGACAAATAGGCGCGCTTCGCCGTGGCGCCTGCATCCTGTTCTAACCTAACGTGGATGGTGTGTTACACTCGCAAGCACTTTGCTTTGTGACACTACCAGGCACAACTGAGATTAGATGCTGAATTTGTAGATGCAATAGGCCAATGGAATCTCGACAATTCATGATAAGATGGCCTTGTTTATACCTATGTTAACATGTCTGATGCGCTCGACTTTCGACGTAGAGCTCGTTGGGAACCCCAAGAGGAAGGTACGATGAATACAGCAGCAAGTTTTCCCTCAGTTATGAAACCAAGGTTTAATCGAACCAGTAGGAGCAAGGAAACACCCCAAATGTGTTACTAGCTGAGCTTTGGCAGGGCGCACTACCGGTGCTAGTAGCAACGTGGAGACCTGCACAACACAACCACAGAACTTTGTCCCCAACTTGCGATGAGGTTGTCAATCTCACCGTGTTTTGCGGAAAACAAAGGATTAAACGTATCGAATGGAAAGAAGTAAAAGTTTGCAGAAAGTAAACACAAAGCAGTAAAAGATTGTAGATTGTATGTAAAGAAAAAGGACCGGGATCCATAGTTCACTAGAGGTGGCTCTTCTTAGATAGATAACATGCTGGGTGAACAAATTACAACGGAGCAATTGACAAACACCGAGAAAGCAACACATGCATATACTAATCATCTTGACTTCTCTGAGACTTGATTGGGCATTACAACATAATACATAGACCGCCATCCAACTACATCTATGACTAATAATCCACCTTCAGGTTATCATTCGAAACCCCTCCAGTATTAAGTTGCAAGCAACAGATTATTGCTTTACGAACTGCGTGTAAAGTAAACAATACGATTGTTCTATAAACAAAGGATTGTTGTTTTCTCCCTAGTAGCAACAGCACATCTAGTACCTTAGAGATTTCTGTCACTTCCCCAGATTACCAGAGGCATGAACCCACTATCGAGCATAAATACTAACTCTTGGAGTTGCTAGCATCTACTTGGCCAAGATAGCTACTAACAACGGAAAGCATGCAAGATCTCAAATAACAAAGACATGATAGAATCAATAATCAATCTGAAATAGCATCTCAATATCCATCGGATCCCCGCAAACACAACATGTATGAATTACAAATAGATGATCTTGATCATGAACGGAGCTCACAAGATCTAAACATGAAAGCACAAAGGAGGAGAAACCAGCCATCTAGCTACTACATGGATCCGTAGTCCAAGGATGAACTACTCACGCATCACACCGGAGGCTTGCATGGTGATGCAGAAAGCCTCCAGGGTGAATTCCCCTCTCTGGTAGGGTGCCGGGAAGAGCTTCAGATCCCTCCCGATCTAGGGATGGAGATGGCGGTGGCTACAGACTCTTTCGTGGATTTTTGATTGGGTCCTTAGGATTTTCGTCCCGAGGGCAACTTATAGTCGGAAGGGGAGGCCGAGGGGGTGCCTGGGCTGGCCACACCACCCCCTGGCGCGGGCCAAGCCTGGCCGCGCGGCCAGGTGGTGTGGCCGCCCTCTGGCCCCTCTCCGTCTCGTATTCTGGCACCTGACCACTTCCGGAAAAATAGGCACTTTGGCTTTTGTCCCGTCCAATTCCGAGAATATTCATTTTCTGAGTTTCCTGGAACCAAAAACAGCAGAAAACAGGTAGCTATCACTATGGCTCTTGTTAATAGGTTAGTCCAAGAAATCATATAAAAAGTACTCCAAAGTTGGAACAAAACAAAAGAAAGTGGATAAAACCAAGCATGGAGCATCAAAAATTATAGATACATTTGCAATGTATCAACATCCGCAAGCTTAACTCCTGCTCGTCCTCGAGTAGGTAAGTGATAAAAAGAAATAATTTTTGAGGTGACATGCACCATCAAAGACTTGATCAAAGTATTTGCAAAACATTTAAAACTGGGATCAAAGTACCATCGTAACATGAAAGACAAAGTTCTAGCAATAGGCAAAGAAACTATGATGCAACATGAAAAGGCACAAACAAAAGATTCATGAATAACAATGCTTTGCAAGACGTTTGTTTGTTTCACATAAAGAAAACATAGCATAAAAGTATTCAGCTTGTCCCTCAATAGAGTAGCAAATATAAATGCATAGGACACCTTCAAAGTTCATAAGAGTGACTAGATACAATAGTTTCAAACAAGCAATAACAAGTTATGCATCAATCAACTAGTCTTGGGACAATGCACATAGAACTAAGAATGGCCACTATGCTCTCAAGGTAGGTGCATAAAGATAGAAGGTGGAGACTCAATAATACGGTGGAAGAAAGGCCTTTTGTAAAAGGAAGTAGGTATTCAAGTCTCATAAAGAGCTTCCAAAGATTATGGTACTTATAGCTTTCAGCTCTCATTGCCCCTATCATAAGCATCTTGAAGTGATTAAGGTTAAAGTGAATAAACTATGGTGTACATGCTTGACAAAGTATAAGTCAGAAATCTCATGTCCCTTGTATACGAGGACCGCTCCTCATGCTACTCAAGTTTAGTCACCGGTAAGTTCTTGTCATCGTAAGTATATGTATATCATTGAGAACCGCCAACGGGGTACCCCTTGCCCGATGATACGGAAGAATCCCCATATCAAAATGACAAGGCAAGCAGACAACAAGCATCTCAGCATTCTTCTTATTTACCATGGGAATATAGTGCTTTTTTCTCTCTTTCCTCTTTTCATAGTATCTCTTTTTTTCTCCTTTTCTCTTTTTTCTCAGTATATGACTCTTTTTTTAATAAGAAGAATGCTTCATAGACAGCTCATTATGGTTACGCTGCAGGTTTCCACCATGTCAGCATGGATTAGACCAGCGGCCCAGGCGTTTCTCTAACACATATACATAACTCCATGAACTTACAAGCTCCCCTTTCATTTCACACCGACGGCATCCATATACAAAAGAGCATGATATCAACTAGGTACAAGTACCAAGTGCAATGTTGAAAGCGTTCCCCATGAAAGCATGGTTCTGCTAATTTCTAACAAATAAGTGCAAGCATATACAACATAGAAGACACAATGGTTCAAGTTTATTAAGGGCAAGTAAAGTAAAGTGTGCCATCAAGTTCGTGAGAGCTTTAATCACTAGTTTTTTCATAACAAGTGGAAGGTAAACAAAAACATGAATGTACTTGGAATAGCATAAGCTAGTAGGTAGGTATGGTGGACTCTTTGGAATAACTTGGTTTAGGGAGTTGGATGGATGAGTGGAACTCATACTTTGTTGTGGAGGCTAGTAAAAGACTGGGAGCGACAAACTAAGAGAGCAATAATGGCCATAATCATGCAGAGCGACAAAACATCATTGATCAAAGCATAAAGTGATACTACAAGTTGAAAACTAAAGGATCATAAAGGCTATGGTGACTTGATATAGTCATAACATGGTGTGAGCATGTGCCAAGTCAACCCAAATAAAGCATCAAAGGAGAATACCACTATACTATGCTTTAATATGCTAAAACAACGAATGATTCATCCAAGACACATTAAGCAATCTCAATTATTTATAACAAGTCATGCTACATCAAAGAATGCTAAGCATAAAGCCAAAACAATATCAAGCATGGCATGACAAAGCATAAGCCACAGTCAAAAACGAGCTCTTTTTACCACATAAGCATGAACTTTCCTACTCTTTTCCAAACCAAACCAAACTATTTGCAAACCAATGTATGAAAGAGGGGGTCCAACCAATTTATTAAGAACACTAAGCAAACCAAGCAAACTGAAAACCAAAACAAAAACGAAAAAGAAGACGCTCCAAGAAAAACACAACTGTGCATGAAACAATAAAAATGAAGCGTTTAGAAGAAACCTGGAATTTTTATTGATGAAGAAGGGGATGCCTTGGGCATCCCCAAGCTTTGACGCTTGTACTTCTTGGATATTTCTTGGGGTGACATGCGTGGCATCCCCAAGCTTGAGCTTTAGTCCATCCTTCATCTCATTACTCATTCCTTCCATACACCTGAAAATTTTCCTTCATACAAAACTTCACACAATCTCATTAGCAACATTAGTGCACTTAAGATAAATAAGTCTCAAGGTTCAGTTCTAACACCAAATAAACTTCCATTAGAACACTAGCTAATGTAGCACTTCCCTAAAAAAGCTCAATTCTCCAAAATAACTCAAGAAGGAACCAACAAGAAGCAAATGCAGAAAATGGCAGAAATCTGTCAAAACAGACCAGCAAGTAAAGACGAATTTTTTCGAAGACCTTCTGTTCCTGAAATCAAAAAGTGTTGAACTAACGAAATTTAGATAACAACCTGGGGTAGAAGCAAAAATAATTACAGCTCAATTCGACATACAGAGCTCTCTCAGGAATTTTTACGGTGAAGCACAAAAATCTGTTTCGGGACAGCAACTTTTCCAATCATTACTTCGCTCTCATTAGAGGTTACTCTTGGCACAAAAAGCAAATAAAAATAATAAGGAGAGGCTATTACAGAGGTAATAACTTCCAAGACTAATCTAAAACTCTTGGGTTTTCTCCCAACAAGTACTTTTATTTAACGCCTTTAAGTTAGGCATAAAAATTTGAGAAGATGCTCTCATAGGAAATATGAATTGAAGTAAAAGAGAGCATCAAGAAGAAAATTCAAAACACATTTAAGTCTAACCCACTTCCTATGCATAGGAATATTATATGCAAATAAATGCACAAAGAACAAAGTGACAGGCATAGGAAGATAAAACAAAAGTAACTTCAAAACTTTCAGCACATAGAGAGGTGTTTCATTACCATAAAAACTTCTACGACCATATTTCCCTCTCTCATAATAATTTTCAGTAGCCTCATGAATAAACTCAACAATATAACTATCACATAAAGCATGCTTTTCATGATCTATAAGCACTAGAGCTTTATTATAAACATTTTCAAAAGAATCCTCGGGAACATAACATTCACCCTCCTTTGATAAGCATGGGGGACAATCAAATAATGTAAGGGATAAATAGTTACTCTCATTAGAAGGTAGGCATGGGTAGATCCATTCTTCCTCCTTTTGTCCATCACTCTCCTCCTCTTTTTCATCTAATGAGCTTTCAGGTTCAGCAATTTCTTCTTCAATGGAGGTTCTAGCAGGCAGTGGTTCATCTATTATCTTAGCAGTCATAAAACAGTGCCCAAATAGGAAACTGAGTGAGCTATCCATAATGAAATAGTGATTGGAGAAGAGATAGTCATAAAGGTAACTTAAGAAAGGAACTAATTTTTTTTGTGTGTTTTGAAGAACAAAACAAGCAAACAAAGCAAAAAGAAAACTAAGCAAGATAAAAACAACAAAGTAAAGAGATTGGTTATGAGGGACTCCCCTTGTGAAGATGTTCTTGACTCCCCGGCAACAGCGCCAGAAAATCTTGATGCGCTCGACTTTCCACGTAGAGCTCGTTGGGAACCCCAAGAGGAAGGTACGATGAATACATCAGCAAGTCTTCCCTCAGTTATGAAACCAAGGTTTAATCGAACCAGTAGGAGCAAGTAAACACCCCAAAGGTGTTACTAGCTGAGCTTTGGCAGGGCGCACTACCGGTGCTAGTAGCAACGTGGAGACCTGCACAACACAACCACAGAACTTTGTCCCCAACTTGCGATGAGGTTGTCAATCTCACCGTGTTTTGCGGAAAACAAAGGATGAAACGTATCGAATGGAAAGAAGTAAAAGTTTGCAGAAAGTAAACACAAAGCAGCAAAAGATTGTAGATTGTATGTAAAGAAAAAGGACCGGGATCCATAGTTCACTAGAGGTGGCTCTTCTTAGATAGATAACATGCTGGGTGAACAAATTACAGCGGGGCAATTGACAAACACCGAGAAAGCAATACATGCATATACTAATAATCTTAACTCCTCTAAGACTTGATTGGGCTTTACAACATAATACATAGACCGCCATCCAACTGCATCTATGACTAATAATCCACCTTCAGGTTATCATCCGAACCCCCTCCGGTATTAAGTTGCAAGCAACAGATTATTGCTTTATGAACTGCGTGTAAAGTAAACAATACGATTGTTCTATGAACAAAGGATTGTTATTTTCTCCCTAGTAGCAACAGCACATCTAGTACCTTAGAGATTTCTGTCACTTCCCCAAATTACCAGAGGCATGAACCCACTATCGAGCATAAATACTAACTCTTGGAGTTGCTAGCATCTACTTGGCCAAGATAGCTACTAACAACGAAAAGTATGCAAGATCTCAAATAACAAAGACATGATAGAATCAATAATCAATCTGAAATAGCATCTCAATATCCATCGGATCCCCGCAAACACAACATGTATGCATTACAAATAGATGATCTTGATCATAAACGGAGCTCACAAGATCTAAACATGAAAGCACAAAGTAGGAGAAACCAGCCATCTAGCTACTACATGGATCCGTAGTCCAAGGATGAACTACTCACGCATCACACCGGAGGCTTGCATGGTGATGAAGAAAGCCTCCAGGGTGAATTCTCCTCTCCGGCAGGGTGCCGGGAAGAGCTTCAGATCCCTCCTGATCTAGGGATGGAGATGACGGCAGCTACAGACTTTTTCGTGGATTTTTGATCGGGTCCTTAGGGTTTTTGTCCCGAGGGCAACTTATAGTCGGAAGGGGAGGCCGAGGGGGTGCCTGGGCTGGCCACACCATCCCCTGGCGCGGGCCAGGCCTAGCCACGCGGCCAGGTGGTGTGGCCGCTCTCTGGCCCCTCTCCGTCTCGTATTCTGGCACTTGATCACTTTCAGAAAAATAGGCACTTTGGCTTTTGTCCCGTCCAATTCCGAGAATATTCATTTTCTGACTTTCCTAGAACCAAAAACAGCAGAAAACAGACAACTGGCACTATGGCTCTTGTTAATAGGTTAGTCCAAGAAATCATATGAAAAGTACTCCAAAGTTGGAACAAAACACAAGAAAATGGATAAAACCAAGCATGGAACATCAAAAATTATAGATACATTTGCAATGTATCAATGTCTAAGCACAACACAAGGAATACTCGTGCTAATCAATATAATGGTAAAAGGAATAGATAATGCCTGCAAAACTAACATAACCGCTAGGCAATATGGCGAGGATGCCGCCGCGCCGGCTCGCAGCCTGCGTTTATCACCTTATATTTCTATCCAAAGGGGGTCGAGAAGTTTAGTATTGCAGCTGGACCGGCAATGGCACTAGAACATGTAGAAGCAAATAGGTGAAAGACTTTAGTTGGGTGGATGAGAAGAAGGTTAGGTACAGGTTGACATCTGCATAGAAAATCGACTCAAAACAGCACGTGCAGTGCCATGATCAGAATATAGTGATAGATGTAATGAGAGTATCAGTTAGTTAAACATGTGAAGAAAAAAATCAAGTATTTAGTAATTAGCACATTACTAACTAATATTACATACAAAGTAATGCCAATATTTTTAATAGCAACAATGAACACCACGGTACTTTTCAGGCTTCTATTTGAAGAGTTATTTGTAGTATCATACTTCTAAACTGGCAGACATAAAAGCAACTTTATATAGCCCCAATAATAGAATGTGAAACTAAAAGTAGGTACTTAGAGTATAAAGAATTAACCAACAAAGATTTAATATGAAAATTGCTTGGTCACACATTAACTGGGTAACCCCAAAACATTAATGAAACAAGTGATTGGAGGGTTGGAGGGGGTCAGAAACAGAGAGTACTCTTACCATAAAAGATAAGAAATCCACTTACATTGGTAAATTAATTTAATTCAATAAAGGCCCTCCTTCCCGCAGGTTGCAACCATCACCCACTAATGTCATTAGGATTTACCCAAATGAGATAAGCTGCACTAAGGGATTCAAAGCAAAAGTGTAGTAAAAGGGGCAATTAAATACCACTTTCGACATGTATAAACATGTAAGAAAGCAATAATCCTAATAAAAAATGATATAGATAAGTGACAATGGCCCTAGCATGGGTTAACACAATGATGTTCAATAGATTATAGTATTATTGAACTACGAATTGTCATCATTCATCATAAGAATTATATCAACACTGCCATATTCTCCACAAAGTTCTACTCCTAATAGATGGTAACACATTACTTCACTACCAGCAACTTATCATAGGGTGATAGACTGATAGGAATATTACCACTACTGCCATCTTTTCTAGTTCCTCGTCTATAATGGGTGGAAATACATTCTATCAGCTGCTAATAACCCATACAACTGAAATATGTCCATTACACACATATAAAGTATATGGTGCATCATTTATACGAATAACACTATACTTTTTCAATTTCGAAATCCTAACATATGAAACTGTGAAGTTTATCCACTCAAAGAGCAAAACTTCAATGGATTACTATAGAATTTAAGCAAGAATGTTTTTGCACTAAGGGAACAATGAAAGTGTTTGATCGCAGCATATCCATCAGGTTAACGTATGGGCAATGTAGCTACGAACTCAAGCAATAATCCATTGTGAAGTTTATCCACTCAAAGGAAACACTTCAATGGTTTAATCTACAGAGTTTTACCCAAGAATGTTTCTGTACATAAGGGAATAATGGAATTGTTTGATCGCGGTATGTCCGTAAGGTTAACACATGAAATTCAAGGACAGTTGAAAGTGTAAGATGGTTTACCTAGAGGGGGGAGGGTGTGAATAGGTTTTTACAAAATTCTTTATACTCTTTTGCAAGTTTTAAGCTTTGTGGAATATATATGTGCCTAAATGCAAACTAGGTGAGGCAACCTAGATGATGATACAAGATACTTTAAGCACGAAGGCTATCACAAAGTAAACAACACAAGTAAGAGATCGGTTTAAGGAATAACCGAAGCACGCGGAGACAAAGATGTATTCCCGTGTTCACCACCTTTCGGAAGGGGACTACGTCACGTTGGAGAGGTGAGGTTCCACGAAGGATTCCCCAACGCCACGAAGTCTCACCTTCTTCTCCGAGCCTATCCCACAAAGGAATAGCTCACTTACTCGTGGTAGACCTTAAGGTAGCACTACAAGGATTGTGCTAACTGGTGACCCCAAATATTAGTCATAGAAAGGTCATAGTAATCCATCTATGACCTTTCTATGACCAAAAGCAGTAGGCCATATAGCGAGGGTCACTATAGACAACTGGCGACTTTTTTTGAATTGGTCATGGACAGCCATGACCAAAATAGAAGGTCATAAAGCCCATGACCAAAATATTGGTCATGGGTAATCTGCCATGTCCACATTAGATCGTCTACGTGGCAAATCCATGACCAAAATAAATGGTCTTAGATCAAATTCAGCCTAGTCCATATTTGTGCCTTAGATGGGTTGAGCCTATTAACTCGACCTATTTATATTCTTTTTCTATCAATTTTGTTCAGCTACATGGGCCAAGTCCAACATTTTAGCTTTTTTATTTTCTAGACCATAGCCTTTTTACAATATATATTCATATTCTATTTTTAGCCTTTTTAATCTTGAGCAGGTCCCATTTATCAAAGCGGCCCTGCTTGTCAGAATCTTTTCATAAGTTGGTCCACAATCAGAAACATCCAAAATGTCAGATTATTCGTATACTAGGTTCCACCGGACCATTGCATATATAAAAAATATTTCTTAAGAACAGAGAACATGTAATTCACCAGGAAATAATCCTATTACATTCTACTAAGATAAGTCTAATATTACATTATAACCTGCTACTATTTCCTATGTAGCAGTCAACATTGTGCCTTCGGACCGATTGCTTGTTCTGCAAGCGGGCTCGGCCAACAAGCTGTGCCAAACGTCCCCTGCATGCTGCCTTAGTCATCGTGGAGCTCCTCTAGAATAAGAACTGCCACATTTTAGTCTCAATGAAGGGAATACCTTAAATTACAGGAAATCAACGTGGCAATACAATTATAAGTACCGGGCATACAAAAAACCTACAAAGTGTGAAAGACATGAAGGAGATAAATCAACCACTGAAGTTTATGTCAAGCAATGCACTAGTACATCATGATTCTGTTTAGTTATATGAAATGACATCAGTACAGGAAAGACAAGTAGCTTCAATAGTATAGAAAAGACAAGTAGCTTCATAACATCATGTTTCATAGCAATCTTCTCGATTCTTGAACAAAAGCAGAGGCAATGGAAACAGTTCTTACCCCTCCTGTGAGGTACTTCTTCATACTTCCCAGGGTTAATGCTCTTGTAACCGAGAGGAAACACCATTTCCTGATACATTCATAGAGATCTCGTAAAATAGCAGTGATGGCAATTCTCATTAATACACAGTAATCAAACCATCTTAAATAGGTAGACAAAGTTTATATTGCAGCATTATAAATATTAGTGAGCTCAACCCATGTAAAATAAATTGACTGCACAACATATGAAATTCTAAACACTCACAAGGGACATATATATATATTGTTTATAAGGTACAAACAATAAGTGTCACTACAATTAAAAGCCATACTAGACAGCTTTACAACAACAATGACCGTACAAACCTAGACAAAAGGTCAGAATCTGGCTACATTCACAAAGTTTACAACAACATTTCCACAGAATAACACGACACGACAATGACCGTAATGTTCCCAGCTTGTATAGGTGCCAAATCCGTGTACTGACCAGTAAAAACAATAATAGATATTGCTTGAAACTTCTGTTCATTGGGAGCTTTCACAACACATTGTAGCTAGAAAATTTACATCAAGCAAGAAACAAAGAAATTGGGGAGGAAGAAGTTAAGAGGATGGTGAGGAGTAGGTGTTCATGGCTCACCTTGGTGAGATGGGAAATTAGGAGTGTGGTGAGTTTGCCGTCTTGAGGTGCCGAGGACGACGTGGTGAGATTCCGACATGGTGAGCTTGCCTCCTTGCCGGAGGAGGACAGTGGGGTGCTGGCAGAGACGGCAGCAGGGTGCAATAAAACCTAGATTGAAGCAGGGAGTCGGGAATTAATATTATAAACATCATTTAAATTTCTGGAACATACATGAATATACTCTACAACTACAGACATGACAAGTACATAAAAATAAACAAGAAACATCAATATGTTTACATGAAACTAGGCAGCTGGTATCTAATATAATTGAAATATAGGTACTAATATACACATTCCATTTGGAACTGCAATCAAAGAGCTAGGATAATAGCCTAGAAAGTCAGGAGGTATTTAAACATGAGAATATAACCTTTCTGAAAAAGAGATGAGAAAGTACGCGTTATCGTAGACCAAAAAAACTGGATTTTTCTCAACAATCTCATTGCTGCATAGGATTCAGATACAAACAATTTCTACACACGCCATCTTGGACGATGGGGGAGGGATCTTCCTAGTACAATAAAACTCAACTTAACCTAGTGATGGGTCGATCACTTTTGAAGGGGATTAGAGAGTATGCTACTGTGATTATTTGGGGAAATCCTGGTTGAAACCATCTCACTACAGTAAAAATAAAATATAGTGAGAACAAACATTAAGCATAACCAAAATAAAGAAGAGTTGTGTTCATCACAGATTCTTTCAGCAGGTGAAAGAAAAATAGTGAGAGTCAGTGTTCCAATTTGGTTAACTCTCCTTAAAATACAAGCAAGCATTTTAATCATTGTTTAGATATATGAGAATTCATATATACATGATAGATAGGAAGTGAATACATTAGGAATTGTGTTTAAATTATAGCAATATCAGTATCAGCAACAATCTATGTCAAAGCTAGTCATTGTAGATGCACAAAAAGGTGAGGCTACTAACAACCCAATATACTAAACTATTACACTTCATCTACTATACTAAATCCGAGATGGGTAATTATAAAGCTAGTAAGATACATAGCACAATATCAGTACTACCAATAGACAAGAAATCTCATATTACCCCCAAGACCTGCACTGCTAATAATTTGATAGTGATAAGTAGATGGAAAAGTTACCTGAATAGAAGATCACTGTGCTCGTCAGTGATGTGGTTGTCGCTGATGAGAGTATATGGGGTCTGTGTTGTCGGGGACGAGAGGATCCGGGGGTGGCCTAGAGACCTTGATGGGATGGAGAGGATCTAGCAGATACGTGGTCGGCATGAGGCGTCATTGACATCCCGTGGCCGAGGACAAGGCGTCGGTGACCAACCGCAGCCTAGGACGAGTCGTCGGTGACCACCTGGGACAAAGACGAGGCATCAGCAACCACTCGAGTTTGGGGACGAGGCGACGACGCGTTGAGTCTAGTGCGCCATCTTGAACGCGTAGAAATGTCTGAGAGCACAGAATCCATCCATGTGGTTAAGATGGGGGCTGGGCGAGCCGACGAGATATGGGCAGGGCAAGTCGGCGGGGATGTGATGGGATGGGGGCGGGATGGGGACGATGGAGGATGGTGGTGGGATCGATGGGATGTGATGAGAAGGAACGTAGAGGGAGTCGATGGGGGTGGGGGCGGTGGCGGATGTGTTAGGGTTTCACCACGGCGGTGGTGCAGGAGGGGACGGGAGAGAATGAGACGAGGGAGGTCTGGGTGGATTGGGTGGGGGTGCGGGATGGCCAAGATGCACATCAACCATCCGTGCCAACTGCCATGTCATCGATCCATGCGGAAATACCCGGATCGCAATCTCGTCTGTCTGTTCTGCTCTGATCCAACGACTCTCCTCGCATCTCTCGTTCCTATGAAGCACTAGAGCGGGTGCTATCCATCTATGACCATTTGGTGTCACGACACTAAGACCTTTTTGGCAACAATGGTCATAATTTTTCAAGGTTTAGACCCTCCCAAATAATTTTAGACCATATAGTTCAGAATGGTCATAGTTCTATGACCAAAAATTTCATGGTCGTTAAGAAAAGGTCATTAGTCAACACATTTCTTGTAGTGTAGTCTCCTAACCCTCACAAACTTTTCACGGAGCAAATCATAAGTCGAATGCCTCCGGGCAACCCTAGTCGCCTAGGGTTTCCCACAAACCCAAGAGTAACAAGCTAACTCGATGAACTCAAGAGGGAATGAACTTTGGCTTGGTGGAAATGTAGATCGGGACCTCCTCTTGCTCTCTACCAAAGGGATTTGGAATTAGTTGGGTAGAATGGGAGATCCTCAAGGAATTATGTTTCAACAATGGGGAGAGAGAGAGAGCATCAAGAATGAGTATGTAATGGAATGCCTAACTCTCAGTGGAGAAGAAATGGGTATTTATAGTCCGAGGTGAAAAAGGAGCCGTTTGGAGGGTCCTGTGGCCAAACCGGCAATATCCGGCGGAGCCGAACTGTGCGCCGGAAATTTCGGCCGCAGTTCTGATGGACCTGTTGCTGCGCCGAAAGTTCTGGCGGAAAACTGAAACCCTATATAGTCTTCAGTTTCAGCGTGCGCCGGGAATTTCCGGTGGTGACCGGAAATTCCGGCGGCACCGGAATTCTTGCCGATTTCGCAAGACACTCCTTTTAGCTCTTTTTTCACAGCGACTTTCTGTCTCTCCTTGAGACGGTGTGTGGCTGAAGAATATATGATGTTTGTGTGGTGTAGAACAACCCCAAAGAGCACATCAAGATCACCCTTTTGATAGTGTGGTGCCTCCTATTAGATTCAAGAACAAAATAAGAGAGAAAAATAACAAAATCACCGACTCTTCACTTCATAAATGAATGGGGGGTCACATATCTCCTCTCATCAACAAACACAGACAATTACCTATAGGATACTAGTAGAAACATTAGTCCACTGTCTAACTCTGATGTCATGGTTAACCACAAATTGGATAAGGGCACTTTGCCTTTTCAATCTCCCCCTTTTTGGTTAACGATGACAAAACGAGCTAGAGTCATACACAAATAATATAGTAGGCTTTTAATAAAACATTTCCTTGGAAGATTTTAAGAGAGTTCCCCCATAAGACGTGCACATGGAAGATGTTGCGTTTGAATGCAAGGTGCACCTACTTAGGTATATGGAGATCTCCCCCAAAATCCTTAGGAAGCAAGCATGGCAAGACAAGTTAAAGACAAGGATAACTAGCACATAATAGTACAAAAACTAAGCACACATGCATAGGATGTCCAAGTACAATAATGATAAAGCAAACTTGTCCAGACACACACACGGAAGCAAATAGTCTGATAAAGCAAATAGAAGCAGAAGCCCATAAGAGACAAATAAACATAGCGAGGCTTGTGCACAAGGTAAATAGCATAAAGACGGACTCTACTCTCTTCTCCCCCTTTGGCATCAAGACACCAAAAAGGAAGAGGAGAGTGGAGAGAAATATGTAGCCAGCAAATGGATCATCATCCTCCTCGGCCTCTTCCTCTTCCTCCTCTACATCCTCATCCTCGTCTTCGTCTTCTTCCTCGTCTTCATCCTCACCATCATTTCCCGTAGGGGTAGCATACCGACGCTGAGAGGAGCTGGAAGTAGCAAAGCTGGGCAGCATAGATGGATCAAAGCCCCGAAACATGTCCTCATCCAGCGGGGGCTTCTCAAAGTTCACATGGGGCACATGAGTCAAAGCATTGCCCATATCTGGCACTGGGCGACCATGCTCAGCCAAGAAAGCATTGTGTTACCTCCTATTCTCTTGATCGAGCTCGAGACTACGATGGGCAACATCATAGGAGGACTTGCACATACCCCAAAGGCCATTGAAGAACCTGGCAAGTCCTTTCTTGGCGGGAAGAGCACGACGTGAGCTAGAACCAGCAATGAATGGGTCATGGGGAAGCTTGGTGCGTTGCTCAGACGGCTTCATATTTCGTAGGTCAACATGAGTACCATGAAGAGGCAAGGTATAGATGTCCATCTATTCGCGCGGACCCAGAGGGAAGCACTTATCAGGAACAATGGCATCGAGTAGACGTTGAATGTACTAGCAGTAGTTGGGAGTCATGCGCTTCTCAACATACCTCTGAATCTCAGAATAGATGAAATCATAGCCATCAATCTTCCTTAAGCGGCGAGGGTCACAATAGTACATGATACGTCCATTTTGCATCACTATTCTATATCATAATTCACTATTATTAATTGATATATTTCATATTAAGAGATGATACTTATGTTATTTCACCTGTTTTTGCATGGTTGATGACTTTTGGAGCATGGACTGCTGTAGTCAGGATTCTGATGGAAAAGGTGTTGTTTGGAGGCAAAATTCACGAAGATCATAAAATCCGGGAAAATATATGGAAAATCCTATTTTTCCAGAAGACGAAGACTGCCAGAAGGAGGGTTGGAGATGGGCCATAGGGGCCCACACCACACCCTGGCGCGGGCCAGCCTAGGTCGCGCCACCAGGTGGTGTGGCCGCCCTGGTCCACCCCTGGCTCCCTACTCGGGCGTATATTATCTCCACAGAACCCTAATACTGGGGGGCGACCACAGAAAGATTCCACCGCCTCTGCGGGGCAGAAAACATCGAGAGAGAAAGATCTCTCTGGCAGATAGAATTATGCCGGGGGAATTCCTTCCCGAAGAGGGGAGATCGTCGCCATCAACACCACCATCAAGCTAGACTTCATCAGGATCATCATCATCCTCAGCACCATCGTCACCACCTCCATATTGCTGTAACAATTGGGTTGAATCTTGCATAGTTCTTAGGGGAAACTTTCCCGGTGTTGATTACTCTTTGTAGTTGATGCTATTGAGTGAACCGTTGAATTATTGTTTATGTTCAGATTGTTATTCAACATTATTCCATCTCTGATCATGATCCATATGATGTCTTGTGAGTAGTTTGTTTTGTTCTTGGGAACATGGGAGAAGTCATGTTGTTAGTAGTGGAATTGTGTTGAGAAAGATTCAATAGTTTGATATTTAAGTTGTGGTGTACTTCTTCTAGTGGTGTCATGTGAACGTCGACTACATGACACTTCACCTATATGGGCCTAGGGGAATGCATTATGTATTTGGCTACTAATCGTAGGGGTTGTCGGAGTGACAGAAACATGAAACCCCATTAGGAAACCATTGCACAAGGGACGCCAGGGTCTTAGAGTTTAAAGTTGTGGTTAGGTTTCTACCTTAATTACTTTCTTGTACTTACGGATGTTTGCAAGGGGTATAATCACAAGTATGTATTAGTCCTAGGAAGGTCGGTACATTAGCACAGGTTCACCCACACAACACTTAGCGAACTAAAGAAGATTAATCAACTATATGAAGCGAAAGCACTTGACGATATTCCCGTGTGTCCTCGAGAACGTTTGGTCATCTTAAGTAATACAACCGGCTTGTCCTTTGCTACATAAAGGATTGGGCCACTTGCTGCATTTGTTCTTATTGTCTTTTAATTACTCGTACTTTATTTACTTGCTTTATCGAAAACCCCTAAAAATATGTTTGCTAAGTATTTGTAGAGAATTCCTGATCCATACCACTAGCCAGCACCTTCTGCTCCTCATTGGGTTCGACACTCTTACTTATCGAAAATACTACGATACACCCCCTATACTTGTGGGTCATCAGTACAACAGATTCTTGTGGTGACCACAAACATCAATAACATCACCAGCCTAGCTCACAAGATTGTGGTGAAAGAGCTTGCCAAGGACCATATAGTAGTAGTACATACCAGTCAGACTAGGAGCTGCATGACTTGGGTCTTCAGGGTAACATTGGATAATGCGGTCATCACGGAATGCCTTCTCGGAGTGAATACGGAAACCATAAGCCCTCTCAGGAGGGAAACCCAAAGCAGAACATAACTCAGCAAAAGTGGTTGTGTATGGCTTGGTACTGGTCATCCAAGTGATAGAGCGAGCTGTATCAGAGTGAAAGTATACGGTGCAGTGGAGCTGGCAGAGAGCCTTAGGCATGAGCTTGACATTGATGGTGGTGAGGTCATAGACATCCATCTTCTTCAGAGCTACATCAATATGATGAAAATATGCATTGAGGTAGCGCTCATAGTGATCTTCATTAAGATACCTGGGAGAAACAATGATGCCCCTCCGCAAACAAGAGGGATCATTGTAGAAGCCATCCCAGAAGCATCACTGAGTGTCAGTCTAGAAGTACTTGTCAGAACCTTGATAGGTGCGCTCATGGAACTTCTCCCAGGTAGGACCAAGATTTCCCTTGTCTTTTTCGATAGTCCGGCTAGCAGAAACTTTTTTCTTATAGCCCCTCTAAGCATGGGCTGAGCCTGAACCACCTACGGCTGCAATAGAATTAGCGACTGCTTCTTGGCACTTGGTAAGGCAAAGACTGGAACGGCCAGAGGGAGGAGGAGGAGCCTAAGCCACAGCTAACTACTGCTTCTTGGCGGTGTCGGGGTCAAACTCATGATCGGAACCTCGGAGACCGATGAAGCCATGCCCTCCCTTGCCAAGGATGGCAAAGAATAACCACACGAGAAGAACAAGAGAGAAAATACCCGATCTCCCAATGCGAGCAAGAGAGAGGAAAAACCTTTGGTGAGAAGACTTGTAGAGGCCCGATCTACAACTTGGTGGACTTTGGGGGGATTTGGGTAGAGGGAAGGGCCTATGGGAGGGTGGCGAAGCTTGGGGCGGTGGCCATGGAGTAGGGGAGGGCGTGGGGAATAAGGAAGAGGAAAGTTGGAACTGCCCCACACGCGAGGATTAAATACCCCCAAAGCAGCAAAATCGGCAATAAGTTCGGCGAGACCGGGATGGGAGCCGAAATTTTCGGCGAGCGGGCCGGCTGACCGAAACCCATGCCAAAACTTCTGGTGGTGACCAAAGTTTTCGGCAGCGGACCGAAACTGAGATCTGTGTGGCAGTTTGGTTGGCCGCTGGAAATTTGGTGGCTGCTAGAAATTCCAGCCCCACATCCGATGAGACCGAATAAAATGCCGGAAAACTAAGACTTTGGCAAAAAGGTTTTGATGATTCCCTCCTTTTTTGAGAGATCGAGTGAGAGACCATATGGACATATACATAGAATCTAGATTTAACTAGTAAGTAACCCATATCCAGTGGAATAAATACAAATAAACACAAGTAAACACAAATAACAACAATGGACATGAGTACTCATCAATAAAAGTAAAATCACCCAATACACAAAAACCAAAAGTTGGGCGGGGGATTTCTCCCCCTATGTTTAAGCACACATGTCATGGCGCCTCAAAGGTAGATGCTTGGACCCATATCATGACATGAGATCAATTTATATCGCACACATAGGTATGCATCCAACCAAGGCATGGTAGGATGACTATCCCCATATGTGTTGCACGACTAGGCTACATAGCAAGTTAAGAGCAAGAATATAATGCAAGAAGTGAATCAATCCAAGTTTTTAGGATCTAGAATATCAAGTTCTCGCCTCAACATGACAAAACGGGCTTCATCCAAAGGCTTCGTGAAAATATCCGCCAATTGGAACATTGTTCCCACATGAGTGAGATTGATGTCACCATTTGCGACATGGTCACGTAGGAAGTGGTGGCGGATGTCAATATGTTTGATGTGACAATGTTGGACGAGGTTATTGGAGAGCTTTGTTGCGCTTTCATTATTACATAGAAGAGGCACCGTACCAAGAGACACACCATGGTCTTTCAGGGTTTGCCTCATCCATAGCAATTGAGTGCAACAAGATGCCACAGAAATGTATTCGGCTTCGGCAGTGGATAGGGTGGTGGAGTTTAGTTTCTTGGATGACCAACTCACCAACGTCTAGCCAAGGAATTGGCAAGCCCTAGAGGTCGACTTCCGGTCAACCTTATCACCGACCCAATCGAAATCTGAATAGCCAACAAGTTCAAAGGTTGACCCCTTTGGATACCAAAGCCCGAGTGTAGGAGTGAGAACAAGGTACCTAAAAATCCGTTTGACTGCCATCAAGTGGCACTCCTTGGGAGCGGATTGAAAACAAGCACACATTCCAACACTTAACATGATATCCGGCATAGAAGCACAAAGGTAGAGCAAGGAGCCAATCATGGAGCGATATACCTTTTGGTCCACATCCTTCTCACCTTCTCCAAGACCAAGTTGCCCATTGAGTGGCATGGGAGTCTTCATGGGGTTGTCATTTGTCATCTCAAATTTTTCGAGCATGTCCTTCACATACTTCTCTTGGGAGATGAAGGTGCCTTGAGCAAGTTGCACCACAATGAAGCCTAAGAAATACTTCAACTCCCCCATCATGGACATCCTAAATTTCTTGGTCATTAACTTGGCAAAAGCTTTCTTATGAGATTCATTAGTTCCACCAAACATAATATCATCAACATAAATTGGAACAATAAATAAGCCACCCCCTTTAACCCTTTTGGTGAAAAGGGTGGAATCGACTTTACCCACACTAAAAACGACAATGAGTAAGAAACCCTAAGGTGATCATACCAAGCACGAGGAGCTTGCTTTAGTCCGTAGAGCGCCTTATGGAGTAGATACACATGGTTTGGATAGCATGTGTTTTCGAAACCCGGGGGTTGAGCTACATATGTAACCTCTTTTAAGGGACCATTAAGAAATGCACTTTTCACATCCATTTGATAAAGCTTGAAGTTATGAAAATATGCATATGCAAGCAAGAGACGAATAGCTTCAAGGCGAGCAACGGGCGCAAAGAGTCCTCATAGTCAATACCTTCTATTTGGGCATACCCTTGTGCCACTAACCTTGCTTTGTTTCTTGTGATAGTTATGTTCTCATCTTTCTTGTTCTTGAATACCCACTTGGTCCCGATGACATTGATGCGATGATGTTTAGGTCTCTCCACAAGAGACCAAACTTCACTGCGGGTGAAGCACTCGAGTTCTTCTTGCATGGAAATGACCCAATATGGATCTTCTAGAGCTTCATGGACCTTGAGTGGCTCAAAGTTGGACACAAATGCATGATGGACACAAAAGGTAGTGAGATGCTTCTTCTTGTTGCGAGTCTCGATTCCTATTGATATGCTTCCAAGTATATTATTGACTTGGAGTCCACTTGCAAGAGAGGCGGACTTGATCTTCCAGATGGTTCCTTCATGATCAACAAATTCATCCTTTGTTGGTCCTTGATATTGACAACTTCTTGAGCTTGACCTTGGTTTTGGGGAACTTGTACTTCTTCTTGGTCTTGATCAACGGGTTGAGGGCTTGGTTCTTGTTCTTCGGTTTGCGAGAGTTGTTCGTCATGTGGTGCACTTGATGGTTCAACTTGAGTAGAGCTAGGATCTTCTTAAGTTGGGCTTGATCCTCCCCCATCAACATCTTGATCATGGATATGATATTCGGTGGGCAAGATATGCCCAATTGATGTCTACGCACTTCTATTCTTGTAGACAGTTGTTGGGCCTCCAAGTGCAGAGGTTTGTAGAACAGCAGCAAGTTTTCCCTTAAGTGGATCACCCAAGGCTTATCAAACTCAGGGAGGAAGTGGTCAAAGGTATCCCCTCTCAAGCAACCCTGCAATCAAGATACAAGAAGTCTCTTGTGTCCCCAACACACCCAATACACTTGTCAGGTGTATATGTGCACTAGTTTGGCGAAGAGATAGTAAAATACAAGTGGTATAGATAATTATAAGTGGTAACGGTGATAGAAAATAGATTGATGGTCTCGAAAAGACTAAAGGAAAACTAAAATAAAGATGGAAACAAGCAAACATTTAACAGATCTAATTGCAAATGGTGTTTCAATGCTTAGAAACAAGGCCTAGGGATCATACTTTCACTAGTGAACACTCTCATATAAATATATTCTTCTTTATGATACTACGCTGAACTACTCTCCGATTGGACACTCTAATCGTTGGTAGGGCTATAACAGCACACCTCAAAGTTCATCTTTCCCATCTAGATAACCCACACTGTCACCTTGAGTACTAGATGGGTCCAACAAACACCACAATTTCATAAAGACATCCAACTCCAAATATAAGTCATAACAAGTATTTGTAATCTCTAGCCTAAGTGCCACCATGCTGTGCACGCTATCACTTTCACACACATGGGGAGAGCAGAGATCTATTAAAGCACTTGAGTAGCAAGGTAGATCTACTTGATTACAAAGCTCATGATCACAATATGATCATGCATAGAGAGAGAGATGAACACATAGCTACCGGTAGAACCCTTAGCCTCGAGAGAGAACTACTCCCTCCTCATCATGGGAATCAGCAATGGCGATGGAGATGGTGGTGGAGATCGATGGAGATGGCTCTGGGGCACTTCCTCGTCCCGGCAGGGTGCCGGAACAGGGACTTTCTATCCCCCGAATCTCCCCTTCGGTGGCGGCGGCGTTGCCGAACTTTTCGTGGCTGGAGGCTTGACTATTTAGGGTTTTTGCATCGGGAGGCATCTTATAGGTGAAGAGGCAAGGTCGGTGGGCGGCCAGGGGGCCCACACCATCTAGTGGCGCGGCCAGGGCTAGCCCGCGCCACCACATGGTGTGGCCGCCCTGTGGCCCCTCTCTGTCTCGTCTTCTGGCTCCGTGAGTCTTCCGGTAAAATATCAACTTTGGCTTTTGTCCCATCTAATTCCGAGAATATTCATTTTCTGACTTTCTGGAACCAAAAACAGCAGAAAACAGGCAACTGGCACTATGGCTCTTGTTAATAGGTTAGTCCAACAAATCATATGAAAAGTACTCCAAAGTGTGGACAAAACATAGGTAGATAAAACCAAGCATGGAACATCAAAAATTATGGATACGTTTGCAACGTATCACCAATCCCCATCAACTTGATGACTTGAGAGGAATCTCCATCACCTAGAACACATGGAACAACTTCCCCCTCTTGGGGGCCATTATCCTCCAAAAACTCTACGTCACAAGATACTTCAACACAACCATTGGTTTTGTTGTAGTATCTATAGGCATGAGAGTTTTCTGCATAACCAACAAATATACCCTCTATAGTTCTAGATTCTAATTTACCGAGCTTTTCTTTCTTGTTCTTGATGAGGCACTTGCACCCAAAGACGCGAAAGTAGTTGACATTGGGCTTGTTCTTTGTGAGAATCTCTTACAGAGTCATGTCAAAGGGAGCTCGGAGGAAGAGCCGGTTCAAGTAGTGAACCACGGTAGCAATGGCTTCTCCCCAAAAGTGGTGGGGTGACTTGAACTCACTCAACATTGTTCTTGTCATCTCAATGATAGTCCGATTCTTCCTTTCAACGACACCATTTTATTGAGGGGTATATGGAGCTGAGAATTCATGCTTGATCTCCTCATCTTGAACAAACTCTTGCATGGTGTAGTTCTTGCATTCGGTTCCATTGTCGGTCCTAATGGTCTTTATCTCCAATTCATGAGTGCGTTGAGCTTGCTTAGCGAAGATCATGAAGTACTTGTAGGTCTCATCCTTTGACTTGTTAATGAATACCCAAGTGTACCTTGAGTAATCATCAAAGTTGACAAGACCATACTTTCTTCCACCAAGAGTATCATATGTTGATGGCCCGAAGAGATCCAAATGGAGAAGCTCCAACGGTCTTGACGTGGCCACCTTGGATATTGATGGATGACTCTTCACATGTTGCTTTCTTGAAATGCAAGCACTACACATACGATCTTTCTCAAAATACACACCGGTTAGTCCAACAATATGCTCACCCTTTAGGAGTTGTTTAAGATTTCTCATGTTGACGTGGCCGAGGCGGCGATGCCAAAGCCATCCCTCGTCAACATTGGCCATTAGACATGTGGAAAGAGATTGACTCTCTTGAGAGAGGTCGACCACGTAAAGGTCGTCTTCCACATATCCAACAAGGACCAAATTCAGATTATCACTCCTAAAGACTTTCAAAAAAATTCTAGAGAAATAGGAATCATAACCAACATCCGCATGATGTTTAATTGAAAGCAAGTTGTAGCCGAGGTTCTCAATAAGCATGACGGTCTCTAGGGTTAAAGCCTTGGAGACCACCAACTTTCCATAACCTATTACCTTTCCTTTAGACTTGTCTCCAAATGTGATGCTTGACATTGAGTTGACATCATGAATGAATTGGTCAAGCACACTTCTACCTTCGGTCATATGATTGGTGCATCCACTATCAAACACCCACTTTGAACCACCGGAGGCATACCCCTACTAAATCAATTCTTTGATTTAGGAACCCATTGAGTAATGGGTCCCCTAGCATTAGCAACAAGATCTTTTAGTACCCAAATTGAGTACCACCTCTAAGCATAACCATTGTGAGGGCCAACATATTTGGCATGCACATCTCCTTGGGTTCCCTTACATATCACATAGGATGGATTAGATTTTCCCGCAAACTTGTGGTTGGGGTTTCCCCTTGTGGCTCCCCCATTCACAACATTCTTCTTTACTTGGTCAACCACCTTGCGACCTTCACGCACAAAGTTGATCTTATTAGGTGGGTTGGAACCATTCTTGTCGTTCTTGGGGTCAAACTCCATACCTTGCCTTGGAGCTCTCATTGTTCGGCGAGCAAGAATATAATCAAGAATCTTTCCCTTGGATGTAGGTTTTTGAGATGCTCCATCTCAAGTTATTCCTTCAACTTCTTATTCTCCTTAAGGAGACAAGCTTGATCCAAGGTAGGGTTAGAAGCACAAGTAATATTCTCAACAATAATAGGATCCTTCAATGTACCAAGAGCCTTTTCATAGGAAACTCGAAGTTGATCATGATTCTCCCCAAGTTTTATGAGCTCATGCTTGACAAGCAAATTATCTTTCTCAAGGTCCTCAAGGTCATTGGTGAGAGAAGCATGAGAAATATCAAGTTCTTTCTTTGAAGTGTCAATTTCTTGGGACAAGGTGATAGCTCTATCTAGGGTATCCACATCTTTTGCATTATCTAGTTCATAGATTTCATTTCGTTCTAGTCCTTTTCCGTGCTTAGCTCTTGCTCAAGAAGATTGAATCTCCATTTCTCATCATCAATATGATATTCCAAGCTATCAATGGTCTCGTCACGTGAATTGACAAGGTGCATTAATTGCTTCAATATAGCACGAGCATTGCTAGGAAGGCACTTCATGATTTTATACATTTCTTGTATATAGTTTTCATCAAATTCATCATTGTCACTATCATTGGCACTAACATGATCATCCAAGATGCTATAGAGAGATGGAGGAGAAGAGATTACATTGGTGCTCCTTGCCATCAGAAAAGAGCCGACGACTTTGGGAGTAGGAGAATCATCGATGTAGTTCTTGGTGTAGTCGTAGGTGAGTAGTGACCCATGTTCGGTGTAAACCAAACTAGGATCACCACACACCTCTTCCTCATCCTTTATCTCCACATCGCATGTGACCTTGGAGCTTCGTGCCATAAGGCAAGTACCGATGACCTTGGGAGTGATGGAGTCATCGGCATAGTCCTTGGTGTAGTCATATGTGAAGAGTGACCCAGGTTTGGAAAAATCCAAGCCGGCCACTCCCACAACCTTATCCTCATCTTCACTCTCACGTACCTAATAAGTATTCTTGGACTAGGAAGCCTTTGCCATCACACTTCTTGTTCCTCTTGTACCTTTCATTGATGGGGTTTGGCTTCAATCTTGGTTTGGCGCCCTCTTCATACTTGGGTTGTCAAGTCTCTTCTAATATGGGAATTTGTCGGCAAAGTGATCTGACTCATCACAATTGTAGCAAGTCCTCTTTTTCTCACTTGGCCCGGTTGAGATTCTTCTTCTTCGGAACTTCAAGTTCTTGGTGAAGAGAGCAAGTTGAGATAACATGTCATCAACACCATCACTATCACTCTCTTCTTCATTTGCAACACTTTCTTGCACATACTTGGCCTTCTATGCTAGGGAGTGATAAGGCCCAATGGCATGGTTGATCTCCTTGATATTTTGTCCTTCATCCACCATGTTATCCGTGGCAACACGATATGATACTAGATCATCAGGAGAGAAGTGGCGAGCTAAATCTAGGAGTTGCAAGTTCAACGCAAGCTTCTTGTCAGAGGCGGCGATCATGGAGACAATCTTGGACTTGATGAGATCATCATTCAAGTTGAACCCATCATCATAATTGTCATAGCCAAGACCATCAATCTTCACACGGAGGGCAACAAGTCTCTTGTATGCTTCTGCGATGGACTCACCATCGTGGTTCATGAACATGTTCATCTCCGACTTGGCAGCTTCATACTTGGACTTTTGGATAAGGGATGTTCCCTCTTGGAGAATGACAATCCTATCCCAAAGCTCTTTTGCGGTGGGGATGTTGCTAACTTGATCATAGAGATTGCGGTAAATGGCACTCCTTATCTTGTCACACGCCGTTGCATTTATTTGACGGTCATAGTATTTTCCTGGAGTGAGATTTTTGGGATCTTGTGGATAGAAGCCCTTGCCCACAATCTCCCAAAGCTCCACACTACAGCTGCGAAGATGAGATTCCATAGAAACTTTCCAATGAGAGAAGTGAGTTCCATCATAGTGAGGTGCGGGACCTGAACCATTAATATGAGGCATGATGTTCTTTTGTTTAGGATATATATACAGAAATGGATTAGGAGGCATAGAGGCTTTCGTCGGGTCACTCTCACTAGAGGCTTCGTTCATGGCCTCCTTACTAGTGTCCATTGGCCTCCCTTGAGGTACTATCAAAGGTCTGGCAAGCATGACCCCCTCGCCCACCCCCATAAAACGTCCCTCAAGGGAACTTATTTGAGCAAGAAGATCGGAATCGGCCTTAGCCTTTTCAAGAGACTGTTTGGCAAAGAGTTCATGAAGCTCCTTGACCGAATAAGTCTTTCCCTCATCATCATCAGAGAAAACCATCTTTTCTCTTAGGCGGTAAAGCCGTTAGAAGAGCACCTTCGATCTGATACCAATTGAAAGTGTAAGATGGTTTACCTAGAGGGGGGTGAATAGGTTTCTACAAAATTCTTTGTAATCTTTTGCAAGTTTTAGGATTTGCGAAATATAAGTGTGCCTAAATGCAAACTAGGTGAGGAAACCTAGATGATGATACAAGATACTTCAAGCAAGAAGGCTCTCACAAAGTAAACAACACAAGTAAGAGACCCGTTTAAGGAATAACCGAAGGACGCGGAGACAAAGATATATTCCCCTGCTCACCACCTTTGGGAAGGGGGCTACGTCATGTTGGAGAGGTATGAGGTTCCACGAAAGATTCCCCAACGCCACGAAGGCTCACCTTCCTCTCCGAGCCTATCCCATGAAGGAATAACTCACTTACTCGTGGTAGACTTTAAGGTAGTCTCCAAACCCTCACAAACTTTCGGAGCAAATCACAAGACAAATGCCTCCAGGCGACCCTAGCCGCCTTGGGTTTCCCACAAACCAAAGAGTAACAAGCTAACTCGATGAAATCAAGGGGGGTGAACTTTGGCTTGGTGGAAACATAGATCATGACCTCCTCTTGCTTTCTACCAAAGGGATTTGGAATTGGTTGGGTAGAATGGGAGATCCTCAAGGAATTGTGTTTCAACAATTGGGGAGAGTGAGAGAGCTTCAACAATGAGTATGTAATCGAATGCCTAACTCTCCATGGAGAAGAAAGGGGTATTTATATTCCGAGGTGAAAAATGAGCCGTTTTGAGGATCTTGCGGCTAAACCGGTCCGGCAGAGCGGAACTATGCACCGGAAATTCCGGCCACAGTTCCGGCGGACCGGTTGCTGCACCGAAAGTTCCGGCGGCAACCGAGAACTTCGGCAGAAAACTGAAACCCTATATAGTCTTCAGTTCTAGTGTGCGCCAGGAATTTCCAGCGGCCACTCCAGCAGCGCCGGAATTCTTGCCAATTTTGCAAGACACTCCTTTTAGCTCTTTTTTCACAACGACTTTCTGTCTCTCCATGAGAGGGTGTGTGGCTGAAGAAGATACGATGTGTGTGTGGTGTAGAACAACCCCAAAGAGCACATCGATATCAACCCTCTTAATAGTGCGGTGCTTCCTATTAGTCTCAAGCACAAAATAAGAGAGAAAAGTAACGAAAACACCGACTCTTCACTTCGTAAACGAATGGGGGATCACATATCGCCTCTCATCAACAAACACGGATAGTTACCTGTAGGGATACTAGTATAAACATTAGTCCGCTCTCTAACTCCGATGTCATGGTTAACCAAAAACTCGATAAGGGCATTTTGCCTTTTCAGCAGTGCATCTATGAACTCAAGCAGTACTCCATTGTGAAACTAATGAAGCTCTCAAAATTTAAACATTTAGGAATCAACCAACCATACTCCAATATTCAAATTCTCTCTACTACTCACACGCTTATTGTGGTCTTAGGGCCACCTTGCAAATGCTGACGGGATCACCACCTGTCAGCATTATCCTCCCCGGTGGACCAACAAGGGCTGTAGGAAACCAACCAGTGTGTATGACTTCAGTTGCAGCTGTGAGACATGGATACAGATTAGGTAGGCATTATTCTTATAGACATGAAACTATGTTAATTGTAACATCCCAGCATTAGAGCTTAGAAATAAACTGAGATGAGGTGTGTGCATTACATTCATGCATAGAAAATCTGGATAATTTTTGCGCTTTTAAATAAAACTTGTCAAAGTGATTGAAGCTTCTCTTAACTTGGGTGGAACTAAAGTAGATCATCAAGTTGATTGCGATAGGTTTCAATATGACCTTTGCTAAAACCTTATATTTGGGTAATATAATTTTATCTATGGGTAGATCAAATGGAATCAAGCTAAACCCACAACACATTATTTAATGAATAATAAAGGATCTTATTGAGATCATATATGGGTATTCATTATAACAACTCTTGAATACTCAATTAAGTTTATAACTTAAGCAAAGAAACTTATTAACTAAACCTTGATACACTTGCTTACCATAATTGTTCCTACCATGAGCACCATGGTAGTTCTTAAACATTAACTCTTGTCACAAATAGAGTGGAAGAGGAAGGCAAGCCAAGACCATCCAACATATACTCTTCATATCATATTAAGAGATAACATTCCTATTTAACCAAGTCCTACTGTCAATTGATCATCAATATAGAGAGATCAATCCTTGACCTAGTACTTAATAACCTTAGCCTTTAACCTATTATATTAACCTTCCAAAGACCTTAAGTAAATTAATAAAAGAAGGAAATAATTGTGGTAGAGTGTGCCATCATCCATGGAATGAGATCCTTAGTGGTGATCAAACCATTGGATGTTGGAGGAGTTAACTCACTCATGAGTTAACTATAAGATGTTGGGGATATACTTTCCGGGTATCCTCATAGTTCCTCGCTGACTAGGGTGGACCACTTCGGGTTAGAGCTTTGCTTCACGGGCGGCCCAGTCAGGGAGAAATAACGGAGTCCAATCCAGCTACGGGAAGGCCCAGAAGACTTACCGACTTAGGCCCATAGTGTTACTTGTAGTTCAAGATGTACTCTATAACCGACTCTTAGTCGTAGCCGGATAGATCTCTCCTGTAAACCCTAGGCCAGATATCTATATAAGCCGTCCTAGGGAGAGCCTTTAGGGCAACACTCTAGACACCTCAATAGTCTACAATCTCAACTCGCACAGGCGAACCCTTGTAACCCATATTCCGGCTCTGCCGTATTACTGGATTGCTAGCAGGAGTAGGATCCATCCAAAGCCGGCGGATTCGAACCTAGGTAAACTTGTGTGCTCACCGTCCCGGAACACCGTACCTCTCACACCCCTCTCTTCCGCACGCCTCGAGGACCCCCTCCTGGCGTACCTATCATCAATCCGATGACAGTTGGCGCCCACCGTGGGGCAAGTGAGCTTCTGATCTGCGTTCCGAGCGGAATCTGCAAG
Source organism: Avena eriantha (assembly GCA_910589775.1). NCBI lineage: Eukaryota > Viridiplantae > Streptophyta > Magnoliopsida > Poales > Poaceae > Avena > Avena eriantha. The sequence continues at coordinate 488,024,107 of OU342740.1, forward strand.
AATCAGAATCGGCGAGACTATCGCCGTTGGTCGCATCCTCTACGCCAGCGACGTCCCTCTCATCGTTCTCAACGAGACCTGGATTCCGGCTAGGGAGGCTGTGACTGCCTACAGCATCATGTATTTTGGCGAGATCGATGTTTACATCGGTTTTGCTGAACCTTTCCCACCCACCCCAGCGGTGATGATAGAGGCAGAAGAATCTTCTGGGTCCCCTTTGTCCGCGGAGGCGGCAGAGTTCCGGATCTCTGAAAACCCTAATCCCACCCAGCCCGCACCAGTTGTGGAGATAGTGGAGAAATCCGAGCCTGAAGAAGACCTAGCGGTCCAAGTCGAATCTGGAGTGGATCTCCTTGGAGAAGCCGGATCCCAGATCGACCCATCCGCAGAAGTCGAAATCCAGGAGGAGCATATCAACGACACTGATTCCGGCTCTGATGACGCCGGGATAGACATGCCTTTCCTAAGGTATACACTGCGACGTATGATACTGCAAGGCGCAAGCGCAGACGCAATTATCGAGACCATCAAAAGTTTTGACGAAGCTAACCGCGAGGGCCACAGATACCTCAGGAGGAACGCGTCACACTTTGTCAGATACGTTGGATCTGGATCCGGCTCTGCCGATGCTGGAGAAAACACCGACTCTGTGCTGGAGGCAATTGGAACAAACGCCGACGTACCCGCATCCTCGGATGAATCGATGACGTCAGCGGATTTCTGAAAGTTCTCAGCAGAATATGAAGAGGTGTATAACTCCAAAGCTGCAGAAGAAGGAGAAGCCATGGATGAAGGATCCGGGGAACACTCTCCCAAAGCGCAGGATGACATGGAAGTCGGAGATAATCCCGAAGTCCAGATGTCCGAATGTACCGATCAGAGCTTGACTCCGGGAAATGGACCCAAAGCCGTCTTTGCTACCGGCGCTGCCAAGAAGGCAAAGAAGAAGAACAAGAAGAACAAGACCCTGGCAAAAGACCCTCTGACAGAGGAGGTGATTGCCGAGGAATACGAAGAAGACTCGGATGGAGCACTTATCCCAGACGATCCGAAAAAAGAAGAATCGATGGATGGACACGTGATCACTGACGGTGCGCGTAAACTCATCGATGCTGCATTAACCACACCTATTCCTACAGCTGCAGAACTTACCGCGGAAGAACTGGATGAGAGGGCGCATGCCCTAGAAGCGTGTCGTCAAGTACTCCTCGATGAAGCCAAAAACATTGAGGAGGAAAAGAAACACATAGCATCTGCGGGGAAGTAAAACTCCAGGCAATACCAGAAGACCAAGAAGCATCACACCAATGACAACTAATTCCTGCAGATCCACGCCGTCCTTTTCGGAGATGAGATGGGGAAGCCTCGAAAAGATAGCAAAGGAGATTGGGTATATCCAACCCCAGTACGGAATACCGTGGCGGTCTGAGAAATTCTATCGGCTAATCCAGGACCGGAGGAGATTTGTTTGGGAATCAAACAGCTCAACAAGGGACTGGAGCAGCAAAAGGTCGCCTTGTCCGGAAGTCAAAAACTGGTCTCGGATTCCGACCAATGTCGCACAGATCCGACATGGGCCGACGTAAGACCCCATCACGTTCTAGAGCAGCATCATCGCCCTGAACACCGGGAAGACAATTATTCGAGAACCGGATTGTCAGGACAGCATTACAGAACTACGCATGACTGGAGCAATGTCGCCCCAGCGGCCGAACAAGAGGCCATTGCTGCACTGTATCCGAGAAATCCTCCCCAACGAGAGTCGAACGATCAAAGGGGAGAAGATAAAGAGAAACGTCGGGAGGAGGATCGTCAAAAAATGCCACCTCCTAGACATGCAAGCCGTCCGGCTGAGCCTCACCATAACGGGAACGACGGACGAAGGAACGACGGAAACCATGCCGGCACAAGCCGACAGGGGGATCATCGTAGTGAAGACCCTCCCCGGAACCGGAATAATGATGCTCCGTACGGAGGCCGGCGATCAGCCGGAAACAATCTAGGTGCCCCACCCTCTCCACCAAGCAGTCATCACAACGGCTCTCAAGGGGGAGAAGGAGGACGACGTGGCGGAGGAGGTGGTGGCAGAAGCCGAAGTTCGGCTCCAAGGCACCGTAGCCACAGCCGACATTTAGGACGATCTCTATCCCCGAACGATGCAAGGCACATGATCAACTCCAACATAGAGGCGCGGCGCTACGAAAATGATGATATCTACGTGGGCCCAAAATGCTTCGGACCATGTATCAGAGCTACAAGATTCCTGGAAGGATTTGCTATCTCAAGGCATATCCAAGCCTACGACGGCATTTCTCGGCCAGATACCTGGCTACAGGATTTTTCCAAGCTTGCTGCATCGCCAAAGGCGGAAATAGCCTGGTCGCAACCCGATATCTCCCACTTATGTTGCAGAAGACGGCACGATCATGGCTCAATGAACTTCCAGAGAACACCATCCATAACTGGTATGACATGCAACGTGTGTTCTTTCAGAATTTCAAAGGCACATATCGGATGCCCTGTACGGTCGGAGACCTACAGCGTTGCACCCAGAAAGCCAGAGAAACTTGCCGAGATTACCTCGGACGATGGATCGACACCAAGAACTCCTGTGAAGGAGTAAATGATCAAACTACGAATGAAGCTTTCATTGCAGGTCTCCCAATTGGTTTACTACGCCATCGCTTGAAGTGTGACAAAGTCACTGATTTGGGAGAGATGATAGAAACATCGAGCAAGTATGCGGATGCTGACGACGATGCAGAGGGATTGCTCAATATCCTAGTTGTGCCTCAGTCGGCAAAACAACCAAAGCAACAAGCTTAGAAGCGCAAAAATACATCGGAAGAGAAACCCAACACGGAAACGGCAGTAGTCACTGCTACTTTCTGGTCTGGAGGACGAGGAGGACGCGGCGAAGGCCGCGGGCGTGGCCGTGGGACTTTGAGGGTCCAAGGTAGAGGAGACCAGCAACCAGGCAAAACCTACTCTTGGGCCGACATTGCCAATAACCCATGTGTGCATCACTTAGACGCTAATGGGGGCTCGTCCCACACTAACGCTGAATGTGATTTCAATGACGACATCAAAAGAGATGACACCACGGGCTACAAAGCTAAGCGGAAGAAGGGAAAGAAGAATCCCGAAAAAGATAAGGAGACCAAGGAAGATTCCGACATGGAAGAAGCTGATGCTTCAAATCCCAGGCCAGAAGGGAAGAAAATTTTCCGACCAAAAAAGACACCTATGTCACCTTCCTCGGATCTCAACCAGCAAAGGTCAAGAAGGCAGTTCTACATGAACTCAATGCAACAGTTCCGGCTGTCCCCCAATTCTTGGACTGGTCGGAAGTGGCAATCACATTTGACCGCGCTGATCATCTGCCTAAGTTGCACAGGCGAGGAAAATACGCCTTAATCATCAATCCACTTATTGACGGTTATGGTTTCTCCAAGACGCTCATGGATGGTGGTAACAGTATCAATATTCTATATGTTGAAACGCTACGCCGGATGAAGATCTCGGAGACCCAGCTGAACCATAGCTCTGTGATCTTTCACGGAGTTGTCCCAGGAAGACAAGCTAATTCCTTGGGAGAAATCACTTTGGATGTTACCTTTGGAACTCCAAAGAATTATCGGACTTTCCTTCGAAGTGGTCCCATTCAAGAGCGCGTACCATGCTATATTCGGACGTCCGGCTTACTGGGCTTTTATGGCTCGCCTGTGTTACATTTACAATATGATGAAAATTCCAGGTCCCAACGGCATAATCACTATCAGGGGAGACCCGAAGAAAGCGCGAGAGTGCAAGGATGGAAATGCCACCTTTGCTGAAGCCATGCTGCACGCCCAGGAGTACCAGGAGATCAAGAAGAGCATAGATCTGTCCGAGATGCCCGCAATGAAGAAGGAGGTGACAAAGCCAAATTCGGAGTTCAAGGCATCTGAAGAGATGAAGAAGACACCGTTGAAGGATGATGACCCCTCTAAGGTGACCCAGATAGGCGTAGGCCTAAGTAGCGCATAGGAAGACGCGCTCGTCAAGTTCCTCCAAGCAAATCAAGATATCTTCGCATGGCAGCCATCTGACATGAGCGGAGTACCTAGGGAACTTGCCGAGCACTCTTTAAATGTAAACCTGAATGCTAAACCCATCAAACAGTCCTTACGATGTTTTGGCGATGAAAAGCGCAAGGCAATAGCTAAGGAACTAGCACGGCTCGTGTTAGCCGGATTCATAGAAGAGGTCATCCACACTGAGTGGTCGGCTAATCCTGTAATGGTCCCTAAAAAGGACACCACCGATTTAAGGATGTGTGTTGATTATATTGACTTGAACAAGGCTTGTCCAAAAGATCCATTCTCTCTGCCTAGAATTGATCAAGTTATCGATTCTACGGCACGCTCGGAACTCCTCTGTTTTCTCGACGCATATTCTGGTTATCACCAAATCCGGATGAAGGAATCTGACAAAGTTAAAACTTCATTCATAACCCCTTTTGGAACCTTCTATTTTATTACAATGCCCTTTGGGCTAAAGAACGCAGGAGCTACCTACCAGCGCACGATGCAGCGTTGCCTCCACGACCAACTCGGACGCAATGTACATGCATATGTGGATGATATTGCGGTGATGTCCAAAAAGAAGGAAACGCTGATTTCCGACTTGGAGGAAACATTTTCCAATCTATGAAAATACAACATCATGCTTAACCCGAAGAAATGCTTCTTTGGAATACCAGCCGGAAAATTGTTAGGTTTCATCGTGTCTCAAAGAGGCATAGAGGTGAACCGGGACAAAATAAAGGCTATACTCAATATTTCCAGGCCAACACGCTTGAAGGACATACAAAGACTAACTGGTTGCATTGCCGCAGTCAGTCGGTTTGTAAGCCAGCTTGGTGAAAGAGCCGCACCATTATACAAACTCCTGAAAAAGACAAAGGATTTTGTTTGGACTGACGAAGCTGAAGCTGCACTGCAAGACCTGAAGAAAGTACTCTCATCTGCTCCTATCCTTGCAGCGCCGGAACCTCAGGAACTGATGTTGCTCTATCTTGCTGCGACAAATAAGGTCGTTAGTATCGTCATGGTGGTGGAGAGACCAGAGGAAAATCAGGAGCACCTGGTACAACGTCCGACTTACTTTGTCAGTGAGGTCCTGACAGAATCAAAACAGCGGTATCCGCACTATCAAAAGTTGGCTTACGGTGTTTTTCTAGCATCTCGTAAGTTACGACACTATTTTCAGGAGCATCCAATTACCGTGGTGAGCACAGCTCCCATGAGAGATATAATCAACAACAGTGACGCCACAGGATGCGTCGCCAAATGGGGCATAGAGCTTTCAGCTTTCGATATTGAGTATAAACCCCGGACATCGATCAAATCCCAAATCCTTGCCGACTTTGTCGCTAATTGGACAGAGACGAAGGAGAACATGACCCTCCCTGAGTCGGAATATTGGACCCTCTACTTTGATGGGTCTAAGGCTCGAGGGGGCTCGGGGGCTGGCGTGGTGCTCAAATCACCCCAAGGAGATAAACTTCTATACGTGTTGCAGATCCACTTCACAGGGACAAACAATATTGCCGAGTATGAAGCACTGCTGCATGGAATCCGGATTGCTAAGGATATTGGCATCCGACGTTTGATGTGTTACGGAGATTCGGATCTTGTTGCTCAACAAGTGTCGGATATTTGTAATGCAAATAAACACATGGCAGCATATAAAGCTGTCGTGGATGATTTATCTAAATCGTTCAAAGGGTTTGAAGTTCAACACATCTCTCGACCAGAAAATGAGGAAGCAGATGCACTATCTCGGATAAGCTCTACACGGAAAGAGGTCCCGGATGGCGCATTTTGAGAGCACCTCAAATTTCCCTCAATAAAGGGAGTAGATGAGGAATATCCGACCAAATTCGATTAACCTCTAATAGCAGTTTTGGCTGTAATTCCCAGCTGGACTCTACCCTACCTAGATTATCTGGTAGATGGAAAATTACCCGAAGACGAGGTGCTGAGCCGACAGGTCATCCGACGAGCGAAAGCCTATACTATAGTTAAAGGTGAGCTCTATAAGCGGAGTGTTTTTGTGGTTTTTCAGCGTTGTGTATCTCCGGAAGAAGGAGTGGAAATCTTAAGAGAAATCCACGAAGGCGAGTGTGGTCACCACGCTGCAACCAAATCTTTAGTGGCAAAAGCTTTTAGACACGGATTTTTCTGGCTTACAGCTTAGGCAGATGCCGAACGATTAGTCAAGACGTGCAAAGACTGCCAACAGTACGCCAAACAAGCTCATGTTCCGGCTGATCAGCTGCGAACAATACCTATAACATGGCCTTTTGCGGTCTAGGGGCTTTATATGGTAGGACCATTTAAACGAGCTCCAAGTGGATTTACTCACCTCTTAGTGATGGTGGATAAATTCACCAAATGGATTGAGGCTAAACCCGTCACAAGTTGTGATGGAGAAACATCCAAAAGATTTGTTGAGGATGTTATAATCCGGTATGGTTATCCACATAGCATTATCACGGACGACGGGAGTAACTTCTCTATGGGAGAATTGGTAGAATTCTACAACGAGCAAAATATCCGGCTTGACATTGTGTCAGTCGCACATCCACAGGCTAACGGACAAGTCGAAAGAGCAAATGGTTTAATCCTACAAGGCCTAAAACCGAGACTCGAAGCACCACTACGACGTGTTGCGGGGGCTTGGGCAGAGGAATTACCCTCTGTAATATGGAGTTTACGAACAACTCCAAACAGGTCAACCGGACACACACCTTTCTTCTTGGTCTATGGCGTAGAAGCAGTTCTTCCTAGTGATTTAATTCATACTTCTCCTAGAGTGGCCGCGTATATTGTCGAGGATGCCGAGATTTCTCGACAAAATGATCTCGACTTAGTCAAAGAAGATCACGTCGTTGCTGAAATGAGATCAATAGCCTATTAGCAGAAGTTACGCAAGTATCATAGCTAGAGAGTCCGAAACAGATCTTTCGATAAAGGTGATTTGGTTCTCCGGATTATGCAGCAAAGAAAGCACAAACTTTCCCCAGTATGGGAAGGGCCCTTTTTAGTTAGTTGAGTATTGCACAATGGATCATACTACTTAACTGACATGAGGCCAGTCAAAGAAAGACCTGCTACTAAGAAGAGAAAGAGAGCTGGAGGCAGTACAAATCCGGATGAGTTAGACAGACCATGGAATATTGCTCAGCTACGTCCTTTTTATTCTTAGTTTATCCTTCTTTGTAATCATATATATGTACATGTTCTGTGAGAAATAAAAGTTTTGGTTGCCTCAAGTTTTTTCTGAGAAGTTTTTACCATCTTGTTTCCGAATGATCATGTCATAGTCGAAAATCCCAGAATGCTTGAAAGTACTTTATGCTCATGTTCGTTCTGATTTAGATTTCCGATTCTAAAAATGCTACCTTCGGGTATAACTCTAAAGTTTCTAGTCTATACTTTGGTTCTTTGTCTGATTGCTGGATGCGGGTTTTTTCCGAGTAGTGAATTGTTGGTAGTGAATTGTTGGTACTAGAAGCCGGCTTTGTTTCTGAGTTTAAACTGGTTTAGCAATTGAGCTCCGTTGCTCGGCAAAGTTTCCGTGCAGAAGGTTTAGCCGGCTCACGAAAGGGACGAGGCGGAAAGCCAGATAAACGATAAGTATAGGCGAAAAAATACAAGTGCTTATGTAAACATTTCAGGCACGCAAAAAATTAAAAACCAAAAGTGCTGAATAGATCAAAAGCTTAGCACTAGTAAAGTTATAGTACTGCATATTTACAGGCCCATCATGTTTTACAGAATAACACAAATGTTTCTGGTAATCTATGATGCAGGAGAGGAAGGAGCTGCCGGCTCGCTGGATACATCGCCTTGATATCGTTCCGAGATGTCCACATCCGAAATGGTGCGGTCATCATCGGAAACTTATGATGAATCTTCTGGAGGCGGAGGCGGAGTGTCCACGCGGGTGAAGAAAGGAGTCTCGTGGCTGGTCAAATCAGCCACGTGGCACCCATATCTGGCGCAGGAGTCCATAATGGCCTTGATATCCTGCTCCTGGCCGTCTTCATCTTCCTTGCAGTACCCTCTGGTCACTTGCCATATTTCCATGTTTCCATGGTGGATCATGACCATGGTGAGAGCGTTCTGCACCGCGGTCCACGCGTAGGACATGTTCCAATCCTGGACAAGTTGCGGCATCTCCTTCGCTTTGTCCCGCACCTGAAAATCCGACATGCTATGCATGTCCGGAATCTTGAGAGCTCCACCAATATCCTCAAGGGATTGGCGGAAGTCATGAAGCAGGTCACCGACTTGGGTAAGCCGGTGGGTGCGGGGCTCAGCAGAGGTGGAGTCCGTCAAGTTCAGAGGACCTATAAACAAAAAAGAGTTAAAGAAAATCCGACATTGAAAGAAGTCGAAGAAAATAGACAAGTCAGACAGATGGAACGTACCGAAAATGACGTCGTCAACCTTGGTCTTCTCTTCCCGAAGACTCCGTAGTTCAGCCCGGAGCGCCTCGGAAAGGTCCCTCTCTCTGCACAACTCATTATTGAGGTCCGAGATTTTCTGATCTTGAGCAGCAATCTTGCGATCACGCTCGTCAGTAGCCATGGAGGAGGACTCAAGGATTTGAGCAATGCTCTTTTCATGATCCGCCTTGAGCTGATCCAGCTCTTGACGAAGCTCCTTGTTCTCCACCACCAAAGTCTTGAGGTTCTCAGCCTCTTCAATCATGGCGCAGGACTGTTTTACCAGCGCTGTAATGCAAAAAGAACAACAGTTCAGTAAAAATTCGACTATGAAAACATGAAAGGCAAGGTTTGAGTCTCAGAATGTTTACCTTCGGCCTCATACTTGGCAACTTTAAGCTCAGCATTCTTAAGTCGGAGAGATTTGATCTCTCTCCGCTTATCGCAGACATTTTTCAACAAATCCTGGTTATAGGAATATACTTTCTGTAAGTCAGAATACCCAAAATCAGAAAGCTACTAAAGACTCAGGCTAATATTTTTGCTAATATCAGCACAAGCCTTGGGGGCTACACTAGTTCGTTCTTTGGCATCCTAATGAAGCATAAACCTGGATTATTTATCCTACTTCATGCTTGGGGGCTAGAAGATATGATATGAGATAAAGGAAAAACAGGAGTTGGAATTCTGACTTATATATTGTTCATGAGTAAGTTTATCCAAACTCGCATTCACTTCAACATCGACCTTCTCGGCGAGAGTCAGAGGGGTCACTGGAGCCGTTGGAAGCTCACCGGCCCTTATCCTCTCGTCGCGAAGACGCACTTGTTCAAGAAGATCAGAGTGCTTGATGTCCTCTGCTTCTTGCGCTTCTTCTTTGGTAGATAAGTTTCTTTTCTCCAGGCATTGCCTAGCCAGCCGCTGGATCTCAGCAGATTTCCGGGACAGGCCAAACTTGGCAAGTCCCGGATTGCTAAGAAGGTTTTCAGCAAAAGTTTCTGCCGAGGGATCATTACCCAAAGAGGGTTCACCCTTATCTAAACCTGACTCACCCATGGTGACGTCAGTTTGTGATTCAAGGATCACAGGCTCCGCTGAAGGAGCTGGATCTTCTGTGATAGCCGAAGAAGGAATGATCACCGGCGTTGTGAAAGATTGAGGGGCAGGAGTCAGAGGAGCCACGACAGGAGAAGCTATGGTAAGCTTCCTCTGTCGCAGGGGCTTCGAAGAAGTTCCCTTCCCCTTACCCTTGATGAGCTGCTTAGCTCTGAGAATGTAATAGAATCGAAAACATTACATCTCGGAAGAAAATTTGAGTAAGGTACAAAGGCGGAAGTTGTGATTGAAAGTTACCTCTTCACGACGGGCATCTCCTTTGTGCCAACAGCCACTGTCGGAGCTTTGCGCTTCTTGAGCGCAGCATCCGGCAATGGGACCAACTCCGTCTCCTGAGAAAACTCTAGAGGATATCCCTCGAGTGGAGCAAATTCCGAATCGGGGAGGTCAGCAAGCTGAAAAGAAGAAAACATATCAGTATTTCAATGTAACTTAAAGATTGAAACACATAAAAAGGTTTACTATTAGAAGCTTACCGGCACTACGGGGTTTTCCACCGTATGCATATCCAGAGAAACCTCCGGGATCCTCCTCTCGATCCGCTCCCTTATCAGGCATTTAATCTGGCTTATGTAGCCTTGCGTGGTGTAGGCTCTAGGGCTGATGCGAAGGGAGTCTTTCTTGGACGACGTGATGGAGTGCATCAGTCGGTCTCTGTGGTACTGAAGGGGTTGGATCCGACGTGACACCCATCATTGGACTAAGTCGGATCCCTTCAGTCCTTTGTGTTTGATGAAATATTTGATCCGCCTCTTAGCGAGGATCAGATCATCAGTGAGAGTCGGAGGAGCCTCGTCCCAAGACGGTTGGGCCGTGGCAGCTCCATTGATAAATGCTGGCAAAGAAGTAGCTTTGCCGGGAGCCGGAATATCCTTATGATAGAAAAAGGTGGCTGGCCATTGTTTGACCGAGTCACTAGCAAGAATCTTGGGATATGAGCGATCACGTCTAAGTGAAAAACAAATGGTACCGGTTATATAAGGAACACCGGCTGTGATAGAATTTCTCCGGACATGAAAGTAATACCGGAATAAGGTCAAACTCAGCCTAATGCCGAGAAATCCCTCACACAAAGCCGCATAGGCGCTCATCTCTAGGAGAGAGTTGGGAGGAAGATGGTGGAGTTGAACACTATAGTGATCTATCACCTCAGAAAAGAATTCCGAGGGAGGAAACGACAAACCTCTGTCGAGGTGGGTGCCAAAGTGGACCCGCTCGTCGGCGTGCGGGTTGGGGACGGTCTCCCCATAGCCGCTCCGCCAGTCGCCGGCACGGAGGAGCCCTTCTGTCTCCACGCCGTGGAGCTTCTCATCATTAAGAACGCAGGGGATCCAGACCCTGCGAAAGCTTTCCTTCTCCGCCGCTGCCTCCGTCGCCGCCGCTGCCGCCAAACCGGAAGAGGATGAAGAAGCCATTTCTCCGGTGAGGTAGTGACCTAGGATGGACGACGCTGGGAGTTTTTTGGGGGAAAGCAGAGGAGCTCTGTGCGCGCGGGAGAGATTTGGAGGAGAGGAAATGGCAAGGAAACAGGTGAAGAAAGGAGGAGGAGAATCCTCACCCCTTATATCCACCTAACCGCGCCAAGATTCGTGCAAATGCTACAGTGTAACCACCACGCGTCGTGGAAGGAACTGGGAAGGACCCACACGATGATTACGTCGCCTCGATCTCCACGTATGCATTGAAACGACGCCTTGGTTCCGCGAACTGCGGACCCACCAACAGTCGTGCTGACAGGATGTCTGTCAGATGACGTGACTTGACCATTACTTGTGTCAGGTGGCGTTAGAAACCAAGTTCTGGCTTAGTTTGAAATCAAGCTGGAAAATCCGAGAAACCTGTTGATAGGTCCGACTTATTTTTGAGACCCGGATCATATTTTTTGTTGTGAAGTTTCAGGAACCCATCAAGATTCTGCAAGCCGAAGATCAAGCTAGACGATGATAAATCTAACTTTGGATCTTGGAGGCCTCCAGGGGCTGCTGTTGGGGATATACTTTCCGGGTATCCTCACAGTTCCTCGCTGACCAGGGTGGCCCACTTCGGGTTAGAGCTTTGCTTCATGGGCGGCCCAGTCAGGGAGAAAAGACGGAGTCCAATCCGGCTACGGGAAGGCCCAGAAGACTTACCGACTTAGGCCCATAGTGTTACTTGTAGTTCAAGATGTACTCTGTAACCGACTCTTAGTCGTAGCCGGATAGATTTCTCCTATAAACCCTAGGCCGGATATCTATATAAGCCATCCTAGGGAGAGCCTTTAGGGCAACACTCTAGACACCTCAATAGTCTACAATCTCAACTCGCACAGGCGAACCCTTGTAGCCCATATTCCGGCTCTGCCGTATTACTGGATTGCTAGCAGGAGTAGGATCCGTCCAAAGCTGGCGGATTCGAACCTGGGTAAACTTGGTTGCTCACCGTCCCGGAACACCGTACGTCTCACACCCCTCTCTTCCGCACGCCTCGAGGACCCCCTCATGGCGTACCTATCATCAATCCGACGACATAAGAAGTATTTAAACCCAAGAGTTAAGCTAGTGACCGTGAAGCTATGAGAAAGCTAGTAGTATTAGAGTATCCAATGATAATCCTGTGAAGCCAAGTAGATATAAACCTAAAGTAAGCTTCCTTAACAAGATAATCCTATAGAGGGACTAGTACAAGTCTACTACCTAGTGATAATAGATCGTGATTAGACAATTAGGAGCCTAAGTTTAGCATGATCAAAGGATGGTGGTCCTTATTCTCAAGTCACTTGAGCACATATGACTAGGTATTGAAGAAGAGTTGTGAGTATACCAAATTAGGTAAAGCCCTAGTAAGATGAATCATCTAGCTTGATCAAGAGAAGTCAAGCTAGAGTATGATAAAGTATATAACATAAGTTGTATGGAGTAGTTGAAGGCATAGTAGTTTAACCAAGCTAATACAAGAACAAACTTGTATTATGGGAGTAGTACCATATCTCTTTTAGAGGATTGATATCACATGTGATATAGAGAGAATTGTAACCTTGCAAGCCTTGGAAGTAATTGCAAGATGGATATAAAGAAGTTAATGGATGGAGTTAGAAATCGCTACATGGATAGATTCATTAGTAGTAGCTAAGAATTGGAAGTTTTATACTAGAGAAGAATGAAGGAGGAATATTGTTGAAGTGACATGACCATATCATCATATGATGATGGATATGGTGGAGTCAGATGATTGACTTATTCAGGAAGGTGTGATCTTTGTGAATAAGATAAGAGAGATATAGAGTATATTTAGGAAAGGAATTCCTTATATAAAGCTAAGCTTAGTGAGGTATTAAGGTAGGAGTGCTTTAGAAACCTTTAATCAACAGTATATCAAGCCATGACACACCCATGTCTACCTCTTTGTCCCAAAACCCTAGAATTAAGTTAGCAGTGGAACTATTGGGGATATGCTATATGGGTATCCTCATAGCATGTCACAAATCCACCTAACCCGGGTGGCCCATAGTTGGTAGCAAGGCCTATGGCCTGCTGGGCAGCCCAGTTAGACGGATCCAGAAGGGAGGCCCATGCCGGATAAAGGAAGGCTACGTAGGAGTCACCAACGTACTCGGAGCCTTGGAGTGCAACACACGAAAGACTAGCTCATATTAGTGTAGGACTCTTTACCTTGTCCGGCAAGGACCTTTCCCTGTAAACCCTAGGTTCTGGTGCCTTTATAAGCCGGACCTGTGGCAGCCTTTAGGGCACAACACAAGACAACCTAGATTGCTACGTACAACGTGCAACACCTCGCACAGCGAACCTATCTCTGTAACTCGGCGTATTGCCATTATAGTGATTTATAGCGGGAGTAGAGCGGTTTTGCGGGTGTATCCTTCTCACCAAAGGAGTAGGCGGTCCCGCGGGTGATTAGGGGGAGCTGGCGAGCGGGTTGGGAGGTGGGAGCGGCGCAATGCGGTGGATGTATTCATAAATTCATGCTTAATTAGTATGTCTACATACATTAAAGCATTATTGGGTATCCTTCTAACCACTAAACCTCTAATTTACCATGAAGTATAAGTAAATTGATACATTGCAAATGTATCTATAATTCTTGATGTTCCATGCTTAGTTTTATCTACTTTCTTGTGTTTTATACACACTTTGGAGTACTTTTCATATGATTTCTTGGACTAACCTATTAACAAGAGCCACAGTCCCAGCTGCCCGTTTTCTGCTGTTTTTGGTTCTAGGAAAGTCAGAAAATCAATATTCTCGAAATTGGACCAGACAAAAGCCAAAGTTGATATTTTCCTGGAAGACTCACGGAGCCAGAAGGAGAGTCGGAGAGGGGCCACAAGGTGGCCACACCACCCCATTGCGCGGGTCCCCCCAGGCCGCGCCAGGGCATGGTGTGGGCCCCCTGGCCGCCCACCGACCTTGCCCTCTGGCCTATAAGAAGCCTCCTGAGGCATAAACCCTAAATCATCAAGCCTCCAGCCACGAAAAGTTCCGCAACGGCACCGCCACCGAAGGGGAGATTCGGGGGACAGCAAGTCTCTATTCCGACACACTGCCGGGACAAGGAAGTGCCCCCGGGGCCATCTCCATCGATCTCCACCACCATCTACATCACCATTGCTGATTCGCATGATGAGGAGGGAGTAGTTCTCTCTCGAGGCTAAGGGTTCTACCGGTAGCTATGTGTTCATCTCTCTCTCTATGCATGATCTTATTGAGATCATGAGCTTGTAATCTATAGATCTTTTCTGCTACCGGTTGCTACTAGATCTATTACATGTTTGATTGCTTCCATCTTTATTTCAGTTTTCCTTTAGTCTTTTCCATGCCATCAAGTTATTTTCTAGCACCGTTACCACTTATAATTATCCATACCACTTGTATTTCACTATCTCTTCGCCGAACTAGTGCACCTATACACCTGACAAGTGTATTGGGTGTGTTGGGGACACAAGAGACTTCTTGTATCTTGATTGCAGGGTTGCTTGAGAGGGAATACCTTTGACCACTTCCTCCCTGAGTTCGATAAACCTTGGGTAATCCACTTAAGGGAAAACTTGCTGCTGTTCTACATACGTTTGCACTTGGAGGCCTAACAACTGTCTACAAGAATAGAAGTGCATAGACATCAAGCTATTTTCTGGCACCGTTGCCGGGGAGGTAAGGTAAAAGGTATTCACACTGGAGGATTAAAAAAGAAGAACCTCCCACGGCAAACGCCTATTTTCTAGCGTCGTTGCCGGGTAGGTAAGGGAAAAGGTACTCACATCCTCCGGTGTGAGTGCTCGAAGTTATTTCCTTTAGATTCTGCAATTTTGTCTTTTTGTTTCTTGTTTTCACTAGTTAGGCTTAATATAAAACAACAACAAAATAGAGAGCTTTTTAGTATTTTTCCTAATGTAGAACATGAATTCTTTGAAAAGAAAATTAAAAAACCCTTCGAACCTTCTTTGCATGCTAATAGCAATGTTATTAGTATGAATCTTTTGAACACCTTTGTTACTAATGCTATGGAAACGTCTAAGCTTGGGGAAGTTAGTTTTTATGAAAATGATCTTTTTACTTCCCCAGTTTTAAAGAAGAAAATTTGCTCCGATGATACTTTATCTCCCATATGTGGTAATTCTAATGATACTTGTGATATTTTAAATCCACATACTGAAAGCATCTCTTTTAAAATACCTATAAAAATTGTTGAACGTGTTATAAACAACTATTATGTTGGAGCTGGAACTGTCCATCCCGGTGATCATTTGCCCTTTATACACGAATTATGCGGGTTGTTCAAGTGTGCAGGTATTACAACAGATCAAGTTAAGAAGAAGTTATTCTCATTATCACTGAAAGGAAGAGGTGAAGAATGGTATAAGCTGCCGAAGAATGGTCAAGCTCTTGAATGGGAGGAAATAGTACCTCTCTTTTACTCTAAATTTTATCCTCCTCATGAAGTTCATAAAGATAGGAATTACATTTATAATTTTCATCCACATGATGGAGAAAGTATTGCCCAGGCATGGGGGAGATTGAAGTCACTAATGCTCAAATGTCCCATTCATGAGCTTCCCAGTCATATTGTTATTAATAATTTCTGTGCAAGGCTTTCAGGACATTACAAGGACTATCTAGGTACTTGTTTAGAGGGATCCTTCACAAGTAAGGAGGTCAAAGCTAAATGGGATCTTCTTGAAACAATTCAAAGCAATACCGAAGATTGGGATAACAACAAAGGTAAAGAACCAGGTATAAACTATGAGTATGATTGCATTAAGTCTTGCACTGAAACTGCTGATTTTCAAGATCTTAGTGCTAAATATGGTCTTGATCCTCAAATTCTTGTTGATTGTTATAGAACCTTTGCTTCTCATATTAATGCTCCTAAAGAAAAATGGGACATGTATCATGAGCCTTTTAAAGACACTTGCATGGAAAATGAAATTGTTATTAATGATAGCAATAAACATGCTCAAACCTCTGAAAGTACTATTTCTTATAAGCATGTTAATTTTTGTGGAATACATAGACCTTGTGAGAATAATCAAATTGAAGAAGAATATTATATCACCCACAGGAATGAAAAAACTAGAATGTGGTATATGGCTTTAAATGATCTTGGTAAAAAAGTTTGTGCCCTTTATCCTTTTATTTGTGAACTTTGCTTCGAAGTGGGTCATTTCAATTTCCAATGCTCAGGCCATAATAATAGCCCTTCTAATCCAATGAGTACTGCAAGTTTGTATTGTGATGACATGATCACTCCTAATCAGCATGATGAACTTACATTATTTTTGGGGTGTGAAGAGTTATCAAGAAAACCTCTTTGGTAGATATGGGTGCTTTTGATATGAATAGTGTCATGCATGGTTGTCATCTTTATTGTGTTGATAATTGCCACACAAATACTTACATACAAAATATTATAGAAGATGAGATTTTACCAAAATATGATAGGACTAATATGTGTTTTGATCTTATTAATGAAAAGAAGGAATCCTCCAAAGTTTCTTCTATTGTATCTAACAATGAACCAGGGTATATGGAGAAGCTTCCTTTCAAGCCTCTCCCTCCTAAAGAGAAGAAGAGAAAGACGAAGAGGAGGAGTAAAAGGAGAGAGGAAACGATATTTTCCCCTAAGCATGTTGCTCCTATTATAGTTTTTGATGAGTCTGAACTTGATGATGTTCCTATGCCTATTACCTAGAGTAGTGATCATGATTGGGAAATCACACTACTTTTGATATTGAAAATCTCTTCGGTACCAATTCTGAAAATGATGATAATTGTTGTACTATTAGTGCTATCCATGTTCCTTCCAATGATGATGTTTTTACAAATGAACACACTTTGGAAGATAACTATTCTATTGCGTATGATGATACTATACCCCCAATATATGATGATTGCAATGATGAATATGATATTTTCAGTCCACCTACTATTGAGGAGAAAATTAACTATGATTACAATATGCCTCCTATATTTGATGATTATGGTGATGAGAATAATAATGATAGGTATTTTGTTGAATTTGCTCCCACTACAATTAATAAGAATGACTATGTTTATGTGGGGAGTATTAATTCTTTTATGCATGCGGCTCATGATAATAATGTTTTATGTGATAGTTATATTGTTAATTTTATTCATGTTGCTACCAAAATTTATTATGAGAGAGGGAAACATGGTTCTATGCATCTCAATAATATTAAGTTTCCCCTCTTTATGTTGAAAGTTTTGAAGTTGCACTTGTTTTGCTTTCCTATGCTTGTTGCTTTGTGCTTTCATGACTTGTTTATTTACAAGATTACTATGTATAGGAAGTGGGTTAGACTTAAATGTGTTTTGAATTTGCTTCTTGATGCTCTATTTTACTTCAATTCATATTTCTTATGTGAGCATCTTCTCAAACTATCATGCCTAACTTAAAGGCGTTAAGGAAAAATACTTGTTGGGAGATAACCCAAAAGTTTTAGATGAGTCTTGGAAGTTATTACTTCTGTAATAACCGCTCCTTATCCTTTTTATTTGTTTTTGTGCCAAGAGTAACCTCTAATGAGAGAGAAGTAATGATTGGGAAAGTTGTTGTCCCAAAACAGATTTCTATGCTTCACCGTAAAAATTCATGTAAAATCTCTGAACGTCCTTTTGAGGCGTGAATTTTTGTTCTTCTGCCCCAGGTTGTTATCTAACTTTCGTTAGATCAACACTTTTTGATTTGAGCAATAGAAAGTCTTCCAAAAAATTCGTCTTTACCTGCTGGTCTGTTTTGACAGATTTCTGCCATTTTCTGCATTTGCTTCTTGTTGGTTCCTTTTTTTTGAGTTCTTTCGGGGAATTGAGCTTTTTGAGGGAAGTGATACAGTAGCGAGTGTTTTAATGTAAGTTTATTGGTGTTAGAACTGAACCTAAAGACCTATTATCTTGAGTGCACTAATGTTGCTAATAAAGATTGTGTGAAGTTTTGTATGAAGGAAAAATTTCAGGTGTATGGAAGGAATGAGTAATAAGATGAAGAATGGACTAAAGCTCAAGCTTGGGGATGCCACGTGTGTCACCCCAAGAAATATCCAAGAAGTACAAGCGTCAAAGCTTGGGGATGCCCAACGCATCCCCTTTTTCATCAATAAAAATCCCAGGTTTCTTCCAAACGCTTCATTTTTAATGTTTCATGCACAGTTGTGTTGTTCTTGGAGCGTCTTCTTTTTCGTTTTTGTTTTGGTTTTTAGTTTGCTTGAATAAATTGTTTGGACCCCCTCTTTCATACATTGGTTTTCAAATAGTTTGGTTTGGATTGGAAAGAGTGGAAAAGTTCATGCTTAAGTGGTAAAGAGAGCTTGTTTTTGACTGTGGCCTATGCTTTGTCATGCCATACTTGATATTGTTTTTGCTTTATTCTTAGTATTCTTTGCTGTAGCATGACTTGTTATAAACAATTGAGATTGCTTAATGTGCCTTAGATGAATCATGTGTTGTTTTAGCATATTAAAGCATAGTATAGTGGTATTCTCCTTTGATGTTTTATTTTGGTTGACTTGGCGCATGCTCACACCATGTTATGAATATCCCAAGTCACCATAGCCTTTATGATCCTTTAGTTTTCAAATTTTAGTATCACTTTATGCTTTGATCAATGATGTTTTGTCGCTCTGCATGATTATGGCCATTATTCCTCTCTTAGTTTGTCGCTCCCAGTCTTTTGCTAGCCTCCGTAACCAAGTATGAGTTCCATTGATGCATCCAACTCCTTAAACCAAGTTATTCCAAAGAGTCCACCATACCTACCTACTAGCATATGCTATTCCAAGTATATTCATGCTTTTGTTTACCTTCCAAATTAAACTTGTTATGAGAAAACTAGTGATTAAAGCTCTCACAAACTTGATGGCACACTTTACTTTTCTTGTCCTTAATAAACTTGAACCATTGTGTCATCTATGTTGTATATGCTTGCACTTATTTGTTGGGGATTAGCAGAACCATGTTGTCATGGGGAACGCTTTCAACATTGCACTTGGTACTTGTACCTAGTTGATATCGTGCTCTTTTGTATATGGATGTCGTCGGTGTGAAATGAAAGGGGAGCTTGTAAGTCCATGGAGTTATGTATATGTGTTAGAGAAACGCCTGGGCTGCTGGTCTAATCCATGCTGACATGGTGGAAATCTGTAGCGTAACCATAATGAGCTGTCTATGAAGCATTCTTCTTATAAAAAAGAGTCCTATATTGAGAAAAAGAGAAAAAAAGAAAAAAAATGAGATTATGAAAAGAGGAAAGAGAGAAAAAAGCACCATATTCCCATGGTAAATAAGAAGATTGCTGAGATGCTTGTTGTCTGCTTGCCTTGTCATTTTGATATGGGGATTCTTCCGTATCATCGGGCAAGGGGTACCCCGTTGGCGGTTCTCTATGATACACATGTACTTACGATGATAAGAACTTACTGGTAACTAAACTTGAGTAGCATGAGGAGCGGCCCTCGTATTCAAGGGACATAAGATTTCTAACTTATACTTCATCAAGCACGTACACCATAGTTTGTTCACTTTAACCTTAATCACCTTCAAGATGCTTATGATAGGGGCAATGAGAGCTGAAAGCTGTAAGTACCATAATTTTTGGAATCTCCTTATGAAACTTGAATCTCTACTTCCTTTTATGAAGGCCTTTCTTACACCATTATATTGAGTCTCCACCTTCTATCTTTATGCACCTACTTTGAGAGCATAGTGGCCATTCTTAGTTCTATATGCATTGTCCCAAGACTAGTTGATTGATGCATAACTTGATATTGCTTGTTTTAAACTATTTGTATCTAGTCACTCTTATGAACTTTGAAGGTGTCCTATGCATTTATATTTTCTACTCTATGAGGGACAAGCTGAATACTATTATGGTATGTTTTCTTTATGTGAAACAAACAAATGTCTTGCAAAGCATTCTTATGCATGAATCTTTTGTTTGTGCCTTTTCATGTTGCAACATAGTTGCTATGTCTTATTGCTAGAAATTTTCCTTTCATGCTATGTTGAAGTACTATGATCCCAGCTTTGAATGTTTTACAAATATGTTGATCAAGTCTTTGATGGTGCATGTCACCTCAAAAATTATTCTTTCTTTTTATCACTTACCTACTCGAGGACAAGCAGGAGTTAAGCTTGGGGATGTTGATACATTGCAAATATATCTATAATTTTTGATGTTCCATTCTTAGTTTTATCTACTTTCTTGTGTTTTGTCCACACTTTGGAGCACTTTTCATATGATTTCTTGGACTAACCTATTAACAAGAGCCAAACTGCCAGCTGCCTGTTTTCTGCTGTTTTTGGTTCCAGGAAAGTCAGAAAATCAATATTCTCGGAATTGGACCAGACAAAATCCAAAGTTGATATTTTCCCGGAAGACTCACGGAGCCAGAAGGAGAGTCGGAGAGGGGCCACAGGGTGTCCACACCACCCCATGGGGCGGGTCCCCCAGGCCACGCCAGGGCATGGTGTGGGTGAAGGGAATATGCCCGAGAGGCAATAATAAAGTGGTTATTATCTTATTCCATGTTTATGATAAATGTTTATTTTGCATGCTATAATTGTATTGATCGGAAACATCAATACATGTGTGTTCAATAAACAAAAAGGGTTCCTAGTTATGCCTCTCTTATAGACTAGCTTGTTGTTTAACAAGATGATAAAGGTTTCCTGATCATAGACATTGGATGTTGTTAATAACAAGGTCACACCATTAGTTGAATGATGTGATGAACATTCATCCGAAGTATAGCATTACGATCAAAGTCATTATGTTTATATTGCTATAACACTATACGAAGTAATCTTTATCCTTAGACCATGCGATCATGTTAATTGCTAACACCGGGAGAGTATCTTGATAACATCAAACGTCACACCGTAACAGGGTGACTATAAAGATGGGTTCAGTGCTACGAAGGTGTTATGTTGAGGCTCATGGATCAAGAGTGGAATTTGTCAATCCCGATGATGGATAGATATACTGTGGACCCTCTCGGTGATATCACATTAAGATAGCTTGCAAGCAGGTGATGTGATCACTAGAATGTTATATCACGAGAACGAGAAAAGAGTGCATGTCGGCAACGAGATCAAACTAGGTATGGAGATACCAATGATCGAATCTCGGACATGTAATATATCGCGAGACAAAGGGATTTAATTACTAACGTTAAAGGTTCTCACGATCACAGAAGTCATCGTTGAATATGCAGGAGTCAGTAAGGATCTCTAGGTCCCGCTTCTGATTATTGATCTGAGAGGAGTCTCAATCATGTCTGCATTATTCGCGAACCGTAGGGTGACACACTTAAGAGTTACCAGACACCATTTTGGAGCACATATGTTTCAGACGAAAGAATTGCAAAGCGCAGGAATTGTTTCGATAGAAACCGGAAATTGTTTCGGGTGAAATTGCAGAAAGTGGTTCTGCATGTGAAATATTGCAAGGGGTTATATGTGAATGTTTGTTAATTAAAGTAATTAAAAAAATTCTGAATAAATTTAATAAAAGAGTTTTATTAAATGAGAGAGCATTAAACTTGGAGAATTTTAATGCATTTAAAGTAGGGACTTTAAAGGGGAATGTGAAGAGGCATTTTAATGTGGAGGGGTTACCACCACATGAATGGGGGAGGTGAGGATTCACCCCCATGCGCCGGCCATGAAGGAGGGGCACTCCCCTCCTCCTATGAAAGGCCACCCTCTTCCTCCTTCCTCACACCTCCTTGTGAAGGATCTCTCTCCCCCTCTAGAATTATTTCCCCATGGTCTCGGATTAGCGAGATACATGTTCCCGGTGGCATTTTGTCTGGAAGGAGTTGCTGCTTCCGCTGGATCGCTGGAGCGAGGAGGTGGAGGTTGTCCGGTGGCTTGAACGTGTGTGCGAGTACGGATGCGCTGCTGAGTTGCGGCGCTCGGACTTCCTGACGATCTTGAGATCGGCAAGTGTATGACTACATCAACCACGAGTTCCTACTTGTTAATAAAACTTGTTGTCTTCGAGGGTAAGTTCTCGTTGGATGTATGTCCACCCGTTGCTTTGTACCTAGTAGATAGATCTTGGCGTGTAGTTCTCATCGTAGGAATTTTTTTGTTTTCTATGCTGCGGACCCATAGTGGCCCCCCTGGCTGCCCACCGACCTTGCCCTCTGGCCTATAAGAAGCCTCCCGAGGCATAAACCCTAAATCGTCAAGCCTCCAGGCATGAAAAGTTCTGGAGCGCCGCCACCACCGAAGGGGAGATTCGAGGGACAGAAAGTCTCTGTTCCAGCACCCTGCCGGGACGGGGAAATGCCCCCGGAGCCATCTCCATTGAGTGGGAGTTCATTTCTAATTTGGATTAGTCAAACTCAATTTTTCATAAACTAAATCGAAGTGAATTTGCATAATTTGTTATAGTCATTGGCGTCTATTCACTACCTTATGCTTAGTTTTAATTGAGATAATAGAACTATAGAATTCTGGATATTTACTTTACGAACTGGTATCGTATTGTTTTGAATGTCAATTTAAAGTTTATAAGTCCTATTGCAAACTTTCAGCAAACTTTCAGCAAACTCTATTTACTCCGTGAAGTTTAATAAGTAGTATTAAATCAAGAGTAAGAATTCCAAAGTTAGTATCTAAAGTATCATGTTTGCCTCCATGATTCTTGATATTCAAAAGTTGTTTTAATATCGAGGTTATATAGGAGCTGAAAGAATTGTTTCAGAAACCATCATGTGTGAAAGATATTGTGATATCTGAAACAATGTTTTTGGTTGCATTATGATAGAGTATAATTTAGCAAAATACATGTTCTCATATTGTATGAGAATTTGTGAAGGATGGAGATGCTAGGCATCCGAATGTCCCAAAAGGTTTTGGGAACTAACATTATACTCGCGATTCTTCCTTACAGGCTATAGTAGCTTGATCATGAAAGTTGTCATGATAAGGATGAATGGAAGATGTAAGTAAAATGTTTACTACACTAATAGATTACTAAAGAATGGATTTTTGAAAGAATACCAAACATTTGATGATGGTGATCCACTTCAAAGTGAAAGTCCAAAGGTATTAGTATTTGACTATATATGCTTTGTACTATGTGTCATGTGAATGACACCACTATTGATGTTGATAGATTCTTTTAAAAGCAAAAGGAATTGCTGAAAGAGAATCTATAAAATATTTGGCAGAAAAGAAAAAGTTGGAAATGTCTAGCTTAGGTATATAGAAGATATACATGTTATGGCTGTATTCCTTGCTTGTTAAACAATGTGGTTCTTAGGTATTGGATACCGAATTGGTTGGTATGAAGTGTCATACAGGACAACACAATTCATGAACTGAAATGGCCTAAGTAACTATCAAGAGAATAAGTGATGATGATCATCGAAAACAAATAAAGTTTTATTGTGCTATTCGTTGACGTCAAACCTAGTCTTCAAGATTTTTTTTAATAATCGATATTTTGTTCCGGTATTACGAGAACAATGGTTGTTCAAATAATTACCGTATTCCATAAAGGATGGATGAACTTTTACAAGTCTAGTGGGAGAAATCACATCCATAAACACTATTGCTAAAATTTCGCAAGACAAATGATTGAAAGATCACTTATGAATTGACATCGCTGTTTAAATTATATTGGAAAGAAAACATGAAGAAACTCCATGGATGGATTTTTTGGAGTCTTTGATTTTGATCAGCTGACACTTGTGAGACTTTCCTTGAGATAATTGAAACTCTGTTCATAGGCCAAAGAGGAATGGATGACTAACTTATTGGATATTATACATATTGATGTATATAGTCCATTATATGTAGCCATATGCGATGGTTATTTTTGCTTCATATGCTTTCTCCAGAAATTTGAGTGAATATATCTATATATATTTACTTAATAAGGAAGAAGTATGAAACATTTGAAAATTGTTCAAATACTTTCAAGATGAAGTGAAAAATCATTGTAACAAGAAAATAAAGAGTTTATGATTCGATCATAAAGGAAGATATTTGAGTTACATGTTTAGCAAAAACACCTAAGACTTGAGGAATTGTTCCATGATTAGTGTTTCCCGATAAACCATAGGAGTATGGCATAATCGAGAGACGAAATCAAACCATGTTTGACATGGTAAGATCAAAGGTGTCATTTATAAAACTGTCATTATGTTTTAAGGATTGAAACTTTAGAGACTACCGCTTTTACACTGAAAAGAGCACCATCATGATCCGTTGAAATGACACCATATAAGTTATGGTTTGGGATAAAACCCGAATTGTCTTTTCTTAAATTTTGGTATGCTATGCATAAGTAAAATGTTTACAACCAAAGTCGGATAAGTACGTCTTTGTAGGTTATCCCAAAGAATTTGTTGGGAATTTCCCCATAACACCGAGGACAAAAGAGTTTGTCGCTTAGAACGTCAAGTTTCTTGAGAAGGAATTTTTCGCGAAAAGTTAAGTGGGAGGACAATAGAACTTTGATAAGGTTGTTAAACCTTAGCTATATGTGCTAAGTAGCGCAGCGCCGTAAAGTGTCCCGGTGGCGGCCATAATGCTCATGGCTCCCGTGATTACAAAAGGTGTGATCTCGGAGATTAGAGTTCCTATTGAACCGTATGGGTCAGTAAGAATCAAATAGTAAGATTTGATAAGCAAGTCATTATTGTTTTGACAATGATGAACCGACTACATGCAATGAAGCGATGATGGGCCCTGACTCCATAAAATGACTAGAAGTCATAGAATCCGTGATAGTATCCATACACAAAAAATCAAGTTTCTGAACTTGGAAGACCCTCCGGAAAGGCATGAAGCCTATCAGTTATGTTTGGATCTATAAAGAAATAGACATGGATGTTTAACATCTATGAAATAATCGACATGTCGGAAAAAAGTTTACGGCAATGTTCAAGGAGTTGACTATGACAAGATTTGATCTTTCATAGTGATATTTAGTCTTGACGGATTAATGTACCAACCACTACATATAATTTGGTGTATGGTAGTTGAATAAACAAAACAAGGTTCTTCTAATAGAATGGTTACCTAGGACATGTACATGACACGGTCCGAAGGGTTTTGTTAATTCAAAGGGTGCTAAAAGGGCATGCAAACTTCAATAGTTGAAGTAAGCATAGCGGAGTTGGAATCTTCACCATGATGAAACCGTTAAAAGAGTTTAAATTCATCGGAGATGATGGAGATGCTTGCATTTGCAAGAAATTAAGTGGGAGCGCTGAGACATATTTCCAATACATTATGTAGAGGACATATTGTTGATTGGAAATGATGTATCTTGTATTGACACAAGTTAAGAATTTCATTAAAGGGAGATTTCAATGAAAGACTTGGGAAAACCCGGAATATTTAGCATCAATATCTATATGGATAGATTGAGGCGCTAATATGGTTGTGCCAGACATACATATATGAGATATTGAAAGGGTTCAATATGGAAACAACAAGAAAGGTTCTTGCTGCATGGAAAGGATTGTATCTTAATTCAAGTGTTTCAACACTTGGTGAGTAAAATCACATGAAGATTTTGATCAATTATACCATGATATGTATATATCCAGAATGTCCTATGCTCTAAATGTTATGAGCACATACCAGAATGATTCATGAGATGATCATTGGACGATAGTAAAGATATTCTTATGAGCTTTGGAAGAACTAAGAATATATCATGTATAAGTGACAAATAGTTAAAGGTAGTTCATTGTAAAGTGCTACATTGATACTAGTTTTGTCACACGATACAAATTAAATTTATCTCAATTTAGACTATGGGTGGCACAATGTAATGGAATGGATGTTCCATGATGGATTTGGATGAGTTCCAAAGTTGAGACATTGTGATAGATACTACATCAAAAGGCTAAAGTATATAACTGCTATAGTAGCAGCAAAAGAGGGCATTTGTGTTAAGTAGTTTGTTATCAAACTAGGTGTGGTTCATAGCAGGATAATACTATGAAGATATATTGTGTGACAATAATATCAACATATTTTGACCGGAACGAACTAAAGGTCTCACCAAAGGACCAAATTTATACAATGCCATCTCATTTGAGAATGAGTGATGCGTAGAGACGCGAAGACATGCAAATACACACGGACCTGAAACTGTCAGATCCGGAGATTATGTTAACCACTAGCAATCGCGTATATGCAACACCAGAAAGCCATAGGTGTTCAATACGCAAAGTTTTTCAAACTATATTATTGACTCTAGTGCAAGTGGGAGACTGAAGGGAATATGCCCGAGAGGCAATAATAAAGTGGTTATTATCTTATTCCATGTTTATGATAAATGTTTATTTTGCATGCTATAATTGTATAGACTGGAAACGTCAATACATGTGTGTTCAATAAACAAAAGGGTTCCTAGTTATGCCTCTCTTATAGACTAGCTTGTTGATTAACAAGATGATCAAGGTTTCCTGATCATAGACATTGGATGTTGTTAATAACAAGGTCACAACATTAGTTGAATGATGTGATGAACATTCATCCGAAGTATAGCATTACAATCAAAGTCATTATGTTTATATTTCTATAACACTATACGAAGTAATATTTATCCTTGGACCATGAGATCATGTTAATTGCTAACATCGGAAGAGTATCTTGATAACATCAAACGTCACACCGTAACAGGGTGACTATAAAGATGGGTTCAGTGCTACTAAGGTGTTATGTTGAGGCTCATGGATCAAGAGTGGAATTTGTCAATCCCGATGACGGATATATATACTCTGGGCCCTCTCGGTGATATCACATTAAGATAGCTTGCAAGAAAGTGATGTGATCACTAGAATGTTATATCATGGGAACAAGAAAAGAGTGCATGTCGGTAACGAGATCAAACTAGGTATGGAGATACCAATGATCGAATCTCGACATGTAATATATCGCGAGACAAAGGGATTTAATTACTAACGTTAAAGGTTCTCACGATCACAGAAGTCATCGTTGAATATGCAGGAGTCAGTATGGATCTCCAAGTCCCGCTTCTGATTATTGATCTGAGAGGAGTCTCAATCATGTCTGCATTATTCGCGAACCATAGGGTGACACACTTAAGAGTTACCGGACACCATTTTGGAGCACATATGTTTCAAACGAAAGAATTGCAAAGCGCAGGAATTGTTTCAGGTGAAATTGCAGAAAGCGGTTCTGCATGTGATATTGAAATATTGCAAGGGGTTATATGTGAATGTTTGTTAATTAAAGTAATTAACAAAATTCTGAATAAATTTAATAAAAGAGTTTTATTAAATGAGAGAGCATTAAACTTGGGGAATTTTAATGTATTTAAAGTAGGGACTTTAAAGGGGAATGTGAAGAGGCATTTTAATGTGGAGGGGTTATCACCACATGAATGGGGGAGGTGAGGAGTCACCCCCCATGCGCCGGCCATGAAGGAGGGGCACCCCCTCCTCCTATAAAAGGCCACCCTCTTCTTCCTTCCTCACACCTCCTTGTGAAGGATCTCTCTCCCCCTCTAGAATTATTTCCCCATGGTCTCGGATTAGCGAGATACATGTTCCCGGTGGCATTTCGTCTGGAAGGAGTTGCTGCTTCCGCTGGATCGCTAGAGCGAGGAGGTGGAGGTTGTCCGGTGGCTTGAACGTGTGTGCGAGTACGGATGCGCTGCTGAGTTGCGGCGCTCGGACTTCCTCATGATCTTGAGATCGGCAAGTGTATGACTACATCAACCACGAGTTCCTACTTGTTAACAAAACTCGTTGTCTTCGAGGGTAAGTTCTCGTTGGATGTATGTCCACCCGTTGCTTTGTACCTAGTAGATAGATCTTGGCATGTAGTTCTCATCGTAGGAATTTTTTTGTTTTCTATGCTGCGGACCCAACAGTGGGCCCCCTGGCCGCCCAACGACCTTGCCCTCTGGCCTATAAGAAGCCTCTCGAGGCATAAACCCTAAATTGTCAAGCCTCCAGCCATGAAAAGTTCCACAGCGCCGCCGCCACCGAAGGGGAGATTTGAGGGACAGAAAGTCTCTGTTCCGGCACCCTACCGGGATGGGGAAATGCCCAGGGGGCCATCTCCATCGATCTCCACCACCATCTCCATCACCATTGCTGATTCCCATGATGAGGAGGAGTAGTTCTCTTTTGAGGCTAAGGGTTCTACCGGTAGCTATGTGTTCATCTCTCTCTCTATGCATGATCTTATTGAGATCATGAGCTTGTAATCTATAGATCTATCCTGCTACTCAAGTGCTTTAATGAATCTCTGCTCTCCCCATGTGTGTGAAAGTGACAGCATGGTTACCACGGTGGCACTTAGGCTAGATATTACAAATACTTGTTATGAGTTATATTTGGAGTTGGATGTCTCTATGAAATTGTGGTGTTTGTTTGAACCATCTAGTACTCAAGGTGACAATGTGGGGTTATCTAGATGGGAAAGATGGACTTTGAGGTGTGTTGTTATAGACCTACCATCGATTAGAGTGTCCAACCGGAGAGTAGTTAAGAGTAGTATCATAAAGAAGAATATATTTATATGAGAGTGTGCACTAGTGAAAGTATGATCCCTAGGCCTTGTTTCTAAGCATTGAAACTTCGTTTGCTACTAGATCTGTTACATGTTTGCTTGCTTCCATCTTTATTTCAGTTTTCCTTTAGTCGTTTCCACGCCATCAAGTTATTTTCTAGCACCGTTACCACTTATAATTATCCATACCACTTGTATTTCACTATCTCTTCGCTGAACTAGTGCACCTATACACCTGACAAGTGTATTGGGTGTGTTGGGGACACAAGAGACTTCTTGTATCTTGATTGCAGGGTTGCTTGTGTTGGGGAGATACCCCCGGGTAGGGTCACGTCGTGGTATAAAGGCCGAGTTAGCCGAGGTTCGGCAAGGCCAAAGCAGATGCTGGCCGGGTCACCTCAAGGCAGGCCGAATCACGGGGTAATCCGGACCTGGGGGCGTTCGCCTAACTAGCCCTCATCCGACTTAAGCGGTAAGCTGGAAGTGTATGTCTAACCTGTATGCAGGAAAAGGGGGTGGCCGGATGAACCATCGTCCAGGTTGCTGCAACCTTCTAGGAGAAGGAAGGAATCTCGCTGGTCAAAAGGAGCCCCGGTACGCACTGCCTGAGCGAAGCGAGCAAGGACAGGACCACCGGGGCGTGGCCGACAAGCGTGACGATGCCCGTGTCAGCTGACGAGGGCGCCGCAGTGGCTCACGTAGCTAAAGCATAGGTGACGCGGGGGAAAAAGCACCCCGGTCGGTTTACCACTTTGGGAGGAGGCATATTCTCAGGAATATGCCTCCACGTATGCCCTAGGCTGAAACCGAGCCTCCACTATAAAAGGGGGGCTAGGGCTTCAGTAGAGGGGGTTGGCGGTTTATTCTCTGGACAATTCTGTTAAGGTCTAGGGTATCAGGTGAGATCTGTGGGTGATAGAAAGAGAGCTTCTTCTTCCTCCTCTCGCCAATACAGCTCTAGGAGCACTTGTAACCTTGGAAGGAAATCAATACAAGTTCTTGTGTGGAGAATCACTTCACTATCCCTCCCTGGATTCCCCTAGCGTGTATTAGTCCCCACATTCAGCCTATACATGGCATCTGCCGTGACACCACCACGATAGTTGGCACCCACCGCGGGGCTAGCGGCGCTAGTAAGGGTCAAGATCCGGACGAGAAACTTCATCGCCACTGGCGAGCGCATCGTCTCCGGGCTCATCCAGCGCTTTGAAGCGCGGGACTTCATCAGTGATAACACAGGCTGCTTCCGCACGCGCCCTCTCCCGCGCAATGACATCTTCCTCAAGCTCGGCGCGCACAAGGTCTACGTCGCGGTGGACGTGTCAGGCATTCATCCGCGCCACGTCGTCGAAGCAGGCGAACCACCCCTCACTGTGACCCGCGTGGAGCGTACCGCTCGTTCCTCGGACCATGCAGAGGTAATGATGACAGCGCTGAGTGCGGTTGCGAGCAAGGATCCGACGCCAGATGCGGAGGTGACGCCCAAGGCACCAAGGAAAGGTAGGGGTCCTCCGCTAGAGAGGCTGGAAAACGTGCTGAGAGAGGCAATGGATAGCTTGGCAAACCCTGTAGTATCAGCGGTAGATCCGGCTCGTGCACAGGCCAAGCTAGAAGAAACTAGGCAGAAAATACTTGAGGGCGCAAAGAAAATAGCCGCGGCCCAGCAGTCGTTGAACATGAAGCTGCGTGAGTACGCTAAGGCGAACAAAGTTGATACTGTAAAAGTTAAAGGTAGAAATCTCATGAGCGAGATGAACAGAGAAGGTGATGTCAAAATCGAGGAATCAGAAAACTGTTTTTCCGTAGGGCTGCCGAGGTATAGTACCCCGGCCAAGAACCTCAGAGCGGCGGAT
Source organism: Avena eriantha (assembly GCA_910589775.1). Lineage (NCBI taxonomy): Eukaryota > Viridiplantae > Streptophyta > Magnoliopsida > Poales > Poaceae > Avena > Avena eriantha. Next base: position 488,054,598 of record OU342740.1, read on the forward strand.
GCAGCTGCGTCTGAGTTAGAGGGACTGACGGGTGAAGCCCGGCAAAGGCAGCAAAACCGGGTTAACGAGCTGGTTCGCATTGCGAATAGGCAAAACGAGGAACTGCTTAGGGTGAACCCGGAGAGAGCTGGGGGCCTTCAAGATCATCCGTTCGACGATGGGTAACCCGGAGAAATCCGCTGGAGCCGCGTCGTCCCCTCATGGCGATCCAAGGAGAGAGGAGGTCGTAACCTCGGCCAGACGGAACAAACAGATTGTCCCGTATGACCCGACACGGGCAGGGAAAGAAAAAGAAGCGCAGAAAAATGATGATCGACGGAGTGTGAGCCGAGGTGAAGCTGGCCGAGGTAACCGTGACCAAGGCAATGCCGGTCAAAGGAACGTTGTCAACGGTAATGCCGGGCAACAAAATTCAGCTGGAGCAAGACAACCGCAGCAGCCGAACATGCCGAGGCAAGAGCACAGTGCCGGCCGAGGTATGCAACAGAAAGGCGTGCCGTAGGAACAAAACCGGTATAACGACGGTGATTCGGAGATGGCAAATGCGGGATACCCGAGACAGGACTATCATGTGATAGGGTCGAGACTGGGAAGCAGGGATTTGATGCCGGACGATGCGAGGTTGAAACTGGATCGACTATATAGGTCGGAACAGATAGAATGTCAAGGCCCACCGGGTCCAGCATGTTTTGGACCCCGGATCATGAAAGAGCCACCAGTCCCGAACTTTCAGTTGCAAAGGGGCACCAAGACCTATGACGGTAGTACCAAGCCAGAGGATTGGCTTATAAACTATGCTACCGCTGTAAAAATTGCCACAGGCAACCTGAGATGGGCCGTACGATATGTACCCCAGATGTTGGAAGGCCCGGCAAGGGTGTGGTTGAACAATTTGCCACCAGGAAGCATCAACTGCTGGATAGATTTCGAGGAGATGTTCATCAGCAATTTTTCAAGTATGTATCAAAGGCCAAATAGGCCACAGACCCTAGCTATGTGCAAACAGCGACCCAATGAGACGGACCGGGAGTTTTTGACCCCGTGGTGTACCGTGAGAAATTCATGCGAGGGCGTGATAGAATCACAGGCCATAGCATGGTTTGCACAGGGGTGCAAGTATGGAAGCGAGTTGTGGATGAAGTTGCAACGGAAAATGCCGCCAACGTTGGCAGAGATGATCCGGATCGCAGATTCGTATGCGTTGGGTGACCCGACCCAACCAAGGCTCGCCTTAAACGAGTCAAGCGATGAGTACTATCAGAGGGATGGATCCGGATCATCCCGGAGAAATGATTACAGTGGAAAAAGGAGAGATGATCGACCGGACCATCGGTACGGTTCGCACCAAGTAGCAGCCGTGAGTCAAGATCAACCCGGAGCAGGGGGTAGTCAGCGCCAGAAAACTGGAGGTCAATGGACCCCAAGGAACGATGGGAAGAAGACTTGGACACTGGAGCAAAAGAAGCAATGGCAAGAAAGGAAAGACCGTCTGAGGTATACTTACGAGTCGATGTTGGACCAGCCGTGTAAGTTTCATACGCCAAATCCGAACAACCCAGCGGGTCATACGACGAGGCAATGCGAGTGGATGCACAAGATCGAGCAAGGTGGTTCGGGGAATGCTCAGGCACCCCGGAATGATCAGCCTCGGCAGGAGTTACCCCGGCAGCAATTGCTCTCCGGGGCGAACACGCAACAGCTGATGTAGCCTCCCCCTCCGCCGAGGTATGATAACAATGAAATAAGGGATGAAGTGCATCAAGTGGAAAATCAGCATCAGCCGCATCAGAGGCACCCCGGAAATGAGGGGAGGAACGAGTACAGGGAGCATCACCAGAGCTACTGTGTATTTACCACAGAGGAAACCGATAGAAAAAGCTTGCAGCGTAGGCATATGGAGGTGAATGCGGTAATGCCGGCAGTGACGAGGTACATGCCTTGGTCCGATCAGGAAATCACTTGGAGCATTAGGGATCACCCCAAGCTCATGCCGAGCCCTGGTTCGTATGCGTTGGTGCTAAATCCTACATTCATTGGGCCTAGCATTAACGTAAGATTCTCAAAGGTACCGATCGACAACGGCAGTAGCATAATTATCATGTACGCGGACACAATGCGCAAGTTGGGTATCTCGGAGAACATGCTCTAGGCCACGAGGACAACTTTCCATGGCATTGTGCCCGGCATTTCTTGCGAGCCCATAGGCAAGGTCCGGGTCGTCGTCTTGTTCGGCACGAGGGACAATTGCCGAACTGAAAATCTGGAGTTCGAAGTGGTGAACTTAGAAAGCGCGTATCATGCATTGCTCGGAAGGCCAGCGCTGAACAAGTTCATGGCCAGTTGTCATATCAGCTATTTGAAAATGAAATTGCCCGGACCAAATGGAGTAATTACAATTGCTGGGGACTTCCGACGTTCGATGGAGTGTGCGTCGGCCGGATCAAACTTAGCCGAGTCACTTGTGATCGCGCAGGAAAAAAGGAAAATTCAAGAGGTGGCTGCATTGGCTCAGTCCGCGCAACAATATATGCAAGCGCTGAGTAACCCGCATGGAACTGTCTCCTTCCAGGCCACGAAAGATACCAAGAAGGTTCCTGTTGATGACATGTTCCCAGAGCGCACCGTAACAATTGGTGCCGGGCTAAGCGATAAATAGGAAAGCGAGCTCGTCAGCTTCCTCCGTGAGAATCGGGACATTTTTGCTTGGTCCACACAGGACTTGCAAGGTGTTCCGAGGGAGTTGGCCGAGCACTCTTTAAATGTGAGACCCGGAGCTAAGCCGGTGAAGCAACCTCTCCGCCGCTTCGCCGAAGATAGGAGGAAAGTCATTGGGGATGAGATAGCTCGGTTGCTAGCTGTAGGATTTATCATGGAGGTCCTCTACCCCGACTGGCTGTCTAATCCGGTGCTGGTGGAAAAGAAAAAGGATGATCCGAACGTGGCAGTGGTTTGGCGCATGTGTATCGACTACACGAACCTGAACAAGGCGTGTCCGAAAGATCCATTCCCGCTGCCAAGAATAGATCAGGTCATAGACTCAACTGCTGGATGTGAACTGTTGTCATTCATCGATGCTTATTCTGGTTTCCACTAGATACCTCTGAATCCGGATGATCAAATAAAGGCTGCATTTATTACCCCATATGGGGCTTATTGCTATCGCACCATGCCGTTTGGTTTACGTAATGCAGGGGCAACGTACCAGAGATGTATGCAAAAATGTTTGCACGACCAAATAGGTCAAAATGTACAGGTGTACGTGGATGATGTGGTCATCAAGACCAAGGAAAGCAAAACGCTCCTTGACGATATCAGGCAAACGTTCGCAAACCTAAGGAGGTTCTGGATGAAACTTAACCCGGAAAAATGCACCTTCGGTGTCCCGGCTGGAAAATTGCTCGGCTTTCTGGTTTCCAGCCGAGGTATTGAGGTTAATCCAACCAAAATCCGAGCCATCGAACGAATGGAACTGCCGAAGTGTCTTAACGATGTCCAGAAGTTTACAGGTTGCCTGGCCTCGTTAAGTCGGTTTGTATGTCGGTTGGGAGAGAAAGCTTTACCTCTGTACCAACTCATGAAAAAGTCGAATGAATTCATTTGGACGCCGCGGCTGATGAAGCCTTTACCCACCTAAAGAAAATGTTAGCCACGGCACCAGTGCTACTCACCACTATCAAAGGAGCCAATGTTGCTCTATATAGCCGCAACCAACCGGGTTGTAAGTGCAGTGATAGTGGTGGAGCGCGATGAGGAAGGCAAGTCAGTGCAAAGGCCGGTGTATTATTTGAGTGAAGTGTTGTCAACATCAAAGCAGAACTACCCACATTATCAAAAAGTGGTGTATGGCGTATACATGGCCGCCAAGAAATTGAAGCACTACTTTGAAGAGCATCCCATCCGGGTCATATGTGAGGCCCCTATATCCGAGATAATGAGTAACAAGGATGCAAGCGGCAGAATTGCAAAATGGGCAATTGAGCTCCTTACGCTCCGCAATATGACCGGAGAGAAGCCATCAAGTCTCAGGCCTTTTTTGTGGACTAGGCCGAGGTACAGTACGAACCACCACTTCCGGATCCGAACTATTGGCGGATGCACTTTGACGGATCAAAAACCAAAACCGGGTTAGGCGTCGGAGTTGTAATCACGTCGCCAAAGAAGGACCAGTTGAAATATGGGCAGGAGATCCACTTCACCACATCAAATAACGTCGCTGAGTATGAAGCACTTGTGCATGGGCTCAAGGTAGCAAAGGAAATTGGTATACGTTGGATTATATGCTTTGGCGACTCGGATTTAGTGGTGCAGCAAGTGTCCGGAGTGTGGGACGCCCTTGATCCAAACATGGCACTATACAGATTTCATGTGCAGAAGATTTTTGGTTACTTTGAGGGATGCGAATTTGATCATGTACCCCGGGTGGAAAATGAGGCTGCCGACATGCTGTCGAAGCTCGGGTCAACCAGACAGGCAATTCCACCAGGTGTAGCATTAGAGCACCTCAAGAAACCATCCATCAAGCCATCCCCGGAGTCCGAGTCCATCTACGTCCCGGAGGACACAGAGTCCGGAGCTGCGCCCATGGACATTGACACGGGAAGTGGTGCGCAAAACCCGGGGACTGCTTCGGCAAACCCGGGGACTGCTTCACAAGACCCGGCAACTGCTTCGCAAGACCCGTGGACTGCTTCACAAGATCCGGTTGGAGTTATGCCGGTGGATCAGATGGAGATAGACGAGGACGTGTTCCCCGTGCGGCCAATACCGGCTTGGGCACTGCCTATATTTCAATTTCTGAAAGATGGAACGTTACCCACTGAGGAGGTGCTATCGAGGCAAACACAGAGGAGGGCAAAGGCCTACACGATCATCAATTCCGAGTTATACAAAAGAAGTGTGACCAATGTCCTCCAGCGGTGTGTTGACCCGGACGAAGGGCTTGAAATCATCCGAGGTATACATCAGGGGGAATGCGGGCATCACGCCTCATCCCGAGCCTTGGTAGCAAAAGCTTTCCGACACGGATTCTACTGGCCAAACACCTTAGAGCAAGCAGAAGATCTGGTGAGAAAATGTAATGGTTGTCAGAGGTACGCTACAAATACGCATATGCCAATGTCAGAACTCAAGACCATCCCGATCACTTGGCCATTTGCCGTATGGTGCTTGGATATGGTGGGCCCGTTCAAACCAGCAAGAGGGAATATGACTCACATTCTGGTAATGGTGGACAAATTTACGAAGTGGATCGAGGTAAAGCCTATAAGAAAATGTGATGGAGCTACGACCGTAACGTTTCTCAAAGATATCATCTTGAGGTACGGTTATCCACACAGTATCATAACTGATAATGGCACAAATTTTGCGGAAGGAGCATTTGCTCGTTTCTGCCGGGATAAGAGGATCCGACTTGACGTAGCTTCGGTAGCCCACCCGGCATCGAACGGGCAAGTGGAGAGATCCAACGGATTGGTATTATCCGGGATAAAACCCCGGCTCATTGAGCCGCTGCAAAGATCAGTGAGGTGCTGGATAGAAGAACTACCAGCGGTACTGTGGAGTTTAAGAACAACTCCGAATCGATCAACAGGCTATACGCCGTTTTTTCTGGTATATGGGGCAGAAGCTGTATTACCAGCCGACATAGAGCATGATTCGCCTAGGGTCACCCAATACACAGAAGCCGAAGTGCAAGAAGCCCGGCAAAATGATGTTGATCTGCTGGAAGAAGCGAGAGAACTGGCACTGTCCAGATCCGCCATATATCAGCAAAATCTCCGACGCTATCATAGCCGGAAAGTGTGCCCCCGGGTCTTCCGGGAAGGCGATCTGGTGCTCCGGGTGGTACAACGTACTACTGGAATGCATAAATTCTCCCCCCATGGGAAGGGCCATTCATCGTGAGCAAAGCATTGCACAATGATTCTTACTATCTTATAGATGCAAAGCCACAGGAAAAGAACAAGGCGGACAGGTCCGATGAGGAATCTAAACGTCCATGGAATGTAGCTCTCCTTCGTCCTTTCTACACTTAGCGAAGAAATGTATGTATCCGGGTTATCTCATATGTCGGTATGTATGTCGGCAATGAGCTTATCAATGAAATGTGGGCACCTCGAGCAGTAACTCGGGAACTGCCTTAATAATATTTGTTATCTTTTGTTATTTGTGTGTCGGCTGGAATAGGTTATTCTACTTAGCTCGGATTAGTAGTGTGTGAGCACCAAAAACCCAACTCTTTGACTTGCTGCTGTCCAACAAGAATTGGCTTCATGGCAAGCAAGAGAACAAGTTTGGAATTGCGTAGCACATGAAAAACGACTAAGGAAAAGAATTTATTCGAGCCGACGTTTGTTTTCCAAACTAACCCCGTATTTATTTTTGAGCTAAGTCTAAAAGTTTCCCAGTATTGTTAAGACAATCTTTCAGGCTCGGATTTGAAAGTTCTAAAACCGAATCAAGGTAGACACGGTCCGAGCCAAAAGATTGAACGAACAAGAAAAAGAAACTCGGGGACTACGCCCAAGTTAATCCGGCATAAGTACTCACTAGCAAAATATCACATGTATTTGGAATACGATTCCACCCGGCATACCGGGGATCTCATGAATTTTCAAGTATTTTTACTTAGGAGCAACAGGAGGAAGTTCGGCATCATCGTCGCCCTCTTCGATATCCGAGGCAGTGTCCTCCTCGTCTTCACCCGAGTCATCTTCAATGTTCTCAACTTCCTCTTCGCCTGCGACTTCCAGGAAGCTCGGACCCTCAGTCCATTCATGAATGGGGGCATATTCAATGAGGCTGTGGGCGCAAGCCTGGCGCCGAGCTACCCACTCCAGGTCATCTGTCCATTTGGACCCGGTGCGCAGCCGTGTGAGGAGGCTGAGATCTATCTTTTTGTACCACGTCAAAACATGGTGAAGGACGGTATTGGCAGCAGCGCGGCCAGCGGATTCTCGCCAGAGGTCGAGCTGGGTCTCAACTTCCGAAAGCCTTTCAGCGAGCTCCGTGACTCTCTCCGGAGCGTCATCGGCGGGCCAGAAGGCGTTGAAGACCCGGACTAAAACATCAAGAAGGTCCCTACCGTAGTTCTTGATGATTTCCATGCGAGATGACAGGCTGACCAACAGGTCCTCCATGTCAAAGGGAATGCTCTCACCCTCAGCAGTGACCGGGGTACCTCTTTCTCAGCGGAAATTGGCAACAGCAGCACTTGCAATGGTAGTACCCTTTGGAAAGTGGCCTGGGAAACAAGGCGAAGGACAAAGTTGAGAAAATAAGACATATGAAATAACCCGGAGAAGTAAGGCGGATAAAGGAAAAGAAGTTACGAGAGATGTGACTGTGAATCCGGGTCAACTCCTTGATGCAAGCATCACACCTTTTCCAAAGCTGCTCGAGCTCAGCATTTGCCGACAAAAGTTTGACCTCGGCTTCCTGAAGAAGCTCACGATTCTTAGCACTTTGGAGTTTGAGGCGCTCGCGTTCTTCGGTGTAATCCTGGCCAACCCTTTTCAGCTCGGTTTGGTGCTGCGCTTTCATCTTAGCCATTTCAGCTTTGAGCTTGGCTATGTCATCATCTTTGGTCCGGAGGAGGGTGAGCTCATCATCTTTCTTCTTCAGCTCAGCTTGGTGCTGTCCTGCTTGTTCGAGAAAATGCAGCATCATGTCAGGCACATGCACACTTTCTTCAAGCAATGCTAAAACCATGTGTTGGCCCGGCAGAGCCGAGGTATGAATGTTTGCCGAGCCAAGGAGGTAAAATGATGAGAAGCACAGTAAGAACAGATAAGAAGGGCGTACCCTTGATCTGCTCCAAGTTCTTTCGCATTATTTTGTTTTTAGCTTCCACCCCAGCTACGAAAACCGAACAATCAGATTAGTTCGGCAAGTGAAGTGGAAGAAAAGTGAGGAAAGGAATGAGAAAGAAATTTACCCCTTTTCTCGTATTCAGCGATAAGTGCAGCCTATTTTGTGCGAAGATTTTTGTGCGTATCCAACAAGCGCTGGAATTCGGCACTTTGGCGGTTGGTGGTCACCTAAAAAAGATACAGAAACTTAAATCAGCCTAGTGCATGTTCGAAGTGTACTAAAATCCGGGCCAAGTGGAACTTAACCCGGCTCTAGGTGTGTGCATGTTCGAAGTGTACTAAAATCCGGGCTAAGTGGAACTTAACCCGGCTCTAGGTGTGTGCATGTTCGAAGTGTACTAAAATCCGGGCCAAGTGGAACTTAACCCGGCTCTAGGTGTCTGCATGTTCGAAGTGTACTAAAATCCGGGCCAAGTGGAACTTAACCCGGCTCTAGGTGTGTGCATGTTCGAAGTTATCATGGAAGTACGTTAGTTCTATAAAAGAGCTTCTGGCCGAGTAACAAGTTACTCCCCCGGAGGCTCGGGGACTAATGGTTATTATCTACAATTTGCAAAGGAGAAACGGCGTACCTCCATCATCCGTCCAGCGAGGTTAATGGCCTTGGTGGCGGTATTCACTTGATCAGATTCGTGGATTACCTCGGCCTTGTTCCAGTTCATGACGAACTCCATCAGGCTTGGGGGGTACCGTTCACCTGTGGGCATGTGTGGCGTCACCAAACCTTTAGCATGTGCATCCTTCCTCTCCACCAAGGCAAGGGCAGGGCTGGTGTGCAGAATCAACTGCTGAGCTTCGGTTGGCTCGGCAGGCGCGTCCTTTGCCGCTGGTGTCTTCTTGGGGAGCATAGACTCAAGGGTACGTTGCCCAGGCTTGGCAGTGCTGGGCTTGGCAGCGTCTTGAGTCTTCTTGCCCTTGGCTTGCTAGGAAGAAGAAGCCGTAGCAGCGGTTTTCCCCTGCCGAGGTTGAGAGGACTCGGAAGATGCAGAGGAACTGGGCGCTGGTACTTTCGTTGCTGGACTTGATGCCGGCGCTGATGTTTTCGCTGCTGGGGTTGGTGCTGCTGCCGAGGTTGGAGTTGGTGCTGTTTTGGCTGTTGGTACTAGAACAGATGCTGAAGTCGAGGTAGCTTTAGTGGCTCTTGGTTGTGGCATCGCCGAGGTAGTGGCTGCCGTTGTTCTGGCTGGGCCAGTTTCCCCTGCCCCAGGATGATCCGGAGCGGCCACAGAGCTTTCCGGAATAGGGCTCAGCGGACGCGACTCGTTGTCACGACGGGGTGAAGGACTGGCCCGGAGAGGCGACGAGATACTGGATCCACTCTGAGGGACCTCCACCGGAGCCCTGTGAAATTAGGTAACGTCAGAAGGAAAATTACGACGAACTAAGGAAGAGCGAGTTACAGAAGAAAGAAGGACTTACGCATCCGAGGTTTCGGCTGCTCTGGGTTTCCGAGCCCTTCGTGCTAGGGCCTTCTTTCGCCTTTTAGTAGGCTGGGAAGGTCCGGAGGAAGAGCTTGAGGAAGCCCCGCACTTTTTCTTCGACGCCACCGGAACTGGCTCGTCCGTAGTGAGGGGAGGATCCTCGTGGATATGGCCACCGGCGTGAGCTGATGGCGGAAAAGCAAAAGAAAGGGGGACAGCCTCAAAGGGTTCAATTATCTCGATATCTGAGTAATCTTCATCATCGGGCCAATCTCTAGCAGAAGAGAAGTTACCCGTGGGTCTTTCGTGGCGTCGGTCATGGGGAGAAACATCTCTTGGTCTGGCTCCTCCACGTCCGAAGTCTCCCGGTCCGGTGCCCACTTAAGGGTCGGATCCGTGCCGTCCTCGAGCGTTTGCTGAAGGAATAGCTGAGGAAAAGAGTAAACAGACGAGTCAAAAATGCAACAATAACAGACAAGTAACTGGTCCGGGGTAAGGTTTCATAATGAAACTTACCATGGGAGGAAGCCGGTTATGGCAGAAATGCTCAATCCCCCAAGTCCAGTCAGAGGAGAAGTCCTTATGAGTGGTGAAGAGAGCCTTAACCCGGCAAAAGATCTCCGTGTTGTTCAGTTCGAAAGATGAAGTCCGGTTGGGATCGCGGCCGTAGCTCATATGGCACACCTTGTGGGTGCGCTTCTGGAGAGGGGAGATTCGGTTGCGCACGAAAGTGATCATCGCATCCTCGTTGCGCAACCCGAGCTCCTTTAGCTCCGCGAACCTCTTATTCACTTGGTTGGCCAGGGCCATAGGTTTCCTCGGAACGGCGTCCCACAGATCCGTGTTCGGCGGACCTGGGATATAGGGGAGCAACCAGATCAAATCTTCGGTGCCTGTGTTCCGGACGTAAAAGAACGTCCGGGCCCAACCTTTGGAGGATTCTAGCCCTGTGACCCGGGGGAAAACAGAGAACCTCCGGGGTGAGATGGAGGCCGCTCTGAACTGAGTGAGCCGCTTGTCCTCCAGATCAATGTGAATGTCGGGAATAACGTTGCGGCGAAGGGCGAAAAAACAGATCCACAGCTCCTTTGTGGGCCATAATCCGGTGTAGCCTTCAATCGTAGAAGCGAAGGCAGAGAGAGAAGTAATGGCATTGGCTGGAAGATGGTGCGGTTGGAGATGGTAGGTGCTGAGCCAATCATGGAAGAAATCACTCACCAGGAGTCCGAAGCCCCGTTGAAAATGAGACAGGAACACAACGAACTCCCCGGGGTTTGGCGAAGGAGCTAGCTCGGCGGAGGCGAGGCGAGCGGCGACGCCGGCGGGGATGCGTCTGGTCCGGTAGAGCCAGTCCAGATCGTCCTGGCAGACCCAGGAGCCGGCCCATGCGTCGCGGTCCGCAGCGGCGGCGTCCTCCTCCATCTCCTGCTTAGCAATGGCGAGCTCTTCTTCCGCCATCTGCTCCTCAAAGCCCTCGCTGGCGCTGGAGGCAGCGGAAGACAGTGGCTTGGATTGGCCAGGACCCGTAGCGGGGGATTGGCGTCGCAGTGATGGAGACGCAGAGGTGAAACGGAGAAGTGCAGCGGCGACGCTGTTTTTTGGCAGTGCTGGCGGCGGTGCAGTCGCGAGGAAGACGAAGGGGAATAACAGCGGGCAGAGGCGCGCGGAGGGGGAAAAATCTTAGGGAACGCACCCCTCCGCTATTTAAGCACCCCCTTCAGGGGTGAGTGGGATCGCACCCTGTGGACCGGCCACACGCTGTGGCCATGTATTACCCGTCCGGACCAATCAGTGAGGAGCCACACGGAAGGCCATAGGGCTGACGGAATCCTGTGACATGACGCACTGATGCGGTAAACGAGGGGGCAGGCGTGACGTGACCCGCGCACAGTGATAACTGACGATTACTGCGGCGGTTACTGTACCGTCCCTTAAAATAAGACAACATAATGATTACCCTTCACATGGGCTAGCGTACGAGAGAAGGAAGTAAGACCCGGATAGAGCTGTGGTAACTCGGATGGCAAGTGAAAACTTGCAATGTGCGAAGGGAACGTAAATCCAGCCATCCGAGGTACAGAGGTAACTCGGCTAAACAACAACAGGAGCACAAGATGGAACCTGGTGTGGCCTTAGCGGCCGAGGCGGCTAAGACCGCACCAGCTTCGGGGACTAATGTTGGGGGGATACCCCCGGGTAGGGTCACGTCGTGGTATAAAGGCCGAGTTAGCCGAGGTTCGGCAAGGCCAAAGCAGATGCTGGCCGAGTCACCTCAAGGCAGGCCGAATCACGGGGTAATCCGGACCTGGGGGCGTTCGCCTAACTAGCCCTCATCCGACTTAAGCGGTAAGCCGGAAGTGTATGTCTAACCTGTATGCAGGAAAAGGGGGTGGCCGGATGAACCATCGTCCGGGTCGCTGCAACCTTCTAGGAGAAGGAAGGAATCTCGCTGGTCAAAAGGAGCCCCGGTACGCACTGCCTGAGCGAAGCGAGCAAGGACATGACCACTGGGGTGTGGCCGACAAGCATGACGACGCCTGTGTCAGCTGACGAGGGCGCCGCAGTGGCTCATGTAGCTAAAGCATATGTGACGCGGGGGAAAAAGCACCCCGGTCGGTTTACCACTTTGGGAGGAGGCATATTCTCAGGAATATGCCTCCGCGTATGCCCTAGGCTGAAACCAAGCCTCCACTATAAAAGGGGGCTAGGGCTTCAGTAGAGGGGGTTGGCGCGTTATTCTCTGGACAATTCTATTAAGGTCTAGGGTATCAGGTGAGATCTGTGGGTGAGAGTAAGAGAGCTTCTTCTTCCTCCTCTCGCCAATACAGCTCTAGGAGCACTTGTAACCTTGGAAGGAAATCAATACAAGTTCTTGTGTGGAGAATCACTTCACTATCTCTCCCTGGATTCCCCTAGCGTGTATTAGTCCCCACCTTCAGCCTATACATGGCATCTGCCATGACACCATCACAACAGCTTGAGAGGGAATACCTTTGACCACTTCCTCCCTGAGTTCGATAAACCTTGGGTAATCCACTTAAGGGAAAACTTGCTGCTGTTCTACAAACCTATGCACTTGGAGGCCCAACAACTGTCTACAAGAATAGAAGTGCGTAGACATCATAAATCAATTTCTTCAAACAACCCACTCACTTAGATTACATGTTACAAACCAGTAAGTGCTACAATACAGTACCAACGATTAGGTCATATAAATAAGTGTGAAGAAATCAATGGTGATTCACGTCGAGAGAAAAATCATACCAATATTATTGGGGTTAACATAAACTCATGCAACTATTATCCATTTATTTGAGCAAGAACATAAACACATGTATCGATCCAATACTTACTCCAAGAGACTGACAAATATCCATGTAAACTTACTCCAAGAACATAAATCCATGCATTTATTCTAGATGTATCACTTATGTTATTCCTATCATATTGAACAAATGCCTTTATTATTTCAGGAGTGGATCAGTTCATACACTCCGGTATCTTAATTTAGTGCATACATGATGGTTGTGAAAATAGCCATCTTTCTTCGCGTTTAAATAGCATTTTTAGTCAAACAAATTACCAAGAATCTCTATAGCCTTGCTACTAATGACTAATTATTGCAAAGATGTGCAATCCTCTATTTTGAACTGTGTTGTGCATGAAATCAAACTTTTAAGATAAAATCAGGAGCTCTTAATGAAGATTTTGAGGTTGTCTACATGACCAAGCAAATCAGGGTCGCAACCCAGCCTCCAGAAGGCTTAACGACCACTGGTACATGCAAGGTCCGCCCATACGGCCCGCCCGTACCAGTTAGTAGCGGCTTCGTCAAGTCAAACCCTACAACTTTCATGGAGGAGCATGTATATTTCGAGGTCCTAGCCGTCGCGCAGAGGGCTGTCATTCTTAGATAGCATCACAACACCACCGAAGGAGATCCACCATCAGCCTCTCCATAGCTATAGCCATTAGCTTGTATTTGAGATCTTCTTGTGATTTGGCGACCATTGTAAAAATATTTGATTTCAATCTAAGTATTTTCCACAATGTTTTCTATCCTTGATCTCTTATTGATATGAGTGAGTAGTCCTCATAGGCTGCGGGCTGGGGTGAAACCTCACAGTGTTTATGTGCATCTAATTCATGGGAGTATTGTGTATTGATTGAATAGAAATTTGAATTTTTGTTTCTTTGTCTCTTGTATCGATCTATGGACTTGTAGGTACCCAAAATCTCAGAGATTGATAAAGGCTTGAGGTCAGATACTTGGTGAGCGGCAATCTCGTAGGAAACCTAGTGACAGGAAGGGGAGTACGGTCTTCGTTTAGCGATCCATTTGGAAACAACAAGAACATCACTTCTTAATACTTTGATCTGTGTTTTCACTTAATAATTATTGTAGCCTAGTTCTTGCGGTACAATGGTTGGATCAAAAGAATATTACTATGCCTATGACTCGCAGGGGCTCTAGTATATCAGGATGTGTTTCCCAAATTTTTTATCTTTATTAAATCATTACACATGATTATGAGTATTACTATCTTTATCCCATATGATGTGCAACTACATGTGAATCTTCAAACCTAGCCTATCTCCATGCATTTAAAAAGCAATGTTCTAAAGTAAACTAGAAAGGTCTGATAAACGAAGGTAAAACGAATAAACAAGTCTTGTAGACGTATCTCATTTAATTTCCATTTAGCATTGTTTCACAAGGTTTGATTAAACCTAGGCCTACTAGGAAAAAAGCTACTATATCGCATCCATAAATCCGGATCAAATGTATCAATATACATTCTAAGTTCAGTCAATATACTCACATCACAACACTAAGCAAGCAGTGGTGGGATACATTTCACTACAGTTTGTAGACTCACCATAGAAATTTAGGAGACATTGTCATCCAAGCATCAAAATCTGAAAGAGCAATAATGTCGGGGATCGCAGCAGAAAACAAAAAATTTCCTACGAGGTAACCCCAAAACTGCCTAGGATCTATCTATGTAGTAATGCGGTAACGGCCGGAGCGTATAGAATACATACCCTTGTAGAACGTACGCGATTAACGTTCTGCGGGGAACATGGTTGAAGTAGTCGTACTCGTAGCCGACCTCAAGGTCGCGAAGCTCCTCGCAGGTCACCCCTTGCTCCTTCTTCATCTTCATCGTGCAACAGCTCTGGCTCACGACATTTAAGTGCCCCAAATATTGCGCCTCGTTTCTTCGTACACATCCAGTGCACGATGAGACCTCCGGCTCCCCGATCCCGCCGAGAGTGCAGAAGTTAATATCCGGCTAGGAATCCCTGCAACGCAACAGCGTGCTGTAGGTGTGCCTCGATCGCACAACCCAAACTTAGGGCCATGTTCACAAGGGCTAGAGAGAGAGAGGGAAGGAGGAAGTCAACCAAAGGACTTCTCCAAATATTGGTGTGTTTAATCCCACCCATGGGCACCCCTTTATATAGGGGGAGGGGTGTGCCCTCCCGTTTGGGTTTCCCATGTGGAACTAAACAAGGGAGAGAGGGGGGAGGCGCATGGGCCTCATGGGCCAGCCGGCCAGGGGTAGGCCCCACCCCGCGCATAGCCCTAGGCTGGCCGGGTGGGTCCCCTTGAGGCGCCTAGGCCTTGGCCCTTCCCTCCTTCGGTTTTTCCTCATGGGCCCTTTTTCCCTAGAAAGTTTGGCCCATTAGTGGAATACCCCTTCAAACTAGATTTTAATATTATATTTAATATTAATTACATTAATTGATGTGTAAATACATATTACAAAATCCGTCTTGACCCGAAACACCTTTTGGTTTCCTTTCGATTTCCTCTGAATGACTTCGGATCTTTCCCGGAATGATTCTGGTCCTTTATTCTTTCTCCGAACAACTTCGGATCTCTCTGCGGAACGATTCCGGCTTTCTCTTTCTCTACTGTGATTTCGTCTTACGAATGATCGCTCTCATCGCACCCTTAAGTGTATCCTCTCACGGCTCGGGAATGCTCTAGACATGATCTGTATCAATGATCAACAGAGGGACCAGGGATATCCATGTGACCCCTATGCATTCCTGATGACAATGTCGTTTGAACTGGTAAATGTAGCATCCTCTTTCTTCAAATTAGATTTTAATATTATATTTAATATTAACTAGCAGGGTGGCCCTCGCAAATGCGAGGGCAACATCTCAAAAGGCTATTTTATTCTTCAAGGATTATTATTTTTATACTTTTAACTTTTTAAAAGTAATGCTATATAATTTTTAAAACAACCAAACCTAGAGAGTCTAATCAGTTTTTACTTGCTACATATTTGGGGTTGGACTTTCAGTCTGCATGTCATCCGTTAATATTTGTAGTTGCTCCGTGTCCACAAAATCAGGCACTAAGACGTGTCTTAGTTAAAGCTAGAGTTGCTAAAATCATATTAAAGAACAAAAAATCATAAAAATGTTTCAGAATATACAAAATGTAGAAGTGTTACACAACGATAAATATCTAATCTAATACTTGTTTTCACATCACAGTACTACAATTCTCTAATTAGTTTGCTTCCCAGAGTTTCTAGCTTCTCAAATAAGAGGAGACGTGTGTGTGCTTAACTCCTTCCTCACAAAGGTTGTGAATTATGGTGTTCATGTCCCTATCTAGACCTCTGCTGCTTTGTCCATAGAAACAATAATCAACATCTTTTAACTTGAGGATGATGAACTGCAAGCCACCAATGGATCTTTCAGTCCATACTTTTCCCAAAGGAGTGGAAAACAATGAGTTTTCACTCAATTCGCCATCATCGCTGAAGCCAACTTACTGTTTCTTGTTGGCGCAAGGCGCTGCGATTGTTTCGATGGCACGCTCACTTGCCAGACCACCAGACCCTTACTTAATTGTTGTGTTGGTTCTTGCATTTTCTCTCTCTTTGGTTTGGCTTGTCCTTGAATTGGATCCACGTTTTGCTTTGCTTTGGTGCCGTCTTCCAATACCAAATGATTCACACTTTTGTGGATCTTTTCAGAAACATAATCATACTTTCTCTCCGATAGTTGATCACTTTTCAAAAATAAGTGGAAGGAACAGGAGGAGCACTTCTCATTACTTTGGAAAAAATATCAATTAAGAACAAATATTAAGAGGGCTATGAAACATAATTATAATAATTAGGCAACTTAAGCATTGCTAAGCACCAACATGTAATCTCCTCTAAAGCAGCATTCAACGGAACTTGCACTGAGGCATAAGCTCACATTAGTCAAAATAAAATCCTCACATACTGAGTGCAGCTGAATTTTTTTTGGCCTACGCATAAGCAGTGTACAGAATACGTTTGGGAAGATAAATAAGAAAGAAAGAGCGAAATCTCTATTGAATCTTAATATACCGTAAATACATGCGTACACCGACATTGTATGCTAATATGAGACTAACAACTACCATGTAACAATATGATATATGTGATTCTCAGATCTGTAGAGGAGGTCACCAAATATCTTAAGCTCCTGATTTCAAACTCTAAAAAAACTACTATAGAAATTCAACTAAAAAGTAACTATGGGTTACCAAAATATTTTAGAATGGCACAGTTACTAACCGCAAAATAACCATATTATCAAAGTAGTAATGATTTATAACTAATCTATTTCATATTTTAGAATCACACGAGACATCTAGTATATTTGATATCATTGAATAACTATCCTAGAAGACATGTGAATTAAGGTGCACAGATCAAAATAAATATATGTCAAACAATTTACCGGATACCTACGATTTGGGATAGAAATCGATAAATATATGTCGAATAATTTGCTAGATACCTATGATTTGGAACAAAAATCAATAAATATATGTCGAACAATTTGCCAGATACCTACGTTTGGAACATAAATCAAGTAATTTTGTCATGAAAAATATTTGTTTTGTGAATTTTGAATATCCCATTTGGTTCTTTTGAATTTTGAGTTGCCGTCTGATTCCTCATTGTAGTCTATTTCGTAAAATTTTGGTTCAGAAATTCTTGTTTAATAAAAAAAATACCTGTAACAAATATTCACTTTTATATGATATAAAATTAAAACCAACAATAGAGCAGTTTGCACCATTAATCTTTTTCTCGGTGTGACGCGGCCTCTTGTTCTAGAATGCATATGCTGAAAAACTGACAAAGTTCTAGAGACTATATGAAGATGTTGAAGCTGACAAAATCCTAGAGACTATTTTATGTACAGTAAAGAAATACTCCCTCCATCCTAAATTAACCGACTCAGCTTTATCTAGATAGGGATGTATCTTGACGTATTTTAGTTTATAGATACATCCATATCTAGACGAAGGTGGCTCAGTTAATTCGGGACAGAATAGACAGGGATGTAGAAATATTATTGCCACGTGCCATTACCTCCTCCATGTTGTACTGTTGTTTGCTTGAGGCAAGTCCTCCATCGACCGATCCCTCTTTTGCACACATACAAGGCGCATGCATGAGGCAAGATAACCCTCCATTGATCCATCCATCTTTTACATGGCGACATGGATCATGCATGAGGCAAGTAACCTCCAATTCTTGTGTTCCTATATGCCTGCACACCAAGGAAATTGGAATGGGGGAGTGGACGTACAGAGGCAAATACGGCGGTGCCAGCAGCGTATGTGAGAACATGTTCAGAGATCAGAATATGGCGACGGCGGCAGAATATGCGAGGGCAGGCTTGGCGATTGGATACAGCGGCGGAGGCAGCCTACCTATACAATCCGCATGTGCGTGTACAATACGCACGCATGATGCAAGCTAGCGATTCGATCGATAGATCCATCTTTTGCATGGCAGCGTGGCTCCGTGAGGCAAGTAATCTGCAAGATGCGAATGCATGTCAGTACGCGCAGGAAATATATATGCATGTCAAGATGCGAATGCATGTCAGCGTGGCTCCGTGAGGCAAGTAATCTGGCAGATGGGACGTATGGAGGCAGATACGGTGGCGGTGGCAGCATATATATAGAGCACGCTCAGAGATTTGATGATATATATAGAGCACGCTCAGAGATTTGATGATCGTGGCGACGATGCACGACTGTCAGCCGCCGGCCATGCATAGAGTAAAAAGTAGCCAGATCGATCTAGGGTTTGAGAGAACGTACATCATATGTCTTCGTACAGTGAATTGTGGCATAGGTGGGTAATCTCCCTTCTATTCAATGTCAAACTAATATTTCATTGATCTATGGCCCTAATGTTTCAAAGTGCAAATCAAACGGCTAGATGTGTCTGATTTTTCTGGGATCTTCTATCCTATTTCTCTATTTTCTAGTTAATCCGTCATGTACTTTTAATATATAATAGATTACGTTAATTAATATGTAAATACATATTACAAAATCCTTCTTGACCCGAAACACCTTTCGGTTTCCTTTCGATTTCCTCCGAACGACTTAGGATCTTTCCCGGAATGATTCCGGTCCTTTATTCTTTTCTCCAAACAACTTTAGATCTCTCTGCGGAACAATTCCGGCTTTCTCTTTCTCTACTGTGATTCCGTCTTACGAATGATCGCTCTCATCGTACCCTTAAGTGTATCCTCTCACGGCTTGGGAATGCTCTAGACATGATCTGTATCAATGATCAACAGAGGGACCAGGGATATCCAAGTGACCCCTATACATTCCTGATGACAATGTCGTTTGAACCACTAAATGTAGCATCCTCTTGCTTTTGTTTCTCGATACAACTTGCCCGAGATCCGATCATTTGTATCCCATACCTTGTTCAATCTCGTTCACAACAAGTTCTGTTTTCTTGTTACCATGATATTACATCCCCGTGACCTAGTCACATGTTGCAACATTTATGGATGTAATCTCACCAAGTCGGCTGTATGTATCTTTTACCCGTAATGTGGGTGAACAAATCCTGGTCTTGCAGTCATATGTCATCAACTGTTCCTTTGGAATACCAGACATACACCTTTATGGCCACCGTATTACCAGATGACGGTTGATGTAGTTAAAGCAGCCTCGGGAAACAGTGAGTAATATGAGCTCACGGTCTAAGGAGAAGGAGTCTAGGTATAGTTGTTGCAACAATGAACTATATGACTTGATCGTGTTGCAATCCTTTGAGGAATGTCCAATCACATCATTCTCCAATGATATGATCCCGTTGTCAGTCGGCATAAATGCCCATGATCTTGAAACCCAGATCATCTTCGTGACCAACGAACTAGTATGAATAGAGGCTACTAGGGACTTGGTTGTTTCATACCACACCTGTACCAATGTTTCTACTTGGTAGACTTATAGCACAATATGAAACTATTATAAACTAATTGAGATATGACAATAAAAACCTATTTATTATTTGCCTCTAGGGCATATCTCCTTTAGTCTCCCACTTGCACTAGAGTACAAATAACCTATCTTGCATTTTACTCATAGAAACCATATACCATATGTGTTTACAGATCATGCATGCTTATGGGAAACGTCATGTCCATATTCTTTTTTACCAGATCATTATGTCTTTTGCAAATCGTCAATGTCTTCCTAATTTTGACATTCACACCATTATCTTATAATGGGTCGAAGCATTTGTTTAGCGACAAAGTGAGACTTTGTTTCTAGTGTTTATGATGACTGTCGTTTTCACCGTTGTCATCTAAACTTCGAAACACACTTTGCTATCCTTTGTGTATATACTATAGTCATGGCAGCAGAATGAGGCCAGATTCCAAGAGCTTACAGTGACGTTAGATCAACCTCGAGGGCTTTCTCATGGGCAATGGGCCCTAGGACACATCATTCTACATTAAAAGCGAACTAGCCCCGCCATAACATTATACATCACATCAGATGCAGCCTTTATACTTCTATATCTATGTAGATCCTAGTGCATGAAATGCAACTATGCCACTTACATTGCTTCTTGCCGTTTAAGTACAAACTTAATTCTTGTTCAATGATCAACTCAGGAATCACTTAAAGACATGTTCTTACAGTTAAGACTCTGTCCTACCAACCAGAACCTCGGGTCTCTTTATGTCGAGCATATAACATGGTTATATGGAAGAACCTATGACTGAGGCATAGGAGATGCAACGCATCTCTTTCTTTCAACCATAGTTGCAATACTAACTCAATGCTTCATGTAGTAAGAACTACTTTCTCACCTTGTTCCATTCTGAGCTTCTTCAAAATCTTTGCTTAGGACATTCTGAACATCTTTTAGAATCAAGTCCAGGAAGCATTCGACATTCAATGTTTATTAAACTCACCAATCTATCTCAATAGATCTTATTGTTTAATAACTTCAACTTCATCCTTACTTACCTATTTAAATATTATTAATACCAATCACATCATTCACATATGTCGTTCACATATCCCAGAATGATTTCACGCTCCCACTCAAATACGACATTCATGTTTGAGATCCAGTGATTTCACTTAGCTCCCACTCAAATATGACATTCATGTTTGAGATCTAGGGATTTCACTTAGCTCCCACTCAAAATATGTCAGCTACATATTATGAATTAACCAAACTGATTTGCTCCCACTCAAATCTAGATCCTCTCGATAATCTTGGACATTCCAAAATTCTTTGATCATCATCAATTTGAGAATCCCAATTATGAGACTTCAATATACATATATTTCTAGTGTAAATCCAAAAGACTTAAGCATCACTACTGTTGTAGTCAACTCCTTGAATTTGTCCAAACTTGTGACAAATCGAGCTTTTTGTCATTCATTAAGTTTCATTTCCTTCTTATGACTTTGCAGTCATTTAGAAGTATCAAGTAAACTTATTTACTTTAATAAGATCAAGTAACATGTTACTTTGCAATCTTAAATGTAACTTAATATAGGATTTTATGACTCCTAGTCGTTTCTCGCACTCAGGTCCATCATGCTTCTTTGTAATTCGTAGGTATGTCTTGTTCAAAACATGACAAGTGAATCAACAATATAATTCCACAAACTTGTAGAATATATAGTTGAATCCTACTTTCTTTAGTAAAAGTATTCGCTAAAACTTTATGATTATTATCATTGGTTTCTCCTCCATTTATAGAGTTTGGTTTTATGAAACAAATTCCGCTGCGCCACTCAACAATTCGGAGGTAAGGTCAAATACCTTGTTTTGATATTTTACTTTCTTCCACCTGTATCTTCATCAAGACACATCAACTTAGGACAACAACAGGTTTTCCCCTTGTGGATGATGCATTCATAGCTTCCTAAGAATGCTCTACAAATAGTTGTTTATTCGCCACGACTTCGACTTATCAAAATCTCCAGAAACTCGAACTTGCCATAACACTTATGGTGTTGTTTCCACGAATCTTTAGATGTTCCTTTGTATTTCAAATGAGTGTTTGGTTATTTTGATCTTTGACTCTAAACAATAACTATAACCCCTATAAGAGATGATATTATACCATATGTATCTTAATACATAATGATTATGATGTTTAGATATTTCAACACAGTTTGAATTCATCCAATTATCATAATTTGTGAAACATCTTTCACACGTCCCTTTTATGCTAAACTTAACTTGAATACCTTAGTCATGTTGATCAAATCGAAGAGACTTGTTAATTAAGTTAATTAAATATACCATTTAGTCATGAACTCATTTGAACAATTCAAATCATTTCAAACTCATGTTTCATTAAGTAAATACGCTTATTCACTTAAGTCCACAATTAACAAATGATTTCCACTACTTGTTGAAAATATGATACATCACTATGTATAAGATTCAACATTTTTTTCGCATACCACCGTTTTACCAGAATGCGGAGTTTTAGTCATTCTGCCCAATAGGCATGGTTTTGCAAAGTCTCTAGATTAAGCATCTAGGACCCCGATCTTCATAAAGAACATGCAATAACCAAAATGACTTAAACTATAGTGTCATTTCATTATTAAACTTTGGATATATTTTAGCATTCTAATCCTTTTTTATAAATGTTTAAACCATTATCATTAACATAGTGATGAGAATAACTTATTTATAATCATAATGTGACCATAATGGTATTGTTCATAAGAATAGTACAAAATAGCTTGTAACTTGTTCATATGAATAATCATCTTGCCAAAAGCAAGACACACAAACTAGGATTACAAAATTATATTCAAGTCCACTAATCCAAATGATAAACTTTGACGGAAGAGGTGATGTTGCCCATCAACTGTTTTGCTTGCCGTCATCAAGTCATGTTGCCTCAAAACCAGCAATTCTCAAGTAGATCCTCCTGTTTTCACAAAACGAGACAAGTATCAAATACTTTGCAAATTGCAATGAGTTTTGCAAGAATCACATTTATAATTTGTATATCTTACATATACCTTTTCATCCATGACCTCCATTTGCAATCAAGCCCTTCCAAGAGCTCTCAACTCTAATGCAATATTGCTAAGTGTTTTTTCAAACAATCTCTTTTAATCCATGATGGAGGAAAACTCATCCAACGGCTCATACTGTATGTGCCTTATTCTGTAGAATACAAAATGTAGCCTAACTCTCCACCGAATGGAGTATGGCTTGTTAGATGATTATGGAGAAAACACAAACTATTCTGGAGTCATCGAATTATCTCCTAATGGTTATTGTATCAAGAAGAGAAGATCACCTTTTACGAGGATATCCCTCAGGCGTGGGTATTAAACTAAGAAGTTGGACCCTTTTGCTAAGTTCCAAATTAAGCAATATATTCCCGTGGTCGCAAAGGACCTCAATGGGATAGGCCAAGAACTACTAAGATATTTGCAAACAGACATCTAGACTAAGTTTATAATAAGAGATCAATTTATAATTGGTCTCCACTAAAATTGTCATCCCCTGGACGAATTTAGTGATCGCATGATCCCTATCCTCTACACCTCCCCCGTGTTACACAGCCATCAAAGGTAGACATTCACTAATGCCAATCACATCATCCATGTGACTCATGCTCGATCTTTCGAACAGTTGTGTTCCGAGGCCACGCTTCTCTGACATGCTAGGCTCGCCAAATGTAACATGTGTGTATTCGTTGTGCAACATGGCTTACACCCACTGTATGCAAACGTAGATATGTCTGACACCCATGCCTGTACCATGGATCGCCTCATATCAAAGAACTTTCTTGGTGGTGCACACACAAGGGGAACACGGAACATTGGAATTAAATAGGGATTATCTTATTTGCTACCGTTGAGTATCTAAATACTAGCACACAATAAGATGTAAAAACTGGTATCAACATCATATGTATAATGTGATATGATATGGTATTTCTTGCGCCTTGATCTCCATCGAGCGTTCTGGCATGATATCCATCTTGCCCTTGGTTTGACGCCAAGTCCACGACGCCTCCACCAGATCATCTATTGGAACGATGACTATTACTATACTACTTAGTAACAAAAAAGTAAACTACTTTACCTTCGCAACGACCAATGCCATATCATAATCACATGCCTCCTACAAAATAAAGTTAGACGCCTCTACTTTATCTATTGCAAGTTTTACATGGTTGTTAGGGCTTTCACACTAGAACCGTTTCTAAACTATGAACTTTCTAACCACAACATGGATCCGACAGTTGTCTCTACTACACCCCTCTCGGGGCCCTCCGTTGTAAATGCTATATCAACTATCGAATGAGAGATAGACAACCGCTAGCCACTTATACGGTACAATCCGTATGTTGAGTGTGGAACCAGTCTCTGATACATTGCAAATGTATCTATAATTTTTGATGTTACATGCTTGGTTTTATCCACTTTCTTGTGTTTTGTCTACACTTTGGAGTACTTTTCATATGATTTCTTGGACTAACCTATTAACAAGAGCCATAGTGCCAGCTACCTGTTTTCTGCTGTTTTTAGTTCTAGGAAAGTCAGAAAATGACTATTCTCGGAACTGGACGGGACAAAAGCCAAAGAGCCTATTTTTCCGAAAGTCATCAGATGCCAGAGTACGAGACGAAGAGGGGCCAGGGGGCCACCACACCACTTGGCCGCGCGGCCTAGCCTGGCCCGAGCCAGGGGGTGGTGTGGCCGCCTCCGGCACCCCCTCGGCCTCCCCTTCCACCTATAAGATGCCCTCGGGACGAAAACCCTAAGTGCCCGATCAAAAATCTATGAAAGAGTCTGTAGCCGCCGTCATCTCCATCCCTAGATCGGGAGGTATTTGAAGCTCTTCCTGCCACCCTGCCGGAGAGGGGAATTCACCCTGGAGGCCTTCTTCATCACCATGCAAGCCTCCGGTGTGATGCGTGAGTAGTTCATCCTTGGACTACGGATCCATGTAGTAGCTAGATGGCTGGTTCTCCTCCTTTGTGCTTTCATGTCTAGATCTTGTGAGCTCCGTTCATGATCAAGATCATCTATTTGTAATTCTACACGTTGTGTTTCCGAGGATCCGATGGATATTGAGATGCTATTTCAGATTGATTATTGATTCTATCATGTCTTTGTTATTTTTGATCTTGCATGCTTTCCGTTGTTAGTAGCTATCTTCTCCATGTAGATGCTAGCAACTCCAAGAGTTAGTATTTATGCTCGATAGTGGGTTCATGCCTCTAGTAATCTGGGTAAGTGACAGAAATCTCTAAGGTACTAGATGTGATGTTGCTACTAGGGAGAAAACAACAATCCTTTGTTCATAGAACAATCGTATTGTTTACTTTACACGTAGTTCGTAAAGCAATAATCTGTTGCTTGCAACTTAATAGTGGAGGGGGTTTGGATGATAACCTGAAGGTGGATTATTAGTCATAGATGCAGTTGGATGGCGGTCTATGTATAATGTTGTAATGCCCAATCAAGTCTCAAAGGAGTCAAGATGATTAGTATATGCATGTATTGCTTTCTCGATGTTTGTCAATTGCCCCGCTGTAATTTGTTCACCCAGTATGTTATCTATCTTAAGGAGAGCCACCTCTAGTGAACTATGGATCTCGGTCCTTTTTCTTTACATACAATCTACAAACTATTACTGCTTTGTGTTTAGTTTCTGCAAACTATTACTTCTTTCCATTCGATACGTTTAATCCTTTGTTTTCCGCAAAACACGCTGAGATTGACAACCTCATCGCAAGTTGGGGACAAAGTTCTATGGTTGTGTTGTGCAGGTCTCCACGTTGCTACTAGCACCGGTAGTGCGCCCTGCCAAGGCTCAGCTAGCAACACCTTTGGGGTGTTTCCTTGCTCCTACTAGTTCGATTAAACCTTGGTTTCATAACTGAGGGAAACTTGCTGCTGTGCTCATCATACCTTCCTCTTGGGGTTCCCAACAAGCTCCACATCATCATCGCTCCAGCATTTTCCTGGCGCCATTACAGATCCATCAAGCATTTTTCTGGCGCCGTTGCCGGGGAGTCAAGGACATCTTCACAAGGGGAGTTCCTCATAACCAATCTCTTTACTTTGTTATTTTTGTTTTGCTTAGTTTCTTTTGCTTTGTTTGCTTGTTTCTATATCAAAAACACAAAAAATTAGTATTACTAGTTTGCTTTCTTATAAAAAACACACAAAAATTAAGTATCCTTTAGTTGTTGCCTCCTCCTTAGCTCACCATGTTTATCCCTAAATTCACCCTGAAAGACCTTTCAATTGGTAGTGGTTCTATAATTGGGAAATATAATATTGAAGAATTCTTTAATCATGTTAGTAAGCATGAAGATACTGAAGATAGATCCCTTGTAGAACTTTCTCCAAACTATGAGATTGCTGCAGCTTCTTTAATTCACATGTTATAAGCTAGGTTTGTTAACCTCAACCCCTTAATGCAAGTAATGTTTCTTAAGCTTAAAGAAATTGAGGACCCTGAAAAGAGGGATTTTATTCTAGAAACTTTGTTTAAGGAGTTCTATGATGTTGCCAAGGAAGCTAGGAAAGTCTTTCAATGTTTCAATATGCTAGGCTCATGTGTAGATGTTGTTGGTAGACGAGAAAAGATGAACAAAACCGAACCTAATGGGGAGGAACCTAAGATACCAACACCCTTTAAACTAGTGGCAATACATGATGCCATAGAAAAGAATCTTGATTGGATTGTTCCTGCAAATCCTTTGATGAGAATAGTGAACCTAAGAGAATTGAGAGAGGATCCTATAGAACTTATTTGGATGATATACCTTGCCTTGTTGAAAATATTTTTGGTATTAATCTTAATGCTTCTTCATTTGAGAACACTTGATCCTTTTTCTTGCTTCTTATGCGTTAAAGAAAAGTACTTATTGGGAGATAACCCAAAAGTTTTAGATGAGTCTTGGAAGTTATTACCTCTGTAATAACCTCTCCTTATCCTTTTTATTTGCTTTTTGTGCCAAGAGTAACCTCTAATGAGAGATAAGTAATGATTGGGAAAGTTGCTGTCCCGAAACAGATTTCTGTGCTTCACCGTAAAAATTTGCGTAAAATCTATGAATGTAGTTTTGAGGCGTGAATTTTTGTGTTTCTGCCCTAGGTTGTTATCTAACTTTCGTTAGTTCAACACTTTTCGATTTGAGCAACAGAAGGTCTTCGAAAAAATTCGTCTTTACCTGCTGGTCTGTTTTGTCAGATTTCTGCCATTATTTGCATTTGCTTCTTGTTGGTTCCTTTTCGAGTTCTTTTGAGGAATTGAGATTTTTGAAGGAAGTGCTACAGTAGCTAGTGTTTTAATGGAAGTTTATTTGGTGTTAAAACTGAACCTGAAGATTTATTATCTTGAGTGCACTAATGTTGCTAATAAAGATTGTGTGAAGTTTTGCATGAAGGAAAAATTTCAGGTGTATGGAAGGAATGAGTAATGCGATGAAAGATGGACTAAAGCTCAAGCTTGGGGATGCCACGCGTGTCACCCCAAGAAATATCGAAGAAGTACAAGCATCAAAGCTGTGGCCTATGCTTTGTCATGCCATGCTTGATATTGTTTTGGCTTTATGCTTAGTATTCTTTGCTGTAGCATGACTTGTTATAAAAAATTGAGCTCCATATATGGACGAATAGCCAGCAACAGGGATACCCCCGGGTAGGGTCACGCCGGGGTATAAAGGCCGAGTTAGCCGAGGTTCGGCAAGGCCAAAGCGGATGCTGGCCGGGTCACCTCAAGGCAGGCCGAATCACGGAGTAACTCGGACCAGGGGACGTCCACCTAACGTGGTATCGACCGACTTAAGCCGTAAGTCAGAAAGATGTATCTAACTTTCATGCAGGAACAGGTGTGGCCAGATCAACTGCGATCCGGGTCATGTCAAGCTTCTAGGAGAAGGAAGGAATCTCGCTGGTCAAAAGTAGCCCCGGTACGCACGCCATGAGCGAAGCGGACAGAGGCAGGACCAGCAAGGCGTGGCTGACAGAGGTGACGACGCCAATGTCGGCTGACGCAGGCGTCGCAGAGGCTCACGTAGCCTCTGCATGGGTGACGCGGGGAAAAGCGACCCGGTCGGCTTACTATTTTGGGAGGAGGCATATTCCCTAGAATATGCCTCCACGTCTGCCCTAAGTGGAGACCTAGCCACCCCTATATAAGGAGGGCTAGGGCTTCTGTAGAAGGGTTAGGTTCTACGGGTTGATCTCTGGTTGGTCTTGTACGGGTTAGCCAGTGGCGAGAGTAAGAGAGTCCCTTCTTCCTCCTCTCCCCAAGACAGCTCTTGGAGCACTTGTAAACCTTGGAAGTGAATCGAATATAAAACTTCTGTGTGTGGAATCACCTCACTATCCCTCCCTGGATTCCCCTAGTGCATTTAGTCCCCACCTTTAGCCTATCCATGGCATCTGCCGTGACACCACCACGATAGTTGGCGCCCACCGTGGGGCAAGCGGCGCTAGCAGGGGTGAAGATCCAGACGGGAAACCTCATCGGCACCGGCGAACGCATCGTCTCCGGGCTCGTTTAGCGCTTTGGAGCGCTGGACTTTGTCAGCGACAACGCTGGCTGCTTCAGCACGCGCCCACTTCCGCGCAACAGCCTCTTCGTCAAGCTCGGCACGCACAAGGTCTACGTTGCTGTCGAGGTGACGTGCGTTCATTCGCGGCACGTCGTCGAGGCAGGGGAGCCATCCCTTAGCGTGGTCCACGGGGCGCGTATCACTCGCTCCCTAGACCGTGTTGAGGTGATGATGACTGCGCCTGGTGTAGGCGCAAGCAAGGATTCGGCACAGATCCGGAGGTAACACCTAAGGCACCAATGTAAGGTAGAGGTCCTCCACTAGAGAGGCCTGAGAATGTGCTGCGGGAAGCGATGGATAGCTTGGCAAACTCTGTAGTAGCAGCAGTAGATCCGACTCGGGCGCAGGCCGAGCTAGAGGAAACTATGAAAAAAATGCTAGAGGGTGCGAAAAAGATAGCCGCAGCTCAGCAGTCGTTGAGCATGACGCTGCATGAGTACACAAAGGCAAACAAAGTTGATGCTGTAAAAGTAAAGGGGAGAAACCTCATAAGCGAAATGAACTAAGAGGGAGACACTAGGATTGAGGAGTCAGAGAACTGTTTGTCCGTGGGGCTGCCGAGGTATAGTACCCCGGCTAAGAACCTCAGAGCAGCGGATGCAGCTGCATCCGAGTTAGAGGGTCTAACGGGTGATGCCCGTCAGAGACAACAAGATAGGGTCAATGAGTTGGTTCGGATCGCGAACAGGCAAAATGAGGAACTGCTTAGGGCTAACCCGAAAAGAGGTGGGGCCTCCAAGATCATTCATTCAGCGGTGGGTAACCCGGAGAAATCTGCTGGAGCCGCATCGTCTCCTCATGGTGGTCCTAGGAGAGAAGAGGTAGTAACCTCGGCCAGAAGAAACAAACAGATCGTCCCGTATGACCCGACAAGGGCAGGGAAAGGAAAAGAAGTACAAAGAAATGACGATCGACGAAGTGTGAGCCGAGGTGAAGCTGGCCGAGGTAACCATGACCAAGGCAATGCCAGTCAAGGAAATGCTGTAAACGGTAATGCCTGACAGCGAAACTCGGCAGGAGCAGGACAACCGCAGTAGCGGAATATACCAAGGCAAGAGCAAAGTGCCGGCCGAGGTATGCAACAGAGAGGTGCTCCACGAGAGCAAGAACGGTATAACGATGGAGATTCGGAAATGGTGAACGCAGGATACCCAAGGCCGGACTATCATGTGATAGGGTCAAGATTGGGAAGCAGGGATTTGATGCCTGATGATGCCAGATTGAAACTGGACTGACTGTATAGGTCAGAACAGATCGAATGTCAAGGTCCACCGGGTCCTGCGTGTTTTGGGCCCCGGATCATGAAGGAGCCGCCGGTACCTAACTTCCAGTTACCTAGAGGCACAAAGACGTATGTCGGCAGTACAAAGCGGAGGATTGCTGATAAACTATGCTACAGCTGTGAAAATTGCTATAGGAAACTTGAGATGGGCCGTGAGATACGTACCCCAGATGTTGGAGGGGCCAGCTAGGGTATGGCTAAACAATTTGCCGCCCAGAAGTATTAACTGCTGGATCGATTTTGAGGAAATGTTTATCAGCAATTTCTCAAGTACGTATCAGAGGCCAAATAGGCCACAGACCCTAGCTATGTGTAAGCACAGACCGAACGAGACGGACTGGGAGGTTTTAAACTGGTGGTGTACCATGAGAAACTCGTGTGAGGGTGTGATAGAGTCACAGGCCATAGCGTGGTTTGCGCAAGGGTGCAGATATGCAAGCGAGCTGTGGCAGAAGTTGCAAAGGAAAATGCCGACCACATTGGCAGAGATGATCCGGATTGCTGATTCGTATGCTTTGGGTGATCCGACTCAACCCAGGCTCGTGTCAAACGAGACAAATGAGGAGTACTAGCAGAGAGATGGAGCCGGATCATCCCAGAGGAATGATTACAGAGGTAAAAGAAGAGATGACAGACCGGATCACCGATACAGTTCGCAACAAGTTGCAGCTATGAATCAAGATCAGCCCGGAGCAGGAGGCAATCAACGTTAGAAAACTGGAGGGGGACAATGGACACCAAGAAATGATGGCAAGAAAACTTGGACGCCAGAGCAGAAGAAACAATGGCAAGAAAAGAAGGACCATCCAAGGTACACTTATGAGTCGATGTTGGATCAGCCGTGTAAATTTCACACGCCAAATCCGAATAACCCAGCTAGACATACAACGAGGCAATGTGAGTGGATGCGTAAAATAGAACAAGGTGGTTCGGGGAATGCTCAGGCACCCCGGAATGATAAACCTCGGCAGGAGTTACCCCGGCAGCAATTGCTCTCTGGAGCGAACACGCAACATCTAATGTTGCCTCCCCCTCCGTCGAGGTATGATAACCATGAGGGAAGGGATGCGGTGCATCAAGTAGAAAACCAACATCAGCTGGATCAGAGGTACCCCGGAAATGAGGGTAGGAATGAGTACAGAGAGCATCATCAGAGTTATTGTGTGTTTACCACTGAGGAAACAGATAGAAAGAGCTTGTAGCGCCAACATATGGAGGTGAATGCGGTAATGCTAGCAGTGACGAGGTATATGCCTTGGTCGGACCAGGAAATCACCTCGAGCATTAAAGATCATCCCAAGCTCATGCCAAGTCCTGGTTCCTATGCATTAGTGCTGGACCTGACATTCATTGGGCCTAACATCAATGTAAGGTTCTCCAAGGTACTGATCGACAATGGCAGTAGCATTAACATCATGTATGCGGATACAATGCGCAAGTTGGGTATCTCGGAGAACATGCTCCAGGCTACAAGGACAACTTTCCATGGTATTGTGCCCGGCATTTCTTGTGAGCCCATAGGCAAGGTCCAGGTTGACGTATTGTTCGGCATGAGAGGTAACTGCCGAACTGAGAATTTGGAGTTTGAAGTGGTGAACTTGGAAAGTGCGTATCACGCGTTACTCAAAAGACCAGCACTGAACAAGTTCATGGCAAGTTGTCACATCAGTTACTTGAAGATGAAGTTGCCCGAGCCAAACGGAGTAATTACCATTGTTGGGGATTTCCGACGTTCCATTGAGTGTGCGTCGGCCGGGTCTAACCTAGCCGAGTCACTTGTGATTGCGCAAGAGAAAAGAAAAATCCAAGAGGTGGCGGCATTGGCTCAGTCTGCGCAGCAGTATATGCTGGCGCTGAGTAACCCGCATGGAAGTGTCTCATTCCAAGCCACGAAAGATACCAAGAAGGTGCCTGTTGATGATATGTTCCCAGAGCGCACCGTAACAATTGGTGTCGGGTTAAATGACAAATAGGAAAGCGAGCTCGTCAGCTTCCTCCGTGAGAATCGGGACATTTTTGCTTGGTTCACACAGGACTTCCAAGGTGTTCCGAGGGAGTTGGCCGAGCACTCTTTGAATGTGAGACCCGAAACAAAGCCGGTGAAGCAACCTCTCCGCCGCTTCGCTGAAGATAGGAGGAAAGTCATCGGAGATGAGATAGCTCGGTTGTTGGCTGCAAGATTTATCATGGAAGTTCTTTACCCGGATTGGCTATCCAATCCGGTGCAGGTGGAAAAGAAGAAGGATGATCCGAATGTGGCAGTGGTTTGGCGTATGTGTATCGATTACACGAACATGAACAAGGCGTGTCCAAAAGATCCATTTCCACTGCCAAGGATAGATCAGGTCATAGACTCAACTGCTGGATGTGAACTATTGTCATTCATTGGTGCATATTCTGGTTTCCACCTGATACCTCTGAATCCGGATGATCAAATAAAGACTGCATTTATCACCCCGTATCGGGCTTATTGCTATCGCACCATGCCGTTTGGTTTACGTAATGCAGGAGCAACATACCAAAGATGTATGCAGAAATGTTTGCACGACCAAATAGGTCAAAATGTACAAGTGTGTGTGGATGATGTGGTTATCAAGACCAAGCAAAGCAAGACGCTCCTTGACGGTATCAGGAAGACATTCGCGAACTTAAGAAGGTTCCGGATGAAGCTTAACCTGGAGAAATGTACCTTCGGTGTCCCGGCTAGAAAGTTACTCGGTTTTCTTATCTCCAGCCGAGGTATCGAAGTCAATCCAACTAAAATCCGGGCCATTGAGCGAATGGAACTGCCGAAGTGTCTTAACGATGTCCAGAAGTTCACGGGTTGCCTGGCATCGTTAAGTCGGTTTGTGTGTCGGTTGGGAGAAAAGGCATTGCCTCTCTATCAACTCATGAAAAAGTCGGATAAGTTCGTTTGGATGCCGCAGGCCAATGAAGCCTTTGCTCACTTAAAGAAGATGTTAGCCACTGCACCTGTGTTAGCCTCTCCACTATCAAAGGAGCCAATGTTGCTCTATATAGCCGCAACCAACCGAGTTGTAAGTGCAGTAATTGTGGTAGAGCATGACGAAGAGGGTAAGTCAGTGCAAAGGCCAGTGTATTATGTGAGCGAGGTGTTGTCTGCCTCAAAGCAGAACTACCCACACTATCAGAAAGTGGCATATGGTGTGTATATGGCAGCTAAGAAGTTGAAGCATTACTTTGAGGAGCATCCCATCAGGGTAATATGCGAGGCTCCCATATCCGAGATAATGAGTAACAAGGATGCAAGTGGTAGGATTGCAAAATGGGCAATTGAACTAGCTCCATATGCACCACAATATGACAGAAGAGAAACAATCAAGTCTCAGGCTGTGGCCGGCTTTTTTGTGGACTGGGCCGAGGTACAATACGAACCACCGCTACTAGGTCCGAATTACTGGAGGATGCACTTTGACGGGTCAAAAACAAAAACCGGGCTAGGCGCCGGAATTGTACTTACCTTGCCAAAGAAGGACCAACTGAAATATGTGCTACAGATCCATTTCACGGCATCAAACAATGTCGCTGAGTATGAAGCACTGGTGCATGGGCTCAAAGTGGCAAAAGAAATCATGATACGTCGGATCCTATGCTTTGGCGACTCAGATTTGGTAGTACAGCAAGTGTCGGCACTGTGGGATGCCCTTGATCCAAACATGGCGCTGTATAGATTTCATGTGCAGAAGATATCTGGTTACTTTGAGGGATGTGAATTTCACCATGTACCCCAGGTGGAAAATGAGGCTGCCTACGTATTGTCGAAGCTCCGATCAATCTGACAAGCAATTCCACCGAGGGTGGCATTGGAACATCTCAAAAAACCGTCCATCAGGCCGTCCCCAGAAGCCGACTCAATTTACGTCTCGGAAGATACAGAATTCGGAGCCGTGCCCATGGACATATACACGGG
Organism: Avena eriantha; assembly: GCA_910589775.1. Lineage (NCBI taxonomy): Eukaryota > Viridiplantae > Streptophyta > Magnoliopsida > Poales > Poaceae > Avena > Avena eriantha. The sequence goes on from OU342740.1 coordinate 488,088,018, forward strand.
AGGTGGCGCGCAAAACCGGGTACTGCCTCGGCAAGCCCGGGGACTGCTTCGCAAGACCCGAGGACTGCTCAGCGTGATCCGGTTGAAGTTATGCCGGTGGATCAGATGGAAATTGATGAGGATGTGTTCCCTGTGCGAGCAATACCAGCTTGGGCACTACCTATATTTCAATTCCTGAAAGATGGAACTTTACCCACTGAGGAGGTGCTATCCAGGCAAACTCTGAGGAGATCAAAGGCGTACACAATCATTAATTCCGAGCTATACAAAAGGAGTGTGACCAATGTCCTCCAGCGATGTGTTGACCCGGAAGAAGGGCTTGACATCCTCCGACATATACATCAAGGGGAGTGCGGGCATCATGCCTCGTCCCGAGCCTTGGTGGCAAAAGCTTTTCGGCATGGATTCCACTGGCCAAGTGCCTTAGAACAAGCAGAAGATCTCGTGAGAAAGTGCAATGGTTGTCAGAGGTATGCTACCAAGGCACATATGCCAATGTCGGAGCTCAAGACCATACCAATCACCTGGCCATTTGCCGTGTGGTGTTTGGACATGGTTAACCCGTTTAAACCAACAAGGGGAAATATGACTCACATTTTGGTCATGGTAGACAAATTTACAAAGGGGATCGAGGTGAAGCCAATAAGAAAATGTGATGGAGCTACGGCCGTGACATTTCTCAAAGACATCATCTTGAGATACGGTTATCCTCACAGTATCATAACTGATAATGGCACAAACTTTGCGGAAGGAGCATTTGCGCGTTTCTGCCGGGATATGAAGATCCGATTGGACGTTGCCTCGGTAGCCCACCCTGCTTCGAACGGACAAGTGGAAAGATCCAACGGATTGGTATTATCCGGGATAAAACCCCGGCTCATTGAGCCGCTGCAAAGATCAGCGGGGTGCTGGATAGAAGAACTACCAGCGGTACTATGGAGTTTAAGAACAACTCTGAATCGATCAACAGGCTATACGCCATTCTTTCTGGTATATGGGGCAGAAGCTGTATTACCAGCCGACATAGAGCATGATTCGCCTAGGTCACCCAATACACAGAAGCCGAAGTGCAAGAAGCCCGGCAAAATGATGTTGATCTGCTGGAAGAAGCGAGAGAATTGGCAATGTCTAAATCCGCCATATATCAGCAAAATCTCCGACGCTATCATAGCTGGAAAGTAAGCCCCCGAGTTTTCCGGGAAGGCGATCTAGTGCTTCGGTTGGTACAACGTACTGCTGGCATGCATAAATTATGTCCTCCATGGGAAGGTCCATTCATTGTGAGCAAAGCATTGCACAATGATTCTTATTATCTTATAGATGCAAAGCCGCAGGAAAAGAACAAGGCGGACAGGTCCGGCGAGGAATCTAAGCGTCGGTGGAATGTAGCTCTACTTCGTCCCTTCTACACTTAGCAGAGAAGTGTATGTATCCGAGTCTTCTCATATGTCGGTATGTATGCCGACAATGAGCTTATCAATGAAATGTTGGCACCTCGAGCAGTAACTCGGGGACTGCCTTAATAATATTTGTCTTCTGTTATTTATACGTCAGCTGGAGTAAGTTGTTCTACTTAACTCGGATTAGTAGTGTGTGAGCACCAAAAACCCAACTCTTCGACTTGCTGCTGTCCAACAAGAATTGGCTTTATGGCAAGCAAGAGAAAAAGTTTGGAATTGCGTAGCACATGAAAAACGACTAAGGAAAAGAACTTAATCGAGCCAACGTTTGTTTTTCGAACTAACCTTGTGTGTTTTTAGTTTATTATGCTGAATTATTTTGAGCTAAGCCTAAAAGTTTCCAAGTATTGTTAAGACAATTTTTGAAGCTCGGATTCGTAAGTCGTAAAACCGAATCAAGGTAGACACGAGCCGAGCCAAAATATTGGACGAACAAGAAAATGAAACTCGGGGACTACGCTCAAGTTAATCCGGCATAAAAACTTAGTAGCAAAATATCACATGTGTACTGGATACAATTCCACCCGGCATACTGGGGATCTGATAAACTTTAAAGTTTTTTCACTTAAGGAGCAGCTGGAGGAGGGAGTTCAGCGTCATCTTCGCTGTCTTCAATGCCCAAGGCATCGCCCTCTTCGTCCTCATCCGAGCCATCTTCAACGTTTTTAGCGTTTTCATCACCGGCGGCTTCCAGGAAGCTCGGTCCCTCAGTCCATTCATGAATGGGAGCATATTCGATAAGGCTATGGGCGCAAGCCTTGCGCCGAGCTACCCACTCCAGGTCACTGGTCCATTTGGATCTGGTGTGCATGCACGCTAAGAGGTTGAGGTCGATCTTCTCGTACCACGTAAGTACGTAGTGGAGAACGGTCTTAGCTGCGGCGCGTCCAGCGGATTCCCTCCAAAGGTCGAGCTGGGTCTCGCACTCCATCAACTTTTCAACAAGAAGTGCGGTTCCCTCCGGAGTGTCTTCTGCAGGCCAAAACGTGTTGAAGATTCGGACTGCAACGTCAAGGATATCGTTGCCATAGTTCTTGATGATTTCCACGCGAGATGACAAGCTGACCAACATGTCATCCATGCCATAGGGAATCTCTTCAGCGTCAGGACCAACGGGAGTACCCCTCTCTCGGTGGAAATCAGCAACAGCGGCGCTCGCGATGGCAGTGCCCTCTAGAAATTTGCTTGAAAACGAGATAAGAGAAGCAGATAAAGAAAGGACATGTGAAGTAACCCGGAGAAATATGCCAGATAAGGGAAAGGAACTTACATGAAATATGGCTGAGAATCCGAGACAACTCCCTGGTATAGTCATCATGTCTTTTGCAAAGCTGCACAAGTTCAGCGTTCGCCGACTCAACCTTGACATCGGCCTCCTGGAGAAGTTCTCGGTCCTTGGCAATTTGGAGGTTGAGGCGCTCGCGCTCCTCGGTGAAGTCCTGGCCAGCCTTTTGGAGCTCGAATTGATGTCGCGCCTTCAATTTCTTCATCTCGGCCTTAAGCTTGGCGATCTCATCATCCTTGGTCTGGAGGAGGGCAAGCTCATTGTCCGTCTCCGCCTTGTCGTCGTGGAGCTTCAAGTACCAGTTCTGCCGGCTGGACTCGACGTCCTGGAAGGCCGGCATATTGATCCGGTCGACATTGGTGAGGTTCTTCACATAGAAGTACGACTGCTGCTACAGTCGCACTGTATCGTGAAGAAGGAACTTGGGGTAGCCGGTCTGCGAGCGGGAGTAAATGGAGGCGCCGCCGCAGACGACTAAGGGCCCCTGGGTGAACTGCACCTGCGGCCGGACTCGAAAGAGCCGGCAGAAGAGCCCGAGATCCGGCTGGATCCCGAGATAGCTCTCGCAGAAAGCACCAAAATGCGCCAACGTTCCGATTGCGTTGGCGCCGAGGTGGTGGAGACGAAGGTCAAAGAAGGCGAGGAAGGTCAAGAGGAACGGGTTCACCGGAAGGGCGAACCCACGGGCCAGATGGGACAGGAATATGACGCATTCGCCCTCCTCCGGATGCGGCGACACTTCCCCGGCCGGCGCCAGCCGCACCGCCACCTCCTCCGCCGGCGGGAGGACGCGGGTGGCGCGGTACTTCGCGATCTGGTCCTCGGTGACGGCGGAGCCGCACGAGGCCCCGCGGTTGGCGGCCATCTCCGGTTGATGAGGGGGAACGGCGACGGAAGAGTGGCGGTGGCCCGTAACGACGACAACGGTGAGCGGGCGGCGCAGAGAGCAAGAGCGCGGAAGCAGGAGCACGCGGGGAAGAAGGAATTGCAGCGGGGGAGCGAAGGAAGGAAATCGCCTCCCCCACGGTGTCCCTTTAAAGGGCCAGAAGGGCAACCGTCGGCGGGGCACGTGGCGCGCATCCGGGCGACCCACACCCCAACCGCCGCCTAAGATCCCGTGTGCAGGAGCAGGATGCGCAGAAGATCCTAGGGCGGGAACCGAAGCGCCGGACAGCAGCTTCCCGAGGCGACGTGCGACGGGATGTTACGCTGCCCACCACAGAGTAATGATGGCGTGTGCGCGCGTGGCCGGCGTCAGCACGGACGTCACGGGTAGCGCAACCGCCAAGCTCAGCCGGACGCAAATTCAAAAACAAGAGGAAGCGCGCGCGCATTTCGCCTAAGGGCGAATAAGAAACAGGTCAGTCGGATCGCGTCCGGCTGACCAGACGCAGCCGGACAAGGCAAGACAGGCCGGCTATCCCCTGGTAGCCAGATCAGCAGGAGGCAGCCGGATACGGCTACATAGCCGGACTCAATCAATGGGACAGGGCGACGTGTGTATCAGTGCACGGTACGCCCTATACGGTGACAAGACTGGCAACTACCCGGCCATACCGAAGACTTTGCGTGGGTGACGCAGGAACAGTGGCCGGTGCTGACGACAGGCTCGCACGGCGTCCACTGTGCCTACGACAGCCATACCGCTCGTACTACGACAGGACAAGCCATACCGGACACTGTGGATGACTAGTCGGCTGGGACCCGCCTGTGGGGCCCGCCAGTCGGACTGGTTAGTGAGACCTTTGCCTCTCTGCCTATATAAGGAGAGGCAAGGCCTCAGTAGAAAGGGTTGGTCTCATTGCATTTAAGGTAGTAGCTAGAGAATAGAGCTCGAGGAGCACTTGTAGTTCATATATCCCACATAGTCAGATCCGGCAGGAGTAGGGGCTTTACCTCGTCACGAGGGCCCCGAACCTGGGTACTTCTTGCGTCCCACTACGCTCGCTTGTATCCAATCCCGCCTGCGGACGCCGTCGATAGCTTCCCTGCTAGTCCCCACACCTCTATCTAACCTCCTCAGGTACTGCCGTTCCCAACACAACGACACATACCGGGGATCTGATAAGTTTTCAAGTGTTTTCACTCAAGGAGCAGCAGGAGGAGGAAGTTCGGCATCATCTTCACCGTCTTCGATATCCGAGCCATCGTCCTCTCCATCCTCGTCCGAGCCATCTTCAACATTCTCAACCTCTTCGTCACCAGCGGCTTCCAGGAAGCTCGGCCCCTCAGTCCATTCATGAATGGGAGCATATTCGATGAGGCTATGGGCGCAAGCTTGGCACCGAGCTACCCACTCCGGGTCATTGGTCCATTTGGACCCGGTGCGCAGGCGCGTCAGGAGGTTGAGATCTATCTTCTCGTACCACGTGAGTATGTGGTGAAGAACGGTATCAGCTGCAGCACGTCCAGCGGACTCCCACCAGAGGTCGAGATGGGTCTCGATTTCCATTAACTTCTCAACAAGAATTGTGGTAGTTTCTGGAGTGTCTTCTCTAGGCCAGAACGTGTTGAAGATTCGGACTGCAACATCGAGGATATCCTTGCCATAGTTGTTGATGAGTTCCACGCGAGATGACAGGCTGACCAACAGGCCCTCCATGTCATAAGGAATCTCCTCACCGCCAGGAGCAGCGGGAGTACCCCTCTCTCGGCGGAAATCTGCAACTGCAGCGCTCGGGATGGCAGTGCCCTCAGGAAATTTGCCTGAAAACGAGACAAGAGAAACAAGTAAGAGAAAATACATGTGAAGTAACCCGGAGAAATATGTCGGATAAGGGAAAGGAGCTTACGTGATATATGGCTGAGGATCCGGGTCAACTCCCTAGTACAGTCATCACGTCTTTTGCGAAGCTGCACAAGTTCAGCATTCACTGACTTAAGCTCAGTGTCGGCCTCCTTTAGTAGATCCTGGTCCTTGGCGATCTGGAGATTGAGGCGCTCGTGCTCTTTTGTGTAATCCTTTCCAACCTTTTGGAGCTCGGACTGGTGTTGTGCTTTCATTTTCTCCATCTTGGCCTTGAGCCTGGCGATCTCATCATCCTTGGTCCGGAGGAGGGCGAGCTCATCGTTTTTTTTCTTAAGCTTGGTTTGATGCTGCCCTGCTTGTTCGAGAAAATGCAGCATCATGTCAGGCACGGGCACACTATCTTCAAGAGATGCTGAAATAGTGTGTTGACCCGGCAGAGCCGAGGTATGAATGTTTGCCGAGCCAAGGAGAAAAGGAGATAGAAAGCATAGCAAGGTCGGACAAAAATGACTTACCCTTGATCTGATCCAAGTTCTTCCTCATAAGCTTGTTCTCAGCCTCCACCCCAGCTGCGGAAACCGAATGATAGGTTAGTTCGGCAGAGGAAAATGAAGAAAAACGGAGAAGTGCCAAGGAAGAAACTTACCCTTTTCTCGTGTTCAGCGAGAAGTGCATTATGCTTGGCGCGCAGCGTCTTATGGGTGTCAAGGAGACGCTGAAACTCAGTGCTACGGCGGTTGGTGGTCACCTGCAAAGAGTACAAAGATATAACTTAGCCTTGTGCATATTCGAAGTGTACTAAATCCGGGCCAAGTGGAGCTTAACCTGGCTCTAGGTGTGTGCATATTCGAAGTGTACTAAATCCGGGCCAAGTGGAGCTTAACCTGGCTCTAGGTGTGTGCATATTCGAAGTGTACAAAATCCGGGCCAAGTGGAACTTAACCCGACTCTAGGTGTGTGCATATTCGAAGTGTACAAAATCCGGGCCAAGTGCAACTTAACCCGGCTCTAGGTGTGTGCATATTCGAAGTTATCAAGGAGCTACGTTAGTTTTCTAAGGAGCATCCGGCCGAGTAACAAGTTACTCCCCCGGAGGCTCGGGGACTAATGATTATATCATTAATATCTACAACATGCTAAGGAAAAGGGGAAGTAACATACCTCCACCATCCGACCCGCGAGGTTGATTGCCTTAGCGGCTGTGTTCATTTGGGCAGAAAATTCAGCGGGGCCGAACTTCTCCGGAAGATTGTCATTGTGGACGAACTCTGCCTTGTTCCAATTCATGACGAATTCAATCAGGGTCGGAGGGTATCGCTCGCCGCTAGGCATATGGGGCGCCACCAAGCCCTTCGCGTGCGCCTCCCTCCTCTCAACCAGGGCAAGAGCCGAGCTGGTGTGCAAAACCATCTGTTGCGCATCAGCTAGCTCGGCAGGGGCGTCCTTTGGTGCTGGAGGCTTCTTGGAAAGCATGACGCGAGAGTACGTTGTCCAGCCTCGACGGACACTGCCCTGGAGGCGTCAGGGGCCTTTTTGACCTTGGGCTGCTGAGAGGAGGAAGTGGTTGCAGCAGATTTACCCTTGGGAGTTGCCTGAGTACTTTCTCGCCGAGACTGGGAAGTCTCGGACGAGCCGGAGGAACTTGGCGCTGCTGCTGTTGCTCTTGGTGTTGCTATTGATGCTGGTGCCGGAGTTGGTGCTGGTGCTGCTGCTGGTTTCTTCTTTGGTGGGGGTGTTGAGGTAGCATCGGTTGTAGCTGGTTGCGGCAAAGCCGAAGTGGTGGATGCCGTTGCCTCGGCTGGGCCTGTCTCCCTCGCTCCAAGGTTGCCCCCCTCTTGACGAGGTGGCGTGGAACCCGGAGCAGCCATTGAACCCTCCGGAATAGGGCTCAGCGGGCGTGAATCATCACCACGAGGGGGAGAAGGGCTGAGCCGGAGCGGCGAAGCAATGCTAGATCCGCTCTAGGGGACCTCCACCGCGGCCCTGCCGAATCAAACAGTGTCGGATGAGAAACTATAACAATGCAAGAACAAGTAAGTGGTAGAAGTGAAAGGAGGCTTACGCATCCGAGGTCAGGGGATCCTTGGGCTTCCGAGCCCTTCGTGCAAGAGCCTTGGTTGCAGGCTTAGAGGCAGTTTTGTCCCCGGACTTCTTTCGCCTTTGGCAGGCTGAGAAGGTCCAGAGGAAGAAGTCGATGCAGCTCCCCGCTTCTTCTTCGGTGCAACCGGAACAGGGTCACCCACGACAAGGGGAGGGTCCTCATGGATCTGCCCACCGGGGCTAGCTGATGCCAGAAAAGCATAAGAAAGGGGGACAGCTTCAAAAGCTTCCATCACCTCGACATCCGAGTCATCTTCATCATCGGGCCGATCTCTAATGGAAGAGAGTTTACCGGTGGGTCGCTTCGTAGCGTCGGTCATTGGAAGGAACATCTCCTGATCCGGCTCCTCATCCGAGGTCTCCCGGTCAGGCGCCCATTTGAGGGAGGGATCGGTGCCATCCTTGATGGTTTACTGAAGGAATTGCTAAGGAGAGAAAAAACGACATAGTTAAATATACAACAGCAACCGACATAAGATTTAATTCGGAGAAAGTTTTTGGCGTGAAGCTTACCACGGCAGGAGGCCTATCTCGGCAATAGTGCTCAATTCCCCATGTCCACTCAGAGGAGAAGTCCTTGTGGGTGGTGAAGATGGCCTTGACCCGGCGGTAAATCTCTGTGTTGCTCAGCTCAAAAGACGAGGTACGGTTGGGGTCGCGGCCCCAGCTCATGTGACACACCTTGTGAGTGTGCTTCTGGAGGGGGGAGATCCGGTTGCGGACGAATGTGATCATGGCGTCCTCGTTGCGCAACCCGAGCTCCTTCAGCTCCGCGAACCTTTTGTTGACCTGGTTGGCCAAGACTGTGGGCTTCTTGGGGATAACGTCTCATAACTCCGGGTTAGGAGGACCCGGAGTATAGGGGCGCAGCCGGATCAAGTCTTCGGTGCCGGCGTTCCGGACATAAAAGAAAGTCCGGTCCCATCCCTTGCAGGACTCCAGCCCGGTGACTCGGGGGAAGACGGATAGCCTCCGAGGAGAGATGGACGCAGCCCCGAATTGCGTAAGCTGCTTGTCCTTCGGGTCAACCTGAATGTTCGGAATTACGTTACGACGAAGGCCAAAAAATCGGATCCATAGCTCCTTCGTGGGCCATAATCCGGCATAGCCTTCGATCGTGGAGGCGAAAGCAGAGAGAGAGGTGATTGCGTTGGCAGGAAGGTGGTGCGGATGGAGTTCGTAGGTGTTCAACCAATCGTGGAAAAAATCACTAACTGGCAATCCGAATCCCTGCTAGAAATGTGATAGAAACACCGCATACTCACTCGGATTGGGTGAGGGGGCGAGTTCGGCGGAGGCGAGGCGTGCGGTAACGCCTGCGGGGATGCGCCTGGTGCGGTAGAGCCAGTCCAGGTCATCCTGGCAGACCCAACATCCGGCCCACACACCGCGGTCTGCCGTCGCAGCGTCTTCCTCCATCTCCTGCTCGGCGACAGTGAGCTCCTCTTCAGTCATCTCGAGTTCTCTGCCCTCACTGGTGCTAGCGGCGGTGGGGGGCAGTGGCCTGGATTGACAGCAACCCATGGCGGAGGAGGTGCACAGCAGCGGCGGCGACGCAGAGGCGTGTGGAAGCAGTGCGGCGGCGGCGGCGCTACAACTCAATCGCGGTGGCGGCGGCGCTGTCGCGGGAGAAAACAAGGAAGAAGAAAGGGCAGAGGGGAGCAGAAATGGGGAAAGGACCCAAGAGGCGCACCCCTCCCCTATTTAACCGCTCCCTCTACGAGGAAGTGGGATCGCGTTTGCGGGCGGGCCAATCGTGTGGCCGTGTACACACCGGATTAACCACTCAGCATCAGGCCACACGGAAGGCCACAGGGCGCAGCGGATCCCATGACGCGACACATTGATGTAGTTAACAAGGAGGCAGGCGTGACGTGACGCGTGCATAGTAACTCCTGCCAGTAACTGCGGCGGTTACTGTGGCTGGCCCTTAAAATGAGGCGATGTGATGATTAGCCTCCACGTGGGGAAGTGTACGAGAGAAGGAAGAACAACCTGGATGAGAATGTGGTAACCCGGCCAGCAAGTGAAAACTTGGAATGTGCCAAGGGAACGTAAATCCATAGAATCCGAGATAAGGAGGTAACTCGGAAATAAGATCCAAAGCTCAGTGAAATGGAACCTGGTGTGGCCTTAGCGGCCAAGGCAGCTAAGACGGCACCAGCTTCGGGGACTAATGTTGGGGGGATACCCCCGGGTAGGGTCACGCCGGGGTATAAAGGCCGAGTTAGCCAAGGTTCGGCAAGGCCAAAGTGGATGCTGGCCCGGTCACCTCAAGGCAAGCCGAATCACGGAGTAACCCGGACCAGGGGACGTCCACCTACCGTGGTCTCGACCGACTTAAGCCGCAAGTCGGAAAGATGTATCTAACTTTCATGCAGGAACAGGTGTGGCCAGATCAACTACGATCTGGGTCATGTCAAGCTTGTAGGAGAAGGAAGGAATCTCGCTGGTCAAAAGTAGCCCCAGTACGCACGCCATGAGCGAAGCGGACAGAGGCAGGACCAGCAAGGCGTGGCCGACAGAGGTGACGACGCCAATGTCGGTTGACGCAGGCGCCGCAGAGGCTCACGTAGCCTCTGCATGGGTGACACGGGGAAAAGCGACCCGGTTGGCTTACTATTTTGGGAGGAGGCATATTCCCTAGAATATACCCCCACGTATGCCCTAAGTGGAGACCTAGCCACCCGTATATAAGGAGGGCTAGGGCCTCTGTAGAAGGGTTAGGTTCTACGGGTTGATCTCTGGTTGGTGTTGTACGGGTTAGCCAGTGGTGAGAGTAAGAGAGTCCCTTCTTCCTCCTCTCCTCAAGACAGCTCTTGGAGCACTTGTAAACCTTGGAAGTGAATCGAATATAAAACTTCTATGTGTGGAATCACCTCACTATCCCTCCCTGGATTCCCCTAGTGCATTTAGTCCCCACCTTTAGCCTATCCATGGCATATGCCGTGACACCACCACGACAGTAGGGTATACCTATGTCAGTAGCCCCCGAGTGTCTAGTTGAATCGCAGATTCGACTGGAGACTTTATGAAGCCTTTCGAGTGCATGAATGAGTATATTTTTTGACTGCTTGCTTGTGTCATAGGGATTGTTGATGTGCGTGCCTGATTTAACCGATGTATCGGTATCAGTTAACTACCTTAGGGTAAAACAACGCAATCTACTCGAACTTGAGTCCCCGGACTCGAATCTGGAAAAGTGCTGGTGTAATTCGACTCAAGCCGTGGAGGTCTTACAGGAGTCAAATTCCAGTATATGGGTGTGAGCACTCGACGCGTCCGTCGAGGCATGTTCATCGTGCCTGTAGGCACGGTTATATTTCTGGTAGTGCGCAGCAAATGCGTTGCCAGGCCTTATTCAGGTCTTATCTTCATGCCGTAAGCGCGGCATCCGAATTTTTGTCATCGCGGAGATGATTCGGGTGGCCCAGGAGACGCAGTCTCTTTGTAGGGAAAAATCACGAGGCGGTGTCGCCATAAGCTTCGAGTGTGGATGTTATCAACACACAATACTTTGTACAAATAATCATAGGGTGCGCGACCAACGCTCCCTATGGGAGTAGCCCCCGAGTGCCTGGTTGAGTCGAAGACTTAGGCAGGGACTTAAGAACTTTTGCGACTGCTGTCGTCTTATGTTTGCTTGTTTTAGTCGAATTTTCTTCCAGCGCTCCCTATGGGAGTAACCTATGTCCATAGTCGAACCGTGTTTCGAGTGGTTGGGTTTGCTCTGATTGCCCATGTTCCTGCAAAAAGAAGAAGAAAGAAAAAAGAAAAAGAAAAAAAATCGTAGGGTGCGCGACCAGCGCTCCCTATGGGAGTAGCCCCCGAGCGATGCGGCGACGATGAATTTCTCATCTACTTCTTTTCATCCTTTGCCTCCATCGCCATTGCCGCTGCTCTTCTGCTTCCTTGCGCTCCTTTTCTTCACGGCGCTGGACCAGCTCCGTGTATTTCCCAGCTACTTCCTCCGATCACATCGCCGCCATGGAATGGGGAAGAAGAAGGGAGGTGTTGCAGCCGATTCCGCTGCTGCTATGAAGAAGAAGGGCGGCTCTGCCGCTGCGGGCACCAGCACCGCTGCCGGCGGAAAGAAAAAGGGGACGGGCACTCGCGTCACAAATGGCACGTGGCGTGCATCTGTGATCAAGTTCTCGGAGCTTCATCTTCTTCGTCAAGACGGAGTTTTGTCATCCGCGTTCACTGATAGGCGCCTCCCTGGCAGTGAGGTAATCTCCTCTCCTCCTGCCGGCTTTCGGGTGATGTTCCTTGCGTTCATCATCCGAGGCCTCTCGTTGCCCCTGCATCCTTTCTTTAGGGGCCTTCTCTGTTTTTACGGGCTCCAGCTCCATCAGCTATCCCCCAATTCCATCCTCCATGTAGCTTGCTACATTACCCTTTGCGAGTGCTGGCTCGGAATCGAGCCGCACTTCAGCCTCTTCAGGCGCCTCTTCAAGTTGAAGCGCCAATCGGTGTCTGGCTCCGTAGTCTATGATGTAGGCGGATGCAGTATCCACGTCGACTCCTCCGCTACATACTTTGATATCAAACTCACAGCGTCCGTCCGAGGGTGGAGGGACAAGTGGTTTTACATCCGCGACCTGAAGGCCGACGGAGACCACTTCGGACTCGCGCCCTTTGATCCCGCAACGCCGTGCAAGAGGAGGAGCTCCTGGAAGAATGTGATTATGCCCGGCGATTCCGCAGAGACAGATGTGATGTACGAGCACGTCTGCGACCTCGAGATTCGCATGGGCAAACAGGAGGGAGGCTGCGCCCTCATTCGCACATGGTTGCGCCGCCGCGTCCAGCCCCTGCAGGCCAGAGTCCACCCCATGTTTCAGTGGGCTGGTGGGGACGATGTCACTCACGTGTCTGCCGATGGCATGTCCGCGAGTGAAGTAGACAAAAGAGTGCAACTGGTCACCAAGTACACCGCCAAGGATGTGCTCCCCAATGGACCAGTCGTTCCTCGATTCGAGGCTGCTAACCCTCCTCCTGAGGTATAGTTGTGCTACGTAGTAGCTTTGTTTGTTGATTGCTTCTTTGCTGTTTCTTGACTTTGTGTTATATTTGTTTTCTGTAAGTAGGATTGGGCGGTGTCACCCTGTATGCCCCCTCTTCCTAAGGGGGTTATCCCTCGTGAAGCCTTGGAATAGGACGAGTAAGAGTCGACTGTCCCATCTGATGTGGAGGAGGAAGCCCCCGAGTCGAGTGCTCCGGACACTCGCAAGCGTTCGTGAAGTGAGGATTCAGATGCATCGTCTTCTTCGACTCCGGAAAGTGCAGATGTAGGTGTCGAGTCGCCAATACCTGCCGTCCCCGTGAGTGCCATGGCGCCATCTTCTCGCAAGAAGATGCGGCTGCCGAAGGATTCATCGTCAGAGTCGGGGGACCAAACCTTCGACTTTGATAAGTTTGATTGGTAAGTATTCGAATCTTCCTTTTTTGGTTCTTCTTTGCAGTTGCCTTTCCTTGATGTTGGTTTGATCTTCCAGTCAGCAGGCGTCGTCATCTTCTGGCGACGTCCAATTTTTGAAAGAATCTGGACTCGCGACCTCTAGAGCCAAGAAAGAGGTTGAGTGTTCTCCTTCTCCTCCACTGGCGGCCCACTCCGGGCATAATTCATCAAGCTCTCCACACGATGGGGATCATCGGATGGTTGCCCGGATGACTGCACACCAAACGACTTCGGAGTCACTAGAGGATCATGTGAGTGTAGTATCTCTTCTTCTCGTGTTGCAGTTGATTTTATCTATGGCATCTGCTAATCCTTTGTTGTTTTCTTTTTGCGATAGCTCCTTGTGAAGGAAGCCGCTCACCTGGCGGAGCAGGTGCTTGCGATGGGTCGCCAGCATGCAATGCTGGATACACGCTATCGCGTGGTGGAAAGTAAGTGCCCTTTACTACTTCTTTTTCTGCATCGTTGTTATGTAGTCGACTGATAGTCTATCCGTTTTGTTTTGTTTTGCAGCTGAACATAATGCCCTTCTTCACGACGCCGCCACCATGGAAAAGACGCTCGCCGCAGCTGTGAAGAGTCGCGATGAGGCAATCGCGGCGCGTGACGAGGCGCAAAAGCACGAAGAGGATCTGCATGCCTCCATCACAACTAGGGAGAAGTTGTTCGAAGAACAACTTTTTTCGATTGCCAAGGCTCTCTCAGGTATTTGCTGATCCTTTGTTTTTACCAACTGCCTCTTTTATCGGTTTACTGACGTTGTGCCAATGCTTTGGTTCTTGTGTAGATGCTGGAGATTTGAGCTTTGACCCTCAGGACCTCTGCCGTGACGATGCCTTGGCGGGTGCTCTTTCAGCAGTCGAGGACTGTAGCACCGCTGTTCAAGAGATGCTCTCCAAGGCCAAGGGCATGCTCAGTCGCCTCCGGGAAGAGCTGGTGCCAAAGGCTGAGCTGATCGAGAACATGGACGAGCTGGTGGAGTCTCTTGCGGGGGCGTCCCTGCAAGCTTCAGAACTCGCTACGTGCGACTGGTGCGTCAATGTCACTCGCCATGGTGCAGGCCCATGGAGTCGAAGTTGACCCTGCAGCGGTCTCAAGGGCGATGCCCATCAGCGCGGACGGCTAGCAGGTAGTCTTTGCTCCTTTCGCGACTGCTTGTGGCAAGTATGGTCCACAGCTGATCAACACAGTTGCAAAGTACTCTGAGGAGCTGCAGAGAGCCAAGAAGGCGGAGAAGGCTGCGGCGTCAGGGGCCGGCGGGAAGTCAGTGGCATATGATACTGCCACGGACTCGATAAGGCCCCCAAAGCAAAAGTCCAAGTCGAAGAAACCAGTTGCTCCTCAGTAGCTTTGTAATAGTTAGATAGCTTATGTCTTTTGTCGAAAACATGCCTTTTGGCGAGTGTATCTACTGATACTTTTGCTAATCTTGAATGCACTCGAATCTCTTGTTTGTGCATCGATTTATTCTTCTTATTGCTTCTTGCTTTGCTTTGTGATAGGGCACATTGAGTGACCCGTTGAGGGAACCTCGGGATTCGCCACCCCTAGATGACCCTTTGGCACCGCCGCGCTCAAGGGTGGATGAGCTGTCTCTGCTCTCGCGACTTCGTGATCGTGTGAAGTAGTTGGAGCGTGAATTGCCCGTACTCTGCGGTAATACGGATGTATGGAAATCGAAGGCAGAGAAGTCCACTGATACATTGCAAATGTATCTATAATTTTTGATGTTCCATGCTTGGCTTTATCCACTTTCTTGTGTTTTGTTCCAATTTTGGAGTACTTTTCATATGATTTCTTGGACTAACCTATTAATAAGAGCCACAGTGCTAGCTTCCTGTTTTCTGCTGTTTTTGGTTCCAGGAAAGTCAGAAAATGAATATTCTCGGAATTGGACGGGACAAAAGCCAAAGTGCCTATTTTTCCGGAAGTGATCAAGTGCCAGAATATGAGACTGAGAGGTACCAGGGGGCCACCACACTACCTGGCCACGCGGCCTAGCCTGGCCCGCGCCAGGGGGTGGTGAGGCCAGCCCTGGCACCCCCTCGGCCTCTCCTTCCGCCTATATGTTGCCCTCAGGACGAAAACCCTAAGTACCCGATCAAAAATCCACGAAAGAGTCTGTAGTCGCCGTCATCTCCATCCCTATATCGGGAGGGATCTGAAGCTCTTCCCAGCACCCTGCCGGAGAGGGGAATTCACCCTAGAGGCCTTCTTCATCACCATGCAAGCCTCTGGTGTGATGCGTGATTAGTTCATCCTTGGACTACGGATCCATGTAGTAGCTAGATGGCTGGTTTCTCCTCCTTTGTGCTTTCATGTTTAGATCTTGTGAGCTCCGTTCATGATCAAGATCATCTATTTGTAATTCATACATGTTGTGTTTGCGGGGATCCGAAGAATATTGAGATGCTATTTTAGATTGATTATTGATTTTATCATGTCTTTGTTATTTGAGATCTTGCATGCTTTCCGTTGTTAGTAGCTATCTTGGCCAAGTAGATGCTAGCAACTCCAAGAGTTAGTATTTATGCTCGATAGTGGGTTCATTCCTCTGGTAATCTGGGGAAGTGACAGAAATATCTAAGGTACTAGATGTGTTGTTGCTACTAGGGAGAAAACAACAATCCTTTGTTCATAGAACAATCGTATTGTTTACTTTACATGCAATTCGTAAAGCAATAATCTGTTGCTTGCAAATTAATACTGGAGGGGGTTCGGATGATAACCTGAAGGTGGATTATTAGTCATAGATGCAGTTGGATGGCGGTCTATGTATTATGTTGTAATGCCCAATCAAGTCTCAGAGGAGTCAAGATGATTAGTATATGCATGTATTGCTTTCTCGGTGTTTGTCAATTGCCCAGCTATAATTTGTTTGCCCAGCATGTTATCTATCTAAGGAGAGCCACCTCTAGTGAACTATGGATCCCGGTCCTTTTACTTTACATACAATCTACAATCTTTTACTACTTTGTGTTTACTTTTTGCAAACTTTTACTTCTTTCCATTCGATACGTTTAATCCTTTGTTTTCCGCAAAACACGGTGAGATTGAAAACCTCATCGCAAGTTGGGGACAAAGTTCTGTGGTTGTGTTGTGCAGGTCTCCACGTTGCTACTAGCACCGGTAGTGCGCCCTGCCAAAGCTCAGCTAGTAACACCTTCGGGGTGTTTCCTTGCTCCTACTGGTTCGATTAAACCTTGGTTTCATAACTGAGGGAAAACTTACTGCTGTGCTCATCATACCTTCCTCTTGGGGTTCCCAACGAGCTCTACATCAACTACGAGTCAGCAGCCACCGCTCGAGAACACTATCTGTTGGGGGAGGTGACACAGTTGGGCGACCAATTTAAATGTTAGCTTTCTTACTCTTATCTTTTCCTTGTAGTCACTCGCGATGGTTCGCTGTCCTTATACTTCCCCTATTGCTTTGTGTAGTTGTCAGCGCGCGCCATTCGCAGGATGAGAAGGATCAAATTGCCATTCGTATGAATGACTTAACCCAAGAGCAGCTTCAGGCGAGTGGGTACTTCTGGGTAGATCATGATCACGCGATCGCGTTGGTGACCCTGCAGGATCGTGCGTCGCAAGTGCTTCATTTCTTGAAGAAGTCACAGTCATGCTTGAAGAATATTTACCAGACGTTGTTCCTGCTGGATGTCGTTCCATCGAGCCTGCTAGCCCTTCTTGCTAGATTCTAGGATTTGAGTGCGGTCCGCGAGTGTGCGACAACAATTAGTGGCTGGTGCCAAAGCTGCGCTGTCACTGGTGCGATTGCATAGGCATGATGTGGACGTTGCAGCAATTGCGGCTGGGCCACCTGCGCCTCCAATGGGTTCTGCTTGGAATATGGTGCCGCACTATCAGGCAGCGGACCGTCTGGCAGAAGGGATCGTCGATTTCTTCGAGGAGCAGGCCAATGTTCTCTTGCTGCAACAGTAGTTTAGTTTGTATCCTGCACATAGTTGTACTAGTGTTGTAAAGTTCGTATATATGCTGTGTATAATTGATTGACGATGATGTATAAAATAGCTTGCTAGCGTGTATGTTTTGTGAGTGCGTTGCACTATGCGAGTCCTTTTCGTTAGCCTGGCTTTGTGTTTGTCTCAGTCCCTTGTCAACCTGTCAGGTGTGTTGCAACTGGGTTGATGTTTTTTCAAGGGTTTCGATTGCTGTGCCAGCTACTCAGGATATCGCGTTTTACTTTGTAGAACAGATGTGTACAGGGTGGCGCAGCGCCCGAGTGTATAAATTGCAAAAAATGAAGGAAAAACACGGAGTTTTGGGGCACTTAGCTTTATTTATTTCCGGGGTGGTACGAAGTACAATGTGTGGCTAAGTAGCCTTATTTGTAATGTAAAAGTAAAAATCGACTAAGGGTAGAAGCATCGTAGTTGCGCGATGTTCCAGGGGTTGGAGTATGCGACTCTTGTCTCTAAATCTTGAAGGCGATAGGTGCCACCTGGTATTACTTCTGTAATCACGTATGGTCCTTCCTAGGGGGACTCGAGCTTGAGGTGCCCTTGCTGCTTCAGTCGCAGTACCAGGTCGCCTTCGACAAAGGATCTGGGGCGTAGCCTCCTGCTGTGGTAGTTGCGCAGGTTCTGCTGGTAGATCGTTGATCTTTCCGCGGCGATTTCCCTTGCCTCGTCTAGGAGGTCAACAGAGTCTTCGAGTGCCAGGGTTGACTCTTGTTCGCTGTAAGCAACCACGCGCGGTGCTTTGTATCGTACTTCGGCGGGTAGCACCGCTTCAGCCCCGCGCACCATGAAGAACCGGGTGTACCCTGTAGCACTATTTGGAGTTGTGCGTAGGCTCCAAAGTACTGATTGTAGTTCGTTTGGCCAGCAACCCGCGGCTTGTTCAAGTGGTCGGAGGAGTCGCTTCTTGATGCCGCCGCAGACGAGCCCGTTCGCTTTTTCGACCTGACCGTTGGTCTGTGGATGTGCTACCGAGGCGTAGCTGATGTTGATTCCTAGATTCTCGCAGAATTCTTGGAATTCCTTGGACGTGAAGTTCGTCCCATTGTCGGTGATGATGTTGTGTGGCACTCTGAAGCTGTAGACGATGGACTCGAAGAACTTGACTGCGCTGTGCCCTGATTGATTGGTCACTGGCATGGCCTCCATCCACTTGGTGAATTTGTCTACTGCGACCAGGAGGTAGACGTAGCCTCCTCGTGAGGACTTGGGGAGCTTGCCGACCATGTCGAGTCCCCATTGCGCGAAGGGCCAGGCCAATGGGATTGGCCAGAGCTCTGTGCCAGGTGCATGCGGCTTGTCCACGAATCGCTGGCACGCGTTGCATTTCTAGACGATGTCCTTGGCGTCGCGCATGGCCGTAGGCCAGTAGAATCCAGCTCGTAGAGCTTTGGCAACGAGGGCTCGACTGCCGGCGTGGTGTCCGCAGGTTCCCTCATGGATGTCGAGGAGAACAGCTCTTCCATCGGCCGTGGATACGTATCGTTGGAGTACTCCTGTGATGCTGCGCTTGTATAGTTCGCCGTTGATAACAGCGAATGCCTTGGATCGCCGTGCGATGTATCGTGCATCAGTCGGATCGTCCAGGAACCTCTTGCTGAGGAGGTACGTGATGTACGGTTGAGTCCAGGATTGCTTGATCATCATGACGCTCATTGGTCCTTCGAGTCCTGTGTCCAGTTCCAAGTCGTCGAGTGTCATTTGCTCATTGGGCGGCGTAGCCCCCGAGTCCGTTGATGTGCTTGTTTTCTTCTCTGCGGCCTTTGGCTTGATGGAGCATTCGCATATGCTCTCAAGAAATACCCCAGGTGGTATGGGGGAGCAGGTAGAGCCTATATTGGCGAGTGCGTCCGCCTCTTCATTGCTTTCGCGACCTATGTGCCGCAGCTCGCAGCCGTGGAAATCCCCTTCGAGTGTTTGTAGAGGTCGCGGTAGGCGATCATGCTGTCGTTCAGTGCGTCGCACTCGTGCATTTTCTAGTTAACCACCAGCTTTGGGTCGCCATATATTATGAACCTTTTGGCACCGCAGGCTTTTGCCATCCTCATCCCGTGGAGAAGGGCCTCGTATTCAGCTTCGTTGTTGGAGGCGGAGAACTTCATTCGCAGGATATATTTCAGCTTGTCTCCCTAGGGCGATGTCAGTATGACACCTGCACCAGCTTCGTCCTTCCGCTTGGATCCGTCGAAGTGCATTGTCCAGAGGTAGGACATATCTGGTTTGTTGGGGAGCTGGTTCTCCATCCAGTGCACCAGGAAGTCAGGGAGAACTTGCGACTTGATTGCGTCATGTTTTTCATATGTGATGTCTCATGGAGACAGTTCGATTCCCCAAAGTGCGACTCGTCCGGTGGCGTCAGGATTGTTGAGGATGTGCCCAAGCAGGGCGTCATTGACTACCACGATTGGGTGTTCTTGAAAGTACTGGCGCAGTCGCCAGGCCGTCATGAAGACGCCGTACGCTAGTTTCTGGTAGTGTGGGTACCGCTATTTTGTTGGCGTAAGTACCTCGCTAAGGTAGTAGACTGCGCGTTGTACCCCGTGGACCTTGTTTTCCTCGGCTCGTTCGACTACGAGCACTGTGTTAACCACCTGGTTGGTGGCGGAAATGTACAATAACAACGGTTCCCTTTCTCGTGGGGTCACCAGTACTGGCGAGGTGGATAGTAGGCGTTTGAGGTCTTCGAATGCTTCCTGCGCCTCCGTGGTCCACTCGAACTTGTCAGTTTTGCGGAGGAGTTGGTAGAAGGGCAGTGCCTTTTCACCCATCCGACTGATAAATCGACTGAGAGCCGCGATTCGCCCAGCGAGCTGCTGGACGCCCCTTATGTTTTTCGGCTTCTCCATGGCCGGTATGGATTTTATTTTCTTCGGGTTTGCTTCGATCCCCCTCGCGGAGATAAGATACTCGAGTAGTTGCCCGGATGGTACGCCGAAGGCGCACTTGTCCTGATTGAGCTTGATCCGGTAGGGATCGAGGTTGGCGAATGTTTCGCGCAAAACATCGATTAGAAAGGCTTCCTCTTTGGTCTTGATTACTATGTCGTCGACATAGACTTGAATGTTGCGACCGAGCTGGTTCTTGAGGCAAGCCTGCATGCATCGTTGGTAGGTGGCTCCTGCGTTTTTTAGCCCAAAGGGCATTGTGTTGTAGCAGAACACACCAAAAGGCATTGTAAACGCTGTTTTTTCTTGGTCTTCCTCCTTCATTCGAATCTGGTTATAGCCTGAGTAGGCGTCGAGGAAGCAGAGGCGCTCGCATCCCGCAGTGGAGTCGATGATCTGGTCGATTCGTGGTAACGGGAAGTGGTCCTTTGGGCCGTGCTTATTCAAAGAGGTGAAGTCCACGCACATCCGCAGGATATCCGTGTCCTTTTTTCGTACTAGCACCGTGTTAGCGTGACAAGTGCTTTCCTTGATCTCGCGTATAAATTTGGCGTCGAGGAGTCTGTTGATCTCCATTCCAACTGCCTTTGCCCTCGGTTCAGACAATCGCCGAATTGTTTGTTTGACCGGCCTTACGTTTGGATTGACATTGAGTGCGTGCTCGGCGAATTCCCTGGGATGCTGCCAGCAAAGATCGGGCGAATCGCTACGCTCCTACATCCAGAGGTGGTCCATCATCAAGAACTCCGCAAAGAACATCTCGGAGGACCGCGCGATTGATGCATTCAACGGTGGAGTACGTCGCATAGAGCTCAGGGAGGAGCTGGGCCGCTCAAAGCCCAAAACCATCGATCACCTGATGGAAATCGCGAATCGCTAGGCAGATCGAGAAGATTCGGTTAAAAATCGCGTTCACTCTAATGATGAGGCAGAACTCGAGCGCAAACGCGATCACCGAGGCAAACGCCGCATGCGCATCTACGATGACCGCGACGACGTCAACATGGTCGCGGCGGGCTACGCCGATAGACGCGACGACAACCGCAACAACGGCTACCGCAGCGGCGGATACCGCGAATCCGGAAAGACCACGCAAGTGTGGCAGCGCCACAATCGCGATGAGGCACCCGCAACATCCATTGAGGACAAGTTGTCCGGGCCATGCACTGTGCAATTCTACATCGACAAGCATGATGGAAAGAAGAAGTCAAGTCACCTCCTCAAGGACTGCCGCGAGTTCCTCAAATTACATGAGGGACTGGCTCGGATGAATCGTAGCACAGTCGAAAGGGGTTACGGAGCTGCCCCAGGCCCCGTGGCACATGGAGCTTCGCCATCACCACCCGGGCCACCCCCGAATGTAGCTGCAACAGACCAGCACCACGGAGGCGAACCATACCCACGGGCCATGGGCACCATGATGATCCAAAATGGGCGCCCCTCGAATCGGGTGCAGAAGACCATCACTCGCCAAGTCAACCTGGCCACAAACTCACCACCACCTACCACTGAGTACCTCTGCGGAAGCGAGTCCTGCATCACCTTCGACAAGTGCGACCATCCGCCCCAAGTACCTCGCCTAGACCATTCTAAATCCCAAGTGAATATGTTGATCCTAAAATACTTGGGACTACCTCGTTAACTCATTCGGTTGAACCAGATTCTCTTACATTATATTGAGATTCCTCTTTTATGAACTATTGATAACTAAGGTGTGGAAGTGTAACATCTCAAAAATATTGAAATAAGTATATCAATTTCCAAGCAACCAAAATTAGGGTTAACAAAAACTTTTTAATTTTAAAAACTATGAATGCAAGTGTGTGTTTGTTAATGATGTGTGAATGCATGATATGCCATGTTTTGTTTGTTATAAATGATGAAAATTGGTTTAAAGGTCAAAACAATATCACCAAGGTCAAATCAAAACCAAACCAAACCAAAAGAAAATCAAAATATAAAGCATATATGCTAATGGTCACTTTTGCAAATTTTAACACTTAGCTCACTTTGAGCATCTCTATTAAATAATTTCAAATAGAAACAATTCCATTTCTTTTCTCACCTTACTAGACCAAGTGAAAATGAACACAAGTGAGCTTTCAAAACTTACAAGAACAAATTCAAATTCATTTGGAGGACTTTTGAAAATTGAATCTGTCGTCTGCATCAAGATAGCAACTTTTCAAAAACCATCAAAACCTTCTCCACTTGGCCAACCTTTGCAACCAGAGACTCTCAAGCTTATGATCAACAAACCCACTAAATAGAATTTGAAATTTCAAATCTTTTTCTCTTCCGGCCATTTGATCAAACACCTTCTAAGCATAATACATAGCTACCTACTCCCCACCGTTTAGATCATTGTTGTGATCATATTTGTACCTCACTTGGCCTCCACAACTCGCCCACACTCGCCCTAGTACCATCCTGTGCTGCTAAGCCTCGCTCACTCGACCATTGGACTAGTGCCAACCATACCCGAGCTCACCATGCCACCCCGACATGGACTCGACACTACACGCCTCACCACACTCGCCCATGACCACTAGGAGCTAGCCATGACCTCACCGCACCCGCTCATGTACGCCTCGACCAATTCCAGCCCGTGGAGACGCTAGCGTAGCCGAGACCATTTCTGTGTTTTCCATGCCGAGATGCGTGCTAGTACGCCGAGCAATCCTGCGTGACCACGCCGCGCCTCACCCTCCCCTCGCATCAATGCACTCGCCGCGACGCGAGCAATCTCCCAGACATGCCCGTTTGACCCTGCGCGACTTGTACACACCGTACGTCGTGACGAACACCCGCCGTACCCGAGGATGGCATGGATGTTCCCGACCGGTTGAGACCACGCCTCGCCGCGCCACTGTGCTCATGACGATCGCCAAGAAGCACTGCGTCGGCCTACCCCCTTAGCCATGCCCATAACTCACTATAACGACGTCTCCGACGAGCCTGAGCCAGGCCCCAATGCTCCCTTCGTTGGGGTATAAATAGACCCCTCCCCTTGCCTCAAAAAGCACCCCACTCGACTCACCTATCACCTAGCAACCGCTCTGACCCACCCCCAGAGCAACACGAAGCACGCAACACCGGAATTTCACCAGATTTCGTCGTAGTAGTGGTGGAACAGAGCCAGCGCTAGGAGCCACCCCAGGAGCTGCCGCGACCACCGTCTGAACCACCATAGACGTCCAGTTCATCTGCCCGCATCGTCGTACCTAGATGGAGCCCTGGTAATCCCCCGACAACCCTCGCCATAGAGTTAGGGTTGAATCCCACACGCGCTGTATGAGGGAGACGATGACGCAGAGCCATCGATCGTGCTCTAATCGTGCGGCAAGGAATAGACCATACCGCTTCGAGTTGGATCAGCTGCTGACGCGTGGGGCCAGCGCAAGTGAAGCCCGTTGCGCGCGCGCTGTAGATGGGTCAGCCCAGTAGCTTTCCCGTGCACGCCCACCAATTCAAATATAGGTTTTTCTTTTATTTCAAAATCCTATTCTGTAGGTGACTTTGAAATTGAATTCAAGAAGATTCACTGAACCAAATTGCATGATTCCAATTTTGTTAGAAAGGAAATAAACATCGCTAAACACTCCCATTGGATTCAAACATTTTGGAATTGTAGATCACCCACAGTAAAAATAACAAGGAAATGACTTTTCCAACTTCAAACATTTTACTAAAATCAACCATAAATGTTTTTGAGTTGATTCCAATTGTCAAAAATCACATTTGCTATGATCTATCTGAATATGTAAAAAATATATAGTTTTAAATGCAGTAGTCATGGGCTAAGATTAAAAGAATGGCTATATAGTCATTTCTAGTCATTTTAATTATATTAATTGGTAGTATGAAACTTTGTAATATATGCCATCTACTTTAAATCACATTCCCAAGGTATTGGAATATGTGGTGATGACATGTGTAAACATGATCCCACATTTTATAATTCGAGAATATTAAATCCTAAGTATTTTTTAATGAGTAGAAATTGCATTTCCAAAATAAGATAAATAAGACCATGTCACTGTTTCATGTGGTGATTGAGATGATGCTAGATCATCTAGTGCGAGCCTTTGTGTGTTGAATAGAAGTAGCTAAGTATTGTTTGGTGATTGTGTACCTTGTATTTATTTATAGACGCTAGTACCAACCCGGGCTACTGATGGCTCAAGATATATCAAGCCCGTTGGGGAAGCCCAAGAGGAAGGTATGATGAGCACAACATCAAGTTTTGCCTCGGTTATGAAACCAAGGTTATTGAACCAGTAGGAGCAAGGAAACACCTCCAAGGTGTTGTTGCCAACTTGGAATCCTGCACAACACAACCATGGGACTTTTCCCCCAACTTACAGTGAGGTTGTCCATCTCACCGATTTTGCTGAAAACAAAGGATTAACCGTATTGTGTGGAAGAAAGTAAAAGCTTGCAGAAAGTAAACAGAAAACAATAAACAATTGTAGATTGATGGTAAAAGAAAGGATCGGCATCCATAGTTCACTAGTGGTGATTCTCCTTAAGATAGATGACATGTTGGGTGAAAAAATTACAGCGGGGCATTTGACAAACATCGAGAAAGCATACATGCATATACTAATCATCTTGACTCCTATGAGATTTGATTGGGCATTACAACATTATACATAGACCGTAATCCAACTGCATCAATGACTAATAATCCACCCTCAGGTTATCATCCGAACCCCCTCCAGTAGTAAGTTGCAAGAAACAGATAATTGCATTACGCATTGCATGTAAAGTAAACAATACGATTGTTCTATGAACAAAGGATTGCTATTTTCTCCCTAGTAGCAACAACACATCTAGTACCTTAGAGATTTCTTTCACTTCCCCAGATTACTCGAGGCATGAACCCACTATCGAGCATAAATACTCCCTCTTGGAGTTGCTAGCATCTACTCGGCCATGATATCTACTAACAACGGAGAGCATGCAAGATCACAAATAACAAAGACATGATAGAATCAATAATCAATCTGAAATAGCATCTCAATATCCATCAGATCCCTGCAAACACAACATGTAGGATTACAAATAGATGATCTTGATCATGAACGGAGCTCACAAGATCTAAACATGGTAGCACAGACTCCGGCAGAGTGGTGGGAAGAGCTTCAGATCCCTCCTGATCTAGGGATGGAGATGACGGTGGCTACAGACTCTTTGGTGGAGTTTTGATCGGGTACTTAGGTTTTCTATATCGGAGGCATCTTATAGGCGAAAAGGGAGGCCGAGGGGGTGCCCTGGGTGGCCGCACCACCCCCTGGCACGGGCCAGGCTTGGCCACGCGGCCAGGTGGTGTGGCTGGCCCTCGGCCCCTCCCCGTCTCGTATTCTGGCTCCTTATCCCCCTCGGTGAAAACTGACTTTGGCTTTTGTCCCATCCAATTCTGAGAATATTCATTTTCTGACTTTCCTGGAACCAAAAACAGCAGAAAATAGGCAGCTGGCACTGTGGCATCTTGTTAATAGGTTAGTCCAAGAAAGTGTATAGAAATACTCCAAAGTGTGGACAAAACATAAGAAAGTAGATAAAAACCAAGCATGGAACATCAAAAATTATGGATACGTTAGCAACGTATCAGCTACGAGGAGGAAGAATTCTACGAAGAAGAAGAGGAGCACTTCGACCATTGTACCATCCAAGGCAAGCTAAACTATGCATGCAATTGTGATGCAACCTTGATTATACCAAGCCCAAGTTTTACCTGCAAGTTTTATTTTTCCCTTTACCAAAGTTTCTTAAATTGTTAGTTATTGGTGATTGGTGGGAAAATAGGACAGATGTTGTCAAGAGCATAGAACTAGGCTTAGGTAGTTACACTTGGTTAGCACCCCTCAATAGGGACACCCTCATTGATAGTTGCTAGTGCTAAACTAATATTGATCACGTTAGATGGGAACACTTGGAGCAAATAATTATGAAAACCTTAAAATGATGAGTCATTTTATTGAAATATTTTGACATGGGTTATGAAACAAAATGACTTGAAGATGATGATGAATGAGGAATGTGACTTGACTTTGAATAAAAACTGATGGTTGGGTTTGGATGCGATAGCATTCCAGCTTTACCGTACAACCACAATACCTGAATTGGGTAGGGCTTAACTGGAAGTTTATGTGTCTTAGTATGGGTTTCCTCACGGAAAAAGGGGTTAAGGTGAGGCTGCCTCGTGGTTGTGAGTGAAAGAAGTGACCACCTATGTAGTTCCTGGGATGGCGGATCGCCATGGCTGGGAGGCCAAGCTCATAGGGGAGGTGCCTATACTAGGGTGTGTAATTGAAAGGTTATGAGTAATTATCCGCATACCAAGTATGATGATTCAGGGCTATCCCTGACGGATGTATCGAATGTTGTGGTGAAAGTGTACTACCTCTGCAGAGTGTCAAACTATTCGAATAGCCGCGTTCGCGGTCATGGACAGTTGGATGGCCATACTGTTCCGTTGTCAGATGTTTTCAAAATGACTTGTGACTTGAAATATGACTTTGACTTGACCACAACAGGGTTGTGGAAATGAAAACTATGTTTCCACTTGAGTCATCTAGACAACTAAAATAGGTCTTTACTACTAAGTACTTCTGAAATAAAACTGGCTTATTGCAAACAAGCCTAGATCTTAGGATTCCTACTAGATTTTTCTTACATGCATTAGTGATAGTTTGCAAGTACTTTAAAAGTACTCATAGCTTTGTCCCTGGCTATTCCCATGGTAGGACTATGAAGAGGACTATCCGGAGGACGGACATCAGGACGTCTGCGATAACTAGGATCATCTCCCATCGTCAGCATTGCCTGTGACAACGAAGATGGAGTCTCAACTACGTTTATTTCCGCTGCTTTGATGTGTATTAATACTTGATCATGTGATCAACTATTTGTAAGACTATTATGGTTTGTAATGGATGAGGTATTGTCCTATCAATTCTGTTATGTCTCGCAAAAATCGTATTCCTAGGATTGCGATGTACGGCATATCAGGCATCTGGACTTAAACATCCGGGTGTTCACAAGAAGCTTTCTAACACTATCCAAATTGTTTGAGTAAGATACTATTCATGAACTTATTCCTATGTATCTTATATGATAAACACATCCTGCAATAGCCTCATTTATTTTATCGATTCAGCTTCATGAATATGAGGATCGCATCCGTTAAGCTAGAGCTTGCCCGGTACGAGCAAGAGTCTAAGCTTGGGGAAGTTGATGAGTGTATATTTGCATCATGTTTTACATTATTATTTTGTATTGTAGATGTAGGATCTTGGTATTTTACGGTGTTCGTGCGCACATTTTATGTCTGTTTTCACCAGGATCCGGACAGATAATGGATCCAATGGACACAATTCTTGAAGTAGTTGTACTGTGGAGAAAAGGAGTCAAAAACAACGTAAATCGCTTATTTGGGAAATATTAATAATACCAGAAGAAAATCAGAAGCGAACAACGGAGATAGAGAGCGCAACGACCAACTATACAGGCGGAGCAAATTTTTCGCACCATATAGCTCCTGCCGTATAGCTGGCGCCGCCTCCGTCTCGTCAAATAGTTTCACCCCGTGCAATTGGTTCGGGGAGACGACATACAGAACACCCAGAAATCGCAGAAACCTCACCTTCGGAAGGCATCTAGAGGGGGAACTCATCCACAAGGGATCCATCTTTGCCATGCGCATGTCCGGGAGGCTAAGGCATCGATCTTCATCATCTACCGCGGCATCACCATCATCTCCATCCATCCCATCTATAGCTTGTCTAGATCTTGTTGTAATTCCTATACTCGTTGCGGATTTATACAAGTACTATTCATTTATGATTGTTTCCATTACCATTGCTATGATGTTGATTGCCCCATGTCTGAGTAGATCTCTAGTTCTTGGGGAGATGGAGAAACCCTAGCATATAACTGAGATGAGATAGATATTATTATATTATACATCATTATGTGTATGTGTTAATTGTCTTCATCTTGATATTGGGAGTTGTGCACCTCCATAATATTTGCCTCCTATGGGGACTCGATGAAGGGGATTACTTGTTGGTAGATCGAGGGATGATAACACTTACTGTGAATATAAAGTCGTTGTCATTCCATACGTACTAACTTGGGGAATCAAGAGAACTCACAAAGCCATGTCCATGCCATGGGAGAAATCCCTTAATATCACAGTAACGCGATGGTTGTCGGTTATTGTCTGATGTGGTTATGAGGATGATGTGTGCAGCGGTTGCTGGCTATTCGTCCATATATGGAGCTCCTCCCACATACATACACATTATGAGAATATTCGTTATAATACTCTCTATTACTTAGTCTAAATTTCTAGCGGTGGATCCACTAATCCCTGACAACGCCTTTTCCCTATTGCAGTTCCAAAAGTTCCATTACACACGCGATTCTTACTTTCTGCATTAAGTTTTGTTTTACTTGCAATCACCTTATTCAACCATAACAAAAACAACTCTAATTTTCTTGCATCTTAAAGTTATTCCTTAAAGTACTCCGTCTAGTTATAGTTAAAAGCATTTTAGTCTTTTGCCTACTGCTCCCTGTGGGATCGATATCTTTATTTCGAAACTAGCTACAAATGATCTGTGCACTTGCAGTCATCAGCCAACTACTCCAAATATCGAGGGCTACACCTAGTGGGTGCGCTGGCGTGCCCCCACTGTTGGTTGTGGTCATCCTGGTGGTCCAAGCAAGGCCAAGCTAACCGACTAAACGCTTCTAGCCGGAAGAAACTAAGAGTTTGAAGGAAAGAAAGAAGGTAAGATTCGAAGTCCTTGTCTTCGCCAAGAACTCCGAATCTCGGGTGCTACACCCAGTGGCTGCGCTAGCGTGCCCTGATGTCTACGCACTTCTATTCTTGTAGACAGTTGTTGGGCCTCCAAGTGCAAAGGTTTGTAGAACAAAAGCAAGTTTTCCCTAAGTGGATCACCCAAGGTTTATCGAACTCAGGGAGGAAGTGGTCAAAGGTATCCCCTCTCAAGCAACCCTGCAATCAAGATACAAGAAGTCTCTTGTGTCCCCAACACACCCAATACACTTGTCAGGTGTATATGTGCACTAGTTCGGCGAAGAGATAGTGAAATACAAGTGGTATGGATATAAGACAACGGTGCTAGAAAATAGCTTGATGGCATGGAAGAGACTAAAGGAAAACTAAAATAAAGATGGCAGCAAGAAAACATGTAACAGATCTAGTTGCAAACGGTGTTTCAATGTTTGGAAACAAGGCCTAGGGATCATACTTTCACTAGTGAACACTCTCATATAAATATCTTCTCTTTATGATACTACTCTGAACTACTCTCCGGTTGGACACTCTAATCCATGGTAGGGCTATAACAACACACCTCAAAGTTCATATTTCCCATCGAGATAATCCCACACTGTCACCTTGAGCGCTAGATGGTTCCAACAAACACCACAATTTCATAGAGACATTCAACTCCAAATATAACTCATAACAAGTATTTGTAATCTCTAGCCTAAGTGCTACCATGGTCTGCACGCTGTCACTTTCACACACATGGGGAGAGCAAAGATCTATAAAAGCACTTGAGTAACAAGGTAGATCTATAGATTACAAGCTCTTGATCACAATATGAAGAGTTTTCCGTTGTCGCCGTCTTTGACCCGAAACGTGACCATCTTCAAAAAGAGTTCTCGGACAGATTTCTAGAAAAATCCCAATTTGACACCAACAAGGTTTCCACTTGTATTCTTGGTAATTCCTACACATCAAAGTGTAAAACAAGAATATTGTGCACTTTTGCAACTATTAGTAGGTTAGTCCAAATAAATCATAAACTTTATACAAAAAGGAGTTTCAAAAGCATATTATTAGGATAAAACCATCAAAAATTATAGATACGTTATGGACGTATCACGCCCCCACTGGGGTCCGTAGTCATTCGGCTAAAGGAGTTTAGCTGGACGAAGATAGTCAAACGAACGTAACCGGCAAAAGAGAAAAAGTTCAAAATACAGAAGATCACAAGGAAAAAAGCAGGCATCACATTAAGATAAAGGGAGTCGAAGCTCCCGCAAGTTCACCAATATAACAAAAGTTGGCACACACGACAAGTTCAACAAAAGAAACTATTACAAATTCACCTGACATTCAAGGGATCAAGTCTAGGTGGCGGGGCCCTTATCGTGCGGCTGATCTTGGCTAGCCATGGCTTCTGGCGGTTCTGGAGGTTCTGGCTCCGATATCTCCACCCTCCGGCTGCAGCGTCCGCTCGACCTCCGTGTCCGGCTCCGGCATTGGCTCGACCTCCGTCTCCGGCGTCCCGGTGGACTCTGAGTTGGTGAGGACTTCGTCGACATCAGCATAGCCAGCGATCTTGATGGCGGAGGTGAGGAGTTTAGGGTGAGCCTAGCGGATGGCGGCAAGGTCCATGCCGGTGCGGAAGCCTCCGTCGATCTTCTCGACGCGTGCGTCCTTGTACCAGGATAGCATCAACACCAAGGCCATCTCCGCTCCGGCTCATGCCACCAAGTCCCTCACCCGGTCAACAG
Source organism: Avena eriantha (assembly GCA_910589775.1). NCBI lineage: Eukaryota > Viridiplantae > Streptophyta > Magnoliopsida > Poales > Poaceae > Avena > Avena eriantha. Next base: position 488,118,503 of record OU342740.1, read on the forward strand.
CAGCCGACACCTCCGCAACCTTTGCCGCCAGCTGGGCGATCGTCTTTGGCGCAGCCACATCCAGCCAGAGGAAGTTGAAGACAGCGTGGGCAACCTTCCGCAGCTCCGAGGCTTCCTCACCAAGGAGGACGACGAGCTCTTGGGAGGTGGGCTGCTTGCCCGCCAGTTCTCCTGAAGCCGGTTGTAGGCCAGCAGGTCTACGCCCGGATAAAAGGCTATCAGAAAAACAAGTCAGGTCCGGCTACCGGATCCGGACAAAGAGAAGCAAGTCGGCAAGGAAATTTACCTTTGGCGGTGCGACCAACCTCCGTCATCTCCTCCAGAAGGGCCTTCTCCTGCTCCCCCAGCCGTTTAACCTCCTTCTCGTGATCCTTGCACTGGGCGTCGAGGAGGTTGAAGGCCTCGGCCTGGCTCGTGGGGCAGTGTCGCGCTCCTTTATGGTTGCCTCCAGCTTGTCCGCCTTGGAGTGCCACTCCTTATTCTAGAGGTAGCAGGAAGAGTTCAACAGGCTGAGCCTTTCGTTCGCCTTAGTCAGGCGATCGATCTCTCGCTGGGCGCAGACCATGATGGCTACAAGAAACCGGCTATCAGTCCAAAAAAAAGACCGGATACAGGAAACCGCCTACACGAAGAAGGGAGGACCGAGTAAAAAGAATTACTCTCAGAAGTGCCATTCGCTGTGGCAAGCTTCTGCTCCAGCGTCTGGTTGCTCCCGGCCGAGGCCTCAAGCAGCAGGATCTCCTTCACCGCCAGCTCCAAGGTGGCGGCCAGATCCGCTAGGGACACGGTGATGGAGGAGACGGTAGCGTTGAGGATCAGGGACTCCTGTGCCTCGCGCAACGCCACCCGCCACTCCTCCCCTGGCTCGCCGTCGGAGTTGTCGTCCTGGACCACCAGCAGCTCCTTGCCGGAAGCAACCCCCTCGCTCCCGCGGAGGATCTGTCCCCACCCCTTGGGCTCGGTATGGCAGCGGTTGATGCCTACGCACTTCTATTCTTGTAGCCAGTTTTTCGGCATCCAAGTGCAGAGGTTTGTAGAACATCAGCAAGTTTTCCCTTAAGTGGATCACCCAAGGATTATCGAACTCAAGGAGGAAGTTGTCAAAGGTATCCCCTCTCAAGCAAACCCGCAATCAAGATACAAGAAGTCTGTTGTGTCCCCAACACACCCAATACACTTGTCAGGTGTATAGGTGCACTAGTTCGGCGAAGAGATAGTGAAATACAAGTGGTATGGATAATTATAAGTGGTAACGGTGCCAGAAACTAGCTTGATAGCGTGGAAAAGACTATAGGCAAACTGAAATAAAGATGGAAGCAAGCAAACATGTAACAGATCTAATTGTAAACGGTGTTTCAATGCTTAGAAATAAGGCCTAGGGATCATACTTTCACTAGTGAACACTCTCATATAAATATATTATTCCTTATAATACTACGCTGAACTACTCTCCGGTTGGACACTCTAATCCATGGTAGGGCTATAACAGCACACCTCAAAGTTCATCTTTCCCATCTAGATAACCCCACACTGTCACCTTGAGTACTAGATGGTTCCAACAAACACCACAATTTCATAAATACATCCATCTCCAAATATAAATCATAATAAGGATTTGTAATCTCTAGCCTAAGTACCACCATGGTGTGCACACTGTCAACTTCACACACATGGGGAGAGCAGAGATCTATTAAAGCACTTGAGTAGCAAGGTAGATCTACTTGATTACAAAGCTCATGATCATAATATGATCATGCATAGAGAGAGATGAACACATAACTACTGGTAGAGCCCTTAGCCTCGAGAGAGAACTACATCCTCCTCAACATGGGAATCAGCAATGGTGATGTAGATGGCTCCGGGGGCACTTCCCCATCCCGGTAGTGTGCCGGAAAAAAGACTTTCTGTCCCCCGAATCTCCTCTTTGATGGCGGCGGCGCTGCGGAACTTTTCGTGGCTGGAGGCTGTTCGATTTAGGGTTTTTGCATTAGGAGGCATCTTATAGGTGAAGAGGCAAGGTCGGTGGGCAGCAAGGGGGCCCACACCACCTGGTGATGCGGCCAGGGCTAGCCTGCGCCACCATATGGCGTGACCACCCTAGTGCCCTACTCCGTCTCTGCTTCGTGTTTCCGTGTTGCTTCGGGGAAAATAAGCATATTGGCTTTTGTCCCGTCCAATTCCGAGAATATTGATTTTCTGCCTTTTCTGGAACCAAAAACATAAGAAAACAAGCAACTAGCACTGTGGCATCTTGTTAATAGGTTAGTCCCAGAAAACATATAAAAATACCTCAAAGTGTTGACAAAGCAAAGCAAAGTAGATACTAATCAAGCATGGAACATCAAAAATTATGGATACATTAGCAATGTATCAACATCCCCAAGCTTAACTCATGCTCGTCCTCGAGTAGGTAAGTGATAAAAAGAAAGAATAATTTTTGAGGTGACATGCACCATCATAAACTTGATCAAAGTATTTGTAAAACATTGATAGCTGGGATCATAGTACTTCAATCATAACATAAAAGATAAAGTTCTAACAATAAAACAAAGCAACTATGTTGCAACATGAAAAGGCACAAACAAAAGATTCATGAATAACAATGCTTTGCAAGACATTTGTTTGTTTCACATAAAGAAAAGATAGCATAGTGGCATTCAGCTTGTCCCTCATGGAGTTGCAAAACATAAATGCATAGGACACCTTCAAAGTTCATAAGGGTGACTAGATACAAATAGTTTAAGAACAAGCAATATCAAAGTTATGCATCAATCAACAAGTCTTGGGACAATGCACAGAACTAAGAATGGCCACTATGCCCTCTCAATAGGTGCATAAAGATAGAAGGTGGAGACTCAACATAAAAGTAAAAGGAAATGCCTTCATAGAAGGAAGCAGAGATTCAAGCATCTTTAGGTGATTAAGGTTAACGTGAACAAACTATGGAGTATATGCTTGACAAAGTATAAGTTGGAAATCTCATGTCCCTTGAATATGAGGGTCGCTCCTCATGCTACTCAAGTTTAGTTACCAGTAAGTTCTTGTCATAGTAAGTACATGTGTATCATAGAGAACCGCCAACGGGGTACCCCTTACCCGATGATACGGAAGAATCCCCATATCAAAATGACAAGGCAAGCAGACAACGAGCATCTCAGCAATCTTCTTATTACCATGGGAAAATGGTGTTTTTTTCTCTCTTTCCTCTTTTATCATATTTTTTTCCTTTTCTCCTTTTCTCAATATCTATCTCTTTTTTTATAAGAAGAATGCTTCATAGATTGCTCATTATGGTTACGCTGCTGGTTTCCACCATGAGCATTGATTAGACCGGCGGCCCAGGCGTTTCTCTAACACACATACATAACTCCATGGACATACAAGCTCCCCTTTCATTTCACACAGACGACATCCATAGACAAAAGAGCATGATATCAACTAGGTACAAAGTACAAGTGCAATGTTGAAAGCGTTCCCCATGACAACATGGTTCTGCTAAGCCTAAACATATAAGTGCAAGCATATACAACATAGACGACACAATGGTTCAAGTTTATTAAGGGCAAGAAAAAGTAAAGTGTGTCATCAAGTTTGTGAGAGCTTTAATCACTAGTTTTCTCATAACAAGTTTAATTCGGAAGGTAGATAAAAATATGAATATACTTGGAATAGAAAATACTAATAGGTAGGTATGGTGGAATCTTTGGGATAACTTGGTTTTATTTGGAGTTGGATGCATGAGTGGAACTCATACTTAGTTATGGAGGCTAGCAAAATACTAGGAGTGACCAACTAAGATAGCACTAATGACCATAATCATGTAGAGCGACAAAACATCATTAATTAAAGCATAAAGTGATATTACAAGTCGAAAACCAAAGGATCATAAAGGCTATGGTGACTTGGGATAGTCATAACATGGTGTGAGCATGCGCCAAGTCAACCCAAATAAAGCATCAAAGGAGTATACCACAATACTATGCTTTTAATATGCTAAAAGAATGCATGATTCTTCAAAGGCACATTAAGCAATCTCAATTGTTTATACCATATCATGCTACAGCAAAAATCACTAAGCATAAAGCCAAAACAATACCAAGCATGACATGACAAAGCATAGGCCACAGTCAAAAACAAACTCCGTTATACCACTTAAGCATGAACTTTCCTACTCTTTTCCAATCCAAATCAACTTATTTGAAACAACTCACAAAGATAATAATAAATAAAGATCAGTGAGCTTGTCTCACAAATCCACAAAGAAGAACTAAAAAGTTCTAAGCTGAAAGCACAAGAAAACTAAGGCTAAACATAGTGCTAGTAAAACACAACACTCACAGAACAATAAGAGTGAAAACTAGACTATTCTAGGCAATGAATAACAGGGTGTGTCTCTCTCCAAAAGAAGTGTGTTGGGACTACTTACGTAAGCAAATGAAGCAAACCAAGCAAACGAAAACTAAAAACTAAAACAAAGACGCTCCAAGAACAACACAGTTGAGCATGAAACAATAAAAATGAAGTGTTTGGAAGAAACCTGAGATTTTTATTGATGAAGAAGGGGATGCCTTGGGCATCCCCAAGCTTTAACGCTTGTACTTCTTGGATGTTTCTTGGGGTGACACGGGGTGGAATACCCAAGCTTGAGCTTTAGTCCATTATTCATCTCATTACATCATTCTCTCCATAAACCTGGAATTTTTCCTTCATACAAAACTTCACACAATCTTTATTAGCAACATTAGTGCACTCAAGATAATAAGTCTTTGGGTTCAGTTTCAACTCCAATAAAACTTCCATTAAAACACAAGCTACTGTAGCTCTTCCCTCAAAAAGCTCAATTCCCAAAAAGAACCCAAAGAAGAATCAACAAGAAGCAAATGCAAATAATGGCAGAAATCTGTCAAAACAGACCAGCAGGTAGAAACCAATTTTTTTGAAGATCTTCTGTTGCGAAAATCGAAAAGTGTTGAACTAACGAAAGTTAGATAACAACCTGGGGCAGAAGCACAAGAATTCACGCCTCAAAGCGACGTACAGAGATTTTACACGAACTTTACGATGAAGCACAAAAATCTGTTTCAGGACAGCAACTTTCCCAAGCATTACTTCTCTCTTATTAGAGGTTACTCTTGGCACAAAAAGCAAATAAAAAGAATAAGGAGCGGTTATTACTGAAGCAATAACTTCCAAGACTCAACTAAAACATTTGAGTTATCTCCCAGTAAAGTTCCATAGGTTTTTTAATTTTCTCTTCAAACACGTCATGTCCTAAGTCAAGATAAATACTATAAAGCTCTGTAATTTTTTTGTTATTTTCCATTAAGCCTAACTAGTGAAAACAAGAAACAAAAAGACAAAATTGTAGAATCTAAAGGAAATAACTTCGAGCACTCACACCAAAGGATGTGAGTACCTTTTACCTTACCTCCCCGGCAACGGCGCCAGAAAATAGCTTGATGTCTACGCACTTGTATTCTTGTAGACAGTTGTTGGGCCTCCAAGTGCAGAGGTTTGTAGAACAACAACAAGTTTTCCCTTAAGTGGATCACCCAAGGTTTATCGAACTCAGGGAGGAAGTGGTCAAACGTATCCCCTCTCAAGCAACCCTGCAATCAAGATACAAGAAGTCTCTTGTGTCCCCAACACACCCAATACACTTGTCAGGTGTAGAGGTGCACTAGTGCGGTGAAGAGATAGTGAAATACAAGTGGTATGGATAGTTATAAGTGGTAATGGTGCCGGAAAATAGCTTGATAGCGTGGAAAAGACTAAAGGCAAACTGAAATAAATATGGAAGCAAGAAAACATGTAACAGATATAATTGCAAACGGTGTTTCAATGCTTAGAAACAAGGCCTAGGGATCATACTTTCACTAGTGAACACTCTCATATAAATATATTCTTCTTTATGATACTACGCTGAACTACTCTCCAGTTGGACACTCTAATCCATGGTAGGGCTATAACATCACACCTCAAAGTTCATCTTTCCCATCTAGATAACCCCACACTATCACCTTGAGTACTAGATGGTTCCAACAAACACCACAATTTCATAAAGACATCCAACTCCAAATATAACTCATAACAAGTATTTGTAATCTCTAGGCTAAGTGCCACCATGGTGTGTACACTGTCAACTTCACACACATGGGGAGAGCAGAGATCTATTAAAGCACTTGAGTAGCAAGGTAGATATACTTGATTACAAAGCTCATGATCACAATATGATCAAGCATAGAGAGAGATGAACACATAGCTACCGGTAGAACCCTTAGCCTCGAGAGAGAACTAATCCCTCCTCATCATGGGAATCAGCAATGGTGATGGAGATGGCGGTGGAGATCGATGGAGATGGCTCCGTTGGGCACTTCCTCGTCCCGGCAGTGTGCCGGAACAGAGAGTTTTTGTCCCCCAAATCTCCTCTTCGATGGCGGCGGTGCTGCGGAAGTTTTCGTGGCTGGAGGCTGTTTGATTTAGGGTTTTTGCATCGGGAGGCATCTTATAGGCGAAGAGGCAACGTCGGTGGGCGGCCGGGGGCCCACACCACCTGGTGGCGCGACCAGGGCTAACCCGTGCCACCATATGGTGTTCCCACCCTAATGCCCTACTCCGTCTCTGCTTCGTGTTTCCGTGCTGCTCTGGGAAAATAGGCATATTGGCTTTTGTCCCGTCCAATTCCGAGAATATTGATTTTCTGCCTTTTCTGGAACCAAAAATAGAAGAAAACAAGCAACTGGCACTGTGGCATCTTGTTAATAGGTTAGTCCCAGAAAACATATAAAAATACCTCAAAGTGCTGACAAAGAAAAGCAAAGTAGATACTAAACAAGCATGGAACATAAAAATTATGGATACGTTAGCAACATATATGCGCTCGGCTGAGCCACCGTAGTCGGCGGGGCTCCACCGAACCCAGCTCCCGTAGTCGGATCAGCGCGGGGTGGCGGCAGAGCCCTAGATGTCGGAGTAGGGGTGGCGGCGGCAACAGGAGCCAGGTTGGTAGGAGGCGCGCGAGGCGGCGAGCCGGTCAGCGCCCGCACCGGGCTGGCAGCACCGAAGGAGACGAGCGGGCTAAAAGGGAATAAAGGCAAAGCCAGTGATAAAAGGGAAAGATGTGCAAGACAAAAGACGTTTGGGAATAGCCTTACCCCTGCACCACCGGGGGCGGTGCCCTTTTGCGGCCAAGCTGGCTCAGAGGCAGGGCGTCGGTCCGACTCCTCTTAGGCGCTGGCTCCTCCACCGGGGCCCGGCTGGATCCGCTCCCCCCACGTCGGACCGGCTGGAGGCGCCATCCGTTGCTCGGTGCCGGGTCGACTCGGGAGCCGGTGTGGCCTCCTCTTCCTCATCAACCGGCGTGTGGGGCTCATGGGTTGGCTCGTCGTTCCGGTTGGGGAAGACGCCGGCGTCGCTCTCCGACTCCTCACTAGACTGGCATGCGCGTGGCTCGGGAGGTCAGGTGTGAAGTTCTGGAGGGGGGTCTCGCCCTCTTCCCGGAGGATGCAGGGGGAGTTCTGCCACAAAAAAAGAGAACGGGATGTTAGCCGGATGAAAACGAACAAAGACAAAAGGCAGAAGACAATAGCTGAATTAGGGAACTTACCCGGAGCGCGCGGTTCTTGCGTGAGTACGGGGCATTCCCGAACTTCTAGTTCTCCGGAAGCCTCTCCTTCGTGATCTTCCACACCCACTCCTTAAGGTTGTGGTAGCGGGGATCGCGGCGGGATAGCCGGGTGGGGTCCAGCCAGACAGAGTAAAAACACATCTTGTGGGCTCGTTGCTCTAGCGGCATCATTAGTCGGGACATCCAGCTGAGCGTGATGTCAAGGCCGGTTAAGCCGGCAGTGACGAGCGCATCCGCTGCAACATCGGGTCCGACTCCGCCTTCTCGCCGTAGATCTTCAGGCCCTAGTTCTACCGGCTAGATTCCACATCCTAGAAAGCCGGCAGATTGATCCAGTCGACCTCGGTGACATTGCAGACGTAAAAGTATGACTGCTGCCATAGTTGGACCGTGTCCTGAAGCCTGAGTTTGGGGTAGCCGGTCTGCGAGTGGGAGTAAATCGACGCACCACCGCAGGGGACCAGCGGGCCCTGAGAGAATTGAACCTGCGGCCGGACGCGGAATAACAAACAGAAAAGTGATACCTTTGATCCGGATTACGGATGTAGTATAGCTTCTTTTTCCCTAGTAGACCTAGGTTATTGAATCCTCGGGAAGCGAATGCATAGTGAAGTTACTTTAACGGACCTTCGGGAGTTTTAGAATTCCTTTTGTGTTTTTACCGGACCAATAGCTTGTTTCCTTTTGTTGTTGTCGATGATGGAGAGAGAGGGCCTAGGGCATTCGGTTTCACCTGTAGCTGTGCAAAACATCTGATGGAAATAAAAGATAGAAATAAAGTATGCGTGTACTTGTTAGAGCAAGATAAATTATATGTGGGCAGTGCATCCATAATTGCTATTGCCTCCGCAACCGCTTATAGCAATAACCTACTAGTCTCATCCATAAAAGAAAGAGAACTAATGATATGCATAGTGATGTCACCGTTAATCCCAAGCAAATCCCTCACATACAGCCGTACTACCCCTTCTGTCACAGGGGTTCCCAACCTGCAGATCAGTCATCACTCATACTCCCTATACCTAGCTCAACCCTTGGGGTCTTAGGTACCTGACAAGTCCTTGGATTGAGACAAGAGAGGATACAATAATCATCATGTCATACAAACTAATACACGATCCCATCTATGATAATTCATATGCACAATTTCTACATGGCTAGGCCGAAGCCCTTAGCCAGGGGAGAATTACTCACACATAGAGATGAGATCAACAATCAAAAACATTGTAATAAAAATCATAAGATTGATAGAAATCGTCTTACAGTGTCACCAATAAGAGAAGAGATCTACTATTACAAGTGGTGGAGTATGGTGAAGACCCACAAGTATAGGGGGTGTATCGCAGTATTTTCGATAAGTAAGAGTGTCAAACCCAATGAGGAGTAGAAGGTTCTGGCTAGTGGTATGGATCAGGAATTCTCTGCAAATACTTAGCAAACGGATTTTTGGGGTTTTTTGATAAGGCAAGTAAACAAAGTACGAGTAAATAAAAGACAGTAGAAATAAATGCAGCAAGTGGCCCAATCCTTTATGTAGCAAAGGACAAGCCAGTTGTATTACTTAAGATGACCAAACGTTCTCAAGGACACATGGGAAGACTGCCAAGTGCTTTCGCTTCATATAGTTGATTAATCTTCTTTATCTTGCTAAGTGTTGTGTGGGTGAACCTGTGCTAATGTACCGACCTTCCTAGGACTAATACATACTTGTGATTATACCCCTTGTAAACATCCGTAAGTACAAGAAAGTAATTAAGGTAGAAACCTAACCACAGCTTTAAACTCTAAGACCCTTACGTCCCTTGTGCAATGGTTTCCTAACGGGGGTTCAGGTTTCTGTCACTCCGGCAACCCTTACGATTAGTAGCCAAATACACAATGCATTCCCCTAGGCCCATATAGGTGAAGTGTCATGTAGTCGACGTTCACATGACACCATTAGAAGAAGTACACCACAACTTAAATATCAAACTATTGAATCTTTCTCAACACAACCCCACTACTAACAACATGACTTGTCCCATGTCCTCAAGAACAAAACGAACTACTCACAAGACATCATATGGATCATGATCAGAGATGGAATAATGATGTATAACAATCTGAACATAAACAATAATTCAATGGTTCACTCAATAGCATCAACTACAAAGAGTAATCAACACCGAGAAAGTTTCCCCTATGAACTAATGCAAGATTCAACTCAATTTTTACAGCAATATAGAGATGGTGATGATGGTGATGATGGTGGTGATGATGATGATCCCGATGAAGTCCAGCTTGATGATGATGATCTCCGCTCTCCAGGAAGGAATTCCCCCGACAGAAATCTGCCTGCTAGAGAGATCTTTCTCTCTCGGTGTTTTCCGCCCTCCAGAGGCGGTGGAATCTTTCTGTGGTTGCTCCCTGAGTCTTAGGGTTTCGGGAGGATAATATACGCCAGAGGGGAGTGTCAGGGGTGGACCAGGGCGGCCACACCACCTGGTGGCGCGGCCTAGCTGGCCCGCGCTAGGGGGTTGTGTGGGACCCTGTGGCCCATCTCTAGCCCCCCTTTTGGCTTCCTTCGTCTGCTGGAAAAATTGGATTTTCCATGTATTTTCCCGGATTTTCTGATCTTCGCGAATTTTGCCTCCAAACAGCACCTTTTCCATCAGAATCCTGACTGCAGCGGTCCATGCTACAAAAGTCATCAACCATGCAAAAACAGATGAAATAACATAAGTATCACCTCTCAATACGAAATATATCAATGAATAACAGTCAATTATGACATAGAATAGTGATGAAAAATGGACTTATCAACTCCCCCCAAGCTTAGACTTCGCTTGTCCCCAAGAGAAACTGAGCTCAATAAACATGACCTCAGGTTTATGGAGTGAAGAGTCGATAAAAGAATACGGACAAGAAGCATCACATTCATCAAATACATAGATCATAATAGAAGACAACTCACTATTATATAACTTAACTTGCAATAAGTAAAGGAAACACAATAAAGATGCATAAAGTGAATCATAATTGGTAATGGCAAACTTAGCTCTTGGTCGAAGAATAGTTGGTAATTTGTCGAAGTTCACAAATAACTGGTTTTCAATGATAGCTTTCAAAGTAGTAAACATCAAGATAAGAGCAATGTGCAAAACAAGGAACATAAGAAACATGATTAGATAAATCATTATATGAATGAATGAAACACAACAACTCAAAATACTTGCTGAGATAGAAGGGAATAGGTTTACTGACTCAACTACAAAGTAAAATGAAAGGCCCTTCGTAGAGGGAAGCAGGGATTGCAAGTCTCATAAAGAGCTCCCAAACATTATGATACTTACTAGCTTTCAGCTCTCATTGCCCCTATCATAGGCATCTTTAGGTAATTAACGTTAAAGTGATCAAATACGAGGATATGCATTGACAAGTTGTAAATTAAGAATCTCATGTCCCTTGAATACGAGGGCCGCTCCTCATGCTACTCAAGTTTAGGCACCGGTAAATTCTTGTCATCGTAAGCATATGTGTATCATAGAGAACCGCCAACGGGGTACCCCTTGACTGATGATACGGAAAAATCCCCATATCAAAATGACAAGGCAAGCAAACAACAAGTATCTCAGCAATCTTCTTATTTACCATGGGAATATGGTGCTTTTTTTTCTCTCTTTCCTCTTTTCATAGTATCTCTTTTTTTCTCTTTTTCTCTTTTTCTCAATCTCTATCTCTTTTTTTATAAGAAGAATGCTTCATAGATACTCATTATGGTTACGCTGCAGGTTTCCACCATGTCAGCATGGATTAGACCAGCGGCCCAGGTGTTTCTCTAACACACATGCATAACTCCATGGACTTACAAGCTCCCCTTTCATTTCACACCGACGACATCCATAGACAAAAGAACATGATATCAACTAGGTACAAAGTACCAGTGCAATGTTGAAAGTGTTCCCCATGACAGCATGGTTCTGCTAATTCACAACTCACAAAGCGCAAGCATATACGCAACATAGATGAGCACAATGGTTCAAGTTTATTAGATGCGAGAAAGTAAAGTTTGCCATCAAGTTCATGAGAGCTTTAATCACTAATTTCACATAACAAATTTAATTTGGGAGGTAGATAAAACAAGAATTTACTTGGAATAGCAATAATGCTAATAGGTAGGTATGGTGGACGCAAATGGCAAAGGTTTTGGTTTAAGGAAGTGGATGCACGAGAAGAATTCCCTCTTAGTACAGGTTTTTGGCTAGCAAGGCTGGGTAGCAAGTACAAGAGTTGAAGGAAACAAACAAAATTACAAGTGATAAAAGAAAATCATGCAATCTTCCTTCGAAGCACAAAAGGTCTTAACTAGAGAATACTAGACTTATGAGCAAATCAAGAAAGAAATATGATGAAATTATTTTTCTTTTAGAGGTACTTTTATCTTTTCATTCAACTCTCAAAAATAGTGCTACTGACCGAGCCAGGTTTGCCAAAACCAACTAAATTAACTCAATGATCCCAAAGTGCTACCAATACTAACAACAAGATCAATCATATAACCACGAACTGAAAACTAATATAAGCTATGCAAAAGAGTAAATGATAGATCTTCTCATTAATATTCCATAACGGCAACTCACACCAAGGGATACATATCTAACGAGAGAGGGGACACTTCCATAATGCAAACCATCCTACATAATAACTTCTCTATTCATGATACGACTCTACTAATAAGGTAAAAATATAGGAGATAGTGATGTGATACCGCGTCACTCCCCCAAGCTTGGAACAAATCAAGGGGATGCCAAACCTGTTGACAAATTACTCCTTTGGTGGTGGTGGTATCCTCTCGATGAGATTCTTGACCAATTTCCCCAAGTCCTCAATCTCAAAGGTGAGATTACGAATAAGCTGTGAGTTTTGATCAATGCGGCTCATGATCATGTCGGGTTGAGAATCCCAGCTCTTGTGATTCTTTCCCCACTCTACCTCCTTGAAGTCTTCTTTTCCTGCATAGCTAGAACGAGGCAAATCCCAATTGGAGGGTAATTTCTTCTTGGGCATATTCTGGTATTGATTCTCATGCATAAGGGTATGGAAAGGATTCTTAGCGCGCGGAGGAAGTGGCCATGGATCTGAACGGTGATGAGGAGGCTGCCCTCCAATTGGCATAGTCCTGGCAGAGTTTGCCACCACTCCAATGCTTGCAATGGTAGTGCCGGTGTGCTTTGCCTCCTCTTCACCTTCACTCTTGATCTCGTCCTCTTGACCGGGGTCTTGGAGATCTTCCTCTATAGGCTTCTTCCCCTTATCCTTGGCGGACACCATTGTGCTTCTAAGCTTCAAAGATTATTTCCTGGAAGAAATAGATCAAAACGAAAACACAACGAAAACACGATATATGAACCTCAAGAGATCCGGGGGATTATATATTATGAAGTTTCATAACAAAAGGAAGGTACTGGGAGAAAACGAGTCGGAGGCGAAGTCCAGGGTGGACTCACCACCTGGTGGACAGCCAGGGGAGGGCCCGTGCCACAGGGTGGTGTGAGCCACCCTGGCTCCATTTCCGTCCCTCTTTCTCTTTGTAGCTTTCCTTATTGTCTAAAAACTGCAAAAACATAGTTGGATAGTATTTTCGCGGAACTTTTCTTACCAGAACTGTTACCTATTTGAAAGCGTACTCTGCAGGTCTCTGAGTTTAGTATCTAGTAGATTCTTCCGGAGTCACCACTTGAATAACACCAATATCTTCATCTTCATACACTTATTACTTGAGTCATAAAACCCTTCTCTTCCTTATTACACCATTATCTCCACTACCTGAAAATTTCTTTCACATAAAACTCCACACATTTCTCATTAGCAACATTAGTATAAATGAAGTGATAAAACCTTTTGAGTCCAACTTCAACTGAAAACCATCAAAACATAAGCTACTGTAGCAACTCCTTTCGAAAACCCAAAAATAATTCAAAAAGGAAATCGAATAAAGAAGCAAATGCAAGAGTGGCAAAATCTGTCAAAACAGACCAGCAGGTAAAGATCAATTTTTTCAAAAATCTTCTGTTCCTCAAATCAAAAAGTGTGAAACTAACGAAAGTTAAATAACAACCTGGGACAGGAGTAAAAAAATTACAGCTCAATCCGACAGATAGAGATCTCTCACGAATTTTTATGGTGAAGCACAAAAATCTGTTTCAGGACAGCAACTTCCCTAAATATTACTTCTCTCTCATTAAAAGTTGATCTTGACACAAAAACCAAACAAAAAGGATAAGGAGCGGTTATTACCGAAGTAATAACTTCCAAGACTCAAAGAAGCAAAAACAAACTGAAAGCAAAAACAAATTGGGTTGTCTCCCAAAAAGCTCTTTCTTTATAGCCATTAAGATGGGCATGATAATTTTGAAGATGCTCACATAAGAATATGAATTGAGGTGAAAGAGAGCATTAAGAAGCAAAAATACACACATTTAAGTCTAACCCACTTCCTATGCAAGGGAATTTTGTAAACAAACAAGTTGTTAGAACCAGAGGCTACTTGCATAGGAAGGCAAAAGAAGTGCAACATAAAAACTTTCAGCATAAAACGAGGAGACTTGATATTATTGAGATGCATAAGAACACTTTTACCTCTCTCATAGTAACTTTCAGTATCATGCATAAACTTAACAATATAGCTATCACAAGGGCCATCGTAACAATGATCACTTATTCTAACAGAAAACACAAGAATACTAGCTCTCATAACACAACTATGTGAAACAATATTAGAGGTATCCTTACAAAGGATAGTGTGTCCCTCTTCTACATACTTAGTGACAAAGGCTTTCACATTTGCTATTCTAGTGATGTCACCATTAATCCCAAGCAAATCCCTCACATACAGCCGTACTACCCCTTCTGTCACTAGGGTTCCCAACCTGTAGATCAGTCATCACTCATACTCCCTATACCTGGCTCAACCCTCGGGGTCTTGGGTACCTAACAAGTCCTTGGATTAAGGCAAGAGAGGATACAATAATCATCATGTCATACAAACTAATACATGATCCCATCTATGATAATTCATATGCACAATTGGTACATGGCTAGGCTAAAGCCCTTACCCAAGGAGAAGTACTCACACATAGAGATGAGATCAACAATCACAAACATTGTAATAAAAATCATAAGATTGATAGCAATAGTCTTACAATGTCACCAGTCAGAGAAGAGATCTACTATTACAAGTGGTGGAGTATGGCTATGAAGATGGAGAAGGGTTTGGAGATGTGGAGGTGGCTTTTGGCAGAGTCTGTCTTCTTTGGGGCGGAGCATCTCTTGTTTTCCTGTCGCTTGAGGCTTCTTTATATAGGGGCCCTTCACAAAAGTTGTCCTATTTGACCTAACGGTGGCGGCGCCAACTATACGACCAGAGCTATACGGTCGGAATTTTGCTCCGGCCGTATAGTTGGTCGTTAAAGCGTCTGCCTCCATTGTAAGGCTCCTGGTTTCTTCTGGTTGTTAGAAATCTCGTATCTTTGACTTTAATGTAGTGATTCCCTCCTTTAACCGACATTATATGCGTAGGAAAAATACAAAAGAAAGGATTGCATACCCCTCTAAATATTAGCATTAGTGGCAGGGTTTAGAGAGATATTTCATCAAGAATATGATTAATATCATGTTTAAATGTGGACGTTAGATGGCTATATTTCAGAGCCATCATAAAGCCCGAGATCCGGCTGGATCCCGAGGTAGCACTCGCAGAAGGTTGCGAAATACACAAGAGTACCAATGGCGTTGGCGCCAAGGTGGTGGTGGCGGAGATCGAAGAAGGCGAGGAAAGTCAAGAAGAAGGGGTGCGCTGGCAAAGCGAAGCCGCGCGCGAGGTGGGAGAGGAAGATCACCCGCTCCCCCTCATGGGGGTACGGCGACTCCTCTTCTAGCGGCGCGAGCTGCACCTTCACCTCCGACTCTGGCGGCACAACCCGCGTTGCGCAGTAGTTCACGATGTGCTCCTCCGTCGCGGACGAGCCGCACCAGGCACCATGCTTCGACGCCATCACTTCTTCGTCGTCCGTGGTGGAAGGTGTTGAGAAGCGGTCACCCGTGTCGCCGAAGGTGCTAAGCGGGCGGTGCAGCGAGTCCGGTGGCAAGCGCACGGAGGCAGCAAGGAGAACAGAGGAGGCACAGGGGGAAATGGCAGCGAAGGAGTGCGGAAGGGGAGAACTGCTCCCCTGGGCGGTATTTATGCCCAGGGGAGGGTAACCGTCCGCGTCGCCACGTGGCACCCACCGGGCCATGCCACACCTCCGCTGCCGGCTCCGGATCCCCTATGTAGGCACCATACGCGCAAAAGATCCTGGGCCGGAAACGGAAGGGGCAAGCAACGGTTCCCTAGGTGACATGCGATGGGACGCAGCGCTGCGTGCGGCAACGCAATGATGGCGCATGCGCGTGTGGCCAGCGTTAGCACTAACGTTACCAGAAGCAAAATCGTCAGATGGCAGCTGGACACAAAATTCAAAATGCAAGAGGGAGCGCGCGCACATTTCATCCAAGGGCGAAATCCACACGTGCTCGGGGGCTAGTGTCGAGGGGATGACCTCTGGGTACCCTGACTAGACAAAAACAAAGACATATGGCTCATGTCAGGCTAGCAGATCGTAGTCGGACGCAGGTACTTCATTCTGGCTACTAGGCGGTAGCCGGAACTAGGAAGGGCGGCAAGGCACGGATCCGGCTGCAAGGTCGTAGCCGGACACAATTAGGAGGAAAGGACAACGTGCTTCACAGTGCGTAGTACGCCCTGGTACAGCGACAAGACACACCACTACGAGACCATACCGAAGACTTTGCGGGGTGACACAGGCATAGTAGCCAATTACTGATGACAAGCTCGCATGGCGTTCACTGTACCCATGATGACCCGCATGGCGTGTACCTTCGACAAGACAGACTCTATCGGTTACTGTAGATGACCAACCGGCTAGGGCCCGCCTATGGGACCTGCCAGCCGGCATGGCCAGTGAGACCGATGCCCCTTTGCCTATATAAGGAGGGGTAAGGCTCTCGTAGCAAGGGTTGGAGGTTGAGCATTTAAGACGTAGCTAGTTCATACAGATCGAGGAGAAAGTGTACTCCGTATTCTACCCATAGTCAGATCGGCAGGAGTAGGAGTTTTAACTCACCACAAAGGCTCCGAACCTAGGTACTTCCTATGTCTCGCTACACTTGCTCGTACCCAATACCGCCAGCGGACGCCGTCGAGAGCTTTCCTGCTAGTCCCCGCACCTCTATCTAACCTTCTCAACTACTGTTTTTTCCATAACAATGAGAGGAGGCACGCGGAGACGAAGATGTATTCCCGTGTTCCCTTACAAGAAGGTACGTCATGTTGGAGAGGTGTGGGATTCCACGAAGGATTTCCCGATGCCACGAAGGCACACCTTCTTATCTGAGTCTATCTCACAAAGGAATAGGCCCTTTCCTTATGGCTAGCTTTTCCACCACTCCGGAGACGGCAAGCTCCACAACCACTTCACAAGCTCCACAAAGTAGAAGCCCGAGTCTCTTTACAATCTTCCACGAAGAGGACACCGCGGCACCAACCGCCAAGCCAACTAGGAGGTCACCCTCCAAGAGTAACAAGCTCACGGTCTCTCACTCGAACAAATAATAATGGAGAGCTCAACACTTATGCAAGAATGCAAAGCAAGAACACCAAGGGTGCTCAAATCCTTTACTCTCAAATCCCACCAAATCAACAAGTGCTAGAGAGGAATTAGAGAGAAAGACCAATGGTGGAAGTCAACCAATTACTCCAAGATCTAGATCCAAAGGGTTCTCCTCACTTAGAGGAGGAATTGATTGGTGGGGATTGTAGATCTAGATCTCCTCTTCCAAAGCCCTCAAAAAGATGCAAGAACCATAGGAGGGAAGGGAGCGGAAGCAAGCTCAAGAGGTTCAACAATGGAGGTCAATTTCATGGTCAAAAACACCCAAAAACGTTGGGGAAAGAACCCCCCCCCCTTATATAGGGGAAAGCAAAAAATGGCAGTTGGGAGGATTTCTGTGAAAACTCGGTTGGACCGGCCCCAGGACCGGGAAACTCGGTCTCCAGGCTAGTTGACCGACCTACAAACCGGAACAACTCTGTTTACCAACTCAGAATAGACTCGTCACAAAAAACGGAAAATCCGGTTTCGGATCCGGTGTACCAGCGCTGGCGCCAGACCGTCCGGTGTGGTACTCGGTTGAACCGGATCCACAAACAGGATGAAACAGACTTCACGAAAAACGCAATAACTTTTGCATCCGGGCTCCGATTTCTATGATCTTGGGCTTGTTTTGACGAGGACAACAAGCTCTACAAGATGGTGCATAAAAACTTCATAGTCCAACAAAGGAGGATAGAACCAAATGAGTAAAGGTATGAAGCCTCCCTATGAGAAGGAACGGTAAAAACTTCAATCTCGAAAACGCCATAGAAGATGCATATGAATTCCGTTTTCGATAAACTTGGGCTTGTTGAAGAGCTAGAAACAAGCTAAAGAACCTCACATGGAGAAACAGCAAGAAGCAACAAAATAGGAAGATGCAAAGTATGCAAAGGATTGAGCTCCCTAAGAAAATGTGATCAAGTTACCCAACCGAAAACCCCTCTTGATAGTGCGGCTATGTATCGTACAACTCGGTTTCCCAACAACCACCTTGAGACCGGTGAAAGGAAAACCTAGCAAGGCCATACCTTTTCCTTGCGCATCCTGCTTGATCTTGATGACAACGCTTCAAGCTCCATCCAAGCCAGAATGCATCACTTGATCATTGTTGCTTCGTGAAGAATCATAATTTGCTCCCCCATGCACCACTATGGGATAGCTTCATTAAGACACTTATTCACAAATCCATTATCACCAATATGGAAGGCAAGCTTCAAGCAAATGATCTTCTCGAGATGCTTATCTTGAACTTGCCCTTCTCAACCTTGATGATGATCACCACTTGATGTCATCCTCTCATGGGCTATATGAAATCTTCACTTTTGAAGCATGCCCATGGAAAGATACCTATCCCATATAGAAAATGCGATAGTTCATGATGCATAATCGACAAGGCTTACCATACCACAAGATCCATGTGATACATTCTTTATGCTTCATGTGTTGACCAACTTGAAATCGCTCTTCACTCTTTGTATTGGCCAACCAAGTATCTTCTCATGCTCCATCTCAATATATTGAGGTACATAAAGAACTCTTCATTTGATTATATGCTCTAGATCTTAGTCAACCATAGCTCAACTAATGAAGCTATCATGACACCGACTTAGAGCCATATCTTGAATTCTTCTATCGAGATCACACTCTCAAGATCTTGATTATATCATATTCTTCTTCAACTCGATGATCTTGATGCCAATACTCAAGGTATATCTTTATCTTTATGACATCCATACTTGAATCCAAAATATGAACTACAAGCATGACCTATGGAATATTCCTTCATATAAAACTCAATGAAAATATTAGTCCATAGAGATTGTCATTATTCACCAAAACCACACATAGGGGCAATTACCCTTTCATGGATGCAGCGCATACCCGAAGCCAAAAGATGCGAGCTGGCCCAAGATCTGGACCTATCATTTATGTCGGTAGATTTAGTGGGGAATATCAAAGCCAAAACTGTGTAAGTCGCCCTCGTCTCCGCCCAAACCTACATCCTCACAACTCGGCCGACGGAAGACGATCCGCGGACAACCATACATCGCTCCGCTCTCATGGGTCTCGGCATGGTAGGATCCTCACTCACACAAGGGGAACATGAATTTGTCTTCTAATTTTATTCGAATTTTGCGTTTCATTTCATGTTTTATGTGTTTATCTCTTTGTCTACTATTTACCATATTTTTCTGACCAATCCTTCATGCTTAGGTACATGGTCGGTATCCCTCGGAAGAGTGGACCGATGGAGACAGTACTAGGAGGAGAGAGCGCCTGGATTTACACTTTTGATGAGGCTGTGCAAACGCGAAGAGATGGCAGGGTGCATGGTCGTCATCGCTTCGAGCTTTCGATCCTACCGGACATATGCTTTTTTTGCTTACAACTTCATATGCGTAGTAGTGTAAGTTGTTCCTATTGTATATTTTTTATGAACTTCTTTTTACTGTACGGCGCAGAGTGCTGACGTAATCTTTGCATCTTAGGTCAATCTTCTCGGCGGGTGGGGTGAAACGTTCTCTTAGTCAACGCGTACATGCTCTATATCGACGCGTACCTGAGGTATTTTGCTTTATGATGCTCATGTAATTTCCATTGTCTATTACGCTGTCATCCAGTGTTTCTTAAACTTTTTTTCGCTTATGTAGGCTGAGGTTTATCGGTGCCGAATGGATCGCATTACCGGTCGTTCAACAAGGGAGATGTAAGAAGACGTCGTCCAAATCTTTTAGTCATCACTAAAATTGTAAAAGATATGCGAGAGTGTTTGAAGAGTCAGCATGTAGTGATCGAGAGTCTGAATGCTAGGTTAGAAAAGACTGATGAGGCAGAGAAAGCCTAGCTATGGCTATAAACAGACGTTTTCTGGAGGCAACCCGGTTACTTTTTTATAGGAAAATAAATTTGGTGTTTTACTCTTTTTAAGGTTGTTTCAATAAAGTTTATTCTGAAAAGCTGAAGTTTAGGATAAAATATTTTATTTGTTGCACAAAACAGCTGCCGCTTTTAACATCAAGATGTCGTTTTGGTTATTTATTCAGACAAACTATGTGTATGTTTTTTAGATACGGGTGTTGTAATATGTATACATACATGAAATGTAAATAAGTTATGTTTTCTAGATACTGATTCGATGTTTTCTCTCCAATGGTCATATTTTCTTTTCCCTATAAAAGGGGGTTCTTCCCCCGATGTTTTTGGGTGTTCTTGACCACAAAATTGACCTCCATTGTTGAACCAATTGAGCTTGCTGCCTCTCCCTTCCCTCCTATGATTCTTGCATCTTTTTGAGGGCTTTTTGGAAGAGGAGATAGATCTACAATCCCCACCAATCAATTCCTTCTCTAAGTGAGGGGAACCCATTGGATCTAGATCTTGAAGTCATTAGTTGACTTCCACCATTGTTCTTCCTCTCTAATTCCCCCCTAGCACTTGTTGCTTTGGCGGGATTTGAGAGTGAGGGATTTGAACACCCTTGGTGTTCTTGCTTTGTATTCTTGCATAAGTGTTGAGCTCTCAATTATGATTTGTTTGAGTGAGAGACCGTGAGCTTGTTGCTCTTGGACGGTGACCTCCTAGTTGGCTTGGCGGTTGGTGTTACGGTGTCCTCTTCATGGAAGATTGTGAAGAGACCCGGGGTTCACCTTTGTGGAGCTTGTGAAGTGGTTGTGGAGCTTGCCATCTCTGGAGTGGAGGAAAAGCTAGCCATAAGGAAAGGGTCTATTCCTTCGTGGGATAGACTCGGAGAAGAAGGTGAGCCTTCGTGGCGTTGGGAAATCCTTTGTGGAATCCTACACCTCTCCAACGTGACGTACCTTACTTGTAAGGGAACACGGGAATACATCTTCGTCTCCGCGTGCCTCGGTTATCTCTATACCAGAGCTTACTTTCCTTATGATAGCCATCGAGCTTGAAGTACTTATATCTTGCCTATCACTTGTGGTATATTTATCTTGTGCTATATTGTTTATCTTAACTTGTTGTTGGTGCACTTAGTTGAGCCTAGTGGATTTATGTTTTATGCTTGTAAAATAAACGCCAGTTTAATTCCGCATTCTATCAAGCCAAAACCATAATAGTTTTGAAATTGCGTATTAACCCCCCCCTCTAGGCGACATCTATATCCTTTCAATTGGTATCGGAGCAAGGTCTCTCCTTGTTTAGGCTTCACCGCCTAGAGTGTAAAGATGTCAGCTAGGAGTATAGTGCACAATGACACAATTATCTTTGATGGGTCAAATTATACTTTGTGGAGAAATTGCTTGCTTTGTAATCTTCGGACCTTGTGTCCAAATATTGAGCGATTTCTAGATGTAGGTTTTTCTCCTCCGATGGATCCTCAAAATCTATCTTTAGAGGATGAGAAAAATTTACATCTCGAAGCTCATGTATCTAATAAGCTCTTTTTCTCCTTGATCCCCACGGTTAATTTGTTCTTGACGATTGTGAAGCGCAAGTCATCTCATGAGATGTGGACCAAGCTTAAAGAAATATTTGATGGGTCCATTTCTCATAGGGTCGGTGGTATCTCCGAGGAGCTCTCTTCTCCTTCACATCATGAGGAGCTCCAAGTGGCTTCCACCTCCGACCGCGATGAGATTTCAATTCCCTCCACTTCACCTACATGTGACAAGTCACAAGGTAATGGCATGGTGAGTGGAGAAATCATATGTAATGATGGTAGTGGTTCTCTTTACACCAATGATCCATGTTCTATAAATGCTAATGGTGTAGAGAGTTTGGACTTAAGCACTTCTTGCAACAATAATTGTATATCCCCTTGTGTTGCTAGTCCTTGCATATTGTCTAGAAATTATTTGAGTACTAGTGTAGATGATATGCTTGATTTGTCTTGTTCCAATAAACAAAATGCTTCTATTTCCTCTAGTTGTGTATCTAACAATGTAGAGTAAAACAAACACCCTATGGAGCAAGGCATGATCATGAATGAAGATTCAAGAATATCCTCATCTTTATCCTCCCGTGCTCACATGTGCCTTATGGCAAGAGGATCAAAGGTATCTCCTACTTTGGGTCCCAACATATCTTCTCTAGATAATAGCAATGATAATGATGATAGTGATGATGACCTTGATGAGGATACTAGTGATCTTGTGCTTGAGTTGACCTTTTTGTGTACCTCTCTTCATGGTAATAATAAGGCCGTTGCTTGTCTCAAACATGTTATGGACACCATAACTAAACAAACGGAAACAATAGAGGAGTTGGATTTCCAACTTGATAATGGGAGTCATAGATCCCATCTCCTTAAGCAAGAGCTTGCCGAGGAGAAGCACACTAATTGTCTCCTCACACAAAAAATTGAATCTTATGAGCTTGAAAATGAAAAATCTATTAATGATGCTAGGCTACTAACTCTAATTCTTCTGAAGCATCTATGTTAAAGGAGAATATTGAGCTAAGGGCTCAACTTGAGTTGCTAACTAGCAAGTATAGGAAATTGGAAGAGAGTCATGAAATGCTCTCGGGCTCTCATAATGATCTTCTAATCTCCTATGATTGGCTAAAGTTAGCTCGTGAGGCAAGTATCACTAAGGTAACAACTTGTGAGCCTCATTTGGACATTAGCACAACTTTTACTCAAAATGCTATTTTGCCATGTGCTAGTCCTAGTGATCCTTCTTGTCATACTATTGATAAAACTTGTGTTGGATTACATGATTTTCCTTGTTGCTCTAATAATGAAGCTTCCACTTCCTCTAGTACCTCTATTTCTACTAACCATGTAAAGGAAATCAAAGAGCTCAAGGCCCAAGTCACTTCTTTGAAGAAAGACTTGGAAAAGATTCATGAAGGAAAATCCAGACTCGATAATATTTTGAGTGTGCAAAAATACCCCAATGATAAAAGTGGACTTGGATTCAACTCGAATAACAAGAACAAGTCCAAGAGCAACAATAAGAAGGGCCAAGACGAAGTAAAGAATTCGGCTAAGATTATTTGCTTCAAGTGCAAGGTTGTAGGACATCATGTAAGATCTTGTCCATTAAAGAGAAAGCACTTGAGTGAGAAGCAACAAGCGAAGCGGCCACAAGTTCAAGGTCAAGCCCAATCTCAACCTCAAGTTGAATCTAGGCCACTTCCCAAGAAGAATCAAGATAAGGCTCCCCAATAAATCAATAAAGAAGAGAAAGGGGAGCACTTGTTGCTACATATGTCGTGAGAAGGGGCACTTTGCCTCTTCATGTTCAAACGGTACCTTATCTAACCCTATCATTGTTGAGGATGATTATTCTCTTGGGAAGGATAAGGATGACAATGTGTTTGCCAAGTTTGTTGGAACTCAAAGTGGTGTCAACAAAAGAACTATTTTGGTTGCCAAGCCTATTGTGACTAACCTCTTAGGAACCAACTTGGTTGGGGACCAACAAGCTCAAACTTGATCCATAGGTGTTTTTGGAGGGCATTGGAGACTTGGCTAACTCATGAAAAATTAAGGGATCTTCATATATTATATTTTATCAAGCCAAGTTATAAGGATTATCATCTCCCTACCATATACCCAATGTGCCTATTTGCGGTAACTCGAACTCAACTCTTTTATATTGTAAGTTACTTGCCCCTTTACATGTTTTGGTTTTGTACCAAGTATGTGTTTGTTTTTGTTGTGCCACCTACTTGCTTATTTTGTGTATTCAAGTATGTCTATGTGTTTGGCACACCATTTACTTGTGTGTTTTGCTTTGAGCCTCTAATGCATCTTGATGATATGTTTTTGGCTCTTTTTGAGTGGTTGATGGAACATCCCATTTTGGGGGAGTGATATGCCTCGCGCATCTCTCAAACCTTAAAATGTGTGTACATGAGTACTACCCCTTAGTATTGATATTGCAAGATTATCTAGTCACTATGTGGTGTGTCATACTCATGAGAAATTCAAATTCTAAATGTCCATTAATTATCTCTAGTTGAGGTTGTTTTTCCTCTTATTAAGAAAAATTGAATACCACATTATGGGGGAGTAATATGCTTCTTTTGCATATCACAGTCCTAGGAAATGTGAACATATGACGTGGTGCCACTTAGAGTTGATATTGTTGATTATCTTGTATCTAGGTGGCATGATAGATCAAATAAGATCCTATTTTTTGTTAGAAGATTTTATTACTCATCTTTTCGGTCTTTGTTTGAGTAAGAAATTCTTGGTGTGACCTTCCTAAAATGCATATCTCTATATCTTATTTGGAAGACCATTTTCTTCAAGTTATTATAATCATTGCTTTGCATGATTGTGTGACTAGTTGAAGCTATCAAGAACCTCTATCTTTCCATAGTGCTTAATCTTTTTATTCCTATCCTATGCTTTTTATTGTGAAGATTTATCTTTAATATCCATGCAATATATCATCGGAAATAAATTCCAATACACTCATTATCTTCGAAAATTGATATACTTGGGTGTGGTAGCATTTGTGGATCATATTCACCTTGGATTTCACCTCATATTGCCTTTTTTCTTTCAAAGAATTGTTGTGGATCTCATTGTCTTCCTTGGCTTTTGAACATCTCTTTGATGGTGTTTTTGATTATTATCAAATGTGCTTTTAGTGGAAGCCGGACCTTTTCTTCTTGGAACCTTGTGCCATTGTGAAAAGTGTTAAGGGTTTGGTTTATTTGTTGAAACCTTGATCTTTTGGGGGTTTGTTATCTCATTCTTTCTTCTCTATGTCGTTTGCTTGAATGAGATAAATCTTTGAGCATTTGTGTTGTCAGATTGATGACATGTACGCCATGAGGGGGTCCTCAAGGCGTGTGGAAGAGAGGGGTGTGAGACGTACGGTGTTCCGGGAAGGTGATCACACAAGTTTACCCAGGTTTGAATTCGCCAGCTTTGGACGGATCCTACTCCTCCTAGTAATCCAGTAATACGGCAAAGCCGGAATATGGGTTACAAGGGTTTCACCTATGCGAGTTGAGATTGTAAACTATTGTAAGGGTTGTGCCCTAAAGGCTCTCCCTAGGATGGCTTATATAGATATCCAGCCTAGGGTTTACAGGAGATATCTATCCGGCTACGACTAAGAGTCGGTTACATAGTACATCTTGAACTACAAGTAACACTATGGGCCTAAGTCAGTAAGTCTTCTGGGCCTTCCTGTAGCCGGATTGGACTCCGTCTCTTCTCCCTGACTGGGCCGCCTGTGAAGCAAAGCTCTAACCCAAAGTGGGCCACCCTGGTCAGTGAGGCACAGTGAGGATACCCGGAAAGTATATCCCCAACAGCAGCCCCCGGAAGCCTCCAAGATCCAGAGTCGGATTTCATCATTGTCTAGCTTGATCTTCGGCTTGCAGAATCTTGATGGGTTCCTGAAACTTCAAAAAAGAAAGGACAGGATCCGAGTCTCAAATGAGCCGGATTTATGAATATGTTATTCTGGTTTCTAGATCGAAATTCAAACTAAGACGGAACTTGGTCTCTGACGTAATCTTACACTAGTAATGGTCAAGTCACATTACTGACAGGCATTCCTGTCAGCACGACCGTTGGTGGGTCCACCTTTCGCGGAACTGAGGCGCCGTTTCAATGCGTGCGTGGAGATTGAGGCGGCGTAATCATCGCGCGAGGGTTACCCAGTTCCTTCCATGATGCGTGGCATGTTCACTGTAGTGTTTACACGAATCTTGATGCAGCTGGGTAATATAAGTGGTGAGGATTTTCTTCCCCATCTTCTTCACCAGTACTTGCGCCATTTCCTTCTCCCCAATGTCTCCCACAAACCCAGCGCTTCCCTGCTCCTAGAAACCTCCAGCGCCGCCCATCCAAGGTGACCGGCACACAAGAAAGATGGCTTCAGCATCATCCTTCGGCATGGCGGCGACGGCAGCGACAGGGGAGAAACAAAGCAATCGCGGGATCTGGATCACGTGCTTCTTGCACGACGCCAAGCTCCACGTCGTGGAGGACGAAGGTCTCCTCTGCGTCAGCGACTGGCGGAGCGGCTTTGGCGAAACCGTCCCCAACCCATGTGACAGCGAGCGGGTTCACTCCGGCACTCACCTCGATAGAGGTTTGAGCTTTCCTCCCTCAGATTTCTTCTCTGAGGTTATAGATCACTACGGAGTTTAACTCCATCATCTTCCCCCGAACTCTCTTTTAGAGATGAGCACGTATGCATCTTTGTGCGAGGGGTATCTCGGCATTAGGCCGAGCCTTACTCTTTTCCGGTTTTATTTTCATGTCCGAAGAAATTCCATCACTGTCGGTAATCCATACATTACCGGTACTATTAGTTTTTATGTTAGAAGAGAGCGTGTTTATCCTTGGATAAAGTCTAGTGAGTCGGTCAAACAATAGCCGTCCACTTTTTTCTACCACAATGATATTCCTGCTCTCGGCAAAGCTACCGCTTTTCCGGCTTTCGTCGACGGTGCCGCCACGCCCCAAGAGTCCTGGGACGCAGATGCGCTAGCTCCTAGTGACGATCTGCTTCTTTCTAAGAGACGGATCAAATATTTGATGAAGCACAAGGGCCTGAAAGGGTCTGACTTAGTTCACTGCTGGGTGGCACGCCGGATCCAGCCTCTCCAACATCATGGAGATCGGTTGATGCATTCCATTACGGTGTCCAAGAAAGATTCACTCCGAATCTTCTCCAAGCCTTACTCAGACAAATACTACGTATGTCAAATCAAATGGCTGATAAAGGAGCGGATCAAGAGGACAATTCCGGAGCTGTCTTTGGACATGCACACGGCAGAAAATCCTGTTGTGCCTGTAAACTCCCAGTAGAAACTCGAATTATGTGTTCATCTTTACAATGTTTCATAATACTGAAATATGTTGTATCTTTTCAGCTTGCTGACCTCCCCGAGTTGGAGCTTGCTCCTATCGAAGGATATCCTCCTGAGATCTCTCAGGATGATGTAGAGTTGATTCCACTGCCGGAGTCCTTTACCCAAAAGCGTAAAGCTCCGACAGTTGCAATTGGCACAAAGGAGGTGCCCGTTGTGAAGAGGTATTCTTTCCTCACAAGGTCTCTCTACTTTATGTCTTTATTCTTTACGAGATGTAATGTTCTTTATTCTATTACTCTCTCAGAGCTAAACAACTCACCAAGGGCAAGGGGAAGGGAGCTTTGTCGAAGCCTATGCGCCAGTCAAAGCTTAATTTGACTTCTCCTGCCACAGCATCTCCGACTCCTGCCCCTCGGCCTTCTGCAGCCTCGGAGATTACTCCATGTCCGATCGTCGCAGAAGATCCGTCTCAATCAGCAGAGCCAGTGATCGGATCACAGAATGACGTCAACATGGGTGACTTAAGTTTTGATAAGGGTGAACCCTCTTCGGGTAATGGTCCCTCAGTAGAGATCTTCGCCGGCAATCTCCTAAGCAATCCGGGACTTGCCAAACTTGGCCTATCTCGGAAATCTATGGAGGAAATCCAACAGCTGGCCCGACAATGCCTAGAAAGCTGGACTATCTCTGCCGAAGAAGAAGCACAAGAAGCGGAGGACATCAAGTACTCCGAACTTCTTGAACAAGTCCGCCTTCGTGACGAGAGGCTGAGAACTGGCGAGCTTCTGACTCCACCAGTGATCCCACTCACTCTCTCCGACAAGGTTACCACAGAAGTGAACATGAGTTCGAGTAAACTCACTCATGAACAACATGTAAGTCGGAATTCCAACTCACGTTTTACTTTATTTTATATCATATCCTCTAGCCCCCAAGCATGAAGCTGGATAGACAAATCCAGATTTATGCTTCCTTAGGATGCCAAATAATGAACTAGTGTAGCCCCCAAGGCTCGTGTGATATTAGGAAAAATATTAGCTCGAGTCTTTAGTAAACTTTTGACTCTGGGTATTCTGACTTGCAGAAAGTTAATTCATATAACCAGGAATTATTGAAGAATATCTGTAACAAGCGAAAAGTAATCAGAGCTCTCTGGCTTGAAAATGCTCAACTGAAAGTATCCAGGGATGAGGCTGAAGGTAAACATTCCAGAACTCAAACCTTGCTCTTTATCTCATAGTCGAATTTTTGTTCAACTGTTTTGTTCTTTTTGACTTCAGCATTGGTAAAACAATCCTGTGCTATGATTGAGGAGGCCAAGAATCTAAGAACCCTAGAGGTGGAAAACAAGGATCTCCGCCAAGAGCTGAATAAGCTTAAGGCGGATCATGAGAAGAGCATTGCTCAATTTCTCGAATCCTCCTCCATGGCTACCGAGGAGCACGATCGCAAGATTGCTCTCTAGGATCAAAAAATCTCGGATCTCAGTAATGAATTGTTCAGAGAGAAGGATATTGCCCAGGCACTCCGGGCTGAACTCAAGAGTCTTTGGGAGGAGAAGACCAAAGTCGACGATGTCATCTTCAGTATGTTTCCCTCTTTCTGACTTTTCTACATCTTCTGACTCTTTGGAGTCCAGATTTGTTGTAGTAACCTTTTTTTCATTACATGCGCAGGTCCTCTGAACTTACAGGACTCAGCTTCTGCCGAATCTCGCACCAGTCGGCTTACACAAGTCGGCGATTTGCTGCATAATTTCTGCCAATCCATCGAGGATATTGGCAAAGTTCTCAAGGTTTCGAACATGCATAGCATGTCCGGATTTGAAGTGCGAGACAAGGCCAAGGAGATGCCCCAGCTTGTCCAGAACTGGAACATGTCCTACGTGCGGACCACGGCGCAAAATGCTCTCACCATGGTCATGAGCCACCATGGAAGCATGGAGATCTGGCAAGTGACAAGAGGGTATTCTACTGTGGATGAAGACGGTCAGGAGCAGGACATCAAAGCCATCATGGACTCCTGTGCCGGATATGGGTGCCACGTAGCTGACTTGACCAACTATGATACTCCCTTCTTCACTCGCATAGAGACACCGCCTCCGCCTGTCAAAGAAACCGGAGAAGCTTCCGACGACAAACAAACCATCTCAAATTTGAACGTCTCAAAAAGATATCGAGGTGAGGCTGATGTTTCCAGCGAGCCAGCAGCTCCTTGTTCTTCCCTTGCATCATAGAGCATCAGAACAAACAATGTATTATTCTGAAAACAATCCGGGTTGTAAATCAGTAGTATGATACTTTTGCTAGTGCTAAGTTTAAATATATCTATTTAGCACTTTTGGCTTTATAATTTTTGTGCCTGAAAAGTTTACATAAGCACTTATGTTTTTCGTCTAAACTTATCGTTTATCTGGCTTTCTGCCTCGTCCATTCCGTGAGTCGGCCAACCTTTAGCACGGAAACTTTGCCGAGCAATGGAGCTCAATTGCCAAACCAGTTTAAACTCGGAAACAAAGCCGGCTTCCAGTACCAACAATTCACTACTTGGAAAATGCCCGCATCCGGCAATCAAATAAATTAGATTTATACCCGAGGGTAGCAATTTTAGAATCTGAAATCTATACCATAACAAACATGAGCATAAAGTACTTCCAAGTTTTCTGGGATTTTTGACCGTGATATGGTCATTCAGAAATAAGATGGTGAAAAACTTCTTAGAAATTTTTTTAGGCAACCAATACTTTATATTCTCATTGAACATGTACATATATATGATTACAAAGAAAAATAAACTAAGAATAAAAGGGACATATCCGAGCAATATTCCATGGTCTGTCTAACTCATCTGGGTATGTACTGCCTCCATCTCCCTTTCTTTTCTTAGTAGCAGGTCTTTCTTTGACTGGCCGCATATCAGTTAGATAGTAAGAATCATTGTGCATTACTCGGCTAACTAAAAAGGGCCCTTCCCATATTGGGGAAAGTTTGTGCTTGCTTTGTTGCACAAGCCGGAGAACCAAATCACCCTTATTGAAAGATCGGTTTCTGACTCTCTGGCTATGATACTTGCGTAACTTCTGCTGATAGGCTGTTGATATCATCTCAGCAATGACACGAACTTCTTTGACTAAGTCGACATTATTTTGTCGAGAAATTTCGGCATCCTCTTCAATATATGCGGCAACTCTAGGAGAAGTGTGAATCAAATCACTAGGAAGAACTTCTTCTGCGCCATAGACCAAGAAGAAAGGTGTGTATCCGGTTGACCTATTAGGAGTTGTTCGTAAAATCCATATTACAGAAGGTAATTCCTCTGCCCAAGCCCCCGCAGCACGTCGTAGTGGTGCTTCGAGTCTTGGTTTTAGGCCTTGTAGGATTAAACCATTTGCTCTTTCGACTTGTCCATTAGCTTGTGGATGTGCGACTGACGCAATGTCAAGCCGGATATTTTGTTCATTGCAGAATTCGGCAAGCTCTCCCGTAGAAAAATTGCTCCCGTTGTCCATGATAATACTATGCGGATAACCATATCGGATTATGACATCCTCGACAAATCTTCTGGTTGTTGCTCCATCACAACTAGTGACGGGTTTAGCCTCAATACATTTCGTTAATTTATCCACCATCTCTAAGAGATGAGTAAATCCACTTGGAGCCTGTTTAAACGGTTCTACCATGTCAAGCCCCTAGACCTCAAAAGGCCATGTTATAGGTATTGTTCACAGCTGATCAGCCGGAACGTGGGCTTGTTTGGCGTACTCTTGGTAGCCTTTGCACATCTTGACCAGCTGTTCGGCATCTGCCTTGGCTGTAAGACGGAAAAAACCGTGTCGAAAAGCTTTTGCCACTAGAGATTTGGCTGCAGCGTGGTGACCACACTCGCCTTCGTGGATTTCTTGTAGGATTTCCACTCCTTCTTCCGAAGATACACAATGCTGAAAAACCCTAGATACACTCTGCTTATAGATCTCACCACTAATTATAGTGTAGGATTTTGCTCGTCGGACAATCTGCCGGCTCAGAACTTCGTCTTTGGGTAATTTTCTGTCTACCAAGTAATCAAGGTAGGTTGAGTCCAGCTGGGAATCACAGCCAGAACTGCTACTAAAGGTGAGTCGGATTTGGTCGGATATTCCTCGTCTACTCCTTTTATAGAGGGAACTTTGAGGTGCTCTTAAAAAGCGCCATCCAGAACCTTTTTCTGTGCAGAGCCTATTCGAAATAGTGCATCTGCTTCCTCATTTTCTATTCGAGGGATGTGTTGAACTTCAAACCCTTCAAACGATTTAGATAGTTCATCCACGACAGCTCTATATGCTTTCATGTGTTTATTCGTGTTGCAGATATCCGACACTTGTTGAGCAACAAGATCCGAAGCTCCATAACACATTAAACGTCGGATGCCGATATCCTTAGCAATCCGGATTCCATGCAGTAATGCTTCATACTCGGCAATGTTATTCGTCATCGTGAAGTGGATCTGCAATACATAGAAATGTTTATCTCCTTGGGGTGATTTGAGCACCACGCCAGCCCCCGAGCCCCTGAGCGCCTTAGACCCATCAAAATGTAAGGTCCAGTATTCCGACTCTGGTAGGGTCATATTCTCTGTTGTCCCTGTCCAATCAGCGACAAAGTCAGTGAGGCTTTGGGATTTGATTGTTGTACGAGGTTTGTACTCAATGTCGAAAGCTGAAAGCTCTATGCCCCATTTTGCGACACGTCCTGTGGCATCGCTGTTATTGATTATGTCTCTCATAGGAGCTGTGCTCACTAAGGTAATTGGATGCTCCTGAAAATAATGCCGTAACTTACGATATGCTAAGAACACGCCATAAGCCAGATTTTGATAGTGTGGATACCGTTGTTTTGATTCAGTTAAGACCTCGCTGAGATAGTAAGTCGGACGCTGCACCAGGTATTCCTGATTTTCCTCTGGTCTCTCCACCACCATGACGATACTGACGACCATGTTTGTCACAGCGAGATAGAGCAACATCGGTTCCTGTGGTTCCGGTGCTGCAAGGATGGGAGCAAATGAGAGTACTGCTTTCAGGTCTTGTAATGCAGCTTCAGCCTCGTCGGTCCAAACGAATGTTTTGGTCTTTTTCAGGAGCTTGTATAGTGGTGCGGCTCTTTCACCGAGCCGGCTTACAAACCGACTGACTGCGGCAATGCAACCAATTAGTCTCCGAACGTCCTTCAAGCGAGTTGGCCTAGAAATATTGAGTATAGCCTTAATCTTGTCTCGGTTTACCTCTATGCCTCTTTGAGACACGATAAAACCTAACACTTTTCCGGCTGGTATTCCAAAGAAACATTTCTTCGGGTTAAGCATTATGTTGCATTTTCGTAGATTGGCGAACGTTTCCTCTAAGTCAGAAATTAGCGTTTCCTTCTTTTTGGACATCACCGCAATATCGTCCACATATGCATGTACATTGCATCCAATTTGGTCATGGAGGTAACACTGCATAGTGCGCTGGGATGTAACTCCTGCATTTTTGAGCCCAAAGGGCATCGTAACAAAACAGAAGGTTCCGAAGGGGGTTATGAACGATGTTTTGACTTTGCCAGCTTCCTTCATCCGAATTTGATGATAACCGGAATATGTGTCGAGGAAACTGGTACATTGCAAATGTATCTATAATTTTTGATGTTCCATGCTTTGTTTTATCTACTTTCTTATGTTTTGTCCACACTTTGGAGTACTTTTCATATGATTTCTTGGACTAACCTATTAACAAGAGCCACAGTGCCAGCTGCCTGTTTTCTGCTGTTTTTGGTTCCAAGAAAGTGAGAACATGAATATTCTCGGAATTGGACGGGACAAAAGCCAAAGTCAGTTTTTCACCGAGTGACACCTAGAGCCAGAATACGAGACGGAGGGGGCTGGGGCCTGGCCACACCACCTGGCCTCACGGCTAGGCCTGGCCCACGCCAGGGGGTGGTCTGGCCACCCCAGGCACCCCTCGGCCTCTCCTTCCGCCTATATATCGCCCCTGATACGGAAACCCTAAGTACCCAATCAAAAATCCACGAAAGAGTCTTTAGCCGTCGTCATCTCCATCCCTAGATCGGGAGGGATCTAAAGCTCTTCCCGGCACCCTGCTGGAGAGGGGAATTCACCCTAGAGGCCTTCTTCATCATCATGCAAGCCTCCGGTGTGATGTGTGAGTAGTTCATCTCTAGACTACGGGTCCATGTAGTAGCTAGATGGCTGGTTCTCCTCCTTTGTGCTATCATGTTTAGATCTTGTGAGCTCCATTCATGATCAAGATCATCTATTTGTAATTCTCCATGTTGTGTTTGCGGGGATCTAATGGATATTGAGATGCTATTTCAGATTGATTATTGATTCTATCATGTCTTTGTTATTTGTGATCTTGCATGCTTTCCGTTGTTAGTACCTATCTTGGCCAAGTAGATGCTAACAACTCCAAGAGTTAGTATTTATGCTCGATAGTGGGTTCATGCCTCTGGTAATCTGGGGAAGTGACAGAAATCTCTAAGGTACTAGATGTGTTGTTGCTACTAGGGAGAAAACAACAATCCTTTATTCATGGAACAATCGTATTGTTTACTTTACACGCAATCCGTAATGCAATTATCCGTTGCTTGCAACTTAATATTGGAGGAGGTTTGGATGATAACCTGAAGGTGGATTATTAGTCATAGATGCAGTTGGATGGCGGTCTATGTATAATGTTGTAATGCCCAATCAAGTCTCAAAGGATTCAGATGAGTAGTATATGCTTGTATGCTTTCTCGATGTTTGTCAATTGCCCTGCTGTAATTTGTTCACCCAACATGTTATCTATCTTAAGGAGAGCCACCTCTAGTGAACTATGGACCCCGGTCCTTTCTTTTACTTTCAATCTACAATCAACTGTTTACTGCTTTGTGTTTACTTTCTGCAAACTATTAATTTCTTCCACTCGATACGTTTAATCCTTTGTTTTCAGCAAAACCGGTGAGATTGATAACCTCATCACAAGTTGGGGCAGAGTTCTGTGGTTGTGTTGTGCAGGTCTCCATGTTGCTACTGGCACCGGTAGTGCGCCCTGCCAAAGTTCAACCAGCAACACCTTTGGGGTGTTTCCTTGCTCCTACTGGTTCGATTAAACCTTGGTTTCGTACTGAGGGAAAACTTGATCTTGTGCTCATCATACCTTCCTCTTGGGGTTCCCCAACGAGCTCGATATATTTTGGGCCAGCAAGCTATTTTTCTGGTGTCGTTGCTGGGGAGTCAAGGACATCTTCACAAGGGGAGTCCCTCATAACCAACCTCTTTACTTTGTTATTTTTGTTTTTCTTAGTTTACTTTTGCTTTGTTTGATTGTTTCATTATGAAAAACACAAAAAAATTAGTTTTACAAGTTCGCTTTCTTTATTAAAAACACAAAAAAATTAAGTATTTCTATAGTTGTTACCCCTTCCTTAGCTCACCATGTTGATCCCTAAATTCACCATGAAAGACCATTCAATAGGTAGTGGCTCTATAATTGAGAAAGACAATATTGAAGAATTCTTTAATCATGTTAGCAAACATGATGATATTGAGGATAGATCCCTTGCAGAACTCGCTCCAAACTATGAAATTGTTGCAGCCTCTTTAGTTCACATGTTGGAATCTAGGTTTGTTAACCTTAACCCCTTAATGCAAGTAATGTTTCTTAAACTTAAGGAAATTGAGGACCCTGAAAAGAGGGAGTTTATTCTAGAAACTTTGCTTCAGGAATTATATGATGTTGCTAAGGAAGCTAGAGAAGTCTTTGAACGTTTCAATATGCTAGGCTCATGTGTAGATGTTTTTGGTACACGAGAAGAGATGAACAAAACTGAACCTAATGGGGAGGAAATTAAGATGCCAATACCTTTTAAATTTGTAGCAATGCATGAAGCCATAGAAAAGAATTTTGATTGGATTGTTCCTGAAAACCCGTTTGATGAAAATAGTGAACCCAAGAGCGTTGAGAGAGGATCCTCTAGAAGTTATTTGGATGAGATACCTTGCCTTGTTGAAGATATTTCTGGTATTAATCTTAAAGCTTCTTCATTTGAGAACACTTGATTCTTTTGCTTGCTTCTTATGCCTAACTTAAAGGCGTTAAACAAAAGTACTTATTGGGAGATAACCCAAAAGTTTTAGATGAGTCTTGGAAGTTATTACTTCAGTAATAACCGTTTCTTATACTTTTTATTTACTTTTTATGCCAAGAGTAACCTCTAATGAGAGAGAAGTAATGATTGGGAAAGTTGTTGTCCTGAAACAGATTTATGTGCTTCACCATAAAAATTAGTGTAAAATCTATGTACGTCCTTTTGAGGCGTAAATGTTTGTGATTCTGCCCCAGGTTGTTATCCAACTTTCGTTAGTTCAACACTTTTTGATTTGAGCAACATAAGGTCTTCGAAAAAATTCGTCTTTACCTGCTGGTCTGTTTTCACAGATTTCTGCCATTTTCTACATTTGCTTATTGTTGGTTCCTTTTTGAGTTCTTTTGGGGAATTGAGATTTTTGAGTGAAGTCCTACATTAGCTAGTGTTTTAATGGAAGTTTTATTGGTGTTAGAACTGAACCTAAAGACTTATTATCTTGAGTGCACAAATGTTGCTAATAAAGATTGTGTGAAGTTTTGCATGAAGGAAAAAATTTCAGGTGTATGGAAGGAATGAGTAATGAGATGAAGAATGGACTAAAGCTCAAGCTTGTGGATGCCACGCGTGTCACCCCAAGAAATACCCAAGAAGTACAAGCGTCAAAGCTTGGGGATGCCCAAGGCATCCCCCTCTTCATCGATAAAAATCCCAGGTTTCTTCCAAAAACTTCATTTTTATTGTTTCATGCACAGTTGTGTTTTTCTTGGAGCGTCTTTTTTTTGTTTTCATTTTGGTTTTTTGTTTTCTTGGTTTTCTTAGTTTTCTGAATAAATTGGTTGGACCCCCTCTTTCATACATTGGTTTTCAAATAGTTTGGTTTGGTTTGGAAAGGAGTAGGAAAGTTCATGCTTAAGTGGTAAAGAGAGCTTGTTTTTTACTGTGGCCTATGCTTTGTCATGCCATGCTTGATATTGTTTTGGCTTTATGCTTAGTATTCTTTGTTGTAGCATGACTTGTTATAAACAAATGAGATTGCTTAATCTGCCTTGGAAGGATCATGCGTTGTTTTAGCATATCAAAGCATAGTACTGTGGTATTCTCCTTTGATGCTTTATTTGGGTTGACTTGGCACATGCTCACACCATGTTATGCCTATCCCAAGTCACCATAGCCTTTATGATCCTTTAGTTTTCAACTTGTAGTATCAATTTATGATTTGATTAATGATGTTTTGTCGCTCTGCATGATTATGGCCATTATTGCTCTCTTAGTTTGTCGCTCCCAGTCTTTTGCTAGCCTCCATAACCAAGTATGAGTTCCTGACGAGGGTTTAACTCATCAATGCCCATTGTTATGGACTTGGGTTTTGGAGAAGGAGGGAGCGCTGGAGACATCTATCGGCTAGCAAATAAGCACACAGGGGACTCGAAGATTTACCCAGGTTCAGGCCTCGCAGAGGTCCCTACTCCTGCTTGTCTGCTCGTGGAATTATCAAAGGAATCGAGGATTACAATGGTGCACAGATGCAATCTGGCGAGGGTTGTGGAAACTAGGGTTGCATGTGTCCTCCTCCCTGCCCCCTCCTAGCCTTTATATAGATAGGCTAGGTCCCGGGTAGCAGGCTGAGTCGGTTACAGGTTAGGGGTTTCCCCTTTGAACTTTCTAGCTTTAGCTTCTTCTTGTTCTTCAAGCAATCGAGAGTCCGTTGGCTACTCGAGTTCTCTCTTTGGGCCTTGGCGACACCGTGGGCTTCCGCTGTATCCAGGCCGTATATACCAAACTTGAGTACCTATAGGGTATACCCATGTCAGTAGCCCCTGAGTGTCTAGTGGAATCGCAGATTTGACTGGAGACTTTACGAAGCCTTTCAAGTGCATGGATGGGTATATTTTCGAGTGCTTCACTTGTGTCATAGGTATTGTTGATGTGCGTGCCTGATTTAACCGATGTATCGGTATCAGTTAACTACCTTAGGGTAAAACAACGCAATCTACTCGAACTCGAGTCCCTGGACTCGAATCCGGAAAAGTGCTGGTGTAATTCGACTCAAGCCGCGGAGGTCTTACATGAGTCGAATTCTAGTATATGGGTGTGAGCACTCGACGCGTCCGTCAAGGCATGTTCATTGTACCTATAGGCACGGATATATTTCTGGTAGTGCACAGCAAATGCGTTGCCAGGCCTTATTCATGTCTTATCTTCACGCTTTAAGCGCGGCATCCAAATGTTGTCATCGTGGAGATGATTCGGGTAACCCAGGAGATGTAGTCTCACTGTAGGAAAAATATGAGGCGGTGTCGCCATAAACTTCGAGTGTGGATGTTATCAATATGCAGTACGATGTACAAATAATCATAGGGTGCGTGACCAGCGCTCCCTATGGGAGTAGCCCCCGAGTGCCTGGTTGAGTCAAAGATTCAGGCAGGCACTAAAGAACTTTTGCGACTGATGTCGTCTTTGTTGCTTGTTTCAGTCGAATTTGCTTCCAGCGCTCCCTATGGGAGTAACCCATGTCCATAATCGAATTGTTGTTCGAGTGATTGGGTTTGACTTGATTCTCCATGTTCCTGTAAAAAGAAAAGAAAAATCGTAGGGTGCGCGACCAGCGCTCCCTATGGGAGTAGCCCCCGAGTGCTTGGTGGAGCCGAAGACTCGAGCAAGGACTAAAGTAGTCGAAGTCTTCTGCTGCGTAATTTTGGATGACGTCAGTGCTGACGATGCGATTACCTCAGTTTCCCATGTGAGCGAGTTTGACGGGACGTCACAAGCGGTGGGTCCCATTTTCTGACTCTGATTTGATCGGGCGTGCGTAATCTTTGTTTTACCCGCGCCTCTTCGATTTCTGCGTGTAATGGGGGTAGTGGGGGACGGTTCACGCTCCAGGTCCTCCACGTGTCGAGCACGATGAACGCCACGTGTCTGATAGGGTTTTTCTTGACCGTTGGATTGAATCTTCTAGGGGGTTAAGTAGCGATGCGGCGACGGTAATTTTCACATCTGCTTCTTTTCTGCCTTTGCCTCCGTCGCCATTGCTGCTGCTCCTCTGCTTCTTTGCGCTCCTCTTCTTCGCGGCGCTGGACCAGCTCCGCGTATTTCCCAGCTACTTCCTCCGGTCACAGCGCCGCTGCGAAATGGGGAAGAAGAAGGGAGGTGCCACGGCCGATTCTGCCACTGCCGCGGTTGCTACGAAGAAGAAGGGTGGCTCCGCCGCTGCGGCCACCATCATTGCCGCCGCCGGGAAAAAGAAGGGCACGGGCACTCGCGTCACCAATGGTGCGTGGCACGTATCTGTGATAAAGTCTTCAGAGCTTCGTCTTCTATGCCAAGACGGAGTTTTGTCTTCCGCAGTTGCGGACGCGTGCGTCCCTGGCAGCAAGGTAATCCCCTCTCCTCCTGCCAGCTTTCCGGTGATGTTCCTAGCGTTCATCATCCGTGGTCTCTCGTTGCCCCTACATCCTTTCCTCAGGGGCCTTCTCTGTTTTTACGGGCTCAAGCTCCATCAGCTGTCCCCAAACTCCATCCTCCATGTAGCTTGCTACATTACTCTTTGCGAGTGCTAGCTTGTAATCGAGCCACACTTCGATCTCTCCAAACGCCTCTTCAAGCTGAAGCGCCAATCGACGTCTGGCTCCGTAGTCTATGATGTAGGCGGCTGCGGTATCCACGTCGATTCCTCCGCCACATACTTTGATATCAAACTCACAGCGTCCGTCCAAGGGTCGAGGGACAAGTGGTTTTACATCCAAGACCTAAAGGCTGACGAAGACCACTTCAGACTCGTGCCCTTGATCCCGCGACGCCGTGTAAGAGGAGGCGCTCCTAGAAGAACGTAGTGATACCTGGCGAGTCCACGGAGACAGATGTGCTATACGAGCGCGTCTGCGACCTCGAGAGTTGCATGGGTAAAGAGGAGGGAGGCTGCACCCTCATTCGCACATGACTACGCTGCCGCGTCCAGCCCCTGCAGGCCAGACTCCACCCTATGTTCCAGTGGGCTGGTGCGGACGATGTCACTCGCGTATCTGCCGATGGCATTTCCGCGAGTGAGGTAGATAAAAGGGTTCGACTGGTCACCAAGTACACCGCCAAGGATGTGCTTCCTAATGATCCAGACGTTCCTCCATTCGATGCTGCTAACCCTCCTCCTGAGGTACAGTTGTGCTACGTAGTAGCTTTACTTGTCGACTGTTGTTTTGTTGTTTCTTGACTTTGTGCTAAATTGTTTTTTGTATGCAAGATTGGGCGGTATCGCCTTGTATGCCCCCTCTTCCTGAGGGGGTTATCCCTCGTGAAGCCTTGGAAGAGAACGAGTCGGAGTCGACCGTCCCATCTGATGTGGAGGAGGAAGCCCCCGAGTCGAGCGGTCCGGACACTCGCAAGCATTCGCGCAGCGGGGGTTCGAATGCATCTTCTCCTTCGACTTCGGGAGGTGCAGCTATGGGTGCCGAGTCGCCAATACCTGCCGTTCCTATGAGTGCTGTGGCTCCATCTTCCCGCAAAAAGATGCGGCTACTGAAGGAGTCATCGTCAGAGTCGGGGGATCAAACCTTCGATTTTGACAAGTTTGATTGGTAAGTATACGAATCTTATTTTTTGGTTCTTCTTTGGAGTTGCGTTCCCTTGATGTTGGTTTTCGCCCCGCAGTCAGCCGGTGTCGTCGTCTTCTAGCGATGTCGAATTTTTGAAGGAATCTGGAGTCGTAACCTCCAAGGTCAAGAAAATGGTGGAGCGCACTCCTTCTCCATTGGCGGCCAACTCTGGCCATAATTCATCGAGTTCTCTGCATGATGTGGAGCACGAGATGGTTATCCGGACGACTGTGTGTCCATCGACTTCGGAGTCATTGGAGGATCATGTATGTGGAGCATTTGTTTCCTCTATTTTTTGCAGTCGAATGTATCATCTTCTATCATCTGCTTATTCTTTGCTGTTTTTCTCCTATCGCCGCTTATTGTGAAGGAAGCCACTCGCTTAGCGGAGCAAGTTCTTGCGATGGGTCGCCACCATGCAATGCTGGATAATCGCCATTGCGTAGTTGAAAGTAAGTGTCTTGCTTCTTCTTCGTCCCCCTTGTGATATATCCAGCTGATAGCCTGTCTTGGTTTGTTTCATAGCTGAGCATAACGCACTCCTTTGCGACGCCGCTTCCCTTGAAAAGGTGCTTGCTGCGGCGGTAAAGAGTCGCGATGAGGCAATCGCAGCATGTGACGAGTTGCGGAAACGCGAAGAGGATCTGCGCGCCTCCATCGTGGCTAGAGAGAAGTTGTTCGAGGAACATCTTTTCTCGATTGACAAGGCTCTCTCAGGTATTCCCTTGTCTGGATTTTCATTGTTTTCTTCTTTCGAATTTGTCGTTTGTGTTGACTTTCATTCCCATGCTTGGGTTTTATGTAGATGCCAGCGGTTTGAGTTTCGATCCTCAAGCACTCCGCCGTGACGATGCCTTGGCGGGTGCCATTTCGGCAGTCGAGGATCATAGTGCTGCCGTTCAGGGGACGCTCTCCAAGGCCAAGGGCATGCTCAGTCGCCTCCGGGAAGAGCTGGCGCCCAAGGCTGAGTTGATCGAGAATATAGACGAGCTGGTGGAGTCCCTTGCCGGGGGCATCCCTACAAGCTTCAAGAACTCGCTCCGTGCGGCTGGCGCTTCAATGTCACTCGCAATGGTTCAAGCTCATGGAGTCGAAGTTGATCCTGCGGCGGTCTCTAAGGCGATGCCTGTCAGCGCTGATGGCCAGCAGGTAGTCTTTGCTCCCTTCGCGATTGCTTGTGGCAAGTACGGCCCACAGCTGATCAATACAGTTGTGAAGTACTCTGAGGAGCTTCAACGAGCCAAGAAAGTTGTCAAGGCTGCGACATCAGGGGCTGGCGGGAAGTCCGTGGCATATGATACTGCCACAGACTCGATGAGGCCCCCAAAGCCGAAGTCGAAGTCGAAGAAGCCAAACGCTCCTCACTAGTCGCATCTTGTAATAGTTAAATAGCTTATGTCTTTTGTCAAGAACATGCATGTTGGTGAGTGTATTTGCTGATACTTTTGTCAATCTTGAATGCACTCGAATCTTTTTCCTATGCCTCGCCTTAGTCCTCTTATTGTCTCTTGTTTGACTTGTGATAGGGCACATCGAGTGATCCGTTGAGGGAACCTCAGGATTCGCCACCCCTTGATGACACCTTGGCGTCGTCGTGCTCAAGGGTGGATGCGTTGTCTCTACTCTCGCGACTCCGTGACTACGTGAAGCAGTTGGAGCGTGAATTGCCCGTACTCCGCGGTAATGCGGATGTATGGAAGTCGAAGGCGGAGAAGGCCACCGCCCGAGAACAGTATCTGTTAGGGGAAGTGACGTAGTTGGGTGACCAATTCAACTGTTAGTTTTCGTCCTCCTTATCTTTTCCTCGTAGTCACTCGCAGTAGTTCCTGGTCTTCATGCTTTTGCCTTTGCTTGGTACAGTTGTCAGTGCGCACCATTCGCAGGATGAGAAAGATAGGATTGGCATTCGCATGAATGATCCAACCCAGGAGCAGCTTCAGGCGAGTGGATATTTCTGGGTGGATCATGATCGCGCAATCGCACTAGCGACCCTGCAGGATCGTGCGTCGCAGGTGCTTCACTTCCTGAAGAAGTCGCAGTCGTGCCTGAAGAATATTTGTCAGACGATGTTCCCACTGGACGTCGTCCCATCAAACCTGCTAGGCCTCCTTGCCAAATTCCAGGACTTGAGTGCAGTCCGCGAGTGTGTACGGCAACAGTTGGTGGCGGGTGCCAAGGCTGCTTTGTCGCTAGTGCGACTGCATAGGCCTGATGT
This sequence comes from Avena eriantha, assembly GCA_910589775.1. Taxonomy (NCBI): domain Eukaryota; kingdom Viridiplantae; phylum Streptophyta; class Magnoliopsida; order Poales; family Poaceae; genus Avena; species Avena eriantha. Next base: position 488,160,490 of record OU342740.1, read on the forward strand.
GGATGTCGCAGCAATTGCGGCCGGACCGCCAGCGCCGCCAGCGGGTTCGACTTGGAACATGGTTCCGCACTATCAGGCGGTGGATCGCCCAGCGGAGGAAATCGTCGACTTCTTCGAGGAGTAGACTAGCGTCCCTTTGCTGCAACAGTAGTTTGGTTCGTACCCTGCACATAGTTGTACCAGTGTTGTAAAGTTCATATATATGTTGTGTATAATTGATTAACATTGACGTATAAAAGAGCTTGTTAGCATGTATGCTTTGTGAGTGCATTGCACTATGCGATTCCTTTTCGTTAGCCTGACTTATGATTATCTCAGCCCCTTGCCGGCCTGTCAGGTGCATTGCAACTGGGTTGGTATTTTTCAAGGGTTTTGATTGATGCGCCAGCTACTTAGGATATCGCGATCAGTTCGTAGAACGGATGTATGTAGGGTGGCGCAGCCCCCGAGTGGATACTTTTTAAAAAGTAAAAGAAAACACAAGGTTTCGGGGCACTTAGCTTTATTTATTCATGGGATAGTACGAGGTACAATATGTGGCTAAGTAGCCTTATTTGCAATGTAAAAATAGAAATGACTAAGGGTAGAAGCGCCGCAGCTACGCGACGTTCCAAGGGTTGGAGTATGCGACTCCTGTCTCTAAATCTATAAGGCGATAGGCGCCACCTGGGATTACTTCTGTAATCATGTATGGTCCCTCCCAGGGGGACTCGATCTTGAGATGCCCTTGCTGATTTAGTCGCGCGACCAGGTCGCCTTCGACAAAGGACCTGGGGCGTAGTCTCCTGATGTGGTAGTTGCGCAGGTTCTGCTGGTAGATCGTTGATCTTTCTGCGGCGATTTCCCTTGCCTCGTCAAGGAGGTCGATGGAGTCTTCGAGTGCAAGACTTGACGCTTGCTCGTTGTAAGTGACCACACGTGGTGCTTTGTATCGTACTTCGGCGAGTAGCACCGCTTCAGCCCCGTGCACCATGAAGAACATGGTGTATCTCGTAGCATTGTTTGGAGTTGTGCGTAGGCTCCAGAGTACTGATTGCAGCTCGTTTGGCCAGCAGCCCGTGGCCTGTTCGAGTGGCCTAAGGAGTCGCTTCTTGATGCCGCCGCAGACGAGCCCGTTAGCTTTTTTGACCTGACTGTTGGTCTGCGGATGTGCTACGGAGGCATAGCTGATGTTGATTCCCAGATTCTCGCAGAATTCTTGGAACTCCTTAGATGTGAAGTTCGTCCTGTTGTCTGTGATGATGCTGTGTGGCACTCCGAAGCGATAGACGATGGACTCGAAGAACTTGACAGCGCTGGCTCCTGATTAGTTTGTCATTAGCATGGCCTCAATCCACTTGGTGAATTTGTCGACTGTGACCAAGAGGTAGACGTAGCCTCCTCGTGAGGACCTTGGGAGTTTGCCAACCATGTCGAGTCCCCATTGCGCGAAGGGCTAGGCCAATGGAATTGGCCAGAGCTCTGCGCCAGGTGCGTGCGGCTTGTCCTTGGCATCCCGCATGGCCGTAGGCCAGTAGAATCCAGCTCGTAGAGCTTTGGCGATGAGGGCGCGACTGCCAGCGTGGTGCCCGCAGGTCCCCTCATGGATGTCGAGGAGAACAGCTCTTCCATCGGCCGAGGAGACGCATCACTGGAGTACTCCTGTGATGCTGCACTTGTATAGTTCGCCGTTGATAACAGCGAATGCCTTGGAGCGACGTGCGACGTGTCGGGCGTCAGTCAGATCGTCCGGTAGCTTCTTGCTGAGGAGGTACGTAATGTATGGTTGGGTCCAGGATGTCTCGATCATCATGACGCTCATTGGTCCTTCGAGTCCTGTGTCCAGCTCTAGGTCGTCGAGTGCCTTTGGCTCATTGGGCGGCGCAGCCCCCGAGTCCATTGTTGCGCTTGTTTTCTTCTCTATGGCCTTTGGCTTGATGGAGCGTTCGTAGATGCGCTCGAGAAATACCCCAGGTGGTATGGGGGCGCAGCTAGAGCATATGTTGGCGAGTGTGTCTGCCTCTTCATTGCTTTCGCGGCCTATGTGCCGCAGCTCGCAACCGTCAAAGTCCCCTTCGAGTGTGTCGTAGAGGTCGCGGTAGGCGATCATGTTGTCGTTCAGTGCGTCGCACTCGTGCATTGTCTGGTTGACGACCAGCTTGGAATCGCCGTATATTATGAGCCTCTCGGCGCCGCAGGCTTTTGCCATCCTCATCCCGTGGAGCAAGGCCTCATATTCAGCTTCGTTGTTGGAGGCGGTGAAGTGCATTCGCAGAATATATTTCAGCTTGTCTCCCTGAGGCAATGTCAGTATGACACCTGCGCCGGCTCCGTCCTTTCGCTTGGATCCGTCGAAGTGCATTGTCCAGAGGTAGGACATATCTGGTTTTTCCGGGAGCTTGTTCTCCATCCAGTGCACGAGGAAGTCAGCGAGAACTTGCGACTTTATTGCATCGCATTTTTCATATGTAATGTCTCGTGAAGACAGTTCAATTCCCCAAAGTGCGACTTGTCCGGTGGCGTCGGGATTGTTGAGGATGTGCCCAAGCGGGGCGTCGTTAACTACCACGATTGGGTGTTCCTGGAAGTAGTCACGCAGTCTCCGGGCCATCATGAAGACGCCGTACGCCAGTTTCTGGTAGTGCGAGTACCGCTATTTTGTTGGCGTAAGTACCTTGCTAAGGTAGTATATTGGGCGCTGTACTCAGTGGACCTTGTTTTCCTCGACTCGTTCTACTACAAGCACTGTGCTTACCACCTGATTGGTGGCGGAGATGTACAACAATAATGGTTCCCTTTCGCGTGGGGCCACCAGTACTGGCGAGGTGGACGTAGGCGCTTGAGGTCTTCGAATGCTTCATGTGCCTCGTTGGTCCACTCGAACTTGTCAGCTTTGCGGAGGAGTTGGTAGAACGGCAGCGCCTTTTCGCCCATTCGACTTATGAATCGACTGAGCGTTGCGATTCGCCCAGCCAGCTGCTGGACACCCCTTACGTTCTTCGGCTTTTCCATGGCCAGTATGGCTTTTATTTTCTTCGGGTTCACCTCGATCCCTCTCGCGGAGATAAGGTACCCGAGTAATTGCCCAAATGATACGCCGAAGGCGCATTTGTCCGAATTGAGCCTGATCCGGTAGCAGTCGAGGTTGGCGAAGGTTTCGCGCAAATCGTCGATTAGTGAAGCTTCCTCTTTGGTCTTGATTACTATGTCGTCAACATAGACTTGGATGTTGCGACCAAGTTGGTTCTTGAGGCAAGCCTACATGCACCGCTGGTAGGTGGCTCCTGCGTTCTTCAGCTCGAAGGGCATTGTGTTGTAGCAGAACACACCAAAATGCGTTGTAAACACCGTTTTTTCTTGATCTTCCTCCTTCATTTGAATCTGGTTGTATCCTGAGTAGGCATCGAGGAAGCAGAGGCACTCACATCTGATTACCCACAAGTATAGGGGGTGTATCGCAGTATTTTCGAGGGAAGTGAAACCCAATTTATTGATTCGACACAAGGGGAGCCAAAGAATATTTATAAGCCTTAACAACTGATTTGTCAATTCAGCTGCACCTAGAATCAATCTTGCTCACAGCAGTTTATCAGTAGCAACAGCTTTGTAGTAGGAATAGTAAAGTAGCAGCAGTAGTAAAGTAAAGACAGTAGTAACAATAGCAGTAAACAGTAGGATTCGAGTGCGGTAGGCATATGGATGGATGGACGGGCATTGCATGGACAAGCCAATTCACATAGCAATCAGAACATAGGGCAATTGCAGATAAATAAGATAAAACATCCAAGTACTAGATAATCCTAGGCATGTGTTCCATATATAGTCATACATGCTCGCAATGAGAACTTGCACAACATCTTTTGTCATGCCAGCCCGTTTGCAGCGGGGCCTCAAGGGAACTACTGGCAATTAAGGTGCTCCTTTTAATAGAGCACCGGAGCAAAGCATTAACACTCTGTGAACACATGTGATCCTCATATCAAAGCCATTCCCTCCGGTTATCCCAATTTTTGTCACTTCGGGGCCATTGATTCTGGACAACAACGTGTGTATACAACTTGCAGATAAGACCATAAACAATACTATCATAATGAATCAATAACATGTCCAGATCTGAAATCATGGCACTCGGGCCCTAGTGACAAGCATTAAGCACAACAAGTCGCAACAAAGTCATAAAGCACTAATAAAAGATACTAGGCACCATGCCCTAACAATCTGATGCCATTACATGAGCGATCTCATCCAATCCCTACCATCCCCATAGCCTATAGCGGGGGATTACTCACTCATAGATGGGGGAAACATGGATGGTCGATGGAGAAGCGATGGTGATGATGATGGCGATGATCTCCTTCAATTTCCTGTCCCGGCAGGGTGCCAGAACGGAGTTTCTGGTGCTGTTTCGTGGAATCTGGTGGTGGCAGCGGAGCGGAACTCCTTCTAGAAAAACGTCGAACCCCCCTGAGTTTTTAGGTCAGAAGGCAACTTATAGGCGAAGAGGAAGGACGAGGGGGTGCCTGGGCTGACCACACCACCCCCTGGCGCGGTCAGGCCTAGCCCGCATGGCGAGGTGCTGTGGTGGCCCCCTGGCTCCTCTCCGTCTCGTATTCTGGCTCTAGATGACATCCAGTAAAATAGGCACTTTGGCTTTTGTCCCGTCCAATTCCGAGAATATTCATTTTCTGACTTTCCTGGAACCAAAAACAGCAGAAAACAGGCAGCTGGCACTGTGGCTCTTGTTAATAGGTTAGTCCAAGAAATCATATGAAAAGTACTCCAAAGTGTGGACAAAACACAAGAAAGTGGATAAAACCAAGCATGGAACATCAAAAATTATAGATACATTTGTAATGTATCAACATCCCCAAGCTTAACTCCTGCTCGTCCTCGAGTAGGTAAGTGATAAAAAGAAAGAATAATTTTTAAGGTGACATGCACCATCATAAACTTGATCAAAGTATTTGTAAAACATTCAAAGTTGGGATCATAGTACTTCAATCATAACATGAAAGACAATTTCTAGCAATAAGACAAAGAAACTATGATGCAACATGAAAAGGGCACAAATAAAAGATTCATGAACAACAATGCTTTGCAAGACCTTTGTTTGTTTCACATAAAGAAAACATAGCATAATAGTATTCAGATTGTCACTCATAGAGTATCAAATATAAATGCATAGGACACCTTCAAAGTTCGTAAGAGTGACTAGATACAAATAGTTTAAAACAAGCAATATAAATGTTATGCATCAGTCAACAAGTCTTGGGACAATGCACATAAAACTAAGAATGGCCACTATGCTCTCAAAGTAGGTGCATAAAGGTAGAAGGTGGAGACTCAATATAATGGTGGAAGAAAGGCCTTCATAGAAGGAAGTAGGGATTCAAGTCTCATAAAGAGCTTCCAAAAATTATGGTACTTACAGCTTTCAGCTCTCATTGCCCCTATCATAAGCATCTTGACGGTGATTAAGGTTAAAGTGAACAAACTATGGTGTACATGCTTGACAAAGTATAAGTTAGAAATCTCATGTCCCTTGAATACGAGGCCGCTCCTCATGCTACTCAAGTTTAGTCACCGGTAAGTTCTTGTCATTGTAAGTATATGTGTATCATAGAGAACTGCCAACGAGGTACCCCTTTCCCGATGATACGAAAGAATCCCCATATCAAAATGACAAGGCAAGCAGACAATGAGCATATCAGCAATCTTCTTATTTACCATGGGAATATGGTGCTTTTTTCTCTCTTTCCTCTTTTCATAATCTCTTTTTTCCTTTTCTCTTTTTCTCAATATAGGACTCTTTTTTATAATAATAATGCTTCATAGACAGCTCATTATGGTTATGATGCAGGTTTCTACCATGTCAGCATGGATTAGACCAGCGGCCCATGCGTTTCTCTAACACATATACATAACTCCATGGACTTAGAAGCTCCCCTTTCATTTCACACCGACGACATCCATATACAAAAGAGCATGATATCAACTAGGTACAAGTACCAAGTGCAATGTTGAAAGCGTTCCCCATGACAGCATGGTTCTGCTAATTCCCAACAAATAAGTGCAAGCATATACAACATAGACAACACAATGGTTCAAGTTTATTAAGGGCAAGAGAAGTAAAGTGTGCCATCAAGTTCGTGAGAGCTTTAATCACTAGTTTTCTCATAACAAGTTTAATTCGGAAGGTAAACAAAAGCATGAATATACTTGGAATATCATAAGCTAGTAGGTAGGTATGGTGGAATCTTTGGAATAACTTGGTTTAGGGAGTTAGATGCATGAGTGGAACTCATACTTGGTTGTGGAGGCTAGCAAAAGACTGGGAGCGACAAACTAAGAGAGCAATAATGGCCAGAATCATGCAGAGCGACAAAATATCATTGATCAAAGCATAAAGTGATACTACAAGTTGAAAACTAAAGGATAATAAAGGCTATGGTGACTTGAGATAGTCATAACATGGTGTGAGCATGTGCCAAGTCAACCCAAATAAAGCATCAAAGGAGAATACCACTATACTATGCTTTAATATGCTAAAACAACGCATGATTCATCCAAGGCACATTAGGAAATCTCAATTGTTTATAATAAGTCATGCTAAAACAAAGAATACTAAGAATAAAGCCAAAACAATATCAAGCATGGCATGACAGAGAATAGGCCACAGTCAAAAACAAGCTCTTTTTACCACATAAGTATGAACTTTCCTACTCTTTTCCAATCCAAACTAAACTATTTGCAAACCAATGTATGAAAGAGGAGGTCCAACCAATTTTATTCAGCAAACTAAGCAAACCAAGAAAACGAAAAAACAAAACAAAAATGAAAAAGAAGACGCTCCAAGAACAACACAACTGTGCATGAAACAATAAAAATGAAGCGTTTGGAAGAAACCTGGGATTTTTATTAATGAAGAAGGGGATGCCTTGGGCATCCCCAAGCTTTGACGCTTGTACTTCTAGGATATTTCTTGGAGTGAGACGTGTGGCATCCCCAAGCTTGAGCTTTAGTCCATCCTTCATCTCATTACTCATTTCTTCCATACACCTGAAATTTTTCCTTCATACAAAACTTCACACAATCTTTATTAGCAACATTAGTGCACTCAAGATAATAGGTCTTAAGGTTCAGTTATAACACCAAATAAACTTCCATTAAAACACAAGCTACTGTAGCACTTCCCTCAAAAATCTCAATTCCCCAAAAGAACTCAAAGAGGGACCAACAAGCAAATGCAAATAAAGGAAGAAATCTGTCAAAACAGACCAACAGGTAAAGACGAATTTTTTCAAAGACCTTCTGTTGCTAAAATCGAAAACTGTTGAACTAACGAAAGTTAGATAACAACATGGGGCAGATGCAAAAATATTCACGCCTCAAAAGGACATACAGAGATTTTACACGAATATTTACGGTGAAGCATAGAAATCTGTTTCGGGACAACAACTTTCCCAATCATTACTTCTCTCTCATTAGAGGTTACTCTTGGCACAAAAAGCAAATACAAAGGATAAGTAGCGGTTATTACTGAAGTAATAACTTCCAAGACTCATCTAAAACTTTTGGGTTATCTCCCAATAAGTACTTTTCTTTAACGCCTTTAAGTTAGGCATAAGCAAAAACTAAAATGGATAGAATAGAAGTAAGCAGAGATAATCCTTTTGTTAACAAGGTTGATCAGGTCTTCTTACCAAAACAATCTCATATGATACAAAACTTGTATTTCACTAGTGATTATGTTACCTCAACCTTGATAGCAATGGTCCCAATCATAATAGTTTCAAAATTTTCTCTTGGTATGTGACAATATATTTCTCCAACTTGAATGCCCTCAACATGTTCAATTGAATTCAAACCATAAGTCCTTTCAATCTTCTTGGGGAAATAGACAGTATGTTCCTTGTCATAAACATTGAAGGTCACCTTTCCTTGATTACAATTAAAAACAGCTCCTGCAGTATTAAGAAAAGGTCTCCCAAGAATAATAGACATATTATAATCTTCAGGCATGATAGTTTGAGAGGATGCTCACATAAGAAATAAGAGTTGAAGTAAAAGAGAGCATCAAGAAGCAAATTCAAAACACATTTAAGTCTAACCCACTTCCTATGCATAGGAATCTTGTAAGCAAATAAATTCGCAAGGAATAAAGTGACATGCATAGGAAGATAAAACAAAAGTGACTTCAAAACTTTCAGCACATAGAGAGGTGTTTCAATACCATGAAAGCTTCTACAACCATATTTTCCTCTCTCATAATAATTTTCATTAGCCTCATGAATAAACTCAACAATATAACTATCACATACAGCATGCTTTTCATGATCTACAAGCACTAGAGATTTATTATAAACATTTTCAAAAGAATCCTTAGGAACATAACATTCATCCTCCTTTAGTAAGCATGGGGATAATCAAATAATGTAAGGGGTAGAGAGTTACTCTCATTAGAAGGTAGGCATGGGTAGCTAATCCATTGTTTGGGGGATACCCTCGGGTAGGGTCACGCCGGGGTATAAAGGTCTAGTTAGCCGAGGTACGGCAAGGTCAAAGCAAGTGTTGGCCGAGTCACCTCAAGGCAGGCCGAATCACGGAGTAACCCGGACCAGGGGACGCCCACCTAACTGGGTCTCAACCGACTTACGCCATATGTCGGTAAGATGTATCTAACTTATATGCAGGAACAGGTGTGGCCGGATCAACTAGGTACGATCCGGGTTATATCAAGCTTGTAAGAGAAGGAAGGTATCTCGCTGGTCAAAGGTGACCACTGTACGCAGAGCGTGAGTGAAGCGGACAGAGGCCAGGACCACTGGGGTGTGGCCGACAAAGGTGACGATGCCTATGTCGGATGACGCGGGCGCCGCAGAGGCTTACGTAGCCTCTACATGGATGACGCTGATCTAAAGTGACCTGGTCGGCTTACTATTTTGGGAAGAGGCATATTCCTTGGAATATTCCTCCACGTATGCCCTAATTGGAGACCTATCTACCCCTATATAAGGAGGGCTAGGGCCTCTGTGGAAGGGGTTAGTCTGGAGTGGGTTGGTTTTTCTGGTTGTCTCCTAGAGAGTTGTGTTTTACTAGCGGTGAGAGTAAGAGAGTTCTTCTTCCTACTCTCCCCAATACAGCTCAAGGAGCACTTGTAAACCTTGGAAGTGAATCAAATACAGAGCTACTCTATGTGGAATCACCACACTATTCCTCCCTGGATTCCCCTAGTGCATTTAGTCCCCACCTTTAGCCTATCCATGGCATCTGTCATGACACCACCACGACAGATAGCGCCCACCGTGGGGCTAGCAGCGCTAGCAGGGGTGAAGATCCGGATGGGAAACTTCATCGGCACCGGCGAACGCATCGGCTCCGGGCTCGTTCAGCGCTTCGGAGCGCTGGATTTCGTCAGCGACAATGATGGCTCCTTCGGCAAGCGTCCTCTCCCCCGCAACGGCCTCTTCGTCAAGCTCGGCATGCACAAGATCTACATCGATGTCGATGTGTCGTGCGTTCATCCGCGGCACGTCGTCGAAGGAGGCGAGCCACCCCTTAGTGCGGCTCGCGGGGCGCATATCACTCGCTCCCCGGACCACGCTGAGGTAATGATGACCGTGCCTAGCACTGGCGCAAGCAAGGATCATGTACCAGATCCGGAGGTAACACCTAAGGCACCGAGGAAAAGTAGAGGTCCTCCGCTAGAGATGCCTGAGAATGTGCTGCAGCAGGCGATGGATAGCTTGGCAAACCCGGTAGCAGCAGCAGTAGATCCGGCTCAGGCACAGGCTGAGCTAGAGGAGACTAGGCAGAAAATACTAGAGGGTGCGAAAAAGATAGCCGCGGCTCAGCAGTCGTTGAACATGACACTGCGTGAGTACGCCAAGGCAAATAAGGTAAATGCTGTAAAAGTGAAGGGGAGAAATCTCATGAGTGAAATGAACAGAGAAGGTGATACTAGGATTGAGGAATCAGAAAACTGTTTGTCTGTGGGGCTGCCGAAGTATAGTACCCCGGCAAAAAACCTCAGGGCAGCAGATGCAGCTGCATCCGAGTTAGAAGGTCTGACGGGTGAAGCCCGTCAAAGACAGTAGGATAGAGTTAATGAGTTGGTTCGGATCGCAAATAGGCAAAACGAGGAATTTCTCAGGGCTAACCCGGAGAGAGCTGGGGCCTCCAAGATCGTTCATTCGGCGGTGGGTAACCCGGAGAAATCCGCTGGAGCCGCATCGTCTCCTCATGGTGGTCCTAGGAGAGAAGAGGTTGTAACTTCGGCCAGGAGGAATAAGTAGATAGTCCCATATGACCCGGCAAGGGAAGGGAAAGGAAAAGAAGTGCAGAGAAATGAGGATCGAAGGAGTGTGAGCTGAGGTGAAGCTGGCCGAGGCAACCGCGACCAAGGCAAAGCCGGTCAAGGGAATGCTGTAAATGGCAATGTCGGATAGTGTAATTCGGTAGGTGTAGGTCAACCGCAGCAGCGGAATATACTACAGCAAGAGCGTAGTGCTGGCCAAGGTATGCAACAGAGGGCAGCTCCACAGGAGCAAGATAGATACAATGATGGTGATTCAGAGATGGTGAACGCTGGCTATCCCAGGCCGGACTATCACGTGATAGGGTCAAGATTGGGAGGCAGGAACTTGATGCCTGATGACGCCAGGTTAAAACTGGATCGGCTGTATAGGTCAGAGCAAATTGACTGTCAAGGTCCTCTGGGTCCAGCATTTTTTGGGCCCCGGATCATGAAGGAACCTCCGGTACCTAACTTCCAATTACCTAGAGGCACAAAGACGTATAACGCCAGCACTAAGCCGGAGGATTGGTTGATTAACTATGCAACAGCTGTGAAAATTGCCACAGGCAACTTGAGATGGGCCGTGAGATATGTACCCCAGATGCTGGAGGGGCCTGTGAGGGTATGCCTAAACAACTTGCCACCCGGAAGTGTTAACTGTTGGATCGATTTTGAGGAGATGTTCGTTAGCAATTTCTCAAGTATGTATCAGAGGCCCAACAGGCCACGGACCCTAGCAATGTGCAGGCAGAGACTGAATGAAACAGACCGGGAATTCCTGACCCGCTGGTGCACTGTGCGAAACTCCTGTCAGGGCGTGATTGAGTCACAGGCCATAGCTTGGTTTGCTCATGGATGCAGATATGCAAGCATGCTATGGCAAAGGTTGCAAAGGGATATGCCAACCACCTTGGCAGAAACGATCTTAATCGCTGATTCATATGCCTTCGGTGATCCGACTCAGCCTAGGCTCGTGTCAAACGAGTCAAGCGAGGATTATTGTCTGCGAGATGGGGCCGGGTCATCCCGAAGAAATGATTACCGAGGTAAAAGAAGGGATGATAGACCGGATTATCGGTACAGTTCGCAACAAGTTGCAGCTGTGAATCAGGATCAACCCGGAGCAGGAAGCAGTCAACGTCAGAAAACTGGAGGACAACAATGGACTCCAAGAAATGATGGCAAGAAAACTTGGACGCCGGAGCAGAAAAAACAGTGGCAAGAAAAGAAGGACCGTCCGAGGTATACCTATGAGGCAATGCTAGATCAGCTGTGTAAGTTCCATACGCCAAATCCGAGTAACCCAGCGGGTCACACAACCAGGCAGTGTGAATGGATGCGAAAGATAGAACAAAGTGGTCCGGGGAATGCTCAGGCACCTCGGAATGATCAACCTCAACAGGAGTTACCCCGGAAGCAATTGCTCTCGGGAGCGTACACGCAACAGCTAATGTTGCCTCCCCCTCCGCCGAGGTATGACAATCATGAGATAGGGATGCAGTGCATCAGGTGGAGAACCAAAACCAACCGGATCAGAGGTACCCCGGAAAAGAGGGGAGGAATGAGTACAGAGAATATTTTTAATCCTTAACAACTGAGTTGTCAATTCAGCTGCACCTGGAATCAATCTTGCTCACAACAGTTTATCAGTAGCAACAGTTTTGTAGTAGGAATAGTAAAGTAGCAGCAGTAGTAAAGTAAAGACAGCAGTAACAATAGTAGTAAACAGTAGGATTCGAGTGCAATAGGCATAGGGATGGATGGACGGGCGTTGCATGGACAAGACAATTCACATGGCAATCAGAACGTAGGGCAATTGCAGATAAATAAGATAAAGCATCCAAGTACTAGACAATCCTAGGCATCTGTTCCATATATAGTCATACGTGCTCGCAATGAGAATTTTGCACAACATCTTTTGTCCTGCCAGCCCGTTTGCAGCGGGGCCTCAAGGGAACTACTGGCAATTAAGGTGCTCCTTTTAATAGAGCACCGGAGCAAAGCATTAACACTCCGTGAACACATGTGATCCTCACATCAAAGCCATTCCCTCTGGTTATCCCGATTTCTGTCACTTCGGGGCCATTGGTTCCGGACAACAACGTGTGTATATAACTTGCAGATAGGACCAGAAACAATACTATCATAATGAATCAATAACATGTTCCAATCTGAAATCATGGCACTCGAGCCCTAGTGACAGGCATTAAGCACAACAAGTCGCAACAAAGTCATAAAGCACTAATAAAAGATACTAGGCACCATGCCCTAACAATCTGATGCCATTACATGAATGATCTCATCCAATCCCTACCATCCCCATAGCCTACAGCGGGGGATTACTCACTCATAGATGGGGGAAACATGGATGGTCGATGGAGAAGCGATGGTGATGATGATGGCGATGATCTCCTCCAATTCCCCGTCTCGGTATGGTGCCAGAACAGAGTTTATGGTGCTGTTTCGTGGAATCTGGTAGTGGCGGCGGACTCCTTCTGGAAAAACGTTGAACCCCCCTGAGTTTTTAGGTCAGAAGGCAACTTATAGGCGAAGAGGGAGGCCGAGGGGGTGCCTGGGCTGACCACACCACCCCCGGCACCGCCAGGTGGTGTGGTGGCCCCTGGCTCCTATCAGTCTCGTATTCTGGCTCCAAATAACTTCCGGTAAAATAGGCACTTTGGCTTTTGTCCCGTCCAATTCCGAGAATAATCATTTTCTGACTTTCCTGGAACCAAAAATAGTAGAAAACAGGCAGCTGGCACTGTGGCTCTTGTTAATAGGTTAGTCCAAGAAATCATATGAAAAGTACTCCAAAGTGTGGACAAAACACAAGAAAGTTGATAAAACCAAGCATGGAACATCAAAAATTATAGATACATTTGCAATGTATCAACATCCCGCGGTGGAGTCGATGATCTGGTCGATTTGTGGTAGCGGGAAGTGATCCTTTGGGCAGTGCTTATTCAGAGAGGTGAAGTCCATGCACATCCGCAGGATATCCGTGTCTTTCTTTGGTACTAGCACTGTGTTGGCGAGCCAAGTGCTTTCCTTGATCTCACGTATAAATTTGGCATTGAGGAGTCTGTTGATCTCCATTCCAACTGCCTTTTCTCTTGGTTCAGATAGTCGCCGAATTGTTTGTTTGACTGGCCTTGCGTCTGGGTTGACATTGAGTGCGCGCTCGGCGAATTCCCTGGGAACTCCTGGCATGTCCGCAGGACACCAGGCGAAGATTTCCCAGTGCTCACGGAGGAATTCGACGAGCGCAAGTTCCTATGCGGGACTCAAGTTGTTGGCGATGAGGGCCGTCTTGGCGGGATCCGATGGGTGGACCTGAACTTTCTTTGTGTGCACCGATGAGTCGAAAGATAGGTCCGGTGAGCTTGCCTGGCTTAGGGGAGGCAGACTGTTGTCTGTCGACTCCTTTAATCTCGCAAGTTCTTCCTGCATGCCGAAGGACTAGGAAATTCTGTTGAATTCCCTGTCACAACTGTCGGACCTCTCCAAGCTCCTGTTGACTGTGATGACGCCATTGGGGCATGGCATTTTCATCTGCAGATAGGCGTAGTGTGGCACTGCCATGAACCTAGAGAATGCGACACGTCCGAGGATGTAGTGGTACTTTGAGGGCCAGTCGACGACCTCGAAGTCGATGCGCTCGCGCCGAAAGTTTTTTGGCGTGCCGAAGATAATGTCGAGGTTAATTTTGCCAAGGGGATACACGCCCTTGCCTGGTATGATGCCGTGGAATGTTGTGTCTGAGGCCTCTAAGAAGGTCAGAGGGATCCTCATTGCTCGCAAGGTACTCGTGAATATAAGGTTGATGCCGCTTTCGCTGTCCATGAAGACGCGGCTCATGTCGAAGCCTCCAATTTGTGCCTCGAGTACGAGGGGACAGTGGCCTGGGCGAGGTACTTGGGGCGGATGGTCACGCTTGTCGAAGGTGATGTAGGACTCGCTTCCACTGAGGTACTCAGTGGTAGATGGTGGCGAGTTTGTTGCCAGGTTGACTTGGCGAGTGATGGCCTTTTGCACTCGGTTGGAGGGGCGACCCTTTTGGATCTTCATGGTGCCCATGGCTCGTAGGTATGGCTCGCCTTCGTGATGTTGGTCGGGTGCGGCCGCACTTGGCGGTGGTCCAGGTGGTGGTGGAGGAGCTCCGTGGGCCACAGCGCCTGGGGCAGCTCCGTAGGCCCTGTTGACTGCGTCGTGATTCATCCGAGCCAGGCCTTCATGGAGTTTGAGGAACTTGCGGCAGTCTTTGAGGAGGTGGCTGGATTTCTTTTTGCCGTCATGCTTGTCGATGTATAAGTGCATGGTGCATGGTCCGGATAGCTTGTCTTCAACGGACGTGGCAGGTGCTTCATCGCGAGTGCGACGCTGCCATACTTGCGTGGTTTTCTCGGAGTCGCGGTACCCACCGCTGCGGTAGCCACTGTTGCGGTTGTCGTCGCGCCTGTCGGCGTAGCCGGCTGCGACCATGTTGACGTCGTCGTGATCGTCATAGATGCGCATTCGCCGTTTGCTTCGGCGGTCGTGTCTGCGCTCGAGTTCTGCTTCTTCATCGGAGTGAACGCGATTCTTCACTGAATCTTCTCTGTCAGCCCACCGATTCGCGATTTCCATCAGGTGGTCGATGGTCTTGGGATTCAAGCGGCCCAGCTCCTCCCTGAGCTCTATGCGACGAACGCCGCCGTTGAATGCATTGATTGCGCGGTCCTCCGAGATATTTTCTGCAGAGTTCTTGATGATGGACCACCTCTGGATGTACGAGCGTAGTGATTCGCACGATCTTTGCTGGCAGCAGCTCAGCTCTTCGATTGATGCGGGCCTTTTATATGTGCCCTTGAAGTTGCGCACAAAGCTGTAAACCAGCTCTTCCCAACTGCGAATGGATCCGCATGGGAGGTTGTTGAGCCATGCTCGGGCGGCGCCCTATAGCTGTAGCTGCAGGCACTGCATGGCCGTACTTTGACTTCCTCCGTGAAGCCTGACGGAGGAGATGTGATTCTCCAACCAGATTTTTGGGTCCTGCAGATCGTCGAATTTCGGGTTCTTTGATGGGAGCTTAAACCCCTTGGGCATTCGCTTTTTCCTGATGGCCCTGCTCAAGCATCTAGCGCCACAGAGCTCCACATCCTCGTCTTCTGAGTCAGTCGATCGGGCACGTCGCGCCCTTGACTTGTCGAAGTTGCGCTGCGTGATATCGTCACGCGCATCGTAGTTGTGGTCATGTCGCCGTGAGCGGCAGCGTCGAGACAGATCGTGACTGTCATCGCTGGACGAGGGTGAGAAGTAGCGTTTTGCCAGAGCCTTTCCTTTCTTTAGCTCTGGTGTTGGCTCCTTGTCGAGGGCGGCCTCGATTAACCCTAAGCCTGCGATCATAGATCGATGCATGGCGGCCTGAGGGTCTCTAGCTGGCGGTTGGTTGTTGAGGAGGTACATGGTGGCCGCCGTTACCGCAGCTTGCAGCATTTTTGGTAGCACGTTGCCACGCGAGTCTACCGTCATGCAGCCGAAGTCGAGGACCTTTGCGTCTTCTACACGCTCCTGTTTAGTGAGGTGGGCCAGTCAAGATCGCCTCTTGTTAGCGAGGTACTCGTTGCACTTGGAGGAGGATCCTCCGTGGGAGGAGAGCCTGGCTCATCGGAGGCTCGACTCGTCTGCCGCCTTCTTGTGTGCCTCGAGTTGCGCGATTGTTTGCAGTTGGCACTTGTACTCCTCTTTCAGGAGCCAATGGTAACCCATCAGCAGTTCTTGCGGGGAGCTGAAGGGTAAAGGGTTACCCTATAGGGCCTCACGGCAGCGAGCCCACTCGAGGTCATTGAGCCTGATCATGACGCGTTCGCTGGTCTGCTCATTTATTATAGTTGGAGGTTCGACTGCCCCTCCGTTGTTCACAGGGGCGCCGTTGGTAGGGCCCCCGTTTGGCGGTGGTCCGCCATTGGGTATGTAGCTGTTTGGCAGGTCGGCTCCGTGGCCACCGTTGCCCGTGTTGTCGCGATTGATGGAGGAGTCGCCTGCGTTGATGACGGCGCACATGAAGTGGTTGGGGAAGCTGCTGCTCCCACAGCTTTCAAATCCGGATCCATAGGTTCCATCTTCAGTTTCCAGATCTCCTAGATCGGATTCGCGACTACTGTTGCTATCCGTACTCCCAGCTATTGCTGGGGCGTTGAGTTTGCTGAGGGTGCCGATTGAAAGAGGGAACCATGATCCTGGGGCAATCGATGGTATTGTCAGCTGGTCAGGCATGCGAAGCGTGCCCATCTGACCAACTTGGAAGCGGAAGCTCCCGATCGCCAAGCTAATTCCGTCACCTACGGATTCAAAAGCCGGGCGAGTGGCCGGCGTGTGGACGGTGAAGTCGAACGCGCCGAAGAGCTGGCGAATCTCCGCTGTTGTGGAGTTGTAGATTGTAGTCGATGGGGCTAAAGAAGTTGCAACATCAGCACTCCCAATTCCCACAGACGGCGCCAATTGACGAGGGTTTAACTCATCAATGCCCATTGTTATGGACTTGGGTTTTGGAGAAGGAGGGAGCGCTGGAGACATCTATCGGCTAGCAAACAAGCACACAGGGGACTCGAAGATTTACCCAGGTTCAGGCCTCGCAGAGGTCCCTACTCCTGCTTGTCTGCTCGTGGAATTATCAAAGGAATCGAGGATTACAATGGTGCGCAGATGCAATCTGGCAAGGGTTGTGGAAACTAGGGTTGTGTGTGTCCTCCTCACTGCCCCCTCCTAGCCTTTATATAGATAGGCTAGGTTAGCAGGTCGAGTCGGTTACAGGTTAGGGTTTTCCCCTTTGAACTTTCTATCTTTAGCTTCTTCTTGTTCTTCAAGCAATCGAGAGTCCGTAGGCTACTCGAGTTCTCTCTTTGGGCCTTGGTGACACCGTGGGCTTCCGCTGTATCCAGGCCATATATACCAAACTCAAGTACATGTCGGGTATACCCATGTCAGTTCCACTCATGCATCCAACTCCAAAAACCAAGTTACTCCAAAGAGTCCACCATACCTACCTATTAGCATATGCTATTCCAAGTATATTCATGTTTTTATCTACCTTCCGAATTAAACTTGTTATGAGAAAACTAGTGATTAAAGCTCTCACGAACTTGATGGCACACTTTACTTTTCTTGCCCTTAATAAACTTGAACCATTGGGTCGTCTATGTTGTATATGCTTGCACTTATTTGTTGGGGATTAGCAGAACCATGTTGTATGGGGAACACTTTTAACATTGCACTTGTACTTTGTACCTAGTTGATATCATGCTCTTTTGTCTATGGATGTCGTCGGTGTGAAATGAAAGGGGAGCTTGTAAGTCCATGGAGTTATGTATATGTGTTAGAGAAACGCTTGGGCCGCTGGTCTAATCCATGATGACATGGTGGAAACCTACAGCGTAACCATAATGAGTGGTCTATGAAGCATTCTTCTTATAAAAAAGAGTCAGATATTGAGAAAAAAGAGAAAAAGAAAAAAAAAGATTATGAAAAGAGGAAAGAGAGAAAAAAGCACCATATTCCCATGGTAAATAAGAAGATTGCTGAGATGCTCATTGTCTGCTTGCCTTGTCATTTTGATATGGGGATTCTTCCGTATCATCGAGCAAGGGTACCCCGTTGGCGATTCTCTATGATACACATGTACTTACGATGACAAGAACTTACCGGTGACTAAACTTGAGTAGCATGAGGAGCGGCCCTCGTATTCAAGGGACATGAGATTTCCAACTTATACTTTGTCAAGCATATACACCATAGTTTGTTCACTTTAACCTTAATCACTTCAAGATGCTTATGATAGGGGCAATGAGAGCTGAAAGCTATTAAGTACCAAAATTTTTGGAAGCTCTTTGTGAAACTTGAATGTCTGCTTCCTTCTATGAAGGCCTTTCTTCCACTTATATATTGAGTCTCCACCTTCTACCTTTATGCACCTACTTTGAGAGCATAGTGGCCATTCTTAGTTCTATGTGCATTGTACCAAGACTTGTTGATTGATGCATAGCTTTGATATTGCTTGTTCTAAACTATTTGTATCTAGTCACTCTTATGAACTTTGAAGGTGTCCTATGCATTTATGTTTTCTACTCTTTGAGGGACAAGCTGAATGCCACTATGCTATGTTTTCTTTATGTGAAACAAACAAACATATTGCAAAGCATTGTTATTCATGAATCTTTTGTTTGTGCCTATTCATGTTGCAACATAGTTTCTTTGTCTTATTGCTAGAACTTTGTCTTTCATGTTATGATTGAAGTACTATGATCCCAGCTTTGAATGTTTTACAAATACTTTGATCAAGTTTATGATGGTGCATGTCACCTAAAAATTATGCTTTCTTTTTATCACTTACCTACTCGAGGACGAGCAGGAGTTAAGCTTGGGGATGTTGATACATTGCAAATGTATCTATATTTTTTGATGTTCCATGCTTGGTTTTATCTACTTTCTTATGTTTTGTCCACACTTTGGAGTACTTTTCATATGATTTCTTGGACTAACCTATTAACAAGAGCCACAGTTCTAGCTGCCTGTTTTCTACTGTTTTTGGTTCGAGGAAATTCAGAAAATGAATATTCTCGGAATTGGACAGGACAAAAGCCAAAGTCAGTTTTTCACCGAGTGACACCTGGAGCCAGAATTCGAGACGGAGAGGGGCTGGGGCCCGGCCACACCACCTGGCTACGCGGCCAAGCCTAGCTCGCGCTAGGGCGTGGTCTGGCCGCCCCAGGCACCCCCTCGGCCTCTCCTTCCGCCTATATATTGCCCCTGATACGGAAACCCTAAGTACCCGATCAAAAATCCATGAAAGAGTCTGTAGCCACCGTCATCTCCATCCCTAGATCGGGAGGGATCTAAAGCTCTTCCCCGCACCCTGCCGGAGAGGGGAATTCACCCTGGAGGCCTTCTTCATCATCATGCAAGCCTCCGGTGTGATGTGTGAGTAGTTCAACTCTGGACTACGGGTCCATGTAGTAGCTAGATGGCAGGTTCTCCTCCTTTGTGCTATCATGTCTAGATCTTGTGAGCTCCATTCATGATCAAGATCATCTATTTGTAATTCTGCATGTTGTGTTTGCGGGGATCCGATGGATATTGAGATGCTATTTCAGATTGATTATTGATTCTATCATGTCTATGTTATTTGTGATCTTGCATGCTTTCTGTTGTTAGTAGCTATATTGGCCAAGTAGATGCTAGCAACTCCAAGAGTTAGTATTTATGCTCGATAGTGGGTTCATGCCTCTAGTGCCTCTAGTAATCTGGGGAAGTGACAGAAATCTCTAAGGTACTAGATGTGTTGTTGCTACTAGGGAGAAAACTACAATCCTTTGTTCATAGAACAATCGTATAGTTTACTTTACACGCAATTCGTAATGCAATTATCCGTTGCTTGCAACTTAATACTGGAGGGGGTTCGGATGATAACCTGAAGGTGGATTATTAGTCATAGATGCAGTTGGATGGCGGTCTATGTATAATGTTGTAATGCTCAATCAAGTCTCAAAGGAGTCAAGATGAGTAGTATATGATTGTATGCTTTCTCGATGTTTGTCAATTGCCCCGCTGTAATTTGTTCACCCAGCATGTTATCTATCTTAAGGAGAGCCACTTCTAGTGAACTATGGACCCCGGTCCTTTATTTTACTTTCAATCTACAATCTACAATCAGCTATTGCCTTATGCTTTTCATCGCCAAAACATCATAAGAACTGTTTGACGGTTTAGCGTTCGGGTGTTGATGGCTCGTGGTTGATGTAGAGCTCGTTGGGAACCCCAAGAGGAAGGTATGATGATCACAGTAGCAAGTTTCCATAAGTTATGAAACCAAGGTTTAATCGAACCAGTAGGAGCAAGGCAACACCCCAAAGGTGTTGCTAGCTGAGCCTTGGCAGGGCGCACTACCGGTGCTAGTAGCAACGTGGAGACCTGCACAACACAACCACATAACTATGTCCCCAACTTGCGATGAGGTTGTCAATCTCACTGTGATTTGCTGAAAACAAAGGATTAAACGTATCGAATGGAAAGAAGTAATAGTTTGCAGAAAGTAAACAAAAAGCGGTAAACAGTTTATAGCTTGTATGTAAAGAAAAGGATCGGGATCCATAGTTCACTAGAGGTGGCTCTCCTTAAGATAGATAACATGATGGGTGAACAAATTACAGCGGGCAATTGTCAAACATCGAGAAAGCAATACATGCATATACTAATCATCTTGACTCCTTTGAGACTTGATTGGGCATTACAACATTATACATAGACCGCCATCCAATTGCATCTATGACTAATAATCCACCTTCAGGTTATCATCCGAACCCCCTCCAGTATTAAGTTGCAAGCAACAGATTATTGCTTTACGAACTGCGTGTAAAGTAAACAATATGATTGTTCTATGAACAAAGGATTGTTGTTTTCTCCCTAGTAGCAATAGCACATCTAGTACCTTAGAGATTTCTCTCACTTCCCCAGATTACCAGAGGCATGAACCCACTATCGAGCATAAATACTAACTCTTGGAGTTGCTAGCATCTACTTGGCCAAGCTAGCTACTAACAACGGAAAGCATGCAAGATCACAAATAACAAAGACATGATAGAATCAATAATCAATCTGAAATAGCATCTCAATATCCATCGGATCCCCACAAACACAACATGCAGAATTACAAATAGATGATCTTGATCTTGAACGGAGCTCACAAGATCTAGACATGAAAGCACAAAGGAGGAGAACCAGCCATCTAAATACTACATGGATCCGTAGTCCAAGGATGAACTACTCACGCATCACACCGGAGGCTTACATGATGATGAAGAAGGACTCCAGGGTGAATTCCCCTCTCCAGCAGGGTGCCGGGAAGATCTTTAGATCCCTCCCGATCTAGGGACAGAGACGACGGTGGCTACAAACTCTTTCGTGGATTTTTGATCGGGTACTTAGGGTTTTCATCTCGAGGGCATCTTATAGGCGGAAGGGGAGGCCGAGGGGGGTGCCGGAGGTGGCCAGACCACCCCCTGGCACGGGCCAGGCTAGGCCGCGCGGCAAGGTGGTGTGGTGGCCCCCTGGCCCCTCTCCGTCTCGTACTCTGGCATCTGATGACTTCCAAAAAAATAGGCACTTTGGCTTTTGTCCCGTCCAATTCCGAGAATATTCATTTTCTGACTTTCCTGAAACCAAAAACAACAGAAAACAGGCAGCTGGCACTGTGTCTCTTGTTAATAGGTTAGTCCAAGAAATCATACAAAAAGTACTCCAAAGTGTGGACAAAACACAAGAAAGTGGATAAAACCAAGGATGGAACATCAAAAATTATAGATACATTTGCAATGTATCAACATCCCCAAGCTTAACTCCTGCTCGTCCTCGAGATTTTTGAGGTGACATGCACCGTCAAAGACTTGATCAAAGTATTTGTAAAACATTCGAAGCTGGGATCATAGTACTTCAATCATAGCATGAAAGACAAAGTTCTAGCAATAAGACAAAGAAACTATGATGCAACATGAAAAGGCATAAACAAAAGATTCATGAATAACAATGCTTTGCATGACGTTTGTTTGTTTCACATAAAGAAAACATAGCATAATAGCATTCAGCTTGTCCCTCATAGAGTAGCAAAACATAAATGCATAGGACACCTTCAAAGTTCATAAGAGTGACTAGATACAAATAGTTTAAAGCAAGCAATATCAAGTTATGCATCAATCAACTAGTCTTGGGGCAATGCACATAGAACTAAGAATGGCCACTATGCTCTCAAAGTAGGTGCATAAAGATAGAAGGTGGAGACTCAATATAATGGTGGAACGAAGGCCTTCATAAAAGGAAGTAGGGATTCAAGTCTCATCAAGAGCTTCCAAAAATTATGGTACTTATAGCTTTCAAATCTCATTGCCCCTATCATAAGCATCTTTAAGGTGATTAAGGTTAAAGTGACACAACTAAGAGGATATGCTTGACAAGTTATAAACCGAAATCTCATGCCCCTTACTTACGAAGATCGATCCTCATGCTACTCAACTTTAGTCATGAGTAAGCTCTTGTCATTGTAAGTACATGTGTATCATAAAGAACCGCCAAGGGGGTACCCCTTACACATGATACAGGAGCTATCCCATAATCAAAATGATAAGGCAAGCAGACAATGAGCATCTCAGCGATCTTTTTATTTTCTATTTGCGTAGGTTTTTATTGAGGATGCTTCATAGAGTGCTCATTATGGTGATGCTGCAAGTTTCCACCATGATTAGGCATGGTTTAGGCTAGCGGTCCAGGCATTTCTCTAACACACATACAAACTCCATGATCTTACAAGTTCCACTTTTATTTCACACCGCCGGGATCCAGAAGCAAAAGAACATGATATCAAAGGGGTACAAAGTACAAGTGCAATGTTGAAAGCGTTCCCCATGGTACATGGTTCTGCTAATTTCAACTTATAAAGCGCAAGCATATACGCAACAAAGAAGGACCCAATGGTTCAAGTTTATTAGATGCAAAAAAGTAAAGTGTGCCATCAAGTTCGTGAGAGCTTTAATCACTAGTTTTCTCATAACAAGTTTAATTTGGAAGGTAAACAAAAGCATGAATATGCTTGGAATAGCATAAGCTAGTAGGTAGGTATGGTGGACTCTTTGGAATAACTTGGTTTAGGGAGTTGAATGCATGAGTGGACTCATACTTGGTTGTGGAGGCTAGCAAAAGACTGGGAGCGACAAACTAAGAGAGCAATAATGGCCATAATCATGTAGAGCGACAAAACATCATTGATCAAAGCATAAAGTGATACTACAAGTTGAAAACTAAAGGATCATAAAGGCTATGGTGACTTGAGATAGTCATAACATGGTGTGGCATGCGCCACGTCAACCTAAATAAAGCATCAAAGGAGAATACCACTATACTATGCTTTAATATGCTAAAACAACGCATGATTCATCCAAGGCACATTAAGCAATCTCAATTGTTTATAACAAGTCATGCTACAGCAAAGAATACTAAGCATAAAGCCAAAACAATATCAAGCATGGCATGACAAAGCATAGGCCACAGTCAAAACGAGCTCTTTTTACCGCATAAGCATGAACTTTCCTACTCTTTTCCAAACCAAACCAAACTATTTGCAAACCAATGTATGAAAGAGGGGGTCCAACCAATTTATTCAGAAAACTAAGCAAACAAAAAACCAAAACGAAAACAAAAAAGAAGACGCTCCAAGAACAACACAACTGTGCATGAAACAATAAAAATGAAGCGTTTGGAAGAAACCTGGGATTTTTATTGATGAAGAAGGGGATGCCTTGGGCATCCCCAAGCTTTGACGCTTGTACTTCTTGGATATTTCTTGGGGTGACACGCGTGGCATCCCCAAGCTTGAGCTTTAGTCCATCCTTCATCTCATTACTCATTCCTTCCATACTCCTAAATTTTTTCCTTCATACAAAACTTCACACAATCTTTATTAGCAACATTAGTGTACTCAAGATAAAAGGTCTTAAGGTTCAGTTCCAACACCAAATAAACTTCCATTAGAACACTAGATACTGTAGCACTTTCCTCAAAAAGCTCAAGTCCCCAAAATAATCAAAAAGGAACCAACAAGAAGCAAATGTAGAAAATGGCAGAAATTTGTCAAAACAGACCAGCAGGTAAAGACGAATTTTTTCGAAGACCTTCTGTTGCTCAAATCAAAACGTTTTGAACTAGCGAAAGTTAGACAACAACCTGGGTCAGAAGCACAAACATTCACGCCTCAAAAAGACGTTTAGAGATTTTACACGAATTTTTACGATGAAGCATAGAAATCTGTTTCGGGACAGCAACTTTCCCAATCATTACTTCTCTCTCATTAGAGGCTACTCTTGGCACAAAAAGCAAATAAAAAGGATAAGGAGCAGTTATTACTGAAGTACTTCCAATACTCATCTAAAACTTTTGGGTTATCTCCCAATAATTACTTTTCTTTAACGCCTTTAAGTTAGGCATGATAGTTTGAGAAGATGCTCACATAAGAAATATGAATTGAAGTAAAAGAGAGCATCAAGAAGCAAATTCAAAACACATTTAAGTCTAACCCACTTCCTATGCATAGGAATCTTGTATGCATATAAATTCACAAAAAACAAAGTGACAGGCATAGGAAGATAAAACAAGAGTGACTTCAAAACTTTCAGCACATAGAGAGGTGTTTCAATACCATGAAAACTTCTACAACCATATTTTCCTCTCTCTTAATAATTTGTAGTAGCCTCATGAATAAACTCAACAATATAACTATCACATAAAGCATGCTTTTCATGATCTACAAACACTAGAGCTTTATTTTAAACATTTTCAAAAGAATCCTCAGGAACATGACATTCGTCCTCCTTTGGTAAGCATGGGGGACAATCAAGTAATGTAAGGGGTAAAGAGTTACTCTCATTAGAAGTTAGATATGGGTAGATCCATTCTTCCTCCTCTTGATCATCACTCTCCTCCTCTTTTTCATCCAATGAGCTTTCAGTTTCGGCAATTTCTTCTTCCATAGGCTCCTGCAAGGCATTAGTATCTTCCATTGGTGGAGAGCATCTATTAAGATATTCAAGAATATAGCCATTTTCTACCTTGTAATTATCAAAGCAAAATTTAAGTATTTCATAAACCTCATATTTATAAGGTGAATCATCAGTATTTTCAAGCAAACTAGCAAGTTCAAATGCACCCTTCCAAGCAATAAATTCTTCAGTTTGTTCCACATCATAAAAGTCATAATTGCCTTTAATATAAGAAGATATGGTAATATTATCATTATACTCACATTGAAAAGGGAGGTGTTTATACCTCCTACATCAACAAGATTTATCAAAGCAATAAGTAACATTATAAGTAGAGCACACGTTTTTAGCAATGGTATACAATTTATCAATTTGTTCCCATAAGTGTTTCCCTTTTTGTGACAAGCGGTGTTCCTTATAATAATATTTTTGTTCTTCCGTGAACCCACCTTGCCAATAAAATTCAGTTTCAAAGAAACGAACCATTGATAGAAAGCATGATAAAGCAAGACAATAACAGACCAATGAAAATAACAACTATAGTAGGAACTATTTTTTGTGTGTTTTTTATAAAGAAACAAGCAAACAAAAGAAAAGAAACTAAACAAAACAAAAATAACAAAGTAAAGAGATTGGTTATGAGGGACTCCCCTTGTGAAGATGTCCTTGACTCCCCGACAACGGCGCTAGAAAAATACTTGATGGCTCGTGGTTGATGTAGAGCTCGTTGGGGACCCTAAGAGGAAGGTATGATGAGGACAGCAGCAAGTTTCCCTCAGTTATGAAACCAAGGTTTAATCGAACCAGTAGGAGCAAGGAAACACCCCAAAGGTGTTGCTAGCTGAGCCTTGGTAGGGCGCACTACCGGTGCTAGTAGCAACGTGGAGACTTGCACAACACAACCACAGAACTCTGTCCCCAACTTGCGATGAGGTTGTCAATCTCACCGTGTTTTGCTGAAAACAAAGGATTAAACATATCGAATGGAAAGAAGTAATAGTTTGCAGAAAGTAAACACAAAGCAGTAAACAGTTTATAGATTATATGTAAAGAAAAGGATCGGGATCCATAGTTCACTAGAGGTGTCTCTCCTTAAGATAGATAACATGCTGGGTGAACAAATTACAGCGGGGCAATTGACAAACATCGAGAAAGCAATACATGCATATACTAATCATCTTGACTCCTTTGAGACTTGATTGGGCATTACAAAATTATACATAGACCGCCATCCAACTGCATCTATGACTAATAATCCACCTTCAGGTTATCATCCGAACCGCCTCCAGTATTAAGTTGCAAGCAACAGATTATTGCTTTATGAACTGCATGTAAAGTAAACAATACGATTGTTCTATGAACAAAGGATTGTTGTTTTATCCCTAGTAGCAACAGCACATCTAGTACCTTAGAGATTTCTATCACTTTCCCAGATTACCAGAGGCATGAACCCACTATCGAGCATAAATACTAACTCTTGGAGTTGCTAGCATCTACTTGGCCAAGATAGCTACTAACAACGGAAAGCATGCAAGATCACAAATAACAAAGACATGATAGAATCAATAATGAATCTGAAATAGCATCTCAATATCCATCGGATCCCCACAAACACAACATGCAGAATTACAAATAGATGATCTTGATCATGAATGGAGCTCACAAGATCTAGACATGAAAGCACAAAGGAGGAGAACCAGCCATCTAGCTACAACATGGATCTGTAGTCCAAGGATGAACTACTCACGCATCATACCGGAGGCTTGCATGATGATGAAGAAGGCCTCCAGGGTGAATTCCCCTCTCCGGCAGGGTGCCGGGAAGAGATTCATATCCCTCCCAATCTAGGGACACAGACGACGGTGGCTACAGACTCTTTCGTGGATTTTTGATCGGGTACTTAGGGTTTTCGTCCCGAGGGCATCTTATAGGCGGAAGGGGAGGCCGAGGGGGTGCCGGAGGCGGCCAGACCACCTCCTGGCACGGGCCAGGATGGGCCGCACGGCCAGGTGGTGTGGTGGCCCCCTGGCCCCTCTCCGTCACGTACTCTGGCATCTGATGACTTCCAGAAAACTAGGCACTTTGGCTTTTGTCCCGTCCAATTCCGAGAATATTCATTTTCTGACTTTCCTGAAACCAAAAATAGTAGAAAACAGGCAGCTGGCACTGTGGCTCTTGTTAATAGGTTAGTCCAAGAAATCATATGAAAAGTACTCCAAAGTGTGGACAAAACACAAGAAAGTGGATAAAACCAAGCATGGAACATCAAAAATTATAGATACATTTGCAATGTATCAGGTGTACATGTAGAGAGTGCTCGGCAAGTTCCCTAGGTACTCTGGTCAAGTCAGATGGCTGCCATGCGAAGATATCTTGATTTGCTTGGAGGAACTTGACGAGCACGCTTTCCTATGCGCTATCTAGGCCTACACCTATTTGTGTCACCTTGGAGGGGTCATCATCCTTCAACGGCGTCTTCTTCGTCTCTTCCGATGCCTTGAACTCTGGATTTGGCTTTGTCACCTCCTTTTTTGTCGCGGGCATCTCGGACGGATCTATGGTCTTCTTGATCTCCTGGTACTCCTGGGCGTGCATCACGGCTTCAGCAAAGGTGGCATTTCCGTCCTTGCACTCTTGCGCCTTCTTCGGGTCTCCCCTAATGGTGATCATGCCTTTGGGACCTGGAATTTCATCATATTGTAAATGTAACACGGACGAGCCATAAAAGTCCAGTAAGATGGACGTCCGAATATAGTGTGGTACGCGCTCTTGAACGGGCCACTTCGAAGGAAAGTGCTTACGTCCAATAGTTCTTTGGAGTTCCAAAGGTAACATCCAAAGTGATTTCTCCCAGGGAATTTGCCTGTCTTCCTAGGACAACTCCATGAAAAATCACAGAGCTATGATTCAGCTGGGTCTCCGAGATTCACATCTGGCGTAGCGTTTCGACATATATGATGTTAATGTTGCTGCCACCGTCCATGAGAGTCTTGGAGAAACCATAGCCATCAATAAGTGGGTTGACGACTAAGGCGTATTTTCCTCGCATGTGCAACTTAGGCGGATGATCAGCCTGGTCAAAGGTGATTGCCACTTCCAACCAGTCCAGAAATTGGGGGACAGCCGGAACGGTTGTGTTTAGTTCATGCAGAATTGCTTTCTTGACCTTGGTTGGTTGAGATCCGAGGAAGGTGACGTAAGTTTCTTTCTTTGTTGGGAAGTTTTTCTTCCCTTCCGGCTTGGGATTTGAAGTGTCAGCTTCCTCCATGTCGGAATCTTCCTTGGTCTCTTTCTCTTTTTCGGGATTCTTCTTTCCCTTCTTCCGCTTAGCCCTATAGCCAGTAGTATCGTCTTTCTTGATGTCATTGTTAAAACGACACTCGGCGTTTGTGTGAGACAAGCCCCTATTGGCATCCAAGTGATGCACACACGGGTTATTGGCAATGTCGGCCCAGGAGTAGGTTTTGCCAGGTTGCTGGTCTCCTCTACCCTAGGCTCTTGATGTCCCACAACCATGTCCGCGGCCGTCGCCACGTCCTCCTCGTCCTCCAGAACCGAAAGTGGCAGTGACCACTGCCGTTTCCAAGTTGGGATTTTCTTTCGAGGTATTCTTGCATTTCTGAGCTTGTTGCTTTGGTTGTTTTGCTGACGATGGAACAACTAGGGCATTCAGTAATCCCTCTGCATCGTCGTCAGCATCTGCATACTTGCTCGCTGTTTCTATCATTTCCCCCAAATTAGTGACCTTGTCGCACTTCAAGCGATGACATAGTAAACCAATTGGGAGTCCTGCAATGAAAGCTTCAATCACAGTTTGATCATTTACTCCCTCACAGGAGTTCTTAGTGTCGATCCATCATCCGAGGTAATCTCGACAAGTTTCTCCAGGTTTCTGGGTGCAACGTTGTAGGTCTCCTACCGTACAGGGCCTCCGATATGTACCTTCAAAATTACGAAAGAACGCAATTTGCATGTCATACCAGTTGTGGATGGTGTTCTCCGGAAGTTCATTGAGCCATGACCGCGCCGTCTTCCGCAACATAAGTGGGAGATATCGGGTTGCGACCAAGCTGTTTTTGCCTTTAGCGATGCAGCAAGCCTGGAAAAAATCCTGGAGCCAAGTATCTGGTCAGGCTACACCGTCGTAGGCTTGGATGTGTCTTGAGATAGCAAATCCTTCCAGGAAGTGTGTTTGTCGAATCCGTGGTCCAAAGCATTTTGGGCCCACTTATATATCATCGTTTTCATAGCACCGCGCCACTATATTGGAGTTAATCCGGTGTGGTGCATCACTTGGTGACAGAGAGCGCCGTCTCGGTTGTTCGCTATAGTTGCGGTGCCTTGGAGCCGGACTTCAGCTTCTGCCACCACCTCCTCTGCCACGACGCCCTCCTTGGCCTCCTTGAGAGCCGTTGTGATGGCTACTTTGTGGAGAGGGTGGAGCAGCTGGATTTTTTGGCTGATCATCGGCCTCCGTTCGGAGCATCATTATTCTGGCTCTAGGGAGGGTCTTAAGTATGACGAGCCCCCTACCGGCTTGACTCGGCACAGTGTTCGTCGTTCCTTCGTCCGTCATTCCCATTGCGGTGGGGTTCAGATAGACGGCTTGTATGTCTAGGAGGTGGCATTCTTTGTCGGTCCTCCTCCCGACGTTTCTCTTTGTCTTCTCCCCTACGATCGTTTGACTCTCGCCGAGGAGGATTTCTCGGATACAGTGCAGCAATCGCCTCTTGCTCAGCGGCTGGAGCGACATAGCGCCAGTCACGTGCAACTCTATGGTGTTGTCCTGAAGATCCGGTTATTGAGTGATTGTCATCCCGATGGTCGAAATGGTGATGTTGTTCCGGAGCCCACTGGGGTCTTATGTTGTTCTAGGCTGGATCCGTGCGACATTGGTCGGACTGAGAGACCAGTTTTCTGCTTCCGGATTTTGCAACCTTCTGCTGTTCCAGACCCTTAGTGAGTAGCTTGATGCCCAACCGAACCTGTTCTAGGCCTGGATTATTTGCCAAGATGTCCCGAGCGGTGACAGTGTTTTGTATTGGTGTTGGATACACCAGATCTCCCTTACTGTCAAGCTGAGGCATCCCCGGATCTCCCTCAAAGAGAACCTTGCTTACTTCCGGAAATTGACTGTCATGTGTATGTCGTTTCCGATTCTTCTGATGTTGCATAGAGATGAGCTTCTCCGCCTTTGCCATGCGCTTCTTCTCTTCCTCGATGTTTTTGGCTTCATCCAGGAGTACTTGGCGACGCGCTTCTAGGGCTTGGGCCCTTTCAGCCAATTCCGCAGCAGTGAGTTCTGCCGCGGTAGGGATAGGTGTAGTTAACGCAACATCGATGAGTTTACGGGCACCTATAGTGACCACGTGTCCATCCACCGATTCTTCTTTGGGCTCATGTGGGATAAGTGCTCCATCCGAGTCTTCCTCATACTCCTCGGCAATCACCTCCTCTGTTGGAAGTTCTTTTGCTGGGGTCTTATTCTTCTTGTTCCTCTTCTTTGCCTTCTTGGAGGCGCCAGTAGCAAAGACGGCTTTGGGACCGTTTCCTGGAGTCAAGCTCTGATCGGTACTTTCGAACATCTGGACCTCGGGATTATCGCCGAGATCCATATCATCCTGCGCTTTGGGAGAGTTTTCCTCGGACCCTTCATCCATGGCTTCTCCTTCTCCTGCAGCTTTGGAGTTGTACTCCTCTTCATACTCCGCGGAGAACTTTCGGAAATCTGCGGACATCATCGAGTCATCCGAGGATGTGGGTAAGTCGGTGTTTGTTCCGATCGCCTCCAGCACAGAGTCTTTGTTGTTTCCAGCATCGGCAGAGCCAGATTCGGTTCCAACGTATCCGACGAAGTGTAACGCGTTATTCCTGAGGTAGTTGCGGCTTTCCTCATGGGCTTCCTCGAAGATCCTGATGGTTTCGAGAACTTCATCCACGTTTGCGTCTTTCATTATCATGCGCCTCAAGTATGCCTCAAGAAAGGTTGGTCTGTTCCGGCGCTGGCAGAGCCAGAACTATGGTTGTTGTGATCCTCCTGGACTTCGACCTCAGCGGGCGGGTCGATCTGGCATTCGGCCTCATTGGGGAGATCCACTCCAGATTCAACTTGAACCACAAGATCTGCTTCAGTTTCGGCTTTCTCCACTATCTCCGCAATAGGTGCGGGCTGGGTGAGATTAGGGTTTTCCGGGATCCGGAACTCTACCGCCTCCGTGAACAAAGGGGACCCAGAAATTTCTTCTGCCTCTATCATCACCGCTAGGGTGGGTGGGGCAGGTTTAGCGAATCCGATGTATACATCGATCTCGCCGAAAGACATGATGGTGTAGGCAGTCACGGCCTCCCTAGCCAGAATCCAGGTCTCGTCGAGAACGATGAGAGGGACGTCGCTGGCGTAGAGGACGCGACTGACGATGATAGTCTCGCCGATTCCGATTCTTGCAGATTCCGCTCGGAACGCAGATCCGAAGCTCACTTGCCCCACGGTGGGCACCAACTGTCAGATTGATGACATGTACGCCATGAGGGGGTCCTCGAGGCGTGTGGAAGAGAGGGGTGTGATACGTATGGTGTTCCAGGACGGTGAGCACACAAGTTTACTCAGGTTTGAATCCGCCGGCTTTGGACGGATCCTACTCCTGCTAGCAATCCAGTAATACGGCAGAGCCGGAATATGGGTTACAAGGGTTTTGCATGTGCGAGTTGAGATTGTAAACTATTGTAAGGGTTGTGCCCTAACGGATCTCCCTAGGACGGCTTATATAGATATCCGGCCTAGCGTTTACAGGAGATATCTATTCGGCTACGACTGAGAGTCGATTACAGAGTACACCTTGAACTACAAGTAACACTATGGGCCTAAGTCGTTAAGTCTTATGGGCCTTCGCGTAGCCGGATTGGACTCCGTCTCTTCTCCCTGACTAGGTCGCCCGTGAAGCAAAGCTCTAACCCGAAGTGGGCCACCCTGGTCACTGAGGCACATTGAGGATACCCGGAAAGTATATTCCCAACAATTTGTGTTTTTATCTCATCTTTTATGCTCAATAGTTTGTGCTTGGTTCATTTGTTGAACTTTGTTTAACAAATCTTATGTTGATTTGATTTTTGATATAGTTTGTACAACAAATGTGTTTTGTCACACCTTGTATGCCTTCTTGAATATTTTGGTGTTTTGTCCAAATTATATCTTTGTTGGTTCTTGAAAGTCTCGTGCATGCATGTTTACTAAATGTATATCTTATATCATGTTTTGCTTTCTTTGATCCAATAAATAGGGTATACTCCATCAAATCCTTAAATGGCTATAATATGCATGAATCAAATTTCATCTCTAAATATGCACATATTTTTATGGAGTATGTCCTATGTGTTGTGGTTAGTCTAACCACTTTGGACCCAATAAGTTTGGGGACCAAGATGTACTTGAATGTTGTTTTAGGTACATTGGATATGCAATGGATGCTTGTCTCATCTATAAGTAAGGTGTTGTTACCACATGATAATTGGAGCCAAGTTAGGATGATCGAAGAATTCTTATCTACTACATCATACCATTGCTATCTCGGTAACAAGTATCTTATTCATGCATACTATTCTTCCATCCAATCTCTTGTAGGTTACATCTTCGCATGAATTTATTTGTTTGTAAATGTTGTGGTTCTTGCGGATCTTTGAAATACTTCTATATCCTTATTGCTTATGTGAGTAATTTAACATGATGCATATTTTGGGGAGTATATAAAATTATTTTCATGATTCACCAATCCAAATATGCCTTCTAGCAATTTATTGCATATCAATTCCTCAGGTTACTCTCATGTGCAATATTGTTAAAATTGCATTGAATCCTTCCTTTGATACTTGTTGCCTTTCTCAAAATATCCCAACTAGCATTAGTTCCCTTAGTGTTAGTTGTAATGTTTTTTAGGTTTTTTTTCTTTTTCTTTGGTGAATTTCATTGATATACCATAAGAGAAAATAGAGCCATGGGCTTATTATCCTCGCTTTTTGCCAACCATCTCTCTTATCCTCTTGGTTTTTAATGGTATTGGTAAGGTCTTGATTTGTGAGTGCTCGGTCTACTTTTATTGCATCTTCACACACTCATATCTCATATTTGGTTTATTTTGGACTTAATCTTGTCTTGACAAGTGTATTAATTTATATCTATACTCCTTGTATCTTGGTTGTGTTGTAAATGATATAGAGGGAGTGAGGATTCCATGTTTGTGCATATTGTATTCAAACGAAACAACTAATTTATGCACAAACCTTGGGGAGCTTCCTTATTTCATTTAGAGCACTATTTGTCCATTTGATTATTTGGATCTTTCGATTGCTTGCTTCATCTGTTGAAGTTTCTTCACATTGTTATCCTTTTTGCAATATTTGATCCTCAATATAGTTGATTTCCTCCAAGTATTCGTTATTGGATATGTGCATATGATTTCACTCATATTATGAGAAATGCACACCTTGGGAGCAACTTGAACTATATTGGCCTTCTAACTTTGTCATCCATTTTGGCACTTGTTGTCAATGGGGGAGAAGTTTAGAGGGTTTTAAGGGAAATGGTTTTCTACTTAAGATTGGGTTGTTCTTAAGTGTTTGCCTTTCATGCATTTCATCTTTATTATGTATTGCATGGTTGAATATATAGTGGAAACTCTCCCAAATGTTATGCTTGACAATGTATGCAATGAAATTCAAGTTCATCACATGTGCATATATTGTGGGGGAGTTTGCTCTATATATGTTGGTTCTACTCACATCTCTTGCATTAGTTGTAGTTTGTGTGAGTAGAATCGGTTTTGATATGGGCTAGTATCTTTGTGTTACTTAACCATATCAAATACAACCTCTTGTATACGACTTATTCTCGGATAAGTTGCGTACTTGTTTCTAATATTAATTATATAAACCCTCTTGTTGTGATTGTCATCAATTACCACAATGGGGGAGATTGAAAGGGTAATTGCCCCTATGTGTGGTTTTGGTGATTAATGACAATCCCTATGGACCAATGTTTTCATTGAGTTTTAAATGAGGGAATATTCCATAGGTCATGCTTGTAGTCCATATGTTAGATTCAAGTATGGATGCCATGAACATAAAGATATACCTGGAGTTTTGACATCAAGATCATCAAATTGAAGAGAAGAATATGATATGTTCAAGATCTTGAGAGTGTGATCTCAATATAAGAATTCAAGATATGGCTCTTAGTCGGTGTCATGATAGCCTCATTAGTTGAGTTATGTTTGACTAAGATTTAGAGCATGTAATCAAATGAAGAATTCTTTATGTACCTCAAGATATTGAGATGGATCATGAGAAGATACTTGGTTGACCAATACAAAGAGTGAAGAATGATTTCAAGTTGGTCAACACATGAAGCATAAATAATGTACCACATGGATCTTGTGGTATGGTAAGCCTTGTCAATTATGCATCATGAACTAACCCGTTATATATGTGCCTTTGTGTTTTCTATATGGGATATTTATGTTTCCATGGGCATGCTTCAAAAGTGAAGATTTCATATAGCCCATGAGAGGATGACATCAAGTGGTGTTCATCATCAAGGTTGAGAAGGGCAAGTTCAAGATAAGCATCTCGAGAAGATCATGTTCTTGAATCTTGCCTTCCATATTGGTGATAATGGACATGTGAAGACATGTCTTAATGAAGCTATCCCATAGTGGTGTATGGGGGAGAAAATTATGAGTCTTCATGAAGCAACAATGATCAAATGATGCATTCCGGCTTGGATGGAGCTTGAAGTGTTGTCATCGAGATCAAGCGGGATGCGCAAGGAAAAGGTATGGCCTTGCTAGGTTTTCCTTTTACCGGTCTCAAGGTGGTTGTTGGGAGACCGGGTTATAGGATAGATAGCCGGACTATCAAGAGGGGCTTTTGGTTGGGTAACTTGATCACATTGTCTTAGGGAGCTCAATGCTTTGCATACTTTGCATCTTCCTATTTTGTTGATTCTTGGTGTTTCTCCATGTGAGGTTCTTGAGCTTGTTGCTGGCTCTTCAACAAGCCCAAGTTCATCGAAAACGGAATTCGTATGCATCTTCTATGGCGTTTTCGACTTTGAAGGTTTTACCGATTCTTCTTATAGGGAGGCTTCATACCTTTCCTAATTTGGTTCTATCCTCCTTTTTTGTACTATGATGTTTTCATGCACCATATTATAGAGCTTGTTGTCCTCATCAAAACAAGCCCAAGATCATCGAAATCAGAGTCTGGATGCAAAAGTTATTGCGTTTTTCATGAAGTCTGTTTCATCCCGGTTATGGATCCGGTCCAACCGGCTCCCAGACCGGGTGGTCCGTTGCCAGCACCGGAAAACCGGATCTCAGACCGGATTTTCCGGTTATCGCGACTGATTCTATTCCGAGTTGGCAAATAGAGTTATTCCGGTTTCTAGGCTGGTCCTCCGGCCTGGGGACCGAGTTTCCCGGTTCTGGGGCCGGTCCAACCAACTTTGAAACCGAGTTTTCGTTGTTTTCTCTCCAACGGCCATATTTGCTTTTCCCTATAAAAGGGGATTATTCTCCAATGTTTTTGGGTGTTCTTGACCACGAAATTGACCTCCATTGTTTAACCTCTTAAGCTTGCTCCCTCTCCCTTCCCTCCTATGATTCTTGCATCTTTTGAGGGTTTTGGAAGCGGAGATCTAGATCTACAATCCCCACCAATCAATTCCTCCTCTAAATGAGGGCAACCCATTGGATCTAGATCTTGAAGTCATTGGTTGACTTCCACCATTGTTCTTCCTCTCTAATTCCTCCCTAGCACTTGTTGCTTTGGTGGGATTTGAGAGTGAGGGATTTGAACACCCTTGGTGTTCTTGCTTTGCATCCTTGCATAAGTGTTGAGCTCTCCATTACGATATGTTCGAGTGAGAGACCGTGAGCTTGTTGCTCTTGGAGGGTAACCTCCTAGTTGGCTTGGCGGTTGGTGCTGCGGTGTCCTCTTCGTGGAAGATTGTGAAGAGACCCAGGCTTCTCCTTCGTGGAGCTTGTGAAGTGGTTGTGGAGCTTGCCATCTCCAGAGTGGAGGAAAAGCTAGCCATAAGGAAAGGGCCTATTCCTTCATGGGATAGACTCGGAGAAGAATGTGAGCCTTCGTGGCGTTGGGAAATCCTTCATGGAATCCCACACCTCTCCAACGTGACGTACCTTACTTGTACGGGAATACGAGAATACATCTTCGTCTCCGCGTGCCTCGGTTATCTCTATACCCTAGCTTACTTTCCTTGTGATAGCCATCGAGCTTGAAGTACTTATATCTTGCCTATCACTTGTGGTATATTTATCTTGTGCTATCTTGTTTAGCTTAACTTGTTGTTGGTGCACTTAGTTGAGCCTAGTGCATTTAGGTTTTGTGCTTGTAAAATAAACACTAGTTTAATTTCGCATTCTATCAAGCCAAGACCATAATAGTTTTGAAATTGCCTATTCACCCCCTCTAGGCGGCATCTATATCCATTCAAACACGAACTTGACCGAGAGCCACCTTCTCTCCAACAAAATGAATGTCGATCTCTATATGTTTGGTACTACGGTGTTGAACCGGATTCCCTGACATGTAAACAACTGAAATATTATCACAGTAAACAATAGTAGCTTGCTCAATAGGGCAATGCAGCTTCGACAGCAATTGGCGCAACAAAACCGTATCAGCAATCGCATGAGCCACATCGCGATACTTAGCTTCGGCTGACGAGAGAGCAACCGTAACCTGCCTTTTTGAAGACCAAGAAACCAAATTGTTACCAATAAAAACACAAAATCCGGATCTAGACCGTCGAGTATCGAGACAACCAGCCCAGACTGCATCAGAGTAAGCTGTCAACAAGGTAGGAGAGGATTTTTTATATGAAGACCTAAATCTAATGTGCCTTTGAGATACCGAAGAATACGTTTGACATGGTTGAAGTGAGGAACACGAGGATCATGCATGTAAAGGAAAGTTTGTTGGACAGAAAAGAAATTCCAGGACAAGTAAGAGTAAGATATTGGAGGGTGCCGGTAAGAATATGATAAAGAGAAGGATCAGAAAAGGAATCATCATCGGAAGAAAGTTTTGAACTTGTATCATCGAGAGTACGAGACGGTTGACAATCAATCATACCAGCACGAGAAAGAATATCTAGGGTGTACTAACATTGAGATAAGAAAAGACCATATGAGTCACGGATGACAGCAATACCTAAGAAGTGATAAAGAAGACCTAGATCGGTCATAGAAAATTCTTTGCAAAGAAGAGAGATAATATGATCTAAAAAGTGTTGTGAGGAAGCTGTGAGAATAATATCATCAACATAGAGAAGTAGATAAGCGGTGTCGGTATTATGATGAAAGGTGAAGAGAGAAGTGTCAGAACGTGAAGGAGTAAAGCCAATTGTTTGAGCATAAGTAGAAAAACATTGAAACCAAGCCCGTGGTGCTTGTTTTAGACCATAGAGAGATTTTTGAAGAAGACAAACATGAGTAGAATAAGAGGAATTATTGAAGCTAAGAGGTTGTTGACAATATACTGTTTCTAGAAGAGAGCCATGGAGAAAAGAGTTTTTGACATCGAGTTTATGGATGGGCCAAAAATAAGAAACGACGATGCTAAGAATAGTATGAATAGTGCTGGGTTTGACAACTGGAGAGAAAGTCTCATCATAATCGATGTTGAGTTGCTAAGAGTAACCACGACATACCCATCGAGCTTTATAACGTGCAAGGCTTCCATCAGAATTTAATTTGTGTCAAAAAAACCCATTTGCTCGAAACTATATTAGTGTTTGATGGACGAGGAACTAATTTCCATGTATTATTTTGAATGAGGGCATCATATTCATATTTCATGGCCGTGGCCCAATTAGGATCTAGGAGAGATGATTTGAAAGATTTGGGAATAGAGGAAGAAGACAGAGATGCATTGAGATTTAGACTATCTTTAGCGGGTAAACGAAAACCTGATTTGCCACGTGTGCGCATGGTATGATCATTAGTGGGAGCTGGGACGATAATAGCATGAGGAGGAGGAACGGATGATGATGTGGAAGACACGCCCGGTGCAGCGGACGTGGGAGTCAGCGGTGGAGACGGCGGCAGCAGGAAGTCTGCCGCAGCAGATTTTTTGGTGGTTTCGGCAGCCGCGGTAGAGGAGGCGACAGGAGAAGACGCGGCAGGATCGGCTGCCGCGGCAGAGAATTCAGGCGTTTTTACTGCCGCGGTAGGAGCGATGGCGGGAGGTGGCTGATGAAAGAAGGGAAAACTATTTGGACGAGTGGGTCTAGTAGATGGTGTGAATGTTTTAGGATTGAGAGATTGAAGCTCAGAAAAGGGAAAAATATTTTTAACAAAAGTTACATGATGAGACACATGGACGCTACCACTAATAAGATCTAGACAACAATAGCCTTTGTGTTTGTCGGAAAAACCTAGATGCACGCATGGGATAGAACGGGGTGAAAGTTTGTTAGGAGAAGTAGAGTAGGAGTTAGGTAAACAAAGGCAGTCAAAGACACGAACGTCAGAGTAGTTCAGGTGAGAAAGAAATAAAGAGAAGTAGGGTGTGGTTTGAGGGTTAACTTTAGATGGTCGAATGTTAAGTAGATATGTGGCCGTGTGGAGAGCTTCAGCCAGAACTTCAGAGGCATAGAATATTGAATAAGAAGGGTGCGAGTAATGTCATTAAGAGTGCGAAGAGAATGCTCGGCCTTGCCGTTTTGAGGGGAGGTACAGGGACAGGAAAAACACAGAAGAATTCCATATTGGAGAAAGAAATTTCGGTTTTTAAAGTTGTCAAATTCACGACCATTATCGCATTGAATAAATCTTATAGGAAGGAAAAAGTGGACCGAGACATGGCGATGAAATTTAAGAAAAATATTGTGAACGTCAGATTTGTTGCGTAAGGGAAAGGTCCAAACATAGTGTGTAAAATCATTAAGAATAACAAGATAATACTTAAAACCAGAAACATTTTCTATTGGTGACGTCCATAGATCACAATGAAGTAACTCAAAAGGAAAAGTACTAGAGGATAGAAAGGAGCTAAAGGGGAGACGAACATGTTTGCCTGATTGACACGACTAACAAATAGAAGAATTATGAGAATCTCTATTACAAGGTATTGAAAATTCACTAAGAAGAGTAGATAACACTTTATTATGGGGATGGCCGAGACGTTGGTGCCACAGATTAACAGAGGCCACCATAGACGATGGAGGGGAAGCGGCGAGAACACCATGGAGGGAATACAAATCACCAGAGCTATTGAACCGAGCGATCTCGGCCTTGGTCCGGTA
Source organism: Avena eriantha (assembly GCA_910589775.1). Lineage (NCBI taxonomy): Eukaryota > Viridiplantae > Streptophyta > Magnoliopsida > Poales > Poaceae > Avena > Avena eriantha. Next base: position 488,199,641 of record OU342740.1, read on the forward strand.
ATCCTCCACAGACAAACCAAAAGGGTCAAATTCGACAGAAACGTGATTGTCATTGGTGAATTGGCGAATAGAAATCAGATTTTTAATTAGTGCAGGAGCTACAAGAACATCACGAAGAAGCAAAGGTTTGATTGGGGATTGGATTTGGGCTTGACCGACACAGTAAATAGGAATAGATGATCCGTCACCGAGAGTAATAGATGAAAAAGGCAACAGTGTGCAAGAAGACAACAAATTACTTGATGCGGACATATGACTAGAAGCACCAGAATCAAAAATCGAATCCGTACCCGAGTTTCCTTGTGCAGCAAAGTTGTTCATGGCTTGTAGAAAAGCAGCTTGGTCCCAGCTCGGAGTCGAAGTAGAGGCCGGTGTAGACATGGGAGCTGGCCGGTGTGGCAGCATCAGTAGTAGGGCCAGCATCGACGTATAGGTAGAGCCACCATCATTGTACTGCCACATATTGTACTGCGGCATGTAGGGTGAGGTTATAGCGCCATATGAAGCATAAGGAGCAGTGTTGTAGATTGTTGGCACGTAGGTGGGGGCTGCGTGGTACGCGTCCGTTGGCTATCACGGCGCGAGGACGGGAGCACCGGTGTGAGGGCGGGCACCGGGCTGCCAGCCACCAGTGTAGGCAGGCGGGGCACCATAGGGCGTCGGGGCAGACCAGGGCATAGGCCACGCCTAGACTAGCCTGGTCCATGGATCAGGAGAAGGACGCCAGCCGGGGGGCGGCGGTGATGCGGTCGGTGGTGCAGATGGTGGAGTCGGAGCCGAGGGCGGAGGAGGAGCAGGCGCCATATGAAACTGTGGCGGTTTAGGGTTTCGACCCCTGTAGTTGGGACTTGGACGCCAGCCTGATGGTTGAGGAGGAGCCATTGGAGGAGGTGGTCGTGGCGGCGGTGGTGTAGGCGGCCGAGGAGTAGCAGTGAAGACCTGAGGACGGGAGTTCTTGTTGGTTTGGGCACGATAGGCCCATTGCAGCATCGAGCGAACCTCAGCGAAGGAGGGGCACAAACGCATCATAGGGATGAAGGAGGCCTGTTTCTCGAACCGCTCGCTGAGACTGACGAGGAGGACGTTGATGACCTGCCGATCGTCGATCAGATCACCGGGTTCGCGGAGTTCATCCGCGGTCGCCTTGAGGCGTTGGCAGTAGACGCCGACGGGTGCATCACCTTGCACCGTGTTCCGAAGCTCGGTGTGGAGATTGTTGCCGCGAGCATCGACGTTATCTTGGAAGAGCTGACGAAGGGCTGCCCACAGATCGGCGGCGGAGGCACCATCACGGTGTACGAGATTGAAGATTTCTGTGGAGACTCGCATGTAGATCCATTGAATAATGGCTAGATCATCCTTGACCCATTGCGGATCGTGAGGTTGAGGGCGAGCGTCGTCGGTGACGTGAGAGTGAAGGTTGCATCGCCTGAGGTGGACGTCGAAGTGGTGACGCCAATGGTAGTAGTTGTGAGCAGTGAGGTCTAGGGTTACCGGTATGTAGGGGCTAATATCGGATATGGTGTCGGTGAAGGAGATTGAAGGGGCTATTGGTGGAGGTAGAGCTAAAGTACAGGTAGAGGTGGAGGGGTCCGTCGCCGCGGCGACCTTGGCGGCGACGATGGCTGCGCGCCGCTCGAAGTAGCCGGGCGGCGGCGACGGCGGGTGAGCCATACCCTAGGATCGAAAGTCTGATACCATGTAGAATTGTATAGAATAATAATCTTTGACAATATTGTGGTAATTACAAGAGGTATATATGAGGGTCTAGATGTACCGGTCTAGCCCTATAACAAACCGATTAGGACTCTTAAACCTAACAAGAGTTGTATTCTAATAGTGACGAGGGCCGGCAACAGCGGCGGCGAGAGAGGCAGGCGGCGGGAGACTCTGGCGGCGGCACGCGGGTCGCCCCTTGCATGATCCCAACACACTTTGTGTGTCCTGATCAAATGATTGGACACGTCAGGTTCTGATTAGCCACACCTTTATTTTTTGGAAGTACCTTTTTTTTCTGCGTCTGCCGTAGAAATTTAGAAAAAAAAAAACATCATAGGGTTAGGCGCACGTCCTGTGGATAACAGCACTAGCGCTCAAATTGCTTATTTTACATTACCCAAATCAATCGCTCCTAATAAGCATGATTGGTCTTCGCTTTCTAGATTTGGTAACTGTTGGAGGCTTACACATAGTACTTTCCAGGACCAAAGCAAGAGCATTCTTAGTTGGCCGCCTTCCGCTGGTGCCTTCGAGTCTCTCAGAGAAGAACCAACTGGCGGCACACGCCAGAATGCTCGCTCGCCGGCGACGTACGTAGGTAGATACTTACGTGGTGGCCGAAGGAGGCGACACGGCGGACGACGGTGATCACTCCGTCGAGTGGCGAGGGCATGTGTTGTCTCCTCGCCGTCTGCTTCCCCGCTCCCACTGAGATCCTGTCAAATGTCAACACTGTCGTGTAGCACTGTAATGATACCAAGTGGCGAACGCTTTGGCAGGCGTGGCGTTTCAGACGGGACATGATGTTCCAGACCCCAGGGGTTCTTTCAGACATGTGGTGCCACCACTCGCGATGAGTTCCGTTGTTCTATTTTGCCCTGGTGACATGTGCGATTCCAATATTGTGGTAGTAACATGCATGGAGTGGTACTCTGGGCCTCCGATTACACATGTCATCATTGTTAAATGCCGCTTGAGCGTTGGGAGTGTCAGGATCTTGGACAGGTGAAGAAACCGTCAAACAAATCTAAATTATGCTAAGCTACAAAGAATCTAGAGGTGGTGACAACATAGCTGATTGATATATGGACTGTAATGTAATGTAAGGGCAAGTACAGTCAAGATATATATAACAATGGATTTGGAAGAGGATCAGATGCAAATGACAGCTCCCTGGAGGAACTAGCATCCAGTTGTTACCAAACCTGGCTGGCTACCATAGTTGATAGTTCTCGAGAGGCTGGATCAGCTATCCTGTGCTCGCATCAGCTATCCTGGAACTGCATACATCACGCAGAGGAAACCAAGGAACGCCTCGAGGTTTTAACACTGCATGTGCTGAATGCCGCCTAGCCGTGTACCTCTACCTGTGCCAGCACATGCGGCCATGCGGGCAGTACAGAGGATCTCGTAAAATAGTCACCGCCGCGGGAATCGGTGCATGCACAGTTGATGATCGAGCCACCGTTTCCAAGATGATTAATTAGCTAGCACACACTAGTAGTACTACGTAGACGTAGGTACGATGTTTTAATTCACTTCAGTGGTCATGCTGCGGTGAGTATCTTGAACTTGGAAATGGCAGGTCAAGAACTGCAGTGTTGCTTCACGTCAGTCTAAGCCCATTTGTCTGTGATCCTTATGGAATCATCCTTGCCAGGACTAGCAATGGACCGATCCTACCGAGACGTTTACGCAAGGGAAGCGTGCCATCCGGTTACCGAGTCGAATCGATCGATGCGCTTCTTCCCACCTCCGGATCGGGATCGACAGCAACAGGCAGAGGCGGCGACGATGATAGACGCGTAGACAGACGTTGCATTTTGATTTCTCCGAGCGAGTGGGACTGAAACTGACTCATTTTCTTCATGGTGCTTTGCATGCCTTGCAATTGTAAGAGACTGCGAGAGCTTTACTTTTTTTTTAGGGGAGCTCTACATTTTTTTCCTTTGCTGTATTAGGCCAGGTGAGAAAAAGGTCTTCAGATGGGCCTTTTCTTAGGCCACGCGTACTCCAGAATGCTTTTGCAAAATGTGCTCCCAACGCCCATTCAACAGTTCGACCTAGGCAAGAGCAGTCCCGAATGCTTTTGCGAAATGTGCCCCTAAGGCTCAGGGTATCTCTACCGGGGCCGACCCAAACACGTGACCGAAAAGGTCCAATTCTGTCTGTTTGGTCGGCCCGTGATCACTTTGGAGCCGCGGTCCGGCCTGTTCGGACGACCGCGCCCAGCGGCGCGATCCAAATGTTCGCGTCTGGCCATCGCTGTCCAGACCTGGCCCTTTGTATATGAATAGTTCAAAGCCAATTTACATAGATAAATGTATATTTTGACAAGCAAATAAACTAGCTTAGATAATATAATTAAAATAGTGCTTATATATGATGGTTCGATAAAAAACAACCAAATGTCACTCAAATTGCAGAAAACAAATAAGGGGTTAAGCATTTTGGTTTCCTTCACGAGTTCATATATGCTCAACCAAATCTAGTTGAAGCCGGTCACGGGTGTGCCTGTGACGCAAATTTTCATGAACTTGCATGAATTCTTACCAAGACGCTACACCTGGCTCTGGCTCAACCAATTGACCCTGGAAATACCAGCCTTGGTCCAAGATGTCGTCATCATGCTCGTCCTCGATGATCATGTTGTGCATGATCACGCACGCAGTTATCACATCCCACCTTCTCTCTGTGCTCTAGGTTCTAGCAGGGTAGCGAACAATAGCCCATCTTGATCGAAGCACACCAAATGCTCGCTCCACATCTTTCCTAGCAGCCTCTTGCTCTTTCGCAAACCTCTTGCATTTCTCATCTCCAGGGTTGTGGATTGTCTTCACGAATGTGGCCCAGGATGGATAGATACCGTCAGCTAAGTAGTACCCCATATCATATGCATTGCCATTGATCTCACAGGAAACTTGTGGGGAATTGCCTTCTGCCAGCCTAGCAAACACTGGAGACCTGACCTCTGCAACACATTGATGTCATTGTTTGATCCAGCCATGCCAAAAAAAGAGTGCCAAATCCAAAGATCCTGTGATGCAACAACCTCAAGTATGACAGTGCAACTCTCCGCATGTCCTTTGAACTACCCTTGCCAACCAAAAGCACAGTTTTTACACTGCCAATGCATGTAGTCGATGCTGCCAAGCATCCCAGGAAACCCCCTACGCTCGTTGATGGACAGAAGGCAGGCAATGTCATGTTTGGCTCTCTCAGGTATACTTTGCCAAACACCGCTACAAACTGCGTTGCAGAATCTATACATGACCTCATGACATGTAGACTTGCTCATGTGCATGTAGTCATCGAGGAGATCACCGGGCACTCCATATGCAAGCTGCCGAATAGCAGCTAAACATTTCTGATAGGAGGAGAAGCCAAGTTTACCGGTGCAATCCTACTTGGCCTCGAAGTAGTCGTCCTACTCCCTCACCCCATTGAGTATGTTCAAGAACAAGTTCCTGGACATCCGATAGCGGCGACGGAATGCCTTCTCCTTAAAGACTGGATTAATTGGGTGGAAGTAGTCCTTGTAAAGGCGTATGTGCCCCTCTTCCCGATCGCGTTCATGGTTGGCTTCACGACGTTTCGCCGAGCCACCTCTACGCGGCTGGAAGAGGTAGTTTTCGTGCACCATCGGTGCAGACGCCAGAAGAATTTTGGTCTCACCATCGGACTCCTCCTCGGACGATGACTCGACATAATTTTTGTAGAAGAACTCGATCGCTCTTCGTCTACTGCCAATTTTTCAAGTACAATGCCATCAATGGATGTACCAACTCCCGCAGCAGACCATATTACCAAGAAAAGGCCGGCCAACACACCTCGGTAAACGAACGAATAGGTCGTGCGCATCCAATGTAGAGGCGGAGGCCGGGGCGACGGTTTTTCCTATGGAGCATCTAGTCAAGTTCGGCGCCATGCGTGACTTGCGGTCGTCCTGCTCGATATCACGCCGGGGGCCGGCAGGGGGTGGGGGGCGGCAGCGGCGGCTGGTTGCGTATGCTCTTCGCGCGGGATATGGAAGACGAGAGTTTGGGGGAGGAGTGTCTTTGTGCCACTGGCTATAGGGCCCGGTTGAACAAGTGGTCGGATACGCGAGGCAGCCGGCGCTGTCCGAGCGGACCCAGTGGTCATGCAAATTAGGTGCACGGATGGGTCAAGCCAAACACGTCGGGGTGGATGGGTCGTGCCACTGCGGCACCGCGCACGACGCGCGCCTCCGCGCGGACGGGTTTGGACGCGCCGGGACGGGTTGGATCGACCTGGTGAAGATGCCCTCATTTATCATTTGAAACACCCTATCAGCTGCAAAGGGAGGGATTTTTTTCGAAAATTCTACCAATCTATTAAAAATCATCAACGGTAGTACAAAGAAATCTAAAAGTAATAAAAATACAAATAGGTCGATGGACCACCTAGCGAAGACTACAAACACGCCACCGTCCTCGTCCCTCCATCACCAGAGCCGGACAAAGTTTGTCATAGTAGAGCTTGTTGTAGTAGACAGACAGGAAGTTATCGTACTAGGGTCCCAAAGAACCAGCGCACTAACCCGTGGTCCACCACACCTCCAAGGCCATAAGGCCATCGAAGATGGAACGGACCAATGGTATCACCGGTGAAGGTAAGGAACCCTAGAACACACTGGGCGTTCGGCTATACCCGATAATTCGGGTCGGGTAGATCGGGTTAATAGAAATTCGGGTTTCAGAAAATGGTGCCCAAAAATTGTCTGATTTCATTGCTACCCGCTAATTCGGGTACCCGTTATTTCAGGTTCGGGTTCGGGTATTGCCGAAATACCCGACAGACACAACAATGAACAAGTTACTGTAACATTTCTGCAAAATTTCGACAGCATTTCTACAGTATTTCGACAGCATTTTTGCAATATTTTGACAGATAACAACAGTTCTATAATAGATGACAACATAACAGGATATTTTGCAACATTTTCAACAGAATAACTAGTAACAAGTTAACAACAGTTCTTCTCAACTCTCAAGTATGAGTGCATCCGTGCAAGTGCATAACAATCTACAGTCTAGTTCAATAACAGTGAACTCAAATGTTCAATAACAAATAACAATAGTCCAGTCCAGCTCAAATGTTCAATAACAAATAACAACAGTCCTCAGCAATCAAGTTCCAAGACTTCAAAGTGAGCTCCAACCTCCAACAGTCCAACTCCAACCCTCTAGTACTCCAACTCAGTTGCTTGTCTCTACAAATTACACAAACACAGGTTCATGAATCATAAAGAAAAGTAGGAAAATGGAGAATACAACAAGTCTCTAAAAAATACACAAATACATCAGATTTGAGAACAAGCACAAGTTCTTTATGACCTTACCTCACTATGTTCAAGGTTTGGAGATTGACATGCTTGCAGTAGATTTAGAAGTTGATGTATTATTTTTATCACATTTGCCTTTTCCTTTGGAATAATGGAGGCCACCGAATTCCTCAATTAATTCTGAAAGATCGGAACAAGTATGCATGCATCCAACAATTAGAAAACATTGGTAGTTTGGGCCTTTGGGACATGATTCAAGAAAATAAATACAAAGTAGTAAAGGAGGTAGTATTTTACCCTTTTCCATCTTAGCTAATTCCTCCATATTCTCCTGGATGTCAATAGGAGTAGTCCGACGTAGCCAATCTTGTGCGCAAACAAGAGCTTCCAACATGAATGGAGTAAGTGAGGTTCGGAAGTCATCTAATATACGTCCACCTGTGCTGAAAGCCGACTCCGAAGCAACGGATGTGATGGATATGGCAAGGACATCACGTGCCAAGTGAGACAAGATGGGAAAACGGACTGCATTGATCTTCCACCAACTTAGAATGTCAAACTTGCCTTCTTGGTCTAATATGCATGTACTTTCCCTTTGCTATGTTGGATCCAGGTGTTTTGTTCAGCTGCCTCCTCACGTACACAATACCACCATCATTGGCACTTGCATTATCAACAGTTATGGTTAAAACTCTCTCCATACCCCATTCAGCCATGCATTTCAGCAAATTCTTACCAATATCCTCCCCCTTGTGCCCTTTTATCAAGAAGAAGTTGATGACTTTCTTCTGCAAAATCCAATTATCATCAATAAAACTTGTTGTCACAGTCATATAACCATCTTGCTGCTAGGATGTCCAGCAATCTGTTGCTAGACACACCATTTGACAAGATTCTTTGAAAAATTTCTTCAACTTGGCCTTCTCTTGGAAGTAACATCACACAGCGTCTCGGGTGGTGGTTCTTCTAGATGGCACATTGAAACGTGGACAAGCTTTGGACATAAATTTCCGAAAGCCCGACTTCTCACCAAAAGCAAATGGCAGCTCGTCTTCAATGATCATCTCAGTAAAAGCTTGCCTAATAGCTTCTTGATCAAACTTGTAGTTTCCAGGGTGTTCCCCTAGAGTTGTTTGCAGCAAAGATTGAGTTGGGTCTTTGGCCAGCTTATGAGGATTGCGTTTGCACACATTGAAGTGCCTCTTCAAGGCTGATGTACCGTCCTTCTTTGATTCAGCCTTGATTTCACGTGTGCAATACTTGCAGCTACCAGCCCTCAAGACATTAGCACTATCCCTCACCTTGTTGAAGTGCTCCCACATGTCCGACCTTGGTGCCATCTCCCTCCTTCCTTGATTTACTGCAGGTTTCTTGTCCACATCAACGACCTCATGCTGAGTAGCTTTCTCATGTGCTTCTGCGTGCGAAGATTGACCTGTTGATGGATCTGAACGAGAGCAAAATTCTTGTGATGGCTGTGAATATTCAGTATCCATGGTAACTCTAGTGTTGGCCCCTTCATCCATATCCATGTGCATGTCAGATTCTGACATCTATAAATAAGACAAGTAGACAACAACTTTTCAGTTCATATTTATAGAAAGTAGAAAAATAGATACATGGATCAGTACCATACACTACATATTACATACAGTCATACACTACATACTTATACAGTAGCTAGCAATCTCAAAAATTCGGTCATACAGTAGGACAGTAGGCTATACATAGCAAGTAATCTGAAATTGTGAATATACATAGCTAGTAGCCTAGTACTGATTCAGATACACTAGTAGCCTAGTGTTGATTCAGAGTTCAGACACGCACAAGCACAGGATTGATTCAGACTCACCAGTGAATTTAGACACGCACATGAGTGATTCAGAATTTCAGACCTCACGAGTGAATTCAGAGTTTAGACACACATAGGACTAGGAGAATATGGATGACTTACAGTGGCTTGATTCACGAGTGAAGATTGATGCCAGATGGAGTTGCTCAGTCGCCTGGGACCTTGCGTCGCGCCGTCGCGGTCTTGGGATCAGCGTGCTCCGGCCTCCGGGAACGAGACAAGGGCTCTGGTCGTCAGCACTCGGCGGACTTGTGGCCTGCAGCGACGGATTGGAGCGGCACGGCGATGGATCGGAGCGGCGCCGATTGGGCAGGCGGCGCGGTGCGGTGATGGACTAGGCCACCTTGCGTCGCACCGTCGCGGTCTTGGGGATCAGCGTGCTCCGGCCTCCGGGAACGGGACAAGGGCTCTGGTCGTCAGCGGAGCGCTCGGCGGACTTGTGGCCTGCAGCGACGGATTGGAGCGGCACGGCGACGAATCGGAGCGGCGCCGATTGGGCAGGCGGCGCGGTGATGGACTAGGGTTTGTGGGAGACTGACTGGGAGTCTGGGATTGCGGCGCTGCAGTGCGGGAGAGTGGAGGTAGTCAGGTACGTGCAGGGCTGCAGGCAAGTTTTGGGCTGGGCCTCGCCGCCTCGGGGGATTGCACCTGGCCTTTTAGTCAGGGTAGTTCGGGTCCTCGGGTACCCGTGGAGCAAACCCGAGTTGCTCGAAAATAATTCGGGTTTTGACACCGTTCACCCGTTCTGCTGATCGTTTTTTCGGGTACGGGTACTTCGGGTTCGGATACGGGTAATTCGGGTTCGGGCTTCGGATCTCGGGTTTTATGCCCGGCATGACCCTAGATGATTGTTTACAGCCGTCACGTGGGAGCAGCCGTACGTACCGGTTTAAAAAGACGGCTTATAGTTACAAAGGGAGGGTTTAGGATGGAGAATTTCTGGAGAGGCGCTCACCATGATCGCAGATTCATGGTAGTGTCGTTTTCGTAAAAGTATAATTTTTGGAAAAACCATATTAGTATCTTTAAAAAAATTACAGTAATCTAGTAAAATTATTAACAGGAGTACAAACAGACCTAAAAAGTAATAAAAATTATCAATAGCAGGACCTTCCATTGTTGAGGGCGATTTCGTGGATTGGTGGTCACTTGTGCTGTGATCAACCACTAGGCAGCTGCGCAAAGAAATCTCGTCACTATTTGAAAGCATAGGATCAACCACTAGGTAGCTGCGCAAAGGAACCTCGTCGTTATTTGGAAGCATAGGAACACGGTGGTCTTCAACAACATGAGCCCCTCGGTGGTCTTCCTCATGGACACGATCAAGGCAGAAGCAAAGATCGTGGGCTGAGGCGGGAGCACGAGGGCTACGCCAAATGCTCCCTTAGATTAGGCATCTTGGGTTGAGTTGTATGATGAGGGTATTGGTCCTTCTTTGAATTTGTATCTACAAACAGTTATTTGTCTATCAATGCATCAAAATGCAGATCTGTTTGTGTTTTCGCAAGAAATTAATAAGAATTACAAATAGATCATTTGACCACCTAGCAGCGACTACAATCATTAGGGCAATCTAAAGGCGCACATCTGTCCACGCCCATCCATTACCGTATCGGGCAAAACTTGTCGTATTAGAGCTTTTGTAATATACATCCGAGAACTCACCGTGCTAAAGTCACAAAGGACCAATGCACAAAAGAAGCAAACATCGCCAATGATGAAAACCATAAATCAGAAGAGACTAATCTAAAATCACATAAACGAACATGAAAATGGATCAGATCCCATGAGATCCGCCAGACGCACGACTTCACGTGCCCTATGTCGGCGCTAAATACACCACTAGAGTGGGAAGTACCTGATTCTGAATTCATGACGTATTAGTCATTTCAACATCCAAAAAACACTGAAAAATAAGATAAACAAAGAATGAAATAACCCCGGCCAGAGGCCGTGGTCCAATATACCACTATGAGCCAGATGATCGAGGCCACTATGAGCCAGATGATCGATGTCGTGCAGGAGTGTTTTCCTCTGTTGTGAGTCATTATATAGTGATGGATTCTATTTCTTTATTATTATTATTATATTTTGGTTGTGTATATTCTTAGTGTCTTAACTAGTTCTTGACAATATATTGTTGCAGAGGCCAAGTGTAATTGATATCTTTTAGATATTAATATATTCGCTTTATAGAAAATAAAATGGAGCAAACATCCTTGATAAAAAACCTAGAGAGTGACATTGAAATGTTTGACAGCAAAATAATGAGCAATACAAAACAGTGAGGGGAAAAACAAATCTAAGAACAAAGCTCTTGCTAAGACCCTCTTCATTCTATAATTTGTTTTTGATTGCGTATAAGTAAGACAATGTTGTTCTACAGCCTTTTTTAGGATATTTATTAGACATCCATATTCTAAGATCCGCTATCAAGATATATATAAAGTTACTATAATAGATACACAGCAATATACATGTGGGCATTCAGTATTTTCATCCTTTTACAATTTACTTCAGATATTCACAATTAGGTTTAGTGTAATGCTCTAATCTACGAAAATAACATACCTTCAAGGTAAAATTTAGTTTTACTTACTATTGTATTTGTAACAATAGGCATGTGAATTGTAATAGTGAACATTAAGTTTATATTATTACATGTTGGTAATGCAACTAAATACAACAAAAAAACATGATTAAAATATCTGTTAATGTTATTTGGAGATTATGTAAAAATGACCAATTAAAATTTATTGACAAACTTGTCTATAAATGGTATAGGTGTTTAGAATAAATATGTGATGGCCACATATTGTTTGGGCTAGGAATAGTTTGGTCTGAAATTAAGTTTTCCATCTGGATTTGTATTTGCTCTATGTTGAATCGGTTAGGATGAAGTCCAGTTTGACTTGGACCGTAGGAAAACAAGGGACTGTGCTAGAGTGTTTTATCTGAAACCTTCCGGAAGGCTGAAGGGCTCAGTTTGGTCTGAGACTGATTCAATTTGAGTGTAGCACTACAAGAAAGTGTCCGTCCGCAACGACTTGGCCCTTCAGTCGTCGTAGAAGCCGCATCTTCCCTGAAGAATTTCTCGGCTCGACCGTGAACGATGAAAAACTTGTTTTTTCTGATTTCGCGGCTCTCTATTACGACGAAACCGCTAAAAACATGAAGGAAGCTCAGTCAGCGCGTGGTAGAAGCAAGATTTTTGGTTTCTCGCGCGATGTTGACTCGCTGAAGTCTTTTGAGGCGTGTGGGCCCCGAACGTCAGTGTCTCTAGCGGACCATACTTTTCGATCACGCCTCCCTGATTGAACTCGATAGCATTGCTCGCTGCAGGCGTTTAATCAGGCTGCCGGGACCCACATATCATCCTCTCGTTAGAAGAAACATGTGTATGATAGAATTTTTTCCTCCGCTCGCGCTATCCTATTCCGAACTTGATAGCGCTGCTCGATCTATCTGTCATTTAGGCACTCTACTGGGTTCCTCATGCCAGTCACTCATTAGAAGAATTATATGTATGCTGGATTTTTTATTTCGCTCACGCTATCCTGTTTCGAACTTGATAGCGCTGCTCGATACATCTACCGTCTAGTCACGTTGCTAGGCCTCACATGTCATACTCATTAGATGAAACATGTGTATGATAGATTTTTTGGACAAAAGACACAAAATTAACCTAATGACAGAAAGAAAACACAAAATAACTTGCTTTCAGAAAGATTTTATGATCTAACCTGTTTGCTCGCGCCCTACCAGACGGCTCTATGGTCAATAGGATGACGCCGTCCGAAACGACGCCATGATGCCCACCACGCTCTAGTCAACGGCGCCATATATCAGTCCGATGTGACGGTCATCGGCAGACACGGGCCCACCTCGTTAGGATGGCGTCCTGGTAGCTGGCGCCATGCTAGGATGGCGCCTTGGCCGGCAGTCCTTTACTCCGTGACTAGTTAGCTTTTTTATTAAAGTTTGCGCGGACGCATGTGTGCAGGCTCTCTAAATGTCCAGTCAGAGTTTTTATTTCGTATGACTACACCTTTGGTCCTGACATGCCAAGGGTATATCCATTTGTAGCCTGAAATCAACAATTAATGCTTGAATAATACTCCTTCTGTCTCAAAATAGATATCGAAAGTTTGTCTAATTTAAATGAATCTATATACTAAATAGTGTCGAGATTTATCCAAATTTGACAAATCCGCGACATCTATTTTGAGACGGAGGGAGTAGTATGTATTGTTGTGACTCGACAGTAATTCGTGCGGTCGATATTCAGGTCGGAGTCGAATTGTATCATCTCGTCGGATGAGAAGTTGTACTACTCTCTCCGGCATGTAATACTTGTCACGATGGGAATTTTGCAGAAAGGACCTCTAGTAATACCCGACCAAACCTTGTGTCCTTACCCAATCTAATTCACTCTATCTCTTCCCCTATTTTGAGCGCTCATGTCGTTGCTCGCCTGCTCCATGGAGAGAGCCCTCCAATGGCGAGGAGAGCGGTGGGCGCGGTCCTGCGCTCGCCGGGGTACGGGAGCTCGAAGCAGGACAATGTCCGTGATCTCAGGACGGTGGACGGCAGCGATCGAAGGCGCGACAATGCTCAAAAGAGATATGGTCCCCTATGCGTGGGTCTTCCTTCGCGCGAGCTCGGGACGGGGACAGCGAGGATCAAAGGCTTGAAGGTTCTCGCAGGAGAGGGCCCTCTCCTCTGCGCGGGTCTTCCCCACGGTGCAAGCTCGGGACGGGGACGGCGGCGATCGATGGAGTGATGGTGCTTGCAGTATGCACCGGGATAATAGGAGGAGATTGGCGTTGGGTTGAGGCAGGCAGGGCTGCCGGGAGGTGCTTGGGGGTTGGGCGAGCGGACGGTAGGGGAGAGGTGGATGGCAAATGGAGGACGGCGGACAGCGAATGGCCAGAAGGACAGAGGCGGAGAAGATTTGTTTAAATTTGAATTTGCAAGCCAATTTTGAAACGTTTTGAATGTTTTCTATATTTTTTGGCAAAATTGCGTTTGTACTGTCGTTGCAACATGTATTTTGGGGCCAGAGGGAGTAGAAGTTTTTTCGTTGGAACACATTTTGTAATGTCCAAGTATTAGTAATATGATATGGAAGTTGCGTATTATATATCTCTGTAAAATTCAATAGCACGTAGTACTAGAGTAGGAGGAGGTTGATACGAGTATTTGTGGCGGTTGAAATTGGAGTTGTTTTATAAAGTCTGTACATTGGTGTACGCACGTGCGCACACCAAGACCACGTAGTCATTGATACAAGGAGTAATTGTTCGCGCGGCTCCTGTTGGCGTAGTATTCGCGCGCTCCGCGAAGTGCCTAAACATCATGCAAGATGTTTAACCCAAAATGACCCACATGCCACATGCAAGGAGCATGGCGCTGCCGGCCAAGGAGCCATCCTTGATAGCATAGCGCCCGCTACCACGGCGCCATCCTAATGACGTGGACCCCTGCCTGCCGATGACCCCCATGTCGGACCGATATATGGCGCCGTTGATTAGAGCGTCGTAGGCACCATGGCGCCGTTTTGGACGGCGTCGTCCTACTGATCATGGAGCTGTATGGTAGGGCGCCAAGCAAATAGGTTAGATCGTGAAATCGTTCCGAAAGCAGGTTATTTTGTCTTTTCTTTCCGTCATAAGGTTGATTCTGTGTTTTTTGTCGATTTTTTGTCCTCGATCGCGCCTTCGTGTTCCGAACTTCATAGTTTTGCTCGTTGCATCAGCCGTTTATTCAGTATGTTGGATCCCTTATGTCAGCCTCACATTGGAAGAAGAGTCAAACAAATCTAAAATATGCTAAGCTACACAGAATCCAGATGCGGTGATGAACAACATAGCCGGTTGAGATATGGATTGTAGCGTAAGGGCAGGTACAGTCAAGATATATATAACAATGGACTTGGAAGAGGATCAGATGCATGACAGCCTCCTGGAGGAACTGGCATCCAGTGTGTATATTCTGAATTTTAGGTTGCCAAACCTGGCTACCATAGTTTTCGAGAGTCTGGATCAGCTATCCTGTGCTCGCATCAGCTATCCTGGAACTGCATACATCACGCAGTAGAAACCAAGGAACCCCTCGAGGTCTCAACACTGCATGTGCTGAATGCCGCCTAGCTGTGTACCTCTGTACCAGTACAGAGGTTCTCATAAAATAGTCACCGCCGCGGGAATCGGTGCATCCACAGTTGATCAGGCCACCGTTTCCAAGTTTATTAATTAGCTAGTGCTTCCTCCGTTTTGAAATATAAGATATACTATAGGTTGTGAAGAAAATATATCTAGATTCTTTTAATACGTAGGCTAACTCAGTTTTGCTTCACAAAGCTAAAACATCTTATATTTAAAACAGAAGGAGTACTGCGTAGACGTAGGTACGGCCTTTAGTTCACTTCGGTGGTCACAAGGTGAGTATCTTGAACTTGGAAATGGCCACACCGGAATACAGCGAGTCAAGAACTGGAGTCTGTAGTGTTGCTTCACGTCTGGCTAAGCTCATTGTCTGTGACCCTTATGGAATCATCCTGCCAGGACTAACGATCGACCGATCCTACCGAGACGTTTACACAAGGGAAGCGTGCCATCCGGTTAACGAATCGAATCGATCGATGCGCTTCTTCCACCTCTGGATCGGGATCGACAGCAACGGGAAAAGCGGAGGGGAGGCGGCGACGATGATAGACGCGTACACAGACGTTGCATCTTGATTTCCGAGCAATTGGGACTGAAACTGACTGAATTTCTTCATGATGCTCTGCGTGCCTTGCAAGAGACTGCGAGAGCTCTCCATGTTTTTCCTTTTAAGTATTAGGCCAGGTGAGAAAAGATCTTGCCATTTGGCCCCCAGATCTGCAGGCGTGGTGACGATTTAGCAAGTGTAGGGTGCAGCGGCGACGGTGACAGGCCAGTTGCAGCATGGCTGCGGGCTTTATGGGCCTGTCAGGCCAGGCCGGACCCTCTTGAGTTTGGTGTGCTCCTGCCAGGGCTTTACGGGTCCGTTAGACCCGGCCAAACTTGACTAGGACTGGTGAGCTAGTGACCGTGACCGCTCGACTACCGCCAAAGACGGTGGAGGTTGTTTCCTCCCGTGGGTCACGGTTCTATCGACCCCAATTCAAGCCACTTCTAACCTTTGTCCTTTAGATCTCACGACGATATTCTCAGATGATGATGGTGGTTTCATGATCGTGGTGGCGCGTTCTCGTGGACGACAAGTTTGGTGATGGCGAGGACTCTACCTCGCAAGGCTCCTTTGCAACGGTTCGCCCGGGGGTTGTGGGGAGGGCATCGGGAGAAATCCTTGTCAGCTCGTCCGACACCGACGCGGTTCCGCCCTCGGGTGGCATCCTTCCTCTGTGGAGGGTGTCGGGGCTACCCTTCCCCCACTTCCTTCTGTGTGTCAGGGAAACCCTAGGACCGGTCTCTGTTCTAGGAAACAGCGGCTGCTTTCCCTCTTGAGGGTGTTGCTTGGTGCATGAAGAGTCGTTGCAATGAGCGTGGTGGGAATTCTCGGGAGGACGGAGTGGTTGCGGGTCATCCTCATTTAGTTGATCCACCTCTATCGCCATTTTGTTTCTTTTGGACGTGTGTCTGCTGCTGCCCCAATATTTTCTTTCGTTTCATAACTATCTTGGTTATATCCAGTGGCGGAGCCAGCAATTCAAAGTTGTGTAGTCAAATCTATATATTTATATGAATTTTTTACATTTTTTTCATAATTTATGCGTGCCCAAAATACTGCGTTGTCAACTAACTACACACTGTACGATGTGGCTCCGCCATTGGTTATATTGTGCGGTTGCTATATTAATATAGCGAAACGAAATCCTACTTCGAGGAGAAAAGATCTTGAGATGGGCCCATGGAGCAGTCCAGTTTTTGCCATGCTTAGCCCATGGAGTAATCCAACGGTATGACATAGCCAAGAGCAGTCCACAATGCTTGTGCAAAGTTTGGTCCCAAGGCCCATTCAGCTCTCACCTACAATGGGAGGGTGTTGGAGAGATGCTCACCGTAGTAGTGTATACTTTCTCGGTTTTAAAATACAATTTAAAATATAAAATATATTTTTATAAAACACATGTATCTAGACGTCTTTTAGATAGGTTCCTAGCAAACTAAGTGAGCAACACACTAAAAATATCAAGATACATGTGTTTTAGAAAAAAATGCTAAAACATCTTATATTTTAAAATGGATGGAGTATTTGCTAAAAGTGTACATTTTGGACAAACCACATCTAATGGGAGTAGTATGCTTTTTTGCA
Organism: Avena eriantha; assembly: GCA_910589775.1. Classification (NCBI taxonomy): domain Eukaryota; kingdom Viridiplantae; phylum Streptophyta; class Magnoliopsida; order Poales; family Poaceae; genus Avena; species Avena eriantha. The sequence continues at coordinate 488,216,818 of OU342740.1, forward strand.
CGATTGGATACATTTTGGATTTTGAATCATGTATGGATTCTTACCTGAATTCAGTGTTTTCTTTTTGCAAATCCTGAATTTAGTGTTTGATTAGCATATATCTAGTTGATAGTGTCATAAGGCATGGACTGTGCCACATGTATGACAACTGTGAGCCTGATGATCGGTCTAGTGCAGCAGAGTTTTCCTCTGTTGTGAGTCGTTAATTATTGTGGCGGGTCTTGTTTCTTTTTTATTTTATTTTACTTTTTGTTTTTTGGTTGTGTGCATTCTTAGTGTTTTGACTATTCACGACAATGCGTTGTTGCAGAGGCCGGGTGTAATTGATATCTTTTAGATGTTAATACCCCTCTTTATCAAAAATAAATGTATGAAGAAAACATACCTAAGAAAAACTCTAGAGAATTACATTGAAATTTTTGACAACAAATTAGTGAGTAATACACCCTCAGTTCTGAAACATAAGCCTTTTTAGTAGTTTAATTTGAACGGTTAGAATCTTACATTTAGGAACAAAGGTAGTAACAACTAGTGAAAGGGAGAGCAAATCTAAGAACAAAGCTCTTGTTGAGATCCCATTTACTCTAGAATTTGTTTTCAATTGCTTCTAACAAGACAATGTAGTTGTATATCCTTTATTAGGATATTTGCTAGACATGCACATTCTCAGATCTTCTACCAAGATATATAAAGTTACTAAACTAGATACCGACAAATATGCATATGTGCATTCAGCTGTTTCATCCTTTTATGACTTACTTCATATATTCACAAATAGGGTTATTGTAATGCTTCAAACTATGAAAATAACATATCTTCTAATTAAGTTTTACGTTACTATTGTGTAAAAATAGACATTTGATTTTTTTTTTCAAAATGGCGACATTTCAATGTAATAGTGAACATTAAGTTTATATTATTAAATGTTGGTAATGCAACTAAATACAACAAAACAAACATGATTAAGTTATTTGTTAATGTTCTTTGGAGATTATATAAAAAGTACCAATTAAGATTTAACTGACAATCGTCTTTATAAAAGGTATAAATGTCTCGTGTAAATAAATGTGATGGCCACATATTGCTAGGGTTGAGAATAGTTTGGTTAGAAATTACTTTTTGGGTCTGGTTTCTATTTGGTATATATTGGATCCGTCAGGATGAGCTCATGAAAAAAAAAGTCCATGAAAAGAAAAGTCCAATTTGGTTTGGACTGTAAGAAAAGAAAGGATAGAACTGAAGGGTTTGATCTCAAACATTTTAGACTCAGGTTGTTCGAAACTGACAAGTTCAGTTTGGTTTGAGACTGATTTAATCTAAGTGTAGACTAGCATAGCGTTAAATAGGAAAGAAAAAAGAAACAATCGACATGAGCTCCATCACCGCAACCACTAGAGATTTTCATCCGCCGCTACCCAAACCATAGATCCCTACTCATGCACCGCCCTCCTTATTAGGCGTGGATCAATTTCAACCGACCCAATGGCAATGACCACTAAGACTATTCTACATTGTTGCCGGCCAGATCTTTTTTTGGTACCCCACATGCTTCCCATCTTGTCTGTTGCTGGACTCAAGGACCTTTCCTCCTCCACCCGTCTTCACTGAGTTTGAGATGTCTGCATGCTGATATTGGCCGGTGTTCTTGTTTTGCTCCAGTTTGAGTCAGTGGGTTCAACCTGTAATATGAAATATTTTAGTTTGGTTTGGATGAAAAAAAATGCATATGGTCAGGTTTGGTTTGGGATGGTAAAAATATGTTTACATAGTTTTGACCGGATACCTACGGTATGGGTTTGAGACCATCCCTAGCCATACATATTGTTATTATATAAGCAATAATATGACTCCATGCACCCATACAAACTATTGTTGGGTTAGTCTTAATATATGTTGAGCACATCCTGTCTACAATCAGTCCATGCTCCGGTAGCCTAGTGTTAGTCAATATCAGAAGTACTCCCACCATTTCAAAATGTAACAAATGATTTCGGGAAATTTTGGCTGTCCGGTTCGCCCATTAGTTCCGGCCCCAGCCACAATCGGGACTAATGGCTCGAACCAAAGGTCTTTTTTCTACTAGTGATATTTGAGTGGGGATTCGGGCACATAGGCACTAGTGCTAGTATGATTTTTGCTCAAACCATGATATCGGTTAGAAATCTAGGGGCGTACCCAAATTTCACACGTAGATAATCAGTTAGCCTGATTTTATTTCGAGAAAGGTAGAACCCGGACTCTACATTCAGTTAGCATGTGTAGCATAAAACGTGTTTTTTTTTGAAACATGTGTAGCATAAAACGTGTTAATTAAGCTGAGAGAAGGAAATTAAGAAACAGTAGAACTCACCTAGCTAGATCTCCTCACAGCGCTTTGATATCCTGAGCCGTCCGATCAGCTCGTTCGATGATCCTGATCACTTTGTCCTCCTACCATGCGACCTGAGGAAATTTTATCGCGGTGACAGAACACCGTGTTCCAGCCGCCCAAACGTTAATAGGGCTGCTACTTTGGAGAATTACCTACGCGCTCTGTCGTAAATTGGGCGGAGAAACTCGTAATTCTCGGACGGCCCAGTTAATATCTCACACATACGTCGCGACCTTGGCCCAGTGTTCGCCTCCCTGTACCTTCCCTGTTCCTAGTGAATCAATTTGTTTTGGGGCCTCCCGGAAGAGGAATCAGCTGAGGGAGCTCGGCCGTCCCTCTATTCCGTTAGGGCATCTCTTCACCACCGAGCCGATCCAACCCATCCGAGCGCGTCCGAACGCGTTCGTATGAACGTGCGGTGCGTGCGTGGTCTCCCAGCAGCATGGCCTATCAAGATCGACGTGTCCGGCTCGACCCATCGGCGCACCTAATTTGCGTGACCGTTGCGTCGGCCCGGATAAGAGCGGGTCGCGGACGTGTCCTCCCCCGGGCGCGCTACGGGCCCACCCGTCAGCATCCATAGCGAGTCATAGGCAACCGCGAGACCGATTCATACGCAATCGCGGCAGCGATTCAGAGGCGTGAGCGGCAGCCTGACGCAACCGTGGCAGCCTTCGCCATCAATGATGACGGGACGAGGCGTCGCCTAAGTTTCCGCGCTGGCATTGATGGCGAAGGCGCGAGAACCTACGCGCGCTCCCACCGGCAGGGGCTACTTAAGCAGGCCCCTGCAACCGTCGGTGCCGCACACCTTCCCTCCTCTCACCATCGCCATCGCCAGAGCCTCTCAGCAACTAACCGCCACCGCCACCACCACCGCCCCCGCCAGTGATGAAGAAGCCGGGGTGGTTCAAGAAGGCCAAGAACGACCACGAGGTCGACGGATCCGGCTCGGGCGACCGGCGCCGTCAGGGGAGCGGCATGTCGACCATCCTTCGGGGGGTCGTGCCACCGCCGCCCTGGGCGTAGGACTTTGTCGGCGTCCCCAGCACGGCCAGGAGGAGGAGCCAGCCCGCGACTGCTGCTACTTCCGCGTGGCGGAGTGCGAGCGGTGGTGGCGAGAGGGGAGAGGCATCGCCCACCATGATGTCTCCCTCCCCACGGGGTGGCACCTCAACCTGGAGCGGGTGCCGGTGCCACCCGCGCCCAAGGAGGGCGGGGCGCTCGAGGAGGAGATCGCTCGCCGCATCGCCAGCTCCCCTAGCCTTCGCGCCTACTAGAACAAGGTGTTCTGGAAAAATTTCCTGGAGTGGGAGCACACGGCGCCATCGCAGCACCTACCGCGGCGAGTTCGACCCGTGGGGCCCCGCGACCTTCTCGCCTTCGAGCCTGATGACGACGGCATCGTCAACCACTTTGATGCTGACCTCAGCGACGACGACCTCGACATCATCGTCAAGGAGGAGGAGGAGGGGTCGTCCACAGCATCCGCCACCACGCACCTGCCCCTGGAGTACTGGGAGGTCCTGATGCGGGGCTACGAAGAGGATGCCTTCCTCGAGCAGGCCATCACGGCCAGCGCGAGGGAGGAGAAGGCCATGTGGGACGGCTACCAGGAGGTCGTCCAGCTCACCGGCCTGGTGGCGCAGGTGAACGCGGGGCAGCCGCCGCCACCGCTATCGCCCCCACCGCAGCCGCTACGGGGGTGGGTTGTTCCACCCGCGCTGAACTGGTCTGCTCCACCCGTGCAGGGGTGGTACGCTCCGCCCGCGCCGGCGGAGATGGACGCGTGGCCAGCATGGCTAGGCCAAGTGATCGACCAGCCGGCACCCCCCGCACCCGCACCGGTGCCAGCTCCGGGACTGCCGCCGGCCCACCTCTGGACGCCGCCGGCGTACATCAACCTCGATCCATAGATGGACATGGCGGCGTCGGCAGCGGGGAGATCGCCATTAGCTAGGGCTAGGGCTAGGTTCGGTTTTTCCATTTTTATGTTTTGAATGTAATATTTTGTATAATTACATATGAAACTTTTCCAGTTTACGCGTGAAATGTCTCGGTTTGAAATTAAAAAAATACGGCGTGACCTTATTGGTCTGGCATGGACAGATGGATCGCGCCGCTGGGCGCGACTGGCCGGACAGGCCGGACCACGATCCAAAAGTGACCATGGGCCGACCCAAGCAGACAAAAACGGACCATTTTGGTCACCCGTTTGGGTCGGCCCGGTAGAGATTCCCTTACTCTCGTAATGCTGCGTGAACCGGCAGCGGTGGATTAATACGGAGGGCTCTTCCATCTCCCTTTGTTATTGCTGGGAGCAAAGATGTGTTACTCACTCTTTGCCTCCTCTCTTCCTAGGATTCATATATGATATGTGTCCTCCGTTTTTTTCAATTTCACCCAGCCTTCACTTCTCCGTGCAATCAGTTCTTGGCTTCTCCTAGGGTTGAGTTTGCCGGCATGTGTCTGTGGGAATTGCTTTGTTGGATATGGCCTTTGCCCTGCTAAGGGTTTCAGTCAGTCCATTTTCAGGTCTTATCTATTAGTTATCTTCCTATTTATATCCATATGTGCATCATGAGAACATCACATTAGTTTTTTTCTTTATTATTGCAAGATATTCCCCAACCTATTCTACAAGGTATTTTAGTCACTATTTATTAATTATTGTGTTTTGTTGGGATTATTTCACTTGTAGGAAAAGGCCTAGTGACGACGTTCGTAAAAGAGGGTTCGTGGCGTTTAAACTGCACGCCACTAACCTCGTGCCACTGGTAGGTCCTAGTGGTGGCGTCTCCACCAAACGTCACTAGTAGGATTTTTAGTGGTGGTGTTTACTGGAAGCGCCACCATTACATATCGTATTTGTTGCGTTCTTTTTATTATAAACGCCACAAGTGAGTTTTTGAATATTAAAAAAAAGTTGAATATTCACAGCAGAATACAACAATATTCATAGCACATCAATATATATTCATAGAAATGGTAGCACTAACTACTAGTCCTCAAAAGGATTACAGTCAACTACATATACTTGTGCTAGCTAGCTACATAGGACTAACTACTAGTCCTCAAAAGGATTATCGGCAACATTTGTGCCATACCTAATGGCAGCAGCTGGAATATCGTCATCTGAAAAAACATAAGTCTGTCGATGCTTCAGGGCCTCGGTAGTAGAAGTAGGTCATGCGATCTTCACAGAGATGGAAGACCAACTTCTCCTGGGCATCATCCATCTCTGTCCACCTCGGGCCACCAAAAAAGTGCAGTTCGCCTCATTCGTGACTTGGACTGTGTAGGTCGGTGCAGGTTGCTTCAACGGTAGTAGATCGACCTGTAACTGTCCCTAGTGCCAGAACGGCCAATAAAAATGGTTCAGGAAATCAAGTCTAAACTTACAGGGTATATTATGCATACAAAATCATAAGAAAGCAACAATTAGTATTTAATTCAGTTGTAGGATATATATAGGTTGATTGCTTGTGAATGAAAATACCATACTAACTTCGCAGTTATTAGGGAGCATTATGACAACCTTCTTGTCCTTGTATTGTTGGTAACCGCATCGCTCACACCGATCATCATTCATTATACCTATATATGATGATGCAAACTTAGTTATATAGACCATTTTAACTTAATTAGCATCATAAGTAGCACAGTATATCAACATAACACATAAGTAAGATTAGATAACATCATATATAAGTAGTACAATAGTAGCATACGACAGTCACATGATAAGTCTATATAAGTAGTACGATAGGTAGCATACGACAGTCACATGATAACATCTTAAACTCGAGTAGACCTAGTGTCAGTGACGTCGTCGTCATCTGGGTGGTCCCAGAAAGAGGATGACATGCTGCCGGAGGGTCGGGCTAACCCAGCTGCTGCGTGCCGAAGGGGTTGGCCTCGCCCTGCCAGCTATGCTGCCGGCTTTCGCTAAGGACCTCGTAGTACACCTGAAGGGAATTTGGCCGAGAGGCAATAATAAAGTGGTTATTATCTTATTCATTATTTATAATAATTTTTTTTTGTATGCTATAATTGTATTAATTGGAAACGTTAATACATGTGTGTTTAATAAAAAAATAAAGGGTTCCTAGTTATACCTCTCTTATAAACTAGCTCATTGCTTAACAAGATGATCAAGGTTTCTTGATCATGGATATTGGATGTTGTTAATAAAGATGTCACAACATTGCTGAATGATGTGATGAACATTCATTTGAAGTATATCATTACGATCAAAGTCATTATGTTTATATTGCTATAACATCATATGAAGTAATCCTAGTCCTTAGACCATGAGATCATGTCAATCACTAACACTAGAAGAGTATCTTGATAATACCAAACTTCACACCGTGATAGGTTGATTATAAAGGTGGGTTCAGGGCTACGAAGGTGTTATGTAGAGGCTCATAGATCAAGATTGGGATTTTTCCATCTCGATGACGGATAGATATACTTAAGGTCCTCTCGGTGATATCACATTGATATAGCTTGCAAGCAAGTGATGTGATCACTAGAATGTTATATCACGGGAACAAGAAAAGAGTACATGTCGGTAACGAGATCAAACTAGGTATGGAGATAACGATGATCGAATATCGGACATGTAAAATATAGAGAGACAAAGGGATTTAGTTAGGACGTTAAAGTTTCACACGATCACTAGAGTCATCGTTGAATGTGTGGGAGTCAATACGGATCTCCAGGTCTCGCTGCTGACTATTGATCGAAGAGGGGTCTCGATCATGTCTGCATTATTCGCGAACTGTAGGGTGACACACTTAAGGGCTACTGACACCATTTGGGGCAAATAAGATACCAGAGAAAGATTAAGAAAGCGCTAGAATCATTTCAATGGAAACCAGAATTGTTTTGGGTGAAATTGCAGAAACTGGTTCTGCATGTGATATTAAAATGTTGCAGAGAGTTTTATGTGAATGTTTGTTAGTTAAAGTAAATAACAAAATTATGAATAAAATAAATAAAAGTTTTTTATTTAAAGAGAAAAATGCATTTAATTTAGTGGACATTAAATGCAAGTGAGTGGAGTTGAAATTTATGTGAGTGCGCTTAGTGGAGCTCCACCCACATGAATGAGGGAGAGGTGGGGGAACCCACCATGGCCGGCCAGCCATGGCCATGGGGCTGCGCCCCAACCCCTATAAAAGGAGACCCATGGCTCCTCTCTTCTTACACCACCTCCTCATGAAGGTTCTCTTCCCCCTCTAGCAATCTCCATGGCTTCGGATTAGCAAAGTACATGTTCTCGGTGTTTCTCTGGAAAGGATCTGTTGCTTTCACTGCTTTGCTGGAGAGAGGGACGGAGGTTGTTAGGGTACCGGACGTGTGTGCAATCACGGATGCACTGCTACTTTGCGGTTTTGGACTTGCCGGTGCTGGACCTGCTGGACTTGTTGGTGTTGGACTCGCTGGACTTCATCACGATCTTGAGATCGGCAAGTGTATGACTACATCATCCACGAGTTCAAACTCGTTAACAACTATTTGTCACTCTTCAAGGATATGTTATCTATGGATGTATATCCATCCGTTGATTGTATCTAGGTAAATAGATCTTGGTGCTTAGTTGTTCACATCATAGGAATTTTTTTTGTTTTCTATGCTGCAAACCCAAGAGTGGTATGAGAGCCTGATCTATGCATAGATGCTTTGCACGGGTAGTACACATAAGAGTATGTGGGTGATGATGATCATGTTATTGCATCTTATATGTATTTTTGATATTTGTGGCATAGTGGGATGAAGGGGTTTGGACTAACTTTACATGTCCTCGCACATGAGATATGTTCTACGCTTGACATGCAACTAGTTTTGCATAAGTGGCTAGCGGGTCTCTGTGTCTCCTACTATAGTCAATATCTAATTTACAACGAGTTGCTAATAATTTGGTTATCATCGTTGTGGTTCCATGTTCGTAGGTAAGACCGGCTCTATCTTCGAAATCCCTAAGCCACGTAAAACTTGCAATGGATAACTTAGTTTAGATTGTTGTTGGGATTGTGTCAGGATATGGTAATGTTGTAAGTTAATGTATAGTTGATACTCTTACAACACACCTAACATGTAAATTCCATAGACCTTGGCCTTACACAAAAGAAAGATAAAGATCATACCACGATGCACATGATAGTGATCAAGTGCAAGAACCATATCATTTCACTTTTTGCATATGATGTTTGCATCTTATATTGCTTGTTTGGCGTTTTAGTAGTATTATAAGATGATCCCTCTTTTACATATCAAGATAAAAATGTGTTATTCCTTAAGTATGCACCGTTCTATGGATCGTGTTTCGAGACATCACGTGATGATTAGGTGTCCTCGACTCTATGCTTTCATTCAACTGGTGTAAGATAGTTTTACACACGCGAGTACTAAGGTTCTTACTTGGTGAGCCTAGCATGTACAAACATGGCCTCGGAATACGGACTGAAAGGTTAAGCATGAGTCATAGCGTTGATATGATGCCCATATTGATGCTCGCATTTGAGACTACACCGACTCACGTGATGATCCGACATGGTCTAGTGGATTTGGTTCATGTAATCACGAAAAAGACACGAGAGATGTTGTTTTTGAGTGGGAGTTTATTTGTAATTTGGATTAGTCGAACTCAGTTTATCATAAACTCAACTTGAAGTGAATTTGCATAATTTGTTATAGTCATTGGCATCTGTTTACTACCTTGCGCTTAGTTTAATTTGAGATAATAGAACTATAGAATTATGTATAGTTACTTTACAAACTGGTATCGTATTATTTTAAGTGTCAATTTAAAGTTTAAAAGTCATATTGCAAACTGTTAGCAAACTTCATCTACTCCATGAAGTTTAATAAGTAGTATTAAACCAATAGTAATAATTCCAGTGTTAGTATCTAAAGTATCATGTTTGCCTCTATATTCTTAATATTCAAATGTTGTTTTAATATCGAGGTTATTTAGAAGTTAAAAGAATTGTTTTAAAAACCATCATGTGTGGAAGATATTGTGATATTTGAAACAATGTTAATGGTTGCAATATGATAGAGTATAATTTTGCAAAATACACATTCTCATATTGTATGAGAATTTGCGAAGGTTGGAGACTCTAGACGTCCTAATATCCCAAAAAGGTTTTGGAAACTGACATTATACTCGCAATTCGGCCTTTATAGTAGCTTGATCGTGAATTTTGTCATGATAAGGATGAATAGAAGATGTAGGTAAAATGTTTATTATACTAATAGATTACTAAAGAATGGATTTTTGAAAGAGCATCAAACATTTGATGATGGTGGTCTACTTCAAAGTGCAAGTCCAAAGGTATTAGTATTTGACTATATACGCTTTGGACTATGTGTCATGTTTATGGCGCCACTTTTGATATTGATAGATTATTTTAAAAAGAAAAGGGAATGCTGAAAGAGAATCTATAAAATATTTGCCAGAAAATAAAAGGACTGGAAATGTCTAGCTTAAGTATAAAGATGATATACATGTTATGGCTGTATTCTTTGCTTGTTAAACAATGTGGTTCTTGGATATTAGATACCGAATTGGTTGGTATGAAATGTCATACAGAACAACAAAATTCATGAACTACAATTGCCTAAGTAACTAGCAAGATAATATGTCATGATGTTCATCTAAAACAAATAAAGTGTTATTGTATTCATCGTTGACATCAAAGCTTGCCTACAATATTTGTTTAAATAATTGTTATTTTGTTTTGGTATTATGAGAACAATTGTTGTTCAAATAATTACCGTATTCCATAGAAGATGGATGAACTTTTACAAGTCTAGTTGGAGAAATCACGTTCATAAAACTAATGCTAAAATATCACAAGACAAATGATTGAAAGATCACTTACGAAGTGACATTGTCATTTAAATTATATTGGAAAGAAAACATGAAGAAACTCCATGTTGATGGATTTTTGGAGTCTTTGGTTTTTATCAAATGACGCTTGTGAGACTTTCTTCAAGATAATTGAAACTCCGTTCATAGGCCAAAGGGGAAACGGGTGACTAACTTATCGGAAATTGTGTGTGTTGATGTATATAGTCCATTACATGTAGCCATGTGCGGTGGATCTTTCAGCTTCATATGCATTCTCTGAAAATTTGAGTGAATATATCTGTATATTTACTTAATAAGGAAGAAGTATGAAACATTTGAAAATTGTTCAAAGGCTTTCTAGATGAAGTGAAAAATCATTGTAATGAGAAAATAAAAAATTTATGATTCGATTAGAAAGGATGATATTTGAATTACATGTTTAGGAAAACACCTAAGATTTGAGAAATTGTTCCATAGATTTACATTTCTCCATTAACCATAGGAGTATGGTATGTTCGAGAGATCAAATAAAACCTTATTTGATATGGTAAGATCAAAGGTGTCGTTTATAAAACTGCCATTATGTTTTATAGATTAAAGCTTTAGAGACTACCGCTTTTACACTGAAAAGAGCACCATCGTGATCCGTTCAAATGACACCATAAAGAGATTATGGTTTGGGATAAAACCCGAGTTTTCTTTTTTAAAATTTTGGTATGATGTGCATAAGTAAAATGTTTACAACCAAATTCGGATAAGCACGTCTTTGTAGGTTATCCCAAAGAATTAGTTGGGTATTCCTCCATAGTACTGAAGAGAAAAGAGTTTGTCGCTTGAACGTGAAGTTTCTTAAAGAAGGAATTTTCATAAAAGTTAAGTGGGAGGATAATAGAACTTTGATTAGGTTGATGACCTAAGCATCATGTGCTAAGTAGCACAACACCGAAAAGTGTCCCGGATGCGGATAAAATGCTCACGGCTCCCGTGATTACAAAGGTTGTGATCTCGAAGATTAGAGTTTATATTGAATCGTGTGGGTCCATAAGAATCAAATAGTAAGATTTGAAATAGAAGTCATTATTGTTTTGATAATGATGAACCGACTGCATGCAAAGAAGCGATGATGGGCCCTGACTCCATAAAATTACTAGAAGTTATAAAATCCGTGATAGTATCCATACACGAAAAATCAAGTTTTTGAACTTGGAAGACCCTCCGAAAAGGTATGAAGCCTATCGGCCGTATTTGGATCCATAAAGAAATAGACATGGATGTTTGACATCTATGAAATAGTCGACATGTCAAAAATGAGTTTACGATAATGTTCAAGGAGTTGACTATGACAAGATTTGATCTTTCATAGCGATATTTAGTCTTGACGGATTAATGTAGCAACCACTACATATAGTATGGTATGTGGTAGTTGAACAAACAAAACAATATTCTTCTAATAGAATGGTTACCTAGGATGTGTACATGACACGGTCTGAAGGGTTTTGTTAATTCAAAGGATGCTAAAAAAGGCATGCAAATTTCAATGGTTGAAGTCAGCATAGCCGAGTTCGAATCTTCACCGTGATGAAACTATTAAAAGGTTTAATTTCATCGGAGATGGTGAAGATGCTTGTATTTGCAAGAAATTAAGTGGGAGTGCTAAGACATATTTCTCATACATTATGTATAGGACATATTGTTAATTGGAAATGATGTATCTTTTATTGACACAAGTTAAGAATTTTATTAAAATTGGATTTTGATGAAAGACTTGGGCAAAACCGAATATTTGGCATCAATGTCTATATGGATAGATTGAGGCGCTAATATGGTTATGCCAGACGTACATATATGAGATATTGAAAGGGTTCAATATAGAAACGATAAGAAAGGTTCTTGCTGTATGGAAAGGATGGAATCAACATTCAAGTGTATCGACACTTGGTGAGTGAAATCACATGAATATTTTGATCAATAATACCATGATATGTACATATCCAGATATGTCCTATGCTCTAAATGTTATGTGCATATACCAGAATGATTCATAAGATGATCATTGGATGATAGTAAAGATATTTTTATGAGCTTTGGAAGAAATAAGAATATATCATGTATAAGTGACAAATAGTTACATGTAGTTTATTGTAAAGTGTTACATTGATACTAGTTTATCACAATATATAAATTAAATTTATCTCAATTTAAACTATGGGTGGCACAATGTAATGGAAATGAAGTTCCATGATGGATTTTGATGAGTTCCAAAGTTGATACATTGTGATGGATTCTACAACAAAAGGCTAAGTATACGACTTCTATAGTAGCAGCAAAGGAGGGAATTTGGTTAAGTAGTTTGTTATCAAACTGGGTGTGGTTTACAATGGGCTAGTACTATGGAGATATATTGTGTGACAATTATATCAACATGTTTTGACCCAAAGGAACTAAAGGTCTTACTAAAGGACTAATTTATACAATGCCGTCACATTAGAGAATGAGTGATGCGTAGAGACGCAAAGACATGCAAATACACGCGAACCTGAAAATGTTAGATCCGGAGATTATGTTAACCACTAGCAAACATGTATATACAACACCAGAAAGCCATAGGTGTTGAATGCACAAGCTTATAGACTAGATTATTGACTCTAGTGCAAGTGAGAGACTCAAGGGAATATGCCCGAGAGGCAATAATAAAGTGGTATTATCGTATTCCTTGTTTATGATAAATGTTTATTTTGCATGCTATAATTGTATTAATTGGAAACATTAATACATGTGTGTTTAATAAACAAATAAAGGATTTCTAGTTATGCCTCTCTTATAAACTAGCTCGTTGATTAACAAGATGATCAAGGTTTCCTGATCATGGACATTGGATATTGTTAATAATGAGCTCACAACATTGCTGAATGATATGATCAACATTCATCCAAAGTATAGCATTATGATCAAAGTCATTATGTTTATATTTCTATAACATCATACGAAGTAATCCTAGTCCTTAGATTATGAGATCATGTCAATCACTAACACTAGAAGATTATCTTGATAACATCAAAATTCACACTGTGATAGGGTGATTATAAAGGTGGGTTCAGTGCTACAAAGGTGTTATGTAGAGGCTCATGGATCAAGAGTGGTATTTGTCCATACCGATGACAAATAGATATACTCAGGGCCCTCTCGGTGATATCACATTGAGATAGCTGATACGTTGCAAATGTATCTATAATTTTTGATGTTCCATGCTTGGTTATATCTACTTTCTTATGTTTTGTCCACACTTTGGAGTAATTTTTATACACTTTCTTGGACTAACCTATTAACAAGATGCCACCGTACCAGTTGCCTGTTTTTTGCTGTTTTTGGTTCCAGAAAAGTCAGAAAATCAATATTCTTGGAATTGGCCGGACAAAAGCCAAAGTCGATATTTTCCCGTAAGAATCACGGAGCCAGAAGGAGAGACGGAGAGGGGCCACAGGGTGGCCACACCACTCCTAGGTGCGAGTCCCCCTTGGCCGCGCCAGGGCATGGTGTGGGCCCCCTGGCCGGCCACCGACCTTGCCTCTTTCGCCTATATATCTCCCTCGATTCAAAAACCCTAGATCGTCAATCAGAAATCCACGAAAAGTTCCGCAGGGCCACCGCCACCGAAGGGGAGATTCGGGGGACAAAAATTCTTTGTTCCGGCACCCTGCCGGGATGGGGAAGTGCCCCCGGAGCCATCTCCATCGATCTCCACCGCCATCTCCATCACCATTGCTGATTCCCATGATGATGAGGGAGTAGTTCTCCCTCGAGGCTAAGGGTTCTACCGGTATCTATGTGTTCTGTCTCTTTCTATGCATGATCATATTGTGATCATGAGCTTTGTAATCAAGTAGATCTACCTTGCTACTCAAGTGCTTTATTAGATCTCTACTCTCCCCATGTGTGTGAAGTTGACAGTGTGCACACCATGGTGGCACTTAGGCTAGATATTACAAATACTTGTTATGAGTTATATTTGGAGTTGGATATCTTTATGAAATTGTGGTGTTTGTTGGAACCATCTAGTGCTCAAGGTGACAGTGTGGGGTTATCTAGATGCGGAAGGCTTACTTTGAGGTGTGCTATTATAGCCCAACCATGGATTAGAGTGTCCAACCGGAGAGTAGTTAAGAGTAGTATCTGATACATTGCAAATGTATCTATATTTTTTGATGTTCCATGCTTGGTTTTATCCACTTTCTTGTGTTTTGTTCTAACTTTGGAGTGCTTTTCATATGATTTCTTGGACTAACCTATTAACAAGAGCCACAGTGCCAGCTGCTTGTTTTCTGCTGTTTTTGGTTCCAGGAAAGTCAGAAAATAAATATTCTCGGAATTGGACGGGACAAAAGCCAAAGTGCCTATTTTTCCGGAAGTCATTAGATGCCAGAATACGAGACGGAGAGGATCCAGGGGGCCACCACACCACCTGGCCGCGTGGGCCAGGCCTAGCCGCGCCAGGGGGTGGTGTGGCCAGCCCAGGCACCCCCTCGGCCTCTCCTTCCGCCTATATATTGCCCTCGGGACGAAAACCCTAAGTATCCGATCAAAAATCCACGAAAGAGTCTGTAGCCACCGTCATCTCCATCCCTAGATTGGGAGGGATCTGAATCTGTTCCCGGCACCCTGCCGGAGAGGGGATTTCACCCTGGAGGCCTTCTTCATCACCATGCAAGCCTATGGTGTGATGCGTGAGTAGTTCATCCTTGGACTACGGATCCATGTAGTAGCTAGATGGCTGGTTCTCTTCCTTTGTGCTTTCATGTCTAGATCTTGTGAGATCCGTTCATGATCAAGATCATCTACTTGTAATTTTGCATGTTGTGTTTGCGGGGATCCGATGGATATTGAGATGCTATTTCAGATTGATTATTGATTCTATCATGTCTTTGTTATTTGTGATCTTGCATGATTTCCGTTGTTAGTAGCTATCTTGGCCAAGTAGATGCTAGCAACTCCAAGAGTTAGTATTTATGCTCGATAGTGGGTTCATGCCTCTGGTAATCTGGGGAAGTGAAAGAAATCTCTAAGGTACTAGATGTGGCCGTTGCTACTAGGGAGAAAACAACAATCCTTTGTTCATAGAATAATCGTATTGTTTACATTACACGCAATTCGTAAAGCAACAATTTGTTGCTTGCAACTTAATACTGGAGGGGGTTCGAATGATAACCTGAAGGTGGATTATTAGTCATAGATGCAGTTGGATGGCGGTCTATGTATAATGTTGTAATGCCCAATCAAGTCTCAAAGGAGTCAAGATGATTAGTATATGCTTGTATGCTTTCTCGATGTTTGTCAATTGCCCCGCTGTAATTTGTTCACCCAGCATGTTATCTATCTTAAGGAGAGCCACCTTTAGTGAACTATGGACCCCGGTCCTTTTCTTTACATACAATCTACAAACTGTTTACTGCTTTGTGTTTACTTTTTGCAAACTATTACTTCCTTCCATTCGATACGTTTAATCCTTTGTTTTCAGCAAAACACGGTGAGATTGACAACCTCATCGCAAGTTGGGGACAGAGTTCTGTGGTTGTGTTGTGCAGGTCTCCACGTTGCTACTAGCACCGGTAGTGCACCCTGCCAAGGCTCAGCTAGCAACACCTTTGGGGTGTTTCCTTGCTCCTACTGGTTCGATTAAACCTTGGTTTCATAACTGAGGGAAATTTGCTGCTGTGCTCATCATACCTTCCTCTTGGGGTTCCCAACGAGCTCTATATCAACACCGAGCCATCAGTATCATAAAGAGAAGATATTCATATGAGAGTGTTCAGTAGTGAAAGTATGATTCCTAGGCCTTGTTTCTAAGCATTGATACACCATTTGCAATTAGATCTGTTACATGTTTGCTTGCTTCCATCTTTATTTCAGTTTGCCTTTAGTCTTTTCCCACGTCAACCACATGCCAGCAAGCTATTTTCTGGCACCGTTACCACTTATAATTATCCATACCACTTGTATTTCACTATCTCTTCGCCGAACTAGTGCACCTATATACCTGACAAGTGTATTGGGTGTGTTGGGGACACAAGAGACTTCTTGTATCTTGATTGCAGGGTTGCTTGAGAGGGAATACCTTTGACCACTTCTTCCCTGAGTTCGATAAACCTTGGGTGATCCACTTAAGGGAAAACTTGCTGCTGTTCTACAAACCTCTGCACTTGGAGGCCCAACAATTGTCTACAAGAATAGAAGTATGTAGACATCAAGCTATTTTCTAGAGCCGTTGCCGAAGAGGTAAGGTAAAAGCTACTCACATCCTCCAGTGTGAGTGCTCGAAGTTGTTTCCTTTAGATTCTGCAGTTTTGTCTTTTTGATTATTGTTTTCACTAGTTAGGCTTAATGGAAAACAACAACAAAATTAGAGAGCTTTATGGTATTTATCTTGAGTTAGGACATGAAGTGTTTGAAGAGAAAATTAAAACACCTATAGAACTTTATTTGCGTGCTAATAGCAATGTTATTAGTATGAATTCTTTGAACACCATTATTGATAATGCTATGGAAAAGTCTAAGCTTGGGAAAGCTAGTTTTTATGAAAATAATCTTTTTAGTTCCCCAGCTTTGGAAGATAGCGATTCGATTGCTCATGATGATACCAAACCTCCAATATATGATGATTACAATGATGAATATGGTATTTTCAGTCCACCTACTATTGAGGAGAAAATTAATTATGATTACAATATGCCTCCTATATTTGATGATTATGGTGATGAAAATAATAATGATAGCTATTTTGTTGAATTTGCTCCCACTACAATTAATAAGAATAACTATGCTTATGTGGTGAGTAATAATGATTTTATGCATGTGGCTCATGAGAAGAATGTTTTATGTGATAGCTATATTTTTAATTTTATTCATGATGCTACTGAAAGTTATTATGAGAGAGGGAAACATGGTTTTATGTATCTCAACATTATTAAGTTTCCCCTCTTTATGTTGAAAATTTTGAAGTTGCACTTGTTTTGCTTTCCTATGCTTGTTGATTTGTGCTTCCATGACTTGTTTGTTTACAAGATTCCTATGCATAGGAAGTGGCTAGACTTAAATGTATTTTAAATTAGCTTCTTGATGCTCTCTTTTACTTCAATTCATATTTCTTATGTGAGCATCCTATCAAACTATCATGCCTAACTTAAAGGCGCTAAAGAAAAGTACTTATTGGGAGATAACCCAAATGTTTTAGATGAGTCTTGGAAGTTATTACCTCTGTAATAACCACTCCTTTTATCCTTTTTATTTGCTTTTTGTGCCAAGAATAACCTCTAATGAGAGAGAAGTAATGCTTGGGAAAGTTGCTGTCCCGAAACAGTTTATGTGCTTCACCGTAAAATTTCGTGTAAAATCTCTGTACGTCCTTTTGAGGCGTGAATTTTTGTGCTTCTACCCCTGGTTGTTATCGAACTTTCGTTAGTTCAAAACTTTTACATTTGAGCAACAGAAGGTCTTCGAAAAAATTGTTTTTACCTGCTGGTGTGTTTTGACAATTTCTACCTTTATTTGCATTTGCTTCTTGTTGGTTCCTTTTTGAGTTCTTTTGGGGAATTGAGCTTTTTGAGGGAAGTGCAATAGTAGCTTGTTTTTTAATGGAAGTTTTATCGGTGTTGGAACTGAACCCAAAGACTTATTATCTTGAGTGCACTAATGTTGCTAATAAAGAGTGTATGAAGTTTTGTATGAAGGAAAAATTTCAGGTGTACGGAAGGAATGAGTAATGAGATGAAGGATGGACTAAAGCTCAAGCTTGGGGATGCCACGCGTGTCACCCCAAGAAATATCCAAGAAGTACAAGCGTCAAAACTTGGGGATGCCCAAGGCATCCCCTTCTTCATCAATAAAAATCTCAGGTTTCTTCCAAACAGTTCATTTTTATTGTTTCATGCACAGTTGTGTTTTTCTTGGAGCGTCTTTGTTTTTGGTCTTAGTTTTCGTTTTCTTAGTTTGCTTGGTTTGCTGCAATAAGTTGGTTGGATCCCAACACTTCTTTTGGAGAGAGACACACTCTGCTTTCATTGTTTAGAACACTCTAGTTTTTATTCTTATTGTTTTGTGAGTGTTCTCTTTTGCTAGCACTGGGTTAAGCCTTAGTTTTCTTGTGCTTTCAGCTTAGAACTTTTTAGTTCTTCCTTTTGGATTTGTGAGACAAGCTCACTAATCTTTATTTATTATTATCTTTGTGATTTCTTTCAAATAAGTTGGTTTAGATTGGAAAAGAGTAGGAAAGTTCATGCTTAAGTGGTAAAAGGAGCCTGTATTTGACTATGGCCTATGCTTTGTCATGTCATGCTTGATATTGTTTTGGCTTTATGCTTAGTATTCTTTGCTGTAGCATGACATGTTATAAATAATTAAGATTGCTTAATGTGCCTTGGAAGGATCATGTGTTGTTTTAGCATATTAAAGCATAGTATTGTGATATTCTCCTTTGATGCTTTATTTGGGTTGACTTGGCGCATGCTCACACCATGTTATGACTATCCAAAGTCACCATAGCCTTGATGATCCTTTAGTTTTTGACTTGTAATATCACTTTATGCTTTAATTAATGATGTTTTGTCGCTTTGCATGATTATGGCCATTATTGCTCTCTTAGTTGGTCGCTCCCAGTCTTTTGTTAACCCCCATAACCAAGTATGAGTCCCACTCATGCATCCAACTCCATTAAACCAAGTTATTCCAAAGAGTCCACCATACCTACCTGTTAGCAATTGCTATTCCAAGTATATTCATGTTTTTGTCTACCTTCCAAATTAAACTTGTTATGCGAAAATTAGTGATTAAAGCTCTCACGAACTTGATGGCACACTTTACTTTTCTTGCATTTAATAAATTGAACCATTGGGTCCTTCTTTGTTGCGTATATGCTTGCGCTTTATAAGTTGAAGTTAGCAGAACCATGTATCATGGGGAACGCTTTCAACATTGCACTTGTACTTTGTACCCCGTTGATATCATGTTCTTTTGCTTATGGATCCCGGCGGTGTGAAATAAAAGTGGAACTTGTAAGATGATGGAGTTTGTATGTGTGTTAGAGAAACGCCAGGGCCGCTAGCCTAAGCCATGCCTAATCATGGTGGAAACTTGCAGCATAACCATAATGAGCACTCTATGAAGCATCATCAATAAAACCTACGCAAATAGCAAATAAAAAGATCACTGAGATGCTCATTGTCTGCTTGCCTTGTCATTTTGATTATGGGATAGCTCCTGTATCATGTGCAAGGGGTACCCCGTTGGCGGTTCTTTATGATACATATGTACTTACAATGACAAGAGCTTACTTGTGACTAAAGTTGAGTAGCATGAGGTTCGGTCTTCGTAAGTAAGGGGCATGAGATTTCAGCTTATAACTTGTCAAGCATATCCTCTTAGTTGTGTCACTTTAACCTTAATCACCTTCAAGATGCTTATGATAGGGGCAATGAGAGCTGAAAGCTATTGAGTACCATAATTTTTGGAAGCTCTTTATGAAACTTGAATCTCTGCTTCCTTCTATGAAGGCCTTTTTTTTACTTTTATGTTGAGTCTCCACCTTCTACCTTTATGCACCTACTTTGAGAGCATAGTGGCCATTCTTAGTTCTATGTGCATTGTCCCAAGACTTATTGATTGATGCATAACTTAGTATTGCTTGTTCTTAAACTACTTGTATCTAGTCACTCTTATGAACTTTGAAGGTGTCCTATGCATTTATGTTTGCTACTCTATGAGGGACAAGTTGAATGCCATTATGATATGTTTTCTTTATGTGAAACAAGCAAACGTCTTGCAAAGCATTGTTATTCATGAATCTTTTATTTGTATCCTTTCATGTTACAACATAGTTGCTATGTCTTATTGTTAGAACTTTATCTTTCATGCTATGTTGAAGTACTATGATCCTACCTATCAATGTTTTACAAATACTTTGATCAAGTTTATGATGGTGCATGTCAGCTAAAAAATTATTCTTTTTTTATCACTTGCCTACTCGAGGATGAGCATGAGTTAAGCTTGGGGATGTTGATACATTGCAAACTTATCTATAATTTTTGATGTTCCATGCTTGGTTTTATCTACTTTCTTATGTTTCGTCCACACTTTGGAGTACATTTTATACACTTTCCTGTACTAACCTATTAACAAGATGCCACAGTGCCAGTTGCCTGTTTTCTGCTGTTTTTGGTTCCAGGAAAGTTAGAAAATCAATATTCTCGGAATTGGACCGAACAAAAGCCAAAGTCGATATTTTCTCGGAAGACTCACAGAGCCAGAAGGAGAGACGGAGAGGGGCCACAGGGTGGCCACACCACCCCTAGGCGCGGGTCCCCCTTGGCCACGCTAGGGAATGGTGTGGGCCCCTTGGCCGGCCACCGTCCTTTCCTCTTTCGCCTATATATCTCCCTCGATGCAAAAACCCTAGATCGTCAATCAGACATCGACGAAAAATTCCGCAGCGCCGCCGCCACCGAAGGGGAGATTCGGGGGACAGAAAGTCTCTGTTTCGCACCCTGCCGGGACGGGGAAGTGCCCCCGAAGCCATCTCCATCGATCTCCACCGCCATCTCCATCACCATTGCTGATGCCCATGATGATGAGGGAGTAGTTCTCCCTCGAGGCTAAGGGTTCTACCGGTAGTTATGTGTTCATCTCTCTCTCTATGCATGATCATATTGTGATCATGAGCTTTGCAATCAAGTAGATCTACCTTGCTACTCAAGTGCTTTATTAGATATCTGCTCTCCCCATGTGTGTGAAGTTGACAGTGTGCACACCATGGTGGCACTTAGGCTAGAGATTACAAATACTTGTTATGAGTTATATTTGGAGTTGGATGTCTTTATGAAAGTGTGGTGTTTGTTGGAACCATCTAGTGCTCAAGGTGACAGTGTGGGGTTATCTAGATGCAGAAGGCTTACTTTGAGGTGTGCTGTTATAGCCCTACCATGGATTAGAGTGTCCAACCGGAGAGTAGTTAAGAGTAGTATCATAAAGAGAAGATATTTATATGAGAGTGTTCATTAGTGAAAGTATGATCCCTAGGCCTTGTTTCTAAGAATTGATACACCGTTTGCAATTAGATCTATAACATGTTTGCTTGCTTCCATCTTTATTTCAGTTTGCCTTTAGTCTTTTCGCACATCAACCACACGCCAGCAAGCTATTTTCTAACACCGTTACCACTTATAATTATCCATACCACTTGTATTTCACTATCTATTCGCCGAACTAGTGCACCTATACACCTGACAAGTGTATTGGGTGTGTTGGGGACACAAGAGACTTCTTGTATCTTGATTGCAGGGTTGCTTGAGAGGGAATACCTTTGACCACTTCCTCCCTGAGTTCGATAAACGTTGGGTGATCCACTAAGGGAAAACTTGCTGTTGTTCTACAAACCTCTGTACTTGGAGACCCAACAACTGTCTACAAGAATATAAGTATGTAGACATCAATAGCTTGCAAGCAAGTGATGTGATCACTAGAATGTTATATCACGGGAACGAGAAAAGAGTGCATGTCGGTAACAAGATCAAACTAGGTATGGAGATACCGATGATCGAATCTCGGACATGTAATATATCGCAAGACAAAGGGATTTAGTTACGACGTTAAAGGTTCACACGATCACTAGAGTCATCGTTGAATGTGTGGGAGTCGGTACGGATCTCCAGGTTCCGCTGCTGACTATTGATCGAAGAGGGGTCCCGATCATGTCTGCATTATTCGCGAACTGTAGGGTGACACACTTAAGGGCTACCAACACCTTTTGGAGCAAATAAGATAGCAGAGAAAGATTAAGAAAGCGCTGGAATCATTTCGATGGAAACCGGAATTGTTTTGGGTGAAATTGCAGAAACTGGTTCTGCATGTGATATTGAAATGTTGCAGAGAGTTTTATACAAATGTTTGTTAATTAAAGTAATTAACAAATTATGAATAAAATAAATAAAAGTGTTTTATTTAAAGAGAAAAATGCATTTAATTTAGTGGACATTAAATGCAAGAGAGTGGAGTTGAAATTTATGTGAGTGGGCTTACTGGAAGCTCCACCCACATGAATAAGGGAGAGATGGGGGCACCCACCATGGCTGGATAGCCATGGCCATGGGGCTGCACCCCAACCCCTATAAAAGGAGCCCCATGGCTCCTCTCCTCTTGCACCACCTCCTCGTGAAGGTTGTCTTCCCCCTCTAGCAATTATTCATGGCTTCAGATTAGCGAAGTACATGTTCTTGGTGTTTCTCTAGAAAGGATCTATTGCTTGCGCTGCTTTGCTGGAGCAAGGGACAGAGGTTGTCGGGGGTACCGGACATATGTGTGATCACGGATGCACCGCTATTTTGCGGTGCTGGACCTACTGGACTTGTTGGTGCTGGACCTGCTGGACTCACTGGACTTCATCACGATCTTGAGATCGGCAAGTGTACGATTACATCATCCACGAGTTCAAACTCGTTAACAACGTTTTGTCGCTCTTCAAGGGTATGTTCTCTATGGCTGTATATCTACCCATTAATTGTATCTAGGTAGACAGATCTTGGTGCTTAGTTGTTCACATCGTAGGATTTTTTTTGTTTTCCATGCTATGAACCCAACAGGACCTCCGTCACATGGGGATAAAGTAGGAGATCCCTGACCTAGGGGTCATCCTCCCCGTGACAGTGGCGCGCCAGCTGCCTCTCTGCCTGCCGGTGCTCCCTCTCCTCGGCCCTCGTGGCGATCCTGCGCTAATAGATGCGCCACGCGATGCTCATCCTTGAAGTTGAATACCTCTCTCATCCCAAAGTGTTGGACCACAACGCAGTCGTAGGCGTAGGTTGCCTGCCACGGGCACCTGAAAGTACCTAGCTGGATCTTCCTATTATTCATCGTGATCTGAGCTCCCAAGTCGGAGTCCTCGTGTGTTTCCGGTGAACACCACCAAACTTCAGCTCCGGCTCCAACATGATACTAATTAAGTAGTTAAATAATAACATTTCATATGACTATTAGTCAACATATAAGAAAGAATATATGTGTATATTTTCTACATCTATCCCTAAATTTATCTAGATTTTCTACCCCTAAAATCATGTAAACTTACTACTATATACTAAATATACATTTGCTACTATATACTAAACCTATCATTTCTATATCTAGAAATTGAGCCCAAATTTAATATCTCCAAAGCATCTACAATCATCTACACTATATATTAAATCTACATTTGCTACTATATACTAAATCTAACATTTCTATATCTAGAAATTGAGCCTAAATTTAATATCTCTAAACCGTCTACAATCATCTACACTAAACCATCTAAAATCATCTACACTAAACCGTCTTCATCTACACTAATTTATCTAAAATCTACACTAAAACATCTACACTAAACCATCTAAAATCATCTACACTAAACCATCTGAAATCATCTACACTGAACCCTCTAAAATCATCTCTACTAATTCATCTAAAATCTACACTAAACCATCTAAAATCTACACTAATTCATCTACTCTAAAACAAATAAAAAAGGGGGAGAGAGGGGCTCACCGGCGGTGGCTCGAGGCGGTGGACGCGGGAGGTCACGGGTATGGGGACGAGGCGCTGAGGGGGAGACGGGGACGAGGTGGCGACGTGCACTAGGCGGCGATTGGGGACATGGAAGAGGCGGCGACAGGGGAGACGGAGACGAGGCGGCGATGGGGACGAGGCGACAAGGCGGCGACGAGGACGAGGCGGCGTGGTGGCGATGGGGACGAGGCAGCGACAGGGAAGAGGAGATGGGTGGAGGATCCGATGCGGTCTAGGCATAGCGAATGCGGTGGCGGCGTACCGGATGCGGTGCACAAGGTGTGCGGCAGTGGCTGACACGATTGGGAAAAGGGCGGGGGAGGTCAGGGAAGAGGGACTAGAGGGAGTGAATGGGGGGAAGATGCGGGTTGGGGCGATGCAGGGAAGTTTCGAGGTACTTGATCTATAGCTAGGATAACATCGACATTTGTTTCCTGCGAACGGCACTAGAACTGTAGGCATTGGTGGCGTTTGCAAATTCCGAACACCACCCCTAAATTTGTCCCGGTTCCACCTGTGGATCCTCTTTAGTACTGGCGTCAGGAGTACACTGAACGCCAAGGTTAAGATCTAGTAGTGGCATTCATTTTATTCCATATGCCATAACTATGTTGGCTCTTAGCAATGGCATGTTCTTTTATGGCACTCCACTAGCAAAATGACCGCCGTAGGCATTTTCCTACTAGTGTTTACCTCCGTGATGTTCATAGTAACGTTTATTGATTCTACCATACATGGGTTTTTTGTTATCCTAGGATTTATGTTCGTTGTTGATATGTGTAGCAGGTCATCATGCAACTGTTTGTCGGGAGGATGAAGGAGAGGAAGCACACCAATGATTTAAGAACAAGAGGTCAATATCGATGGCCAGAGAGGGGTACACAGGTGATGCGGAGAAGCCCCGATTCTTGCCGAAGATCCCCTACAGCTAAGTCATCTTCCCGCTCGGTGATGGTGGCACAATTCTCTTTGCCCCCCTCTCGTTGCCTCCTCCACCCGTTAACCCATTAAGATCTTTGTAGCAAAGGTCATGCCCAAAACCTTTAGGACTTCTCCCCGTAGCTACGCAAAACTCTAGCTGCTTGCTCACAATTTGATATCTTCACTACATGGAGTCTTGCAATTGTATGTTCTGTTATAAAATCCATTGTGGGTTTGTTGAATTGATATTCTAGCAACCTATGAATGAATTTTTTTATGTTGGTGATTTTCAGTGCTAGAATGGCCATTGTGGGGACCTTGGCTACAAGGAGTGGCCCCTGACATTTGCATCAATAATCTCCTTGATGTTGCCATCATAAGTTTATCAAGGATTATGCATGTAAATTGCTTCCGCTACAAAGTTCTCTCTAGCTAAGTATGAGTGAAGGGGTTATGATGAATCTTGCATATCTTGTTTTGCATGTGCTACTTGGTGCTTCTAATTTTTGCCTCCACGGATATCATGAGCCATCACGGGTGTTGGGATATGGTTTGCTGCAGACTAATGATCATCCACCCCAGAAGAATATTTTAAAATTTTGTTAGTTCTCCTTGGTGCTTTCATTAGGATTATCCATTTGTTAATATCTTCTATTAGTCCTGTTGTAGTACTACACTAGATCATGTAGGCGCGTGTTGCCGCGCCCATCCACTTTACAAATAAAATGGTAAGCTTATATAAATATTAAACATGAAAGAAATACATTATACACTGACCGAGGAGACATCAAAATTATGATTAGATATTTGTTCAAATATCTTTTCATGAGAATGTAAATAATAAATAATAATGTCAGTACAAATATAGAATGGGGGACTTCAAATTGATGACTGGATATTGGTTCAAATAGCCTTTCATGTGAATTTAAATAATAATGGCCATAAGCTGGTACAATGTGGATTGAGGGGACTTAAAGGGTGATGTTAGATCAAATTTATCATATTAAGTTTGTTCATCGTGCTTTGTAAGGCAATGCTTAGAAGAATTAGCAAGACAGTTTGCAATAAGAGGTGCAATGAAGTATTATATTTTTTGCCTTGGAGGTTCCTGCTAGATGATATGCTTGAGTTAGTTCAAAAAGAGTTGTTTAACATTAGAGACATATAACGCCAAAATTAAAAAAAAAGTTGAATCGACCGATCTTAATAGAGGGCCTGATTAGCTTATACCCACCTAAAGGGCTGACCGAGAAACTCAGAAGGAAGTTAAGCAAATCAGCTCCTTATTTTCCTCACAAGAGCACAAAAAAGTGACGTACCAATAGTGAAGTCGAGTTTGAACTCATCCTCTCTTCCAAGGACAAACCTCCCCCTCTAGATCTCCTTTGTCCCTGTGATTTTTTCTCCTCTGCATTAAGATTAGTAAATTTGAACAATGGATAGGGTGGATGATCATATGCCAATGAAAATTCCTGCAGGACACTTGCGTGAAATTTACGTGAAAAACTTGTGTTTGCAAGATAGCAAGTTTACAAAGGCATGTTTATTATTAGCAAAAAATGAAGGCAGGTTTATTATATTTATAATAACATTAGCTATTATAAAATTGGACAGTCATTCCATGGAAAGCAGGAAAGAAATGTTCAGCAAGAAAGTGTATTCCCAGGCTAAAGGAACGATGAAACAATTTCTAACACATAAATCAAATATCTTTATTATGTTCAGCTGAATATTGTCTAAAGGTCTCTAACCAAGGGAGCCACGCAGCAATGAGAAATTAGAAACAACACATAATATTCTATTGGTCGTATTACTGTAATTTCTTATCAAAATTTAATGTAATAATTAGCTACTTCGTTTTATTACCTTTTGTGCACTCTTTGTGTTACTCCCTGTTCCACGGTGCACAATGGAGATGAGATAGGAAATTAACATGGAGCTCCTTTATCATTTCCGTGAACATTATCTTGGATAAAAGTTTATCGTATCAGCAGAAAATCAAAGAAAAAAGTCTAAGAATTAAATTAATTGACATCTTAGCTGTGAAAGAAACGGAAAAAAATCCTATGAGACCCGGTCTATATTCTTGAAGAATAGACCCACCTCCATGGATTAAAAAGGGGATAATAAATAGATGAAATAAAGTTTAAAAAACTGAAAGGACGGACACGTGTCAAGGAAGTTTATATACCAAGCTTAACTCCAAAATGAGCAGGCATATATTAAAATCTCAATTTTCACCTTCCATGTCGATTCTTGGTAGCAGAAGTAGCTGTGATGGTGAAAATCCTGGAGTTAATTAACAACAGGGAGATATGGTGGTGCATGTTGCATCGGTATTGGAGATTATCCATGGTATATATTTGTCTTCATCTGATGGAATGGCAAGCCCACCTGCAATCATGACCTGCATTTAGTTTCTGAAACCTGAAGTAAAATATATTTGTCAACACTCATGAACGAAAAAAGTTCTTACCATCATATTAAGTCCACTTCTGCTACAGTAACCCAAGTTGCTCAAAAAGGTCTACAACCAAGCTTTCACTGGAATTGGCATACATTCAATAATATTTTTTTTGTTTGCAGGAGCTGTACAAAAAATATATCTCATTTGATCAGAGAGGAAACGAATTAAGTGTAGAACAACTACAGCAACATGTGTTACTTTGTATCTGACTTCAGTCCTAAATGCCACTTCTCTATGCATTGGCTTATGATAATGTGATTGCATCTAAACAGAAAGATGGCCTTACACATTAAGTAGGTTGACCATCAAGAGTCAGCCATCTTTTATCTGCTTATATATGCGATGGATTTGCCATGGATGCTGCACAGTAACAGAGCGAAAGGAACTCTAAGGTTTACAAATAAAAGATGTGCATGAGCATAGAGATCTACGTAAATCCTACTTTAATCCATAGAAAATATACACACGTGAACATGATAGTTTCAGAGAAACCATGTGATAGAAAGGGGGAAGGATTAGTCGGAATTCTTTCTACTGCCCAATTCCGAGAGTCCTTACAATCTGGTCCTATTTGCTCCGATGAGTTGGACAGGTAGAGGCAAGGGGGGGGGGGAGCTGGAGTGATAGAAAGCTGGGAGGTAGCATCACCTGGAAACCATCGGGGCGACCTTGGCCGACGTGTCGTTATCGGAGCCGCGGGGGAGCTTTACCGAGGATGAAGGCGTGAACGCCTCCAGTAGGGTTACCGAAACCTGCAGCATGTAGTCAATTCTTCTAGAAAAAACTGCTTCATGTAGACAATTCCTCTAGAAAAAACGGAACTGCATCAGGAACAAACACTGGAACCTTCTTAGCTCCAAAGAAAAAATTTAAGGTAGGTATCTAAAAAGGCAGATAAAGAGGCATGAGATCAGAACCACATTCATACCTGCAGAGCAAATGATCAACATAGTTTTGTAAGCTAGATGGAATGAACATGTTTTTACCTAATTTAACTACGGAAAACAATGATTCAAATATATAAGCAAGAACATACTAAAACCAGTAGCATTACTTGGGCCTAGGGTAGCGTAGTAGCGTACCACCTAGGATCGTCAGACGCACGATGAATCGAGGGGCTCGCTAGGTGTTGCTGCTCCATGGCAGCAAATAGCATGTGGTGGCTGCTCTGATCCATCGTTACATGAGCCCCGGTGGCCGGATCCGTCCCGGTTGCCAGTTGCCGATTTGCGCAAACTTTGACGGATTTCAAAGAGTGCCCTGGACAGGCTGCCACCATAGGGATCTTGACACCCAAAACTGCAATGTATAAACCAAATTAATGAACAACTGCATGAGAGCTACACTGAACTGCTCCAATATCCACATCTAATTAAATCACGGCTGCCCTAGTTTACCGACTCGAGCTCCGCACAACCATGTGTCCCTCTCGGCGGTGGTAGCACACCAAGGTTCCGCCTTAGGTCGCGAGAGGATGAAGAGCGACGACATCGGAAGTGGCGGCGCATCGATTTCGAATGACTTGTAATGAGAATGTAAATAATATTAGCCATAACTGTGTACAAATATTGAGTGAAGGGAATTCAAAGGATGACATTAGAAAAAATTCAAATATCACAGGTTGATCATAGTACCTCTATTGAAAAGCACAAAGGATCGTTCAGCCAGAAAATGTGTTGTCAGGCTAAACAAATGATGTAACACTACCCGGCACATAAATGAAATAACTTGATTACCTTTTGTTCAAATCTCACATTATCAAGCTATGTTACTATCTAAAACTGTCTCCAACGCAATAGAGCAAAACAGTGTTGAGAAATGAGAAACAAGTATCACATAATCATCTATGATTTGTGTTCTGATAATCAAAATTCAGTGTAATAGCATGGTAGCAGAGGGGTTATCACTAATAGCACTAACCTTAGCATCATATTCTGCTGCTGCTGATTAACCAATGGCACCATCTTTGACGTAGAGACTTGAGATGGTTGATATGTGAATGGTCACCTAATGCAAGCAAAACACAAGTGCAAACATAGACACTCAGGCTTACTGAAAAGTGGAAGTTAAAATCATGTGCTGACAAAATGAGGATAACAGTGGGTCTGAAATTCAGATCAGTTAAACTGGGTATAGTGCAAGGAGAGCAAAAAAATAAAACAAAAAACCCACATACACCTGCAGAGAAAGGAACAAACGGCGTAGTGAGAGCTCCCATATGGACGCTGGTTGTGTCCGTGTGGCCGCAGCGAGAGTTGGTAAGTCGCGGTGGGCTTCGCCTTTCGAGGTGAAGATTAGGGCAGGGGCGCGGCCGCTCGACCTTGATGCCCGGAAACTGGCAGCGGGGTACAACTTGGGTTTGTTGTGATGGTCGCCAGCGGCGGACGCAAGCCGCCGTGAAGGATGAGGAGTGCGGCGTGGAGCTGGCCGCGATGTTGTTCTCCGCGACCACCGGGAAGTAGGAGGGAGCGCGACACTGATTGGAGTGTCTCCATCGAACCGCCGGACGAGATGGAGTTCCCGGAGAGAGGTGTCGCTGCACGAGATGGAATGGGGAGAGGCGCCGCCGGATCACCTGGATCGTCTCCTCCAATCCCGCATCAAATCGCTCCCGGTCGCTCTTTGCTTCACTTTTTTTTCCTAGTCGATTAGCATCAGATTAAATCTGTAACAGGCTTTAGTGGGTACTCGGGCCCAGTTGACGACAGAAGGTCAATTTGATACCTGGAGTAGCGTTCTCCAAGGACACGGCCCACTGCGGGAACTACTGGAAATCAACGGCTTAAGGAGAAGTCTAGGCAGTGGATCGGACGGCTAATTTTGTCCAGTTCATGAGAGAGCACGTAGATGACCCAGTTATAATGTCCTTAATGTATAAAACATATTGTATGTCACTTTCCATGCTAAGTGAGTTATAATAGTTGATCAAAATTGCAATTTGTGTCAACTCCATAGCTGCTTTAGTTTTATAAACACATCCACACAGGAGCCTAGCAGGTATGGTTAGAAAAGCTAAGAGGAGCAAAGCCCGTTGTGAATGAAGTAGTGGAATCAAAACTGTAGGACAAGCAAAGCGTTCGAGTGGGAAATCAGGCTGGAGTGGTAAAGATGCCTTTGAACTTATATGACATTTCATCTAATCCTATCATGTACTGGATATACAATATTTGAACTTTTGGCAGATTTAGGAAGCTAAAAGAAACTACCTGAAAAAATTCGCTTGCGAGACGAGATTTAAGCGTTTTAGATAGACATCAAAGGATGAAGAGTTGAATGATGAAATTAGAGAGGTACTGTCTTTCGATCATTTGTATTGCTAGAGCATTATGTTATCCAAACAACAGGTGCTATCCATTTGAGATTTCTCTGCAATCGATTAATCTGATATGAAGCTCATCTTCAGTAACAGAGGTAAATCTATGCAAATAGGACCTGTAGACCTAGGTACAATTCCTGTAATGTGACTATGTGACAAAGCCTAATTATGATACAATTTTGTTAGAACTGGTAGTACTATTAGCATTCCTTTAAAAATGGAAAAAAATAAAGCTAACTAATGTTGTAGGTCAATCCTAGTGATCTGTTAGGTGCCACAGTAGCAATCAGAATACCTGATCTTTAGACACTAGCGTGCGTGTAAACTGTGGTGTTATAGCTATTTGTAATACATGCGGTAAAAAAAAAATTTAATTGTTTGACTCATTAATCTCACAACCATATTTTTGAATTATTTGAGTTGTTAATCTATCACTGTCTTTTTGAAATCTAAGTATAATTAATTTCCGGTCAAATTTCACTCATGGTCAAACTTTCTGGTCAGTCACCCATCCTCACACTACTTGATGGGGGATACCAATCGGGGTATACCCATAAAGCGGAGTCGTCAGCTGGATCGAGCCGACTGAAGCCAAGCCTAGATTGCGTCTACTCGCCGAATACGGCGACTGGTGTATACCGGACCTAGACACCACGCCGACTGGAGGCCCAACGTAGCGATTCCAATACAAAGCCCATTAGTGCACTTGTAAACCCTAGCTGGCTGTATATATAAAGCCACCAGGGGCACCTATTTAGGGGATCTCTCTCACGTCATATTAGATCTAGTCTCTCCTTCGCCACCGGCGATTCCATGTAAACCAATCTATGATCATATACTGGATTGACAGCAGGACGTAGCGATCCTCCATTGAGGGGACGTGAACCTGGGTACATCGTGTGCCCTCCCGGATTCTCCTACGTCGTCTTTCCTCCTCTACGTAAGCTACCCCGTAGCATCTGCCGTGATCAATACCACGACAGTTGGCGCCCACCGTGGGACAAACAGCGCTTGGAGACGATAATCCGGACGAGATCCCTCACCATTAACACCGACCAAATCGCATCAAGCCGGTTCCATCTGATCGCGTCCAACGCGATGACTCCCTGACGAAAATCGGTCATGCGATCATGCGTGGCCTGCCGGTTCTCCATGGCAGCTAAGTTTTAAACCAATCCCGTCTCACAATGATTTCCTTGCTAGTTCGTTATTTTAGTAAGATCTAATTCGTGCAAGCATATTGGTATACGCAATAAACAAATGACTTGATCAGTGTCAATTTGATCCACGTCTAGCGACTACACGCCAGCACGGCTGGTCGGGTCGATAACCATCGATCAGGAGAAGCGCGTGCCTAAGAGAAGTGCTACTCGGCTGGGAGCCGATCGGTCAGTCCGACCGCCACCCAACTTGGCACAGGCGCCGGCGGATGATTGAGAAATCTCATCAGGTGGATATGTTCAAGATCGGTTTCACACGGCAGCTGCTGTACAAAGGAAAGGAAAGCAATTTTCTTAATCCCTGATCGGTGATACCTTTCCTAAACTTTTTCTAATTTTAATTATTAATATGTAGTATCAAGGTATGAAGTACTATTGCTCGGCAAATAGTACGTCGCACAACAAACCATTATCTAGTACTACTTTGTATCCTCCCGTTTTCTTACTTGCTTGATCAGAATTTGGACTCGCTTAAATCGATCGTATAACTAGGCGTGGATACTAACCTCTCGCTTTATTTGACCTATATACAAGGAACAAGCCGATCGACACTGCATG
Organism: Avena eriantha; assembly: GCA_910589775.1. Taxonomy (NCBI): domain Eukaryota; kingdom Viridiplantae; phylum Streptophyta; class Magnoliopsida; order Poales; family Poaceae; genus Avena; species Avena eriantha. The sequence continues at coordinate 488,249,116 of OU342740.1, forward strand.
TCTACACAAGAGGCACATAAATTCAGACTCGACGGCTTAAGCGCGCACACGAGTACCTCGGCGGAAACACTTCCAGTGCTGCTAGCAATGACTCGGCTATGGCCAATAATTTCCTCCCACTCGATATTATTTCAAATATTTTATTTTTATATTGACAGTAATTTCACTGAATGCGTGTTGATGCGTATGTGCGAGGAAGAAGCAAAGTGCGCACTTGCAGCCCGGATGTGTGCGGCGCGTCTGTCCGACCATGTCCATCGCGTCCACTCCTTCCGGCTAAACACCATACTCAGGGACTCGCCTCGCCTATCGCGGATTTGCCATGGCGGGGGACTCGTCCTCGCGGATTCGCCATGGCGGGGAACTCGCCCTCGCGGATTCGCCACGCCCTAAGACTCGCCCTCGCAGACTCGCCATGCTCGGGGACTCCCCATCATGGACTCGCCACGTTCGGCGACTCGCCTAGCTACCGGCTACACGCCGCACGACTTCGCCATAGCGCGACCTACTTGCGTCGACCCCGTGTCCGCCGCGTCGACTTCGCCCCAGCGCGACCTACGTCCGCCGCGTCGACCCCGTGTCCGCCGCGTCGACTTCACCATAGCGCGATCTCCGTCCGCCGCATCGACCCCGTGTCCGCTGCATAGACTTCGCCCCAGCGCGACCTACGTCCGCCGCGTCGAACCCGTGTCCGCCGCGTCGACTTCGTCCCAGCACGACCTACGTCCACCGCGTCGACCCCGTGTCCAACGCGTCGACTTCGCCATAGCGCGATCTCCGTCCGCCGCGTCGACCCCGTGTCCGCCGCATCGACTTTGCCCTAACGTGACCTCCGTCCGCCGCGTCGACCCCGTATCCACCGCGTCGAGTTCGCCCTAGTGCGACCTACGTCCGCCACGTCGACCCTGTGTCCGCCGCGTCGACTTTGCCATAGCGCGACCTCCGTCCGCCGCGTCGACTCTATGTCCGTCGCGTCGACTCCGCCAAAGCGCGCCTATAATTCCGCTACGTCGAATGCGTACGCCGCGCCTACTAAGGGACCTTCATCGTCCGAGTCGCTAGAGAGGGTCACATGCCACGCTTGAAAGGGTAATTGCCCCTATGTGTGGTTTTGGTGATTAATGACAATTCCTATGGACTAATGTTTTCATTGAGTTTTATATGAAGGAATATTCTATAGGTCATGCTTGTAGTTCATGTGTTGGATTCAAGTATGGATGCCATGAAGATAAAGATATACCTTGAGTTTTGGCATCAAGATCATCAAATTGAAGAGAAGAATATGATATGTTCAAGATCTTGAGAGTCTGATCTCAATAGAAGAATTCAAGATATGGCTCTAAGTCGGTGTCATGATAGCCTCATTAGTTGAGCTATGGTTGACTAAGATTTAGAGCATGTAATCAAATGAAGAATTCCTTATGTACCTCAAGATATTGAGATGGAGCATGAGAAGACTCTTGGTTGACCAATGCAAAGAGTGAAGAGTGATTTCAAGTTGGTCAACGCATGAAGCATAAATAATGTACCACATGGATCTTGTGGTGTGGTAAGCCTTGTCATTTATGCATCATGAACTAACCCATTATATATGTTCCTTTGTATTTTATATATGGGATAGGTATCTTTCATGGGCATGCTTCAAAAGTGAAGATCTCAATAGCCCATGAGAGGATGGCATCAAGTGGTGATCGCCATCAAGGTTGAGAAGGGCAAGTTCAAGATAAGCATCTCAAGAAGATCATTTGCTTGAAGCTTGCCGTCCATATTGGTGATAATGGACATGTGAAGACGTGTCTTAATGAAGCTATCCCATAGTGGTGTATGGGGGAGCAAATTATGAGTCTTCACGAAGCAACAATGATCAAGTGGTGCATTCCGGCTTGGATGGAGCTTGAAGCGTTGTCATCAAGATCAAGCGGGATGCGCAAGGCAAAGGTATGGCCTTGCTAGGTTTTGCTTTTACCGGTCTCAAGGTGGTTGTTGGGAGACCGGGTTATAGGATAGATAGCCTCACTATCAAGAGGGGCTTTCAGTTGGGTAACTTGATCACATCGTCGTAGGGAGCTCAATCCTTGGCATACTTTGTATCTTCCTATTTTGTTGCTTCTTGGTATTTTCTCTATGTGAGGTTCTTGAACTTGTTTCTAGCTCTTCAAAAAGCCCAAGTTCATTGAAAACGGAATTCGTATGCATCTTATATGGCGTTTTCGAGTTTGAAGGTTTTACCGGTTCTTCTTATAGGGAGGCTCCATACCTTTCCTCATTTGGTTCTATCTTCCTTTGTTGGACTATGATGTTTTTATGCACCATATTGTAGAGCTTGTTGTCCTCATCAAAACAAGCCTAATATCATCGAAATCAGAGTCCGGATGCAAAAGTTATTGCGTTTTTCGTAAAGTCAGTTTCATCCCGGTTGTGGATCCGGTTCAACCGAGCCCCACATCGGACGGTCCGGTTCTAGCTCCGGTAGACCGGATCTCAGACCGGATTTTCCGGTTTTCGTGACCGAGTCTATTCCGGGTTGGCAAACAGAGGTATTTCGGTTTGTAGGTCGGTCCTCCGGCCTGGGGACCGAGTTTCCTGGTTTTGGGGCCGGTCCAACCGACTTTGGAACCGAGTTTTCGCTGATTTCTACCCAACGTCCATATTTGCTTTTCCCTATAAAAGGGGATTCTTCCCCCAACGTTTTTGGGTGTTCTTGAGCCCGAAATTGACCTCCATTGTTGACCCTCTTGAGCTTGCTTCCTCTCCCTTCCCTCCTATGATTCTTGCATCTTTTTGAGGGCTTTGGAAGAGGAGATCTAGATCTACAATCCCCACCAATCAATTCCTCCTCTAAGTGAGGGGAATCCTTTGGATCTAGATCTTGAAGTCACTGGTTGACTTTCACCATTGTTCTTCCTCTCTAATTCCTCCCTAGCACTTGTTGCTTTGGTGGGATTTGAGAGTGAAGGATTTGAGCACCCTTGGTGTTTTTGCTTTGCATTCTTGCATAAGTGTTGAGCTCTCCACTATGATTTGTTCTAGTGAGAGACCGTGAGCTTGTTGCTCTTGGAGGGTGACCTCCTAGTTGGCTTGGCGGTTGGTGCCGCGATGTCCTATTCGTGGAAGATTGTGAAGAGACCCGGGATTCTCCTTCGTGGAGCTTGTGAAGTGGTAGTGGAGCTTGCCATCTCCGGAGTGGAGGAAAAGCTAGCCATAAGGAAAGGGCCTATTCCTTCGTGGGATAGACTCGGAGAAGAAGGTGAGCCTTCGTGGCGTTGGGAAATCCTTCGTGGAATCCCACACCTCTCCAACGTGACGTACCTTACTTGTAAGGGAACACGGCAATACATCTTCGTCTCCGCGTGCCTCGGTTATCTCTATACCCGAGCTTACTTTCCTTGTGATAGCCATCATGCTTGAAGTACTTATATCTTGTGTATCACTTGTGGTGTATTTATCTTGTGCTATCTTGCTTAGCTTATCTTGTTGTTGGTGCACTTAGTTGAGCCTAGTGTATTTAGGTTTTGTGCTTGTAAAATAAATGTTAGTTTAATTCCGCATTCTATCAAGCCAAAACCGTAATAGTTTTGAAATTGCCTATTCACCCCTCCTCTAGGCGACATCTCTATCTTTTCAATTGGTATCAGAGCAAGGTCTCTCCTTGTTTCGGCTTCACCGCCTAGAGTGTAAAGATGCCGGCTAGTAGTATAGTGCACAATGACACAATTATCTTTGATGGCACAAACTATATTTTGTGGAGAAATTGCTTGTTTTGTAATCTTCGGACCTTGTGACCAAATATTGAGCGATTTCTAGATGTAGGTTTTTCTCCTCCGATGAGTCCTCAAAATCTATCTTTAGATGATGAAAAAAATTTACATCTCGAAGCTCAAGTATCTAATGAGCTTATTTTCTCTTTGAGCCCCATAGTTAATTTGTTCTTGACAAATGTAAAGCGCAAGTCATCTCATGAGATGTGGACCAAGCTTAAAGAAATATTTGGTGGGTCCATTTATCATAGGGTCGGTAGTATCTCCGAGGAGCTCTCTTCTCCTTCACATCATGAAGAGCTCCAAATTGCTTCCACCTCCGGCCGCAACGAGATTTCATTTCCCTACACTTCACCTACATGTGACAAGTCACAAGGTAATGGCATGGTGAGTGGAGAAATCATATGTGATGATGGTAGTGTTTCTCTTTACACCAGTGATTCTTGTTCTATAAATGATAATGGTGTAGAGAGATTGGACTTAAACACTTCTTGCAACAATAGTTCTATACCCCCTTGTATTGATAGTCCTTGCATATCGTCTAGAAACTATTTAAGTACTAATGTAGATGATATGCTTGATTTGTCTTGTTCCCATGTGCAAAATTCTTCTATTTTCTCTAGTTGTGTATCTAACAATGTAAAGGAAATCAAACATTCTATGGATCAAGACACAATCATGAATGGAGATTCAACAATATCCCCATCTTCATCCTCCCGTGCTCACATGTGCCTTATGGCAAGAGGATCAAAGGTATCTCCTACTTTGGATCCCAACATATCTTCTCTAGATAATAGCAATAATAATGATGATAGTGATGATGACCTTGATGAGGATACTAGTGCTCTTGTGCTTGAGTTGACCTTTTTGTGTACCTCTCTTCGTGGTAATAATAAGGCCGTTGCTTGTCTCAAACATGTTATGGACACCATTACTAAACAAACAAAAACCATAGAGGAGTTGGATTTCCAAATTGATGATGGGAGTCGTAGATTCCATCTCCTTAAGCACGAGCTTGTCGAGGAGAAGCACACTAATTGTCTCCTCATACAAAAAATTGAATCTTATGAGCTTGAAAAGGAAAAATCTATTAATGATGCTAGTGCTACTAACTCTACTTCTTGTGAAGCATCTATATTAAAGGAGAATGTTGAGCTAAGGGCTCAACTTGAGTTGCTAACTAGCAAGTATAGGAAATTGGAAGAGAGTCATGAAATGCTCTCGGGCTCTCATAATGATCTTATAATCTCCTATGATGGGATAAAGTTAGCTCATGAGGCAAGTATCACTAAGGTAACATCTTGTGAGCCTCATTTGGACATTAGCACAACATCTACTCAAAATGTTATTTTGCCATGTGCTAGTCCTAGTGATACTTCTTGCCATACTATTGATAAAACTTGTGTTGGATTACTTGCTTTGCCTTGTTGCTCTAACAATGAAGCTTCTACTTCCTCCAGTACCTATATTTATACTAACCATGTAGAGGAAATCAAAGAGCTCAAGGCCCAAGTCACTTCTTTGAAGAAAGACTTGGAAAAGATTCATGAAGGAAAATCCACACTCGATAATATTTTGAGTGTGCAAAAATGCCCCAATGATAAAAGTGGACTTGGATTCAACTCCAATAACAAGAACAAGTCCAAGAGCAACAAGAAGAAGATCCAATACCAAGTCAAGGATTTGGCCAAGATTATTTGCTTCAAGTGCAAGGTTAAAGGACATCATGTAAGATCTTGTCCATTGAATAAAAAGCACTTGAGTGAGAAGAAACAAGGGAAGCGGCCACAAGTTCAAGGTCAAGCCCAATCTCAACCTCAAGTTGAAGCTAGGCCACTTCCCAAGAAGAATCAAGATAAGTCTCCCCAACCCATGAAATTAATGAAGAAGAGAAAGGGGAGCACTTGTTGCTACATATGTCGTGAGAAGGGACACTTGGCCTCTTCATGTTCAAACGGTACCTTATCTAACCCTATCATTGTTGATGATGATTATTCTCTTGGGAAGGATAAGGATGGAAATGTGTTTGCCAAGTTTGTTAGAACTCAAAGTGGTGTCAAAAAACGAACCATTTGGGTTGCCAAGCCTATTGTGACTAACCTCTTAGGACCCAACTTGGTTGGGGACCAACAAGCTCAAACTTGATCAATAGGTGTTTCTGGAGGACATTGGAGACTTGGCTAACTCATGAAGAATTAAGGGATCTTCATATACTATATTTGATCAAGCCAAGTTATAAGGATTATCATCTCCCTACCATATACCCAATGTGCCTCTTTGCGGTAACTCGAACTCAACTCTTCTATATTGTAAGTTACTTGCCCCTTTACATGTTTTGGTTTTGTACCAAGTATGTGTTTGTATTTGTTGTGCCTCATGCTTGCTTATTTTGTGTATTCAAGTATGTCTATGTGTTTGGCACATCATTTACTTGTGTGTTTTTCTTTGAGCCTCTAATGCATCTTGATGATATCTTTTTTGGCTCTTTTTGAGTGATTAATGGAACATCCCATTTTGGGAGAGTGATATGCCTCGCGCATCTCTCATACCTTAAAATGTGTGTACATGAGTACTACCACTTAGTATTGATATTGCAAGCTTATCTAGTCACTATGTGGTGTGTCATGCTCATGAGAAATTCAAATTCTAAATGTCCATTAATTATCTCTAGTCGAGGTTGTTTTTCCTCTTATTAAGAAAAAAATAGAATACCACATTATGGGGGAGTAATATGCTTCTTTTGCATATCACAATCCTAGGAAATGTGAACATATGAGGTGGTGCCACTTAGAGTTGATATTGTTGATTATCTTCTATATAGGTGGCATGTTAGCTCAAACAAGGTCTTAATTTTTGGTAGAAGCTTTTATTGCTCATCCTTTTGGTCTTTGCTTGAGTAATAAATTCTTGGTGTGGCCCTTCCTCAAATGCATATCTCTATATCTTATTTGGGAGACCATTTGCTTCAAGTTATTATAATCATTGCTTTGCATGATTGTGTGACTAGTTGAAGCTATCAAGAATCTCTATCTTTGCATAGTGCTTAATATTTTTATTCCTATCCTATGCTTTTTATTGTGAAGATTTATCTTTAATATCCGTGCAATATACCACCGAAAATAAATTACAATACACGCATTGTCTTCGACAATTGATATACTTGGGTGTGGTAGCATTTGTGGATCATCTTCACCTTGGATTTCACCTACTATGGAATTTTTTTATTTACAAAAATTGTTGTGGCTCCCATTGTCTTCCTTGGCTTATGAACATCTCTTTGATGGTGTTTTTGATTATTATCAAATGTGCTTTTAGTGGAAGACAAACCTTTTATTCTCGGAACCTTGTGCCATTGTGAAAAGTGTTAAGGGTTCGGTTTATTTGTTGAAACCTTGCTCTTTTAGGAGTTTGTTATCTCATTATTTCTTCTCTATGTTATTTGCTTGAATGAGATAAATCTTTGAGCATTTATATTTTTATCTCATCTTTTATGCTCAATAGTTTTTGCTTAGTTCATTTGTTGAACTTTGTTGAACAAATCTTGTGTTGATTTGATTCTTTGATATAGTTTGGACAACAAATGTGTTTTGTCACACCTTGTATGCCTTCTTGAATATTTTGGTGTTTTGTCCAAATTATATATCCATTGGTTCTTGAAAGTCTCGTGCATGCATGTTTACTAAATGTATATCTTATATCATGTTTTGCTTTCTTTGATCCAATATATAGGGTATACTCCATCAAATCCTTAAACGGCTATGATGTGGATGAAATTCAAATTTCATCTCTAAATATGCACATATTTTTATGGGGTATGTCCTATGAATTGTGGTTAGTCTAACCACTTTGGACCCAATAAGTTTGGGGACCAAGATGTACTTGAATTTTGTTTTAGGTACATTGGAGATGCAATGAATGCTTGTCTTATCTATAAGGAACATGTTGTCACCACATGATAATTGGAGCCAAGCTAGGATGATCAAATAATTCTTATCTACTACATCATACCATTGCTATCTCGGTAACAAGTATCTTATTCATGCATACTATTCTTCCATCCAATCTCTTGTAGGTTGCATCTTGGCATGAATTTATTTGTTTGTAAATGTTGCGGTTCTTGCAAGGATCTTTGAAAGACTTTTCTATCCTTATTGCTTATGTGAGTAATTTGAGATGATGCATATAATGGGGAGTATATAAAATCATGGTCATGATTCACCAATCCCAAATATGCCTTCTAGCAATTTATTGCATATCAATTCCTCAAGGTACTCTCATGTGCAATATTGTTGAAATTGCATTGAATCCTTCCTTTCAATACTTGTTGCCTTTCTCAAAATATCCCAACTAAGATTAGTTCCCTTAGTGTTAGTTGTGATGTTTTTGAGGTTTTCTTTTTCTTTGGTGAACTTCATTGATATACCATAAGAGAAAATAGAGCCATGGGCTATATATATGCACTTAAGCAAAATATCATTTTTTTGGTATATCTTATGACTTCCTCTTGGATATCATGTTTTCTTATCTTTATTAACCTCTTATGTGTGGATGTTTCTTTGTGGATTATTCCCATGATTTCCCAATTAGAAACTTATATACACAAGAGTGTTAATCTCTGCCTTGATATCCTTGCCTTTTGCCAACCATCTCACTTATCCGCTTAGTTTTTAATGGTTTTGGTAAGGTCTTGATTTATGAGTGCTCGGTTTACTTTCATTGCATCTTCATGCACTCATATCTCATATTTTGTTTCTTTTGGACTTAATCTTGTCTTGACAAGTGTATTGATTTATATCTCTACTCATTGTATCTTGGTTGTGTTCTAAATGATATAGAGGGAGTGAGGATTCCATGTTTGTGCATATTGTATTCAAATGAAACAACTAATTTATGCACAAACCTTGGGGAGCTTCCTTATTTCATTTAGAGAACTATTTGTCCACTTGATTATTTGGATCTTTTGATTGCTTGCTTCATCCGTTGAAGTTTCTTCACCTTGTTATCCTTTTTAGCAATATTTGATCCTCAATATAGTTGATTTCCTCCAAGTATTCTTCATTGGATATGTGCATATGATTTCACTCATATTATGAGAAATGCACACCTTGGGAGGAACTTGAACTATATTGGCCTTCTAACTTTGTCATCCATTTCGGCACTTGTTGTCAATGGGAGAGAAGTTTAGAGGGTTTTAAGGGAAATGGTTTTCTACTTAAGATTGGTTTGTTCTTAAGTGTTTTCCTTTCATGCATTTCATCTTTATTATGTATTGCATGGTTGAATATATAGTGGAAACTCTCCCAAAGGTTATGCTTGACAATGTATGCAATGAAATTCAAGTTCATCACACGTGCATATATTATGGGGGAGTTTGCTCTATATATGTTGGTTCTACTCACATCTCTTGCATTAGTTGTAGTTTGTGTGAGTAGAAGCAGTTTTGATATGGGCTAGTATCTTTGTGTTACTTAACCATATCAAATACAACCTCTTGTATACAACTTATTCTCGGATAAGTTGCGTACTTGTTTCTAATATTCATTATATAAACCCTCTTGTTGTGATTGTCATCAATTACCAAAATGGGGGAGATTGAATGGGTAATTGCCCCTATGTGTGGTTTTGGTGATTAATGACAATCCCTATGGACTAATGTTTTCATTGAGTTTCATATGAAGGAATATTCCATAGGTCATGCTTGTAGTTCATGTGTTGGATTCAAGTATGGATGCCATGAAGATAAAGATATACCTTGAGTTTTGGCATCAAGATCATCAAATTGAAGAGAATAATATGATATGCTCAAGATCTTGAGAGTGTGATCTCAATAAAAGAATTCAAGATATGGCTCTAAGCCGGTGTCATGATAGCCTCATTAGTTGAGCTATGGTTGACTAAGATTTAGAGCATGTAATCAAATGAAGGATTCCTTATGTACCTCAAGATATTGAGATGGAGCATGAGAAGACTCTTGGTTGACCAATGCAAAGAGTGAAGAGTGATTTTAAGTTGGTCAACGCATGAAGCATAAATAATGTACCACATGGATCTTGTGGTGTGGTAAGCCTTGTCATTTATGCATCATGAACTAACCCATTATATATGTTCCTTTGTATTTTATATATGGGATAGGTATCTTTCTATGGGCATGCTTCAAAAGTGAAGATCTCAATAGCCCATGAGAGGATGGCATCAAGTGGTGATCGCCATCAAGGTTGAGAAGGGCAAGTTCAAGATAAGCATCCCGAGAAGATCATTTGCTTGAAGCTTGCCATCCATATTGGTGATAATGGACATGTGAAGACGTGTCTTAATTAAGCTATCCCATAGTGGTGTATGGGGGAGCAAATTATGAGTCTTCACGAAGCAACAATGATCAAGTGGTGCATTCCGGCTTGGATGGAGCTTGAAGCGTTGTCATCAAGATCAAGCGGGATGCGCAAGGTAAAGGTATGGCCTTGCTAGGTTTTGCTTTTACTGGTCTCAAGGTGGTTGTTGGGAGACCGGGTTATAGGATAGATAGCCTCACTATCAAGAGGGGCTTTCAGTTGGGTAACTCGATCACATCGTCGTAGGGAGCTCAATCCTTGGCATACTTTGTATCTTCCTATTTTGTTGCTTCTTGGTGTTGGAGATATGCCCAAGAGGCAATAATAAAGTGGTTATTATTATATCTTTATGTTTATGATAAATGTTTACATCCCATGCTATAATTGTATTATTAGGAAACACTAATACATGTGTGTTTTGTAAACATAAAAGAGTCCCTAGTAAGCCTCTTGTTAAACTAGCTTGTTGATTAATGGATGATCATGGTTTCCTGATCATTGATATTGGATGTCGTTAATAACAAGGTTATATCATTGGGAGAATGATGTGATGGACACACACACCCATAGTAAGCGTAGCATAAGATCAAGTCATTAAGTTCGTATTGCTGTAAGCTTTTAAATGCATAGTAACCTAATCCTTCGACCATGAGGTTATGTTAATCACCATCACCGGATGGATACTTTGATGACATCAAACGCCGCTTCGTAACTGGGTGGTTATAAAAGTGTCATTGGGTATTCTGAAAGTATGTGTTGAAGCGCATGAACCAAGATTGGGATTTGTCCATCCATATGACGGATAGATATGCTCTAGGCCCTCTCGGTGGAATGTCATCTAGTTAGCTTGCAAGCATGTGACTAGGTCACAAGGGATGACATATCACGGAACGAGTAAAGAGTACTTATCAGTAACGAGGTAGAACTAGGTATGGAGATACCAACGATCAAACCTCGGATAAGTATAGTATCGCGAGACAAAGGGAATTGGTTTCATATGTAAATGGTTCAATCGATCGCGAAGTCATCGTTGAGTATGTGGGAGCCATTATGGATCTCCAGGTCCCGCTGATGGTTATTGATAGGAGATGTGTCTCTATCATGTCTACATATTCACGAACCGTAGGGTGACACACTTAAGGTTCGAAGTTGTTTTAAGTAGATATGGAATGTGCGTTGGAGACCGAATGTTGTTCGGAGTCTCAGATTGGATTCGGGACATCACGAGGAGATCCGGAATGGTCCGGAGAATAAGATTCATATATAGGAGATCATTTTATGAGTTAGGAAATGTTCCGGAGTGTTTGTATGAGGATTCTAGAAGGTTTCGGAATGTTCCGGAAGGTTCTAGAAGATATCTTGGAGTTTGCTTGAAAATCAAGATAGGGATCAAGGAGTCCTGGTGGGTCAAGACACGGATTCGTGGGGGAGGAGGACTCCTCCCCCCTCCCCAAATTCGTTGGCCATAGAGGAGGGGAGTCCTACAAGGACTCCCCCTCCCCAGGCGCGCCTCCTCCCCTTAAATAGAAGGGAAGGGGCGCCCCCTCCACACACGCTCTCATAACGTCTAATCTCTGCCGCCTCTCTCCTCCACCATATTCTGCACAGGCATAGGCGAAGCCCTGCAGAATTCTCTACTCCACCACCACCACCACGCCGTCGTGCTGCTGGGATTCCGTGGAGAAGATCTACTACCTCCGCTGCTCGCTGGAACAGGGAGAGGAAGGTCTGCTTCGACTCCACACGTGTGACCGACTGCGGAAGCGCTGCCGAATCGTGGCGCCGGAAGGATCGTCTACTTGACCAAGGGCGGAAGCGCTGCTGGAACGCGACGCCGGAAGGATCGTCTACTTGACCGAGGGCGGAAGCGCTGCTAGATCGCGACGCCGGAAGGATCGTCCACACGATCTTGAGATCGGCAAGTGATCGACTACATCAACCACGAGATCTAATCTCGTTAACGCTTTCGGATCTACGAGGGTTAGTTCCTATCTATCTCGTTGCTCATGTCTCATAGATTAGATCTTGGCTTTTATCTAGATTAGATCTAGGTTTTGTTCGTTCTTGCGGTAGAAATTTTTTGTTTTCCATGCTACGAACCCATCAGTGGTATCAGAGCCGTATCTATGCGTAGATCTGTTGCACGAGTAGAACACAATGTTTTTGTGGGCGTTGATGCTTTTGTTTTCGGTGTCTTAGCGTGTACTTTGCATCTTGCGGCATGGTGGGATGAAGCGGCTCAGGCAAACATTACATGTCATCATACATGAGACTTGCTCCACGCTTGACGTGCAACTTGCTTTGCACAAGTGGCTTTGCGGGTGTCTGTCTCTCCCACCATAGTTAAGATTCAATTTACAATGAGCATCTTGACAACACTTGTATCAACGTTGTGGTCCTTGTTCGTAGGTAAGATCGGTCTTATGCGAAAGCCCCAAACCACGTAAAACATGCAAAGAAAATTAGAGGCGTCTAACTTGTTTTTGCAGGGGTTTTGTGATGTGATATGGCCATCATGTGATTATGATTATATTTGATGTATGCAATGATCCTTGTTGTAATATGGCAACCGGCAGGAGCCTAATGGTTGTCCTTTAATTCTGTTAAGACCTGCGTGTCTATTCATCTTGTAATAGCTTTATTCCAAGTAGTTGTAATAGTTGCTAGTGATGATGGACAATCATGAAGCGGCGCCACGGACCTTGACGCCACGTCGGTGATGATGGAAATCTTGTCCATGCTTTGGAGATGGAGATCAAAGGCACAAGAAGAAAGGCCATATCATATCACATATTATGAATTGCCTGTGATGTTAATCCTTTATGCATCTTGTATTGCTTAGATCGCGACGGTAGCATTATAAGATGATCCCTCTCACTAAATATCAAGTAATAAAGTGTTCGTCCTTAGTTGGCACCGTTGCTAAGACTCGTCGTTTCGAAGCATCTCGTGATGATCGGGTGTGATAGACTCTACGTGTGCATACAACGGGTGCAAGCCAGATTTGCACATGCAGAAACTAAGGTTAACCTTGACGAGCCTAGCATGTACAGACATGGTCTCGGAACACGGAATACCGAAAGGTAAAGCATGAGTCATATGGATGATATGATGAACATGTTGATTGTTCGCCTTTAAAGCTACATCATCTCACGTGATGATCAGACTTGGTGTAGTGGATTTGGTTCGTGTAATCACTAAAACAACTCGAGGGATGTTGTTTTTGAGTGGGAGTTCATTTGTAATTTGGATTAGTAGAACTCAATTTATCATAAACACAATCAAAGTGAATTTGCATAGTTTGTTGTAGTCATTGGCATCCGTTCACCACCTTACGCTTAGTCATAGTTGAGATAGTAGAACTATAGAAATTCTGGATATTTACTTTACGAACTGGTATCGTATTGTTTTGAATGTCAATTTAAATTTTATAAGTCCTATTGCAAACTTTCAGCAAACTCTATTTGCTCCATGAAGTTTAATAAGTAGTATTAAATCAAGAGTAACAACTTCAGTGTTAGTATCTAATGTATCATGTTTGCCTCCATGATTCTTGATACTCAAAAAGATTGTTTTTAATATCAAGTTTATCTAAGAGCTGAAAGCAATGTTTCAGAAACCATCATATGTGAAAGGTATTGCGATATCTAAAACAATGTGTTGGTTACAACATGATAGAGTATACGTCCTCATATTTGATGAGAATTTGTGAAGGTTGGAGACGCTAGTCATCCTAATCCTCCAAAAGTTTTTGAAAAAGAAACATTATACTCGCAATTCACCTTTATAAGCTATAGCAGCTTGATCATGAAAGTTGTCATGATAAGGATGAATAGAAGATGTAAGTAAAATGTTTACTACACTAAAATATTACTAAAGAATGGATTTTTGAAAGAACACCAAACATTTGATGATGGTGATCCACCTCAAAGTGCAAGTCCAAAGGTATTAGTAGTTGACTATATACGCTTTGTACCATGTGTCATGTTGATGACACCATTGTTGATGTTGATAAATTCTTTTAAAAGAAAAGGAATTGCTGAAAGAGAATCTATAAAATATTTGGCAGAAAATAAAAGGTTGGAGATGTCCAACTTAGGCATATAGAAGATATACATGTTATGGTTGTATTCCTTGCTTGTTAAACAATGTGGTTCTCCGGTATTGGACACCAAATTGGTTGGTATGAAGTGTCATACAGGACAACACAATTCATGAACTGCAATGGCCTAAGTAACTAGCAAGAGAATATGCGATGATGTTCATCGAAAACAAACAAAGGGTTGTTGTGTTGCTCGTTAACATCAAAGCTTGCCTTCAAGATTTGTTTCAATAATTGTTATTTTGATCAGGTATTATGACGACAAAAAGGTTGTTCAAATAATTACCGTATTCCATAATAGATGGATGATATACAAGTCTGGTTGGAAGAATAACGACCATAAAAACTAATGCTAAAATGTCGCAAGACAAATGATTGAAAGATCACTTGCGAAGTGACATCGCCGTTTAAATTATATTGAAAGGATATATGAAGAAACTCTATATTGATGGATTTTTGGAGTCTTTGATTTGGATCAAATGATGCTTATGATACTTTCCAGGAGATAATTAAAACTCCGTTCGTAGGCCAAAAGAGGAACGGACGACTAACTGATTGGAATTTGTACATATTGATGTATATAGTCCATTATGTGTAGTCATGGGCGATGGATTTCAACTTCATATGCTTTCTCCGAAGATTTGAGTGAGTATATGTATATACTTGCTCAATAAGGAAGAAGTATGAAACATTTGAAAAATGTTCAAAGATTTTCAAGATGAAGTGGAAAATCATTGTAACAAGAAAATAAAAGAGTTTATGATTGGATCATAAAGAAAGATATTTGAGTTACAAGTTTAGCAAAACACCTAAGATTTGAGGAATCGTTCCATGGATTTGCATTTTCCAAAACACCATAGGAGTATGGAGTGTTCAAGATATGTAATGAAACCTTGGTTGACATGGTAAGATCAAAGGTGTCATTTATAAAACTGCCATTATATTTTAAAGATTAAAGCTTTAGTGACTACCGCTTTTACACTGAAAAGAGCTCCATCGTGATCCGTTGAAATGACACCATATAAGTCATGGTTTGGGATAAAACCCGAATTGTCTTTTCTTAAATTTTGGTATGCTATGCATAAGTAAAATGTTTACAACCAAAGTCGGATAAGCACGTCTTTGTAGGTTATCCCAAAGAATTTGTTGGGAATTTCTCCATAACACTGAGGACAAAAGAGTTTGTTACTTGGAACGTCAAGTTTCTTGAGAAGGAATTTTTCATGAAAAGTTAAGTGGGAGGACAATAGAACTTTGATAAGGTTGTTGAACCTTAGCTATATGTGCTAAGTAGCGCAGCGCCGGAAAGTGTCCCGGTGACGGCCACAATGCTCATGGCTCTCGTGATTACAAAAGGTGTGATCTCAGAGATTAGAGTTCCTATAGAACCGTGTGGGTCGGTAATAATCAAATAGTAAGATTTGATAAGCAAGTCGTCATTGTTTTGACAATGATGAACCGACTACATGCAAAGAAGCGATGATGGGCCCGGACTCCATAAAATGACTAGAAGTCATGGAATCCGTGATAGCATCCATATACGAGAAATCAAGTTTCTGAACTTTGAAGACCCTCCGGAAAGGCGTGAAGCCTATCGGTCGTGTTTGGATCTATAAAGAAATAGACATGGATATTTCAAATCTATGAAATAGTCGACATGTACGACAATGTTCAAGGGATTGACTATGATAAGGTTTGATCTTTCATAGCGATATTTAGTCTGGACGGATTAATGTAGCAACCACTACATATATTTTGGTATATGGTAGTTGAACAAACAAAACAAGTTCTTCTAATAAAATAGTTACCTAGGACGTGTACATGACACGATCCAAAGGGTTTTGTTGATTCAAAGGATGCTAAAAGAGTATGCAAAACTTCAATGGTTGAAGTAAGCATAGCGGAGTTGGAATCTTCACCATGATGAAACTGTTAAAAGAGTTTAAATTCATCGGAGATGATGAAGATGCTTGCATTTGCAAGAAATTAAGTGGGAGCGCTGAGACATATTTCTCATACATTATGTAGAGGACATATTGTTGATTGGAAATAATGTATCTTGTATTGACACAGGTTAAGAATTTCATTTCGATGAAAGACTTAGGCATAACCCAAGAATTAGGCATCAATGTCTATGTGAATAGATTGAGGCGCTAATATGGTTTTGCCAAATGTACATAGATAACATGTTGAATGAGTTCAATATGGAAACAACAAGAAAGGTTCTTGATGCACGGAAAGGACTGAATCAAGATTCGAGTGTGTTGACACGAGATTCAAGTGTTTTGACACTTGGTGAAATTACAAGAATATCTTGATCAATCATTCTTTGAGATGTACACATCCAGATATGTCCTATGCTCTAAATGTTATGAGCATATACCAGAATGATTCATAAGATGATCATTGGAAAATAGTAAAGATATTCTTATGAGCTTTGGAAGAACTAAGAATATATCATGTATAAGTGACAAATAGTTAAAGGTAGTTCATTGTAAAGTGTTACATTGATACTAGGTTTTTCACAGGATACAAATTAAGTCTATCTCAATTTAAACTATGGGTGGCACAATGTAATGAAAGGAAGTTCCATAACGGATTTGGTTGAGTACCAAAGTTAAAACATTGTGACAGATACTACAACAAAAGGCTAAGTATATAAACTGCTATAGTAGCAGCAAAGGAGGGCATTTGTGTTAAGTAGTTTGTTATCAAACTAGGTGTGGTTCATAGCGGGATAATACTATGAAGATACATTGTATGACAATTATATCAACATGATTTAATCCCGAGGAACTAAAGGTCTCACCAAAGGACCAAATTTATACAATGCCATCTCATTGGAGAATGAGTAATGCGCAGAGACGCAAGGACATGCAAATACACACGGACCTGGAAGTGTCAGATCCGAAGATTATGTTTACCACTAGCAATAGTGTCTATACAACACCAGAAAGCCATAGGTGTTGAATGCACAAGTTTTTAACTAGATTATTGACTCTAGTGCAAGTGGGAGACTGTTGGAGATATGCCCAAGAGGCAATAATAAAGTGGTTATTATTATATCTTTATGTTTATGATAAATGTTTACATCCCATGCTATAATTGTATTATTAGGAAACACTAATACATGTGTGTTTTGTAAACATAAAAGAGTCCCTAGTAAGCCTCTTGTTAAACTAGCTTGTTGATTAATGGATGATCATGGTTTCCTGATCATTGATATTGGATGTCGTTAATAACAAGGTTATATCATTGGGAGAATGATGTGATGGACACACACACCCATAGTAAGCGTAGCATAAGATCAAGTCATTAAGTTCGTATTGCTGTAAGCTTTTAAATGCATAGTAACCTAATCCTTCGACCATGAGGTTATGTTAATCACCATCACCGGATGGATACTTTGATGACATCAAACGCCGCTTCGTAACTGGGTGGTTATAAAAGTGTCATTGGGTATTCTGAAAGTATGTGTTGAAGCGCATGAACCAAGATTGGGATTTGTCCATCCATATGACGGATAGATATGCTCTAGGCCCTCTCGGTGGAATGTCATCTAGTTAGCTTGCAAGCATGTGACTAGGTCACAAGGGATGACATATCACGGAACGAGTAAAGAGTACTTATCAGTAACGAGGTAGAACTAGGTATGGAGATACCAACGATCAAACCTCGGATAAGTATAGTATCGCGAGACAAAGGGAATTGGTTTCATATGTAAATGGTTCAATCGATCGCGAAGTCATCGTTGAGTATGTGGGAGCCATTATGGATCTCCAGGTCCCGCTGATGGTTATTGATAGGAGATGTGTCTCTATCATGTCTACATATTCACGAACCGTAGGGTGACACACTTAAGGTTCGAAGTTGTTTTAAGTAGATATGGAATGTGCGTTGGAGACCGAATGTTGTTCGGAGTCTCAGATTGGATTCGGGACATCACGAGGAGATCCGGAATGGTCCGGAGAATAAGATTCATATATAGGAGATCATTTTATGAGTTAGGAAATGTTCCGGAGTGTTTGTATGAGGATTCTAGAAGGTTTCGGAATGTTCCGGAAGGTTCTAGAAGATATCTTGGAGTTTGCTTGAAAATCAAGATAGGGATCAAGGAGTCCTGGTGGGTCAAGACACGGATTCGTGGGGGAGGAGGACTCCTCCCCCCTCCCCAAATTCGTTGGCCATAGAGGAGGGGAGTCCTACAAGGACTCCCCCTCCCCAGGCGCGCCTCCTCCCCTTAAATAGAAGGGAAGGGGCGCCCCCTCCACACACGCTCTCATAACGTCTAATCTCTGCCGCCTCTCTCCTCCACCATATTCTGCACAGGCATAGGCGAAGCCCTGCAGAATTCTCTACTCCACCACCACCACCACGCCGTCGTGCTGCTGGGATTCCGTGGAGAAGATCTACTACCTCCGCTGCTCGCTGGAACAGGGAGAGGAAGGTCTGCTTCGACTCCACACGTGTGACCGACTGCGGAAGCGCTGCCGAATCGTGGCGCCGGAAGGATCGTCTACTTGACCAAGGGCGGAAGCGCTGCTGGAACGCGACGCCGGAAGGATCGTCTACTTGACCGAGGGCGGAAGCGCTGCTAGATCGCGACGCCGGAAGGATCGTCCACACGATCTTGAGATCGGCAAGTGATCGACTACATCAACCACGAGATCTAATCCCATTAACGCTTTCGGATCTACGAGGGTTAGTTCCTATCTATCTCGTTGCTCATGTCTCATAGATTAGATCTTGGCTTTTATCTAGATTAGATCTAGGTTTTGTTCGTTCTTGCGGTAGAAATTTTTTGTTTTCCATGCTACGAACCCATCACTTGGTATTTTCTCTATGTGAGGTTCTTGAGCTTGTTTCTAGCTCTTCAACAAGCCCAAGTTCATCGAAAACGGAATTTGTATGCATCTTATATGGCGTTTTCGAGTTTGAAGGTTTTACCGGTTCTTCTTATAGGGAGGCTCCATACCTTTCCTCATTTGGTTCTATCTTCCTTTATTGGACTATGATGTTTTTATGCACCATATTGTAGAGCTTGTTGTCCTCGTCAAAACAAGCCTAATATCATCGAAATCAGCGTCCGGATGCAAAAGTTATTGCGTTTTTCGTGAAGTCAGTTTCATCCCGGTTGTGGATCCAGTTCAACCGAGCCCCACATCGGACGGTCCGGTTCCAGCTCCGGTAGACCGGATCTCAGACCGGATTTTCCGGTTTTCGTGACCGAGTCTATTTCGGGTTGGCAAACAGAGGTATTTCGGTTTGTAGGTCGGTCCTCCGGCCTGGGGACCGAGTTTCCCGGTTTTGGGGCCGGTCCAACCGACTTTGGAACCGAGTTTTCGCTGATTTCTACCCAACGTCCATATTTGCTTTTCCCTATAAAAGGGGGTTCTTCCCCCAACGTTTTTGGTTGTTCTTGAGCCCGAAATTGACCTCCATTGTTGACCCTCTTGAGCTTGCTTCCTCTCCCTTCCCTCCTATGATTCTTGCATCTTTTTGAGGGCTTTGGAAGATGAGATCTAGATCTACAATCCCCACCAATCAATTCCTCCTCTAAGTGAGGGGAACCCTTTGGATCTAGATCTTGAAGTCATTGGTTGACTTCCACCATTGTTCTTCCTCTCTAATTCCTCCCTAGCACTTGTTGCTTTGGTGGGATTTGAGAGTGAAGGATTTGAGCACCCTTGGTGTTTTTGCTTTGCATTCTTGCATAAGTGTTGAGCTCTCCACTACGATTTGTTCTAGTGAGAGACCGTGAGCTTGTTGCTCTTGGAGGGTGACCTCCTAGTTGGCTTGGCGGTTGGTGCCGCGGTGTCCTCTTCGTGGAAGATTATGAAGAGACCCGGGCTTCTCCTTCGTGGAGCTTGTGAAGTGGTAGTGGAGCTTTCCATCTCCGGAGTGGAGGAAAAGCTAGGCATAAGGAAAGGGCCTATTCCTTCGTGGGATAGACTCGGAGAAGAAGGTGAGCCTTCGTGGCGTTGGGAAATCCTTCGTGGAATCCCACACCTCTCCAACGTGACGTACCTTACTTGTAAGGGAACACGGCAATACATCTTCGTCTCCGCGCGTGCCTCGGTTATCTCTATACCCGAGCTTACTTTCCTTGTGATAGCCATCGTGCTTGAAGTACTTATATCTTGTGTATCACTTGTGGTGTATTTATCTTGTGCTATCTTGCTTAGCTTATCTTGTTGTTGGTGCACTTAGTTGGCCTAGTATATTTAGGTTTTGTGTTTGTAAAATAAACGTTAGTTTAATTCCGCATTAAGCCAAAACCGTAATAGTTTTGAAATTGCCTATTCACCCCCCCTCTAGGCGACATCTCTATCCTTTGAACGCTGCATGGACTCACCACTGGGCATCTCTTCCCCCGAGAAAAAATGATTCGCCTTTATCAACCTTTGAAAGAGCGACTCGCAATGGCTAAGTAGTGCGGACGAGGACTCGCAAACCGAACCTCGAATCGTCCACAAAAAACGCTAACCGAGAGCCATCATTGGAGTCGCCTTGCTGGACTGGCCTTACGGGCCAAGACAAATGGCAGTGCTACACAAACAGCACCATGTCCTCCTAAACCTTAGACAGAGCGACTCACATGGCCAAGTACTGCGGACGAGGACTCGCAAACCGAGCCTCAGATCGTCCAGGAAAAATGCCCAGCCGAGAACCGTCTTTGGAGTCGCCATGCGACTGATCCCCGGGGCCAAGATGAGAGACTCGCTAACAAAAACAGCGCAATCAACATCATCATGGACTCACAATCATCGCGGACTCGCCACACTCGGGGACTCGCTCACCGCGAACTCTCCCCACGCGGACTCGCCATGCTCGGCAACAACCACTACTATTTTTAGAATATGCATCTCTAAAGAGCCTCGAGTCGCCTCTACAAGCCAACTCGAGCCTCGGGGACTACTCCTAGTCATACTGTGTGTGCGCGTGGTTCCACGACCGTGGCTCGCCACGCTAGGGGACTTGCCACCGCGGACTCGCCCTTGCGTACTCAACACCAACGAAAAAATAGCGCGCTATTTACTTTAGCGCCGCCTCTCTCCAAACACTACGCAAGTTATAGCACGCTAATAGCGTGCTATTTTTCAAAATAGTGTTTTGCAAAATAAAAAAAATGATAGATATAGGCTGTATACTAAGGATTTCAGTAGCTAAAAAATTGTGCAAAGTAATACATGCATAGCCAATTAACCAGTGATGACCAAATGACAGAGTAGGGATCAAAATGATCAGCAAATTCAAAATGAAGGACATATATTTTTCAGAGTCACATAAAGTGGTCGTGTTCCTTCAAAGAGTAGGGATCAAAATGATCACCAAATTCAAAATGAAGGACATATATTTTTCAGAGTCACATAAAGTGGTCGTGTTCCTTCAAGAAACCAGTACATCTACACAGCGTTGCATCTACATCACTAATTCAGCTAATTAGTAATTACTACATCTACAATACTAAATGCTAGATGATGAGGAGGAGGTTGTAAACTTAGTAACTTACCCGATGGCCATCTTCTTTGGGGCGAGGCAGACATCGTGCCTATTTCAGTGCTCTCCAAGATGGAGGAGAAGTGGAGACCCGCGAGGCTGAAGCTAGGCGGGGCGTCGCTTGCTGCGGTGTTGCTAGCTGCACTCCTTTTGGCCGGGGACGTGCCGAATGGAGGCGACCGGCCGACCGGAGCTGGAGGAGATGAAGGGAGATGCTACAGCTTGCAGCCGCCACCACCGTCGCGTGGAGGGAAATTGGATGCTACATGGGGCTAGGAGTTGGGTGAGCTAGGTTTGTTGACTCATACGGGCTGAATGGCCAGATGGACTGCCGATATTTTTAAGTTTTTGTAGCGCGCTATTATGTTATAACGTATAGCGTGTTTAGCGTCATTTAGCGTCGCTAAAATGTGATTAGCGTCATAGCGAGCATATTAAGCATAGTGTAGCGTCTGCCTCCCGAATATGCTATAGCGACGCTATAGCGGCGCTATAACACGCTATTTTTTCATTGCTCAACACGCTCGGAGACTCGCCACGGTGGACTCCCCCTCGCGTACTCAACGCGCTCGGAGACTCGCCACCGCGGACTCGCCCTCGCCTACTCAACACGCTCGGGGACTCGCCACCGCGGACTCGCCCTCGCGTACTCAACACACTCGGGGACTCGCCATCGCGGACTCGCCCTCGTGTATTCAACACGCTCGGGGACTCGCCACTACGGACTCGCCCTCGCGTACTCAACACGCTGGGGGACTCGGCACCGCGGACTCACCTCGCATATTCCCCTGCATCGACTTGGCGACTTCACCATCAATAATTTGGTGGCCTCTACATCCTCTACGACAGCAAGTTGACAAGGCGTCGGCCAAACTTCTCTAAGGGGCGACTCCGTTCAATGACGACTCGCCTGACGCGTCGACTCGCCTTGGCGATTGGGCTACTTCATGAGTTATTCCTCTGTTTTAGGAGCTCACCAACGACTCACCATCGACTCCACCGTGGAATCACCTGTGTCGATTCGGTGGCTTAAAGTCATCGCCGAGTTCCTAACGCGCTCGGGGACTACTGGTGGGGGAATACCAATCGAGGTATACCCATGAAGCGGAGTCGCTAGCTGGATCGAGCCGACTGAAGCCAAGCCCAGGTTGGGTCTACTCGCCGAATATGACGACTGGTGTATACTAGACCTAGACGCCACGCTGACTGGAGGCCCAACGTAGCGACTCCAATACAAAGCCCATTAGTACACTTGTAAACCCTAGCTGGCTGTATATATAAAGCCACCAGGGGCACCTATTTGGGGGATCTCTCTCATGTCATAATAGATCTAGTCTCTCTTTCACCATCGGCGGCTCCAAGTAAACCAATCTATGATCATATACTGGATTGACAGCAGGACGTAGCGATCCTCCATTGAGGGGACGTGAATCTGGGTACATCGTGTGCCAATCTCGCTTCCGGATTCTCCTACGCCGTCTTGCCTCCTCTACGTAAGCTACCCGTAGCATCTGCCGTGGTCAATACCATGACACTACTCTAGGCCCATCACGTTTAACTTATATGTTCCTTCCGGATGAACTTTCAATAAAAAATTAGACCTTATTGATAATATTACCATATTAATCCTATTAACCCTTGGATCATAGTGTTGCACGGCTTTTTTTTAAAATTTAAAAATAATTGTTTAAGTAAACAAAAATGAATAAGTAATAATAATCTTGAGTTCAAATAACAATAAAATATTTTTTCTTTTTTCTATTTAATATAGAATAAGTCATATCTTTAAATCTGTAAATCGGAATTGGACAAATAATATGTCTAAATCTATCAGAAAAATGAGAATAATCCAAACATGACATCCCTATCATCTTTTTAATCATGCATCATGTATTTTTATATAAAATTCATTTAATAGTGTTAAATCTTCAAAAAATCATATCAAAATTTTCCTTTTGAATTTGAGGAATCAAAATAAAAAAATCCTTAGCTCAGGGCTGAGCCTTGCTAAATTGCATTAGATATCTGATGAATATCATATTTTTAACCTAAAAGTGATTTTTCTAAAAAATAATGAGCATCATATTATGTACCTATAGTTGAAATCTGACCCACTTCCTACCGATTTGGCAGAAATTTATCTTTTCTATGAGGGGTGGACAAAAATATTTAAGATTTCTCTGTTGGGACATTGTCCATGAAAGGTGGCCTACTATTTTTGAAAACTGGGGTGGCATCATTTTGAAACTTTTATTTGGTGGTTGTTTCATAAAACACCCCATTTTTGGCACTCGGAAAATGGAAAATATTTTTTGGTGCGACGAAAAGGAAAACTTTCTTATGCAACATTGTTATCCATCCCATGATACACATGTGTGAATAATATGGACACATTATCACAAATTATACCTTAATTATAGCCATAGCATTGGTCGTTTGGCTAAAAACCATGAAACCTCGAACATGATAGCTCATTTCTGAGAAGGTTTTTTGAGACACAATAAATATACCAAATTTGATATTTTTTTGCAACTATGTCACATAATATGACACCACATGAAGGTTTTGTATTGTTTCGATTATTTTTGAATTTTTTATGCCCGTTGTAAACTATTGTCAAACTTTCTAAAACGATGGGCATGAAGATTCTTATGTCGGGGTGAGCCTCGCTAAACTTGCATTGGATCTCTGATGAAATAGCATATTGCGAACCTAAAAATGATTTTCCCAAAAAATCATGAGCATTAAATCATGTACCTGTAGTTCAAATCTAACCCACTTCTAACTGATTCAGTAGGAATTTGTCTTTTTTACAAGGGGCGAACGAAAAGGTTTAAGATATCCTGGTTGGGAAATTGTCCATGCAAGGTGACCTAGTATTTTTGAAAAATTGGGTGGTACCATTTTAAACTTCTATTTGGTGGTTGCTTCATAAAACACCCTGTTTTTGGCACTCGGGTAATGAAAAATGGTTTTTTGGTGCGATGAAAAGGAAAACTTCCTCCTGCAATATTGTTACCCAGCCCATGATGCACATATGTGCACAATATGGATACATTATCACAAACTATACCATGATTCTAGCCATAACATTGATCGTTTGGATAAAAACCAATAAACCTCGAACATGATATATCATTTCCGAGAAAGTTTTTCTGATCACAATCAATATACCAAGTTTGATATTTTTATTTGCAACTATGTCACATAATATGACACCACACGAAGGTTTTGCATTGTTTCGATCATTTTTTATTTTTTTATGCCCGTTTCAAACTATCGTCAAACTTTCTAAAATGACAGCCATGAAGATTTTTAGCTCGGGGCTGAGCCTCGCTAAAATTGCATTGGATCTCTGATGAAATAGCATATTGTGAACCTAAAAATGATTTTTCCAAAAATTCATGAACATCAGATCATATACCTGTAGTTCAAACTGACCTCACTTCCTACCGATTCGACAGGAATTTATCTTTTTCACGAGGGGTGGTCGAAACGATTTAATATACACCGGTTGGGACATTGTCCATGCAAGTGGGGCTAGTATTTTTAGAAAATGGGGTGGTACCATTTTTTAAATTTCATTTGGTGCTTGCTTCACAAAATACTCCATTTTTGGTACTCGTAAAATGGAAAATTGTTTTTGGGCGTGACCTAAATAAAACTTCCTCCTGCAACATTGTTACCCATCCCATGATACGCATGTGTGTATTATATTGACACATTATCACAAACTATATTATAATTCTAGCCATAACATTGATTGTTTGGCTAAAACCATGAAACCTCGAACATGATAGGTCATTTTTAGAAGGTTTTTTGAGACTCAATCATTATACCAAGTTTGATATATTTTTTTGCAACTATATCACATAATATGACACCACGCGAAAGTTTTGCATTGTTTCGATCATTTTTAAATTTTTATATCCGTTTTAAACTATTATCAGACTTTCTAAAACGGCAGGCATGAAGATCCTGAGCTCGGGGCTGAACCTCACTAAACTTGCATTTGATTTCTCATAAAATAGCATATTGTGAACCTAAAAATTATTTTTCCAAAAACGAAAGTATATGTAATGTTTTTATATTTTATTCATAAAAAATATGTAATATTTGAGTTTTCGATAAATAGATCCTATTTTTCTGTAATTTTTTGATATACTATATATATTTTTCTAAAGTAGAATGATTTAGTTGTAATTTTTCTAAGATTAATGTGGCCAAAAAATGGAAAATAGCTACGCCGACGGCTCGCTCGGCGTAGGTGTGAAATCTAAGCAGACGGCTTTATGTATGGCATAGACTTGACGCCGTCACGTTTAATCCCTACGCTGACGACTGCCGTCGGCGTATCACACCCGGCACGCTGACGACTGCCGTCGGCGTATCACACCAGGCACCCTAAGTTGGAGGCAAATCTAGACGAACGAGATATTTGCTCCCACGACCCCGACAAATAACCGTCAGCGTGGTTTACCTGTGCTTTCTTTATCTTTACCTACCACCATGCATTGCATGATCCCAACACACTTTGTCCTGATCAAATGATTGGACACGTCAGGTTCTAATTAGTCACACCTTTATTTTCTGGAGTACCTTTTTTTTCTGCGTCTGCTGTAGAAATTTAGAAGAAAAATAACATCATAGGGTTAGGCGCACGTCCTGTGCGAAACAGCACTAGCGCTCAAACTGCTTATTTTACATTTCCCAAATCAATCGCTCCTAATAAGCATGATTGATCTTCGCCTTTCGCCGGTACCTTTGGGGTTTCTCAGAGAAGAACCAACTGGCGGCACAACTCCCTCGTTTTAAAATATAAGATAGATGTTTTAGGTTTGTGAAAAAAATGTATCTAGATTTCTTTTAGTGTGTAGATTCTCCCCTTCGTTTTAAAATATAGATGTTTTAGCTTTGTGAAAGTAGTGTATCTAGACCCCTTTTAGTATCTAGGTTTACTCTAAATCTAAATAAACCTAGGCACTAAAATATATCTAGATACAATTTATTTATAAAGCTAAAATGTCTTATATTTTAAAACGGAGGAAGTACATAGAAAAAAATTTAAATACATCTGCTTCATAAAACTAAAATATCTGATATTTTACGAGGGGTAGTACTTACGTGGTGGCCGAAGGAGGCGACACGGCGGACGACCATGATCACTCCATCGAGTGGCGAGGGTATGTGTTGTCCCCTCGCCGTCTGCTTCCCCGCTCCCGTTTTGCCACTGAGATCCTGTCAAATGTCAACACTGTCGTGTAACACTAATGATACCAAGTGGTGAACACTTTGGTAGGTGTGGCGTTTTAGACGGGCGGACAAGATGTCCCAGGGGTTCTTTCAGACACGGCGGTTCGTGGTGTCGCAACTCGCGAATGAGTTCCGTTGTTCTATTTTGCCCCGGTGACATGTGCGATTCTAACATTGTGGTAACATGCATGGAGTGGTACTCTGGGCCTCCGACTACACGTCATCTCTTACTTAGCTATATCATCATTGTTAAATGCCGGTGGAGCGTTGGGAGTGTCAGGATCTTGGATAGGTGAAGAAACCGTCAAACAAATCTAAATTATGCTAAGCTACACACAATCTAGCTGTGGTGACGAACAACATAAGCCGGTTGAGATATGGATTGTAGCGTAAGGGCAGGTACAGTGAGTCAAGATATATATAAGAATGGACTTGGAAGAGGATCAGATGCAAATGACAGCTCCCTGGAGGAACTAGCATCCAGTTTTAGGTTACCAAACCTGGCTGGCTACCATAGTTCTCGAGAGGCTGGATCAGCTATCCTGTGCTCGCATCAGCTATCCTGGAACTGCATACATCACGCGGTAGAAACCAAGGCAGGCCTCGAGGTCTTAACACCGCATGTGCTGAATGCCGCCTAGCTGTGTACCGGTACCTGTGCCTGCACATGCATACAGTACAGAGGATCTCATGAGCTAGCACACCGTTTCCAAGATGATTAAGAGCATGCACAGCGTAGTGAAAACAAGGTGTCTAAGAGCAAATTTTTCTCTCTAAGTTGAGCCTAGCGCAGTAAAGAGGGTGGTGCTAGCTAAGAAATTCTTAGTCCTATGTCTAGTAGACGACAAGTGTCTAAAAAAAAGTAAATAATGGTCCCACTTGCCAGTGTATGACCAACATATAAAACTATTATAAAATGTCAGCATCTTCACTTTAGTAGACCCCACAAGTCTTCTTAGACACTGTCTAAACGGTGCAGCTAGTTTCACTGCTTAGCCACATGCTCACTTTTTCCTTAGACACTACCCACACGTTGTACATGCTCTAATGAGCTAGCACACACTAGTAGTACTACTATCGTAGGTACGGTGTTTAATTCACTTCAGTGGTCATGCTGCGGTGAGTATCTTAGAACTTGGAAATGGCCAAACCGGAATACAGCTGTCAAGAACTGCAGTCTGTAGTGTTGCTTCACGTCAGGCTAAGCTCATTGTCTGTGATCCTTATGGAATCATCCTGCCAGGACGAACGATCGACCGATCCTACCGAGACGTTTACGCAAGGGAAGCGTGCCATCCGGTTAACGAATCGAATCGGTCGATGCGCTTCTTCCACCTCCGGATCGGGATCGACAGCAACGGGCAGAGCGGAGGGGAGGCGGCGACGACGATAGACGCGTGAACAGACGCGTCGCATTTTGATTTCTCCGAGCGAGTGGGACTGAAACTGACTGATTTTCTCCATGCTGGTTCGCATGCCTTGCAAGAGACCGCGAGAGCTCCACATTTTCTTCCCCTTTCTGAATTATCAGGCCACGTGAGAAACGAAAGATAATCTATTGCGGCCTGAACAGGAGCAGCAGTCCATGGAGCATTTGCAAAATTTGTACCCAAGGCCCATTCAAGCACTCGAAACGTTTCGGTCCATGGCCGTATTTTTAGGACTTGGTTTGTGTGAGAATGCCATATAGTATCAAGCTTTATCTATTTATTACAGTTCAAAAAAAAAGTTTTATCTATTTACTGAAATAACTCGGAGGTGCAGTAAAAATAAGTTGGATGGGGTCTGTGCTGTACTCTACTTGTAAAACACATGGTATATGTACAGTATAAGATATGAATTCATATACAGTACAGAAAAATTGTCAGAGAAATTTAGCTATAATCAACACTACTATATCGTGGGGTTACGTGTCACGGACTCGACATCGTTTGCAGGTTGCTTCCTCTGTAGAGCTGGATAGATCAGTCTCCAAACTGCATAGAAAAGAGGAGACAGTTTTACTGCATCAACAATACAAACTCAGACCATGTCATCTAGTAGTACCACATGCAGAATAAGCACATGCAACAGAGCAGCCAGTTCCTTGAAAAAAAATGCACATCCAGATTCTCTAAGGTTAAATATCATGTAAAGGAAACAAAGATGTTAGTAGTTAACCGAGCTGTATGGCAAGCAACAGGAAATGGCTGACTTACCATAGATGCAAGCTGCCAACCATTCATTCATGATCTTCACCCATGTGCTAGCCCACCCAACATCTATGCTCCACCTGATTGAGAAATCGAAGGACGTGCGATGGTGTTACTGGATGCAACTTGTCCTCGAACATATATGAGGTCACAATGTAGCAGTATCTCACTGATGACAAGAACTGCACTATATGGGAATGCCATCGACAGTGAAGAATTTTTTCACTTCAGATTATATCTAAGGATAGGTGCTTTTATGCACAGTATGTCTTACTTTTTTGTTATTGGATGGTTAAGCTCCCAGCTTATGAATAACATTGCGAAATACATAGCTCCCACTGCAAACACGATGTGGAATATCTCGTAGCTGTAAGGGGCATCTTCTTCCGACTGTATCTCGTCATTTCGAAACTGAAAAGGTAACATCTTTGTTAACATGGTGGGTAATGTGAACAGCGTTGAAGAGATTCATGCTAGCTAACATTAAATAACGAACATCATCCTTTTTAGCCTTATGTACTCCCTCTGTCCCGAATTATTTGTCGCAGATTTGTCTAGATACGCAAGTATGTAGACGCATTTTAGTGTACAGAGGGAGTACTAGATTCAGGACAAAGGGAGTACTCGATTTTAATATTGATGCTTCGAGCAACTGATTAAGGAGGGTCCAACATTGATTTGCTGATGAACTAAACTGTGCGTTCGATGCTTGCTTTGCAAAAGAGCTCCACATAGTGCTACTTAATCAAGAAAAATGCATGCTTAAATAGGTTGGTCTCTAGTACCCGCCGACTATGAACATGTGGAACAATTAATTATTTGCTTGGAAATATGGTGCAGAGAAATGATAATTTGCATATCCATCAAGAACTTATATATACTATGCAGAAAGTTAATACTTCAAACTTACTTGAAAGGATCTGTTATCGATTCCAGTCGAAAATGTGGCCATCACAATGGAGCAAATTGCAATAATGAAGCTCTAGAAAGGCACAAACCAGTTAGTTAGAACACTGAGATTGCATTTACTAGCACCAAAGAAAAGGAAAGATATGTCCGCCCATGCTAACACAGCAAACATGCTTAACATATATTGGGAGAGCGCTCTATCAGAAATATGTTGGTAGCCCCAATCTACCATCCTTTACAATGCTACACGAATAGGCGTGTATGATTAACCACCGACGTAGCAACGGTAGACCCTCAATTAATAATCAGAACAATAGAATCCACTGTCTTACAAATATGCAGGTTGGGATCTTGACACCAGGCAAATGTACGGTGAAAATTCTGTAGAAATGTCAGGGTTCAGAACTTTAGAATTAACCACGAACCTTCAGAAAAATAATCTGAAAGCTCGGGATCACGGTAGACCTAGGGGTAATAGGCTGATAATAGCTGCACTATGAGGTAGAAACAAATGACCTGGTAGCATGATTTTGGTGGTTTATAAAACTGAAGGGTGTTACAACGGAACGACCTTGTATAAATAGCCTATTAAGTATTAACAACAAAACTCAACGACAAGTAGCAGCAATCTTGAGTGTGATACTATAAATGGCATGAACATTCAAGGAGCATCAAGTTTTTACTTACAACTATAGTAGCCCAATTACCATCCTTGCCAATTTTCATCTCAGTGTAGCACTTTCCTGTTCGTGGTTCGCTGTGCATTGCAAGCAATGAAAATGAGTGTTGTATAACTGAACCGTAGAATGAAAAATGAGGAATATAAATATAAGGATAGGATAATACCTGTGTAGTGCAGACCAACAGAGGAACACAATATATGAGCCCATGATTCCAGAAGACAGAAGTCCCTCATTAACCTTTTTCGAAAGCAAAGCAATTTAAAACCATACACCTCAGATAGGTTGAAGAAATGTCAGACAAAAAACCAGAGGAAAACGTTCCGGGTATCATTAAACATAGAGGTGGTGTAAAAAAATAGAGCAATGTTGATTAATGTTTATCTAGAAACTTGCAGCATATGGCCACCAAATTGCGATGCTTTGTTGTTCTGAACTTAGTAGATTTTGGAGTGGTGCGGGAAGCGAGGCAACAGAGGAGGGAACTGATCATTTGCCCCAAACTTCATATACCTTTGATCATTTGCCGTTTTCTTCATACTACTTCAATATTTTTATGAACCATTTATTTTGTCAACATTTATCCAAGAAAATTTTCCTGCTTGAAACATTCTATCACCGACTACTCTACAACTAAGTTGAGGGCTGGAGCTGTATTATTCTCGCACCTTTGAATGTAGTGACACCGCCATCATTATCTTCACTAGGATTGCCGTCCATATAATAGTGAAGATATTGAACACACATGATGAGTTTGGAACATATAGAATATATAGCACGACAACTCCGGCAAATGAAGCAATGAAGGATACAGTTGATAAGAACAATCCGAACAGGCCACTGAAAAGAACAAAATAGGTCATCTGTGTCATGGCTTAAAATGGTTCCTAAGATTGCACTGAACTAAATAGACACCGAAAACACAGTTAGATGAACGTTCGAGTATTCAAATAATTATGTACCACTGATTTGACCCCGGATCTGGCATCCAACGTTTATTGCACCAAGATATGAGGTGGAGCATGCTTATAAGCTGGAGAATGAGAAATATTCTGGAGAAAACATGAAAAATAAATTAACTATAACCTTTAATGCAATATGAGTTTAGTAGAAACCTAAACAATGTTGCAACATGCCAGAATCATTAAAGTTACCCGGCACCCATGCGAGCAATTTCACCTGCAGAGGATATGGAATAGATTTCAGCTCACTATCATTTAGACCTGTTACTCAGATGGAAAGTTTTAGTTGAACTGGTACTATAGAATCAAGTGAAAACCGGTTTTAATGCCATGTTTCCGATATGTTTTCCCAAATAAACGATTTGTAAGTTTCTACTTTGGTGTTGATACCTACATCATGGTCTCCGATATATAATGCTTAGAGAAAAGGGAGAATTGCGTATGTACCATTCCAAATATTTGAAATTGTCAAAATACCATTGCAAACATTCTAATTACTGTACTACAAAATGGGGGTATGACTAGGGCCAATTGGTTTGACCATAGTTGAATGACCATACCACCCTTACAAGAAATATATGGGCTTCAACACATTAAAAGGCACAGTTCGATGTGTTGAGAAAATATGAAATATCTCCTACATGTACATTGGTACATCTGAAAAGTTTATGCCAAAGTTATGTTAACTTTTGTGGTATATAGAAGCAAAGTACAACTAGAGGTGTTGTTTTAACTTTTAAACCCTTCTCTTATTTTTTTTATACAACATACACATTGGCACTTGTACCTGCCAGAAATTTGCAAGCTCACAGGTTCAGCCCACAAGCCTCTAAAATTTCAGATTTGTTAAATTCGCAAGTATGTTCTGAAAATCAAATTTATTTTCTACCTTGAGGGTAGGTTGGTCGCCTTTTCTCTCTTTTCTAATTGCACCCTAAGCAGCATTTTTCAGTACACGGTTCTGCCAATCTATGGGTGCAATGATATCCTGCATCCTCCGAAGCAACTACATTGTAGCAGTCTAGCAGAACACCTCATGGATGGTGAAATGATCAATTAAGGAGACAAAATAAAAAAAGTTACCATAAAGTTGGATGAATATGTTGGGGATGACAAATGGGGTGACGATTGACACGGCATACACAAGGAACTTGAGAACCCAGCATCCAGAATGCCATGAATTACGGACTCCCTGGAGCTTGCGGGTTCCAAATGTTGTGGCAAACATCACCCAGAAAAATATCTGTCACTTGATGTAAGGAAGTGAACAAAAGGAACACAAACAGTAGAAGCAGCCTAATAAAACTACACAAAGCAATTAAAACTTGCGGTTCAAGAACTCGGGTCATATCCCACATGTTGCTAAATCAAGGATACGAAGCAGCCTAAGCTCACCCGAAGCACCCCTCCAGACTGGAAGCATTTCGAGTCCCCTGCTCCACAAACCGAATTATCTGAAAATTGGAACAGCACAACACAGCACAGCAGGTTTCAGAATGTGGCATCTGAAATTCATGGCAAGTCGTCAAGCTGCACATGTAGAAACTGGCAAATGGAGAGGGGGTCTGGAATGGGAAGGGACCTACGGTGCACTCCGTGGAAGACCTTGGCCCCGTAGTCCCTGATGAACCAGGCCAGCAGGTTGGTGGCGAAGAAGATGAGCCCGTAGACGTAGCGCGCCCTCAGCGACCGCCTCTTCCTCGCCTCGTACTCGCCGCTGTCTTTGCACAATTCCGGGCTCTGTGTCTTGATCATGATCATATCCCCTCCTGCAGCCGCAATGACGTGGCTGCTCTCGACGAACACAAAAGCTTCTTCAGTAGGAGGCCACAGTCGAATTCTGCACATAACCGGTTAACAAGCCATCGATGAGGTCACTGGCTCACCGCCGCTCAGCAATGCCGTCAAGCGAAGGTAAGGAAGGGAAGGAAGAAGGAGGACTCACCGGCGGTGCTGGTGCTGCTCGGAGGACGGAGACGCTCCACGGCGGCGCAGAGCTCGTGGTGCTTTTCCGTGGCTCTCTGTGCTCTCTGTTCCTGTGACACACTCAGGTCAGGGCGTCAGGCGGTGGAGTCTTCACTCCAGCTTGCTCGGACGCGTGCCTCTTAAAGAATGAGCAGGCACGGCAGGCGCTGCGACTCTGGTGGTCGGAGCGGTCGATGCGAGGATCGCAGGGCTGTCGTGCACTGACGGGTTACGGCCGTGGGACCCCTGCTCGGGGGACCGGTACCCTCTGGGTTCTAGAAGCGAGCGCTGCTCCACGTACGAGTCCGGCCGTCCAGACGACCGTTGGGGCGCGGCGGTAGCGTTTAAAATGCGAAGGCGGTCACGAAAATCAGCTCGCGCATTTGTGTGGAGTACTCCGTTTCTGTGTGGCAACGCCGGTGCCAAAGCCGTGTTTCTACTTACGTGTCTTCGCGAAGTTCGGGTTAATTCAACAAGTTTTGTTAGCCAAGCTGTTGCCCGAACGAAACGAAGAACCTCGTGTTTGGGCAAGCTCTTTGCTTGCTGCTACGCGTTCCATAAGGTTTGGTGGAGAAATTGCGGTACGTTCCCCGGAAAAGGCTTCTCCAGATTTGGAACGGGGGAGGAGCCCTTTTCGTGCTCGGGCAGGAATGGGTAGGTTTGCCTTTTTTTTCTGGCCCTTTCTGACATTTGGACAAACTAGTTAGAGCGCGAATCACGGTAGTTATTTTCTTGAGGGTACCACAAGGCGTACCTTAAAAACTATTACTCTCTCCTGCCCGAATTAACGTCATGCCGGAGATTTTGCAAATCGACCTTGTATTTTTTTTCACACAAACAATGCACCGCTTCATTTCTCTCGCGCTTACCAACCTCGTCCCCTTTCCCCGCTGCTCCCTGCCGGACACCTCGCTCTCGCTCACGCCGCCTGCTCCGCCGCTCCCTCACTGGCCGCCTTCCTTCCTCCCCGTCTCCCCGCCTACCTTCCTCCGACTTCGACCAACCAGAGCCCAAGGAGGAGGGTGATCAGAGATGGAAGGGATTCCCTTTTTCCCCAAAGAGTGTGACTTTGCTGACGATGCTCGTGGCCTAGAGGAGGAGCTACTAAAGATTCTAGGCGACGATGTGGTGGTGGCAAACCTTAACCTGCTCGTGTGGGGACCATCTGCTGGTCGGGGGGAGGGGGCAGCGAAGCGGTCCTCGGAGTTGGCGGCACTGCAGGCGCTCGTCGACCGAGTGCGGGCCGGGGAGGTGGAGGCGGCCCGCGAGGTGCAGCGCCTCACGCGGGCCTCCGACAGGCACCGACGTAAGCTCGCCGACGTGGTGGAGCCCCTGTAGCCATGCCCAATTCCTGTTCCTCAAGCCTAATTTCTGGTTTGGTGATATTCTCTTCTGAACTTGCTGCAAATGATCTGAACTTGAATATCTCCTTTTTTTTCTTGATTAACATGATGCTTGTGCTGCCTTTATATGTCATTGACAAAATCAAGTCCTACTGAATTTAAGTGACCAACTATAGCATGTATATGTATTGCTCCGACCACATTCTCACAGATCGTAATAGAGCATCTCTTTCGTTTAACTGCTTTTGATTCATATACACGATGATGCTCTTGGTGTGAGTTGTTCATAGTTCTCGCTTCTCAGTAACGTCAGGTGTGATCATCTACTACTATTTGTAGTAATTAGCACTATCTTCTTTTACTACAGCTAGGAATACTGTATAAGTTACTTAATGTATCTGCTAGGAATATATAGTATCTTGTGTGGATCAGTGAGCTTGTGAATGCTTTATTTGTTAGTCCTATGCTACTCCTATGACTGAATCATTATAACATGTGATCTATAACAGGAAAATTGGGTACAGAGACAAGCAATCAACATGTACTCCTAGAGTCCGCATTGTTCATGTTGTGTGTTAAATTTAAACAAAGAGCTATGTTGTATACACCAGTTCATCTTTTGTGTTGTTCATGTTGCTCTTCCCATCTTTAATTAGCACATGGTTCTTATTCTAACCTCACTAGATGGTCATATCATGATATTTAATACTAGTGGACATATTACTCATCCATGTCCTGTCAAATATTGTTCATGCCTGAACTTCCTTTCTCGTGCATGCCTGAACAGTTCTTCACTGACATGGACCATACAAACCGTTAGTAGTATGTGTGTGATCATCACAGTTCACAAGTCAGAAGCGGTGTCCATGATGATGATCTCACACCCAATTGGATGGATTTATAAATCCTGTCAGTGTAAGTTATTCAACTCTCGGCGAGCCCACATCAAACTAGGAATGCTTCCTTATTCGATTGGTCTCTTTTTTCTATTCGTTCATATTTCCAGGATTGATTAGTGATATAGGTATGATTGCCTAGGTGTTTATGTTTTGTTATCCTGTATAAAGGCTCACGGCCAATGAAGACTCAAAGATGAAGGCCTAAGAAGTATTCGATGGAAGCCTTTAGTTGTATTATATAGGGAAATAGGAACTGGCGTTGTGTTGGTGTTGTAATCATAAATATGTAACCTATCCGTACACGGCTTTGGGACCTGACCTATTATATGTAGGCTATGAGAAGCCAACAGAGAGGTACCGAAAAACTCCCAAACAATCTGTAATAGTATTGTCCATCAATAATGAGGCGACTTTGACTCCCTTGTTTGTCTGACATCCGATGAAATCCCCAGCATTCTCTTTTCCGCAAAACCCTAAGTCCATAACTATTGCCGAGGTTACCCTTCGTCAATTGGAGTCATTTATAGGAAACCTGAACACTGGATTCATGGATTTAGCGGACCCCTTTTCATCAAGCAGCAATCCAACGGAAGCGGCTCCACGCCCACCCACCCCTGTTTCGGTACCCGCCGACTTCAACGGCGGATCCGACCTCATCATCGGACGTTTCCACTTTCAAGTGGAGGATCCCGAAGAATCGCTCCTCTCGGCTCCATCAGGACCGTCGATCAAAAAATCCGCGCATATGGCGATGCCTGCATCATCTGTCGGATCATCTGCAGAAGTTATACTCTAGGCGGAGAAAGATGAAGGAAATAATGAAAACACAACAGATCTAGGGGATCTTGATGGTCTTTACGACGATCTCTCCCTTGGGTAAGAATCCCAGCCAACTACGCCATGTAGATCGAACCCCGTATACGCGGAACCCGAAGAAAGCGGCGAAAGTATCGACTTCGAAATTAGGATGGCCGAAATCTATCCAGAACAGGAACCGTTGGACTTCACTAATCCCCAAGACAATGTCTCCCTTGGATCCACCGATGACGTCACTAGTTCAAATATAACGCGCCACCAAGTGTGCGTGATCATCGGGGACGCTTCAACACATCGTGACTCTAACGGTAACCCTATTCTTAACCCCGATGATATTCTGTCAGATGACAATGCAGGAAACCACAACAACGAAGGAAATCACGAAAACGAAGGAGACCCGACGAACAACTGCATAATCCTAGGAGGAGGAGAACCACGCAGAGGCGAGAGGCAAACTCTCCGACTACCAGCCGAAGCATGGAAAAAAAGCAAGGAAAGCAATTTTGGGTACAATTCCAATGACAGCTGAGGCCACACGCGAAGATCTACTAGCCTACCAATACTTGCGTAATCACAAGAAAAAGGATCTCCTAAGGATATAGAGGAAACTCGACGAAAGAAAAAAGCTAGCCGATGAATCTAGCCTACGGTGGGCGCAACTAAGCTCTACCCGAGGATCGGGAAGCGTAACTGGGGGAGCACCACCAAGAAGGGGAACATCACAGCTGCAGAACATCCCAGAAGCTGAAAGAAACGAATTGACTCGAGATCTCGATCTATTGTTTATGTCAGTAGATCCAACATGACACATCAAAGCAAAAATAGCCCAAGCTGCAATCGTAGATGCACAAACGTATCTACTTACAACTCAACCTGCACCCGACGATCCCCGTGTGGCTCTCCATTGCTCTGCTCTAATGAACCTTGGCATGGTGGGAGCATCTTTTGCACAAGCAAAACAGGAAATCACACACCAACCCGATAGATCCTCACGCCGTCGTAGCAGCCCTCAGCAGGTGGGGCACACCCGGCGATCTCGGTCACCACATTGGGTGCACTTCTCAGGTTCCGAGCTGTGAAACAGTGCAAGAAACGACCCCACATATCACATGAACGACGGATCAAGGGATGAGAGCCGCATCCGAAGATACTACAACGGTGACAGTGAAGACGACTATGAGTTATGCAGAGCCAGCTGCTTTACCTAGCGGGTTCGTAAGACCCCAGTACCCAAGGGTTTTAAACTTCCGCATGACCGCCAGAAGTACGATGTCCTACATGAACCTAAAGCTTGGTTAGCAGATTATTTAGCCACCATCAAGTTACAGGGTGGCTCCACGACCACCGCAATGCAGAGCCTGCAGCTGCACTTAACCGACGCCGCATGATCATGGCTCAAACAACTACTCGAAGATTCCATCAGCAGTTGGAACGACCTTGAAGATAAATTCATCCAACATTTTCACTTCATATTCAAATGACCCGCATCTATGGAGCAATTGCAGGCGTGTAAACAGAAACCTGGAGAATCAATAAGAGCCTTCATTTAGCGATGGAATACCATCAAGAACTCAGATGAGGCCATATCCGATGAAAGGGCAATTGACGCCTTCAACGACAGCCTCCGCCATCGAGAATTCATAGAAGAACTAGGACGGGTCAAGCCCAAAAAAAATCACAGCTGATGGATATAGCAAATCGATGGGCTGATGGAGAGGACGCGGTACATGATAAGTGCATATTTGCATCATATTTTACGTTATTATTTTGTATTGTAGATGTAGGATCTTGGTATTTTATGGCGCTCGTGCGCATATTTTATGTCTGTTTTCACCAGGATCAGGACAAATGATAGATCCAATGGATACAATTCTTGGAACAGTTATATTGTGGAGAAAAGGAGTAAAAAACAATATAAATCGCTTATTTGGAAAATATTAATAATACTAAAAAAAACCAAAAGCGAACAAGGAAGGTAGAAGCTTCAATGACGAACTATACGACGGGAGCAAATTTTCCGGCCGTATAGTTGGCGCCACCTCCGCCTCCTCAAATAGTTTCACCCTGTACAACTGGTTCGGAGATACAACATACAAAACACCCAGAAATCACAGAAACCTCACATCCGGAAGGCATCTGGAGGAGGAACTCATCCACCAGGGATCCATCTTTGCCCTGCACAGATCCAGGAGGCTAGGGCATCAATCTTCATCATCCACCTCTTCATCACCACCATCTCCATCCATCCCATCTACATCTTGTGTAGATCTTATTGTAATTCTCGTACTCGTTGTGGATTTATACAAGTATTATTCATCTATGATTATTGCTATTAGTATTGCCATGATGTTGATTGCCTTCATGTCTGAGTAGATCTCTAGTTCTTGGGGAGATGGAGAAACCCTAGTATGAAATTAAAATAAGATAAAGTCTATTATGATATTCATCGTTGTGACCATGTGTTAGATTTTCTACATCTTGATGTTGAGACAAGTCAACCTCTTAATATTTTCCTCTCATGGGGACTTTATGAAGGAAACTACTAGTTGGTAGACGGAGGTGTGCTAGCACTTACAGTGACTATAAAGTTGTTGGCACCCCTTACGTATCAACTTGGAAAACCGAGGAAACTCACGGAACACTATCCATGTCATGGGATACATCCTATGAGATTACGTCCTTTAATAGTGCAGTAATTCAATTGATGTCGATTACTGACTGATGTGGTTATGAGGATGATATGAGCAGTGATTGCTGCCTAATTATCCAAATACGGAGTTTCTCCCACACATACATAGTTGAGAATGGTCATGATGATAATCTTTATCTTAGATCCTTATAATACTGGTGGTGTATCCACTACTCCCTGAGAATGATTTTCCCTATTGCAGTTCCAATCTCTCTTACATACGCGATACTTACTTTCTGCATTAAGTTATTTTACTTTACTTTACTATTGCTCTTATACCTAAAACCCCAAAACACCTTTTTACATTGTACTTGCATTTTATCTTGTCACTTAGAACTTAATCTAGCATTTCTATCGTAATATTTATTTCAAGAGTTATTAGACTTCAGTCTCCTGCTCCCTGTGGGATCGATATCTTTATTTCAAAACTAGCTACAAACGATCTGTGCACTTGCAGTCATCAAGCTATTTTTCTAGCGCCGTTACCGGGAGCTAAGCGTTGTAGGTCTTTTAGTTTTTGCTTATTTATTTTTGTCTTGCTAAATTTTGTTTTGAGTTACAAGTTCCCACTAACATGATGGAGTTTGAGCATATGACTAGTGCTAACCCACTCAACTGCTTTGGGAAGCCCTATGATATTTATAAAAGAGACAACTCTAATGAGAAGACAAAGGAGTTTGAAATAAATCCTCTACTACTTGGTATTTTAAACAAGAAGAAATTTACTGGAGATGAAGAAGATATTGATCCATATGAGCATATTGCATGTTTCAAAGATATATGTGGCACTTTTCTATTAACGGGATATACCGCTGATGAGGTAAGGGTTAAACTTTTTAGTCAGACTTTGACTAGTACAGCTCTCTCATGGTATAGATCTCTACCACATGAAGCCACTACTACTTGAGATAATCTAGCCTGTGAATTTCTAGCAAAATATTATCCATTGTCAAAATCTTTTGGAATCGGGCATCTTATAATGACTTGGAAAATCGTTTTAATGAAGGACTAGTAAGAGCTTATATCAGATTTAAAGACTTACTACGACTATGTACGCATCATGATTTACCTGAATGTTATTTATTGCATATCTTTTATGGCGGTTTAATTGAACCTAATAAAATTGAACTAGACTCTTTCACAGAAGGAGCCTTTATGAATCTTCCTATACCTAAAGCTTGGGTTTTACTTAATAGAATTCGTGATCATAGAATTTCATGGAATTTTGGTCTAGGAAGTGAAGGAGGCGTAGAAATAGAACATGATTGTATTCATGACTATAATAAAAAAAGGCCATGTTAAAGAATTATCTAAAGAACTTTATTTGGATTTAGATCTTGTGTTGCAAGTTGTTAAAGCTTTTACATAATATATTAAAGATCCAAAAGAGGGACCGGTCAAGTATGATCCACCACCCGAACCTGAGAAGAAGAGAAGATAAAGCAACACTTGCCTCCTTAGAACCAATAAATGAGATGACTTTTCCTAACATTGCACGAAAGCATATTCTTGAATATGAACAGGTCAAAGTAGTACAGGATAAAAAGGAAGAAGAAAGTATGCCAGAAGTCATGGAACATCTGGAAGAAACCAAAGATGAAGAGGTAACCAAGGAAGCAATTATGGCTATGTACGCACATTGTAACATAGTTGAACTTGATGAAGAGACTTCCGTATTCGTTGAAGGTAAAACAAAGGTAAAAGATGTGGGTAAGCCTATTCTTCCCTGCATATTTAAAGAAACCTCGCATTACGGTTTATGTGATCTTTGCACTGAAGTTAATGGTATATCTTATGATTTCTACTTAGAAATAAAAGAAGAAATAGAACCGGCTACAATTAAAAATACTGATATGACAATTATGTTAGCCAATAAAAATCTTAGAATTCCAATGGGAGTAGTTGAAGATGCAACTGTCACAATTGGCAATAAAAACTTTCCTATCGATTTTGTAGTTATTGATATTCCATCTGACACTATCCACCCTATTATATTTGGAAGAAACTTTTTGGGTGATATAGGTGCCTATGTTAATTTCAAGAAGGAGATTGTGTCTCTTAAGCTTGGGGGAACGGAAAATAAATCCCATGTTTCCAAATTTAAAGATAGGCCTCCACAAATACAAGAAGAAGAGGAAGAGAGAACTATTGAAGAAATGGCGCCTCTTTTCTTTGGTAATCAAAAAGAAGAAATAAATAAAGATCCAAATTATGAAGAAATAGTTATGGAGGACAAGTCCTTGGAAGGACTAGAAGATGAATTCGATTCACTTCCCATAATGGGACCT
Source organism: Avena eriantha (assembly GCA_910589775.1). Lineage (NCBI taxonomy): Eukaryota > Viridiplantae > Streptophyta > Magnoliopsida > Poales > Poaceae > Avena > Avena eriantha. The sequence goes on from OU342740.1 coordinate 488,290,801, forward strand.
CCAACTGATGAGGCTTTTGAAGAGTCAGAAAAGAGAGGAGACGAGGAACTACCACCCCCAGAGTTGAAGACTCTACCAGATAATCTCAAATACAGATTTCTAGATGATACAAAAAAATCATGTTATTATCAGTGCTAAACTTTCAGGAAAAGAAGAAGAACTTATGGAGATACTTAAGGAGCATTGCAAGGCCTTTGGGTACTAAGTGGATGACTTGAAGGGCATAAGTCCCATGATAGCCGTCCATCGAATATTTATGGAGGAAGGTGCTAAACTAGTTGCAGAATTTAATAGAAGATTGAAGCCTAAAATGAAAGAAGTGGTAAGAAAAGAAATTGTACGCCTACTGGATGTAGGTATAATCTATCATGTTAAAGAAAGTGAATGGGTAAGTCCTGTTCATTGTGTCCCTAAGAAGGGCAGTTTCACTATTGTTCCTAATGAAAATAATGAATTGATACCTACTAGAACTATTGCTGGGCATAGGATGTGCATAGACTTCAGAAAATTAAATAAATAAACTAGGAAATATCACTATCCTTTACCGTTCATAGATCAAACTTTAGAGAGGTTAGCAAACCATACACATTTTTGTTACTTGGACGGATACTCTGGTTTTTCTCAAATAGCAGTTCATCCTGACGACCAACTTAAAACAATTTTCATTAGTCCTTATGGTTTACATTCTTACCGACGTATGCATTTTGGTTTATGTAATGCTCCGGCTACTTTTCAAAGATGCATGATTGCTATTTTTGCTGATTTCATAGAACTTATAATGGAAGTATTTATGGATGACTTTTTTGTGTATGGAACTTTGTTTACTAGTTGCTTGGATAATCTCAAATGAGTTTTGCAGCATTGCGAAGAAACCAATCTTGTTCTAAACTGGGAGAAGTGCCATTTTATGGTCAAAGAAAGTATAGTCCTTAGACACAAGGTATCAGGTAAGGGAATTGAAGTTGATAGAGATAAGGTTGAGGCAATAGAGAGAATGCCACAACCTAGGGATATTAAAGGTATAAGAAGTTTCCTTGGTCATGTGGGTTTTTATAGAAGGTTCATTAGAAATTTCTCTGGAATATCTAAACCTTTGACTAACCTCCTGCAAAAGGGAGTAAGATTTAATTTTGATGATAAATGTCTTGAAGCCTTTGATAAACTCAAAAATGCTTTATCCCGTGCTCCAATCATTAAACCACCTATCTGGGATACAACCTTTGACTTAATATGTGAAGCTAGTGATGATGTTGTAGGAGTAACTCTAGGACAACATATTGGTCACAGATTTAAAATTATACATCATTCTAGTAGAACTCTAAATGGTGCTCAGAAGAATTACCCAAAGGAAGAAAAAGAACTATTTGTTGTATTTTTCTCTTGCGATAAATTTCGTCCTTACATAGTTGATGCAAAGGTAAGAGTTCATACGGATTGTGATGGTTTAAAAGAACTCCTTGAGAGGAAAGAACATAAGCCAAGACTGATCTGTTGCATTCTATCACTTCAAGAATTTGAGCTGCAGATTATGCAGAGGAAAGAAATAAAAATGTTTGATGTAGTGTCCATGATTGCCCAGCAAGACACCAATCTTGTTGAGAGGAACTTTAGTCCTGGTGATTTTTGTTTACGAGAATTATTCAATGAATTAAGGTCAATTCCTTCAAGAGAGAAGAAGTCTTTATTATTGGAGGAACTTTCTCATCCCCGAATAAGAAAATGGTAAGTGCAAGGTAAGTGTTCTTACCAAATAAGTGATTTGTTTTCACAAATTTTACTCCTAAAAATTCTGTCTTTGAATTCCTTGTATTTTTCTGAAATTTTAGAGGGTTTTTCCAACTATACGGATGGAACTATACGACCGGAGAGGGAGCTCCTGCCATATAGTTGGTCGTTAAAATCTTTGTATCATCTTTGTGAAATTGTTTTTGTTATCAGAGCCTATACGGTCGCAACTATACGACCGGAGCCAAAATTCCGACTGTATAGTTGGTCATTAAACTCTCTGATAGTTTTGCTTTTTGGTGTCCGTATCTATACGGTCGCAACTATACGACTGGAGCCAAAATTCTGGACGTATAGTTGGTCAACTCTTAGCCACTTTTGATTTTTGGTATTTGTATCTATACGGTCGCAACTATATGACTGGAGCCAAAATTCTGACCGTATAGTTGGTCATTAAACTCCCAGACACTTTTGGTTTTTGGTGTTTGTACCTATATGGTCGCAACTATATGACCAGAGCCAAAAATTTCGGCTGTATAGTTGGTTGTTAAACTCCCAGACACTTTTCGTTTGTCTTTTCGTTTATTCATATAAAATAAAACTTATTGTCGGTTCCGAGTCATGATTGAATCGACCTGGACTCGAGATATTTGGAAATATCTGCCCGGAACCAACTATACGGCAGAACTCTTCCAAATCCGTGATTTCTTTCCCTGTTTTGTTAAGATTCTTTTCTTGGACGACAATTTGGTGTTTCTCGCGAGTTTTACTGACCCCTGACCCCCCTTATATACTACCATTGTCTCTCTCTAATCATAATCTCCAGAAACCAATCTACCTCTTATTTACACGTGAGGGCTCTCAACCAAGGGATAGAAGTCAATAAGAAACGCTCCTATGGAGATTGGGAGCAACAGCGAGCAAGGCAAGGAGATCAAGACCATCCATATAGAGTTCCTCGACGCCGACCATGGGTGTCGGAAGAGGGATTTGAAGGCCCTGGAGCTGAAGATTGAAGAGTTGGACAAGGAGAAGCCAGGGACACCCAAACACCTTTGCTTGCTGCGACTTTATCTTGATAAACTTGATGAAGATATCAAGCGAACAACCGAAGCAGGTTTTTCTATGAGTCTTAAGGTGCTACAAACACTTTAGGATAACAATGAGTTTATTAAAGAACAAGTGAAAGTGTTGGAGAGGCACAATCTTTTCTACAAGCTGCATGTTAAAGAATTAGAAGCTGTCAATCAATCCCTCCGCCTTAGGCTGGCCCGTGAGGAGAAGATACCACGTGCCATGGTGCCACAATGATATACAACAATCACGGTATCAAATAATCGCAAGAGATTATTTGATCCCGCCTGGCTTGATTCCAAGCCTGAGGAGATCTTTAAGACCTTGTAATCTATCTTATAAGTTTTTATTATTTTTGCATTAGTCAAACTAGCAATAAAGTTTACATCATTAGAATTCCCTTCAGGAATAGTCGATCCCTTTAATGAAATTCTGAGTTTATTATTATATATGGAGCAATATAGAGTTTGTGCTTGCTTTAATGATACATGAATGGCTTGAGTATGATTTTACTTGCACTTGATGATAGCAGTAGGAGTCTTCCACACCATTGGTATTAATGGAACACATAAAGATAATTTGGTCAATATACTGAAAGTCTACGGTTTGATTTACAAAGAAAAATTATCTATAAATTAAGTTGAAAAATAAACCTTAAACAAAGAAAAATTAAACTGCTATCAAAATAGAGTGAGAACAAGTCGAGGTAGAATCTCCAAGTTATAAGAATGCTTCATATACAGTTGGAATTTGATAATTGAGATCGTTAAACTTTGAATTCCTACATAAGGTGGAATATATGGCTAGCTCCTTTGTACAGCACTTAAAACAAAAGTGTGAGCATATATGCAAAAGAAAAGAAAGAGAAAGAAGAAAAAGAGCGAGTGTGCAAAGAGAAAATAGGCATATACCATTGTATTGTAGTATGACAAAGAGACACTTTTTGAAATTTTGAATCCCAAGTGAATACGTTGATCCTAAAACACTTGGGACTACTTCGTTATCTCATTTGGTTGAACCGAATACTTTTACATTATGTTGAGATTCATCTTTTATGAACTATTAATCACTAAGGTGTGGAAGTCTGCTAATACTATTCAGATGGTTTGAGTAAGGTACTATTCACGAGCTTATTCCTATGTATCGTATATGATAAACACATGCTGCAACTGCCTCATTTATTTTAATCGACTCAGCTTCATGAATATGAGGATCACATCCATTGAGCTACAACTTGCTCAGGACGAGCAAGAGTCTAAGCTTAGGGAAGTTGATGAGTGCATATTTTCATCATGTTTTACATTATTATTTTGCATTGTAGATGCAGGATCTTGGTATTTTATGGTGCTCACGCGCACATTTTATGTTTGTTTTTACCAGGATCAGGACAGATGATGGATCCAATGGATACAATTTTTGGAGCAGTTGTACTGTGGAGAAAAGGAGTCAAAAACAACGTAAATCGCTTATTTGGGAAATATTAATAATACCAGAAGAAAATCAGAAGCGAACAAGGGAGGCAGAAGGTTCAACAACCAACTATACGGTGGGAGCAAATTTTCTAGCCGTATAGCTCCGGCTGTATAGTTGGTGCTGCCTCCGCCTCCTCAAATAGTTTCACCCCGTGCAACTGGTTCGGAGAGACGACATACAGAACACCTAGAAATCGCAGAAACCTCACCTCTGGAAGGCATCTGGAGGGGGAACTCATCCACCAGGGATCCATCTTCGCCCTACACAGATCCGAGAGGCTAAGGCATCGATCTTCATCATCCACCTCTTCATCACCACCATCTCCATCCATCCCATCTACATCTTGTCTAGATCTTGTTGTAATTACCGTACTCATTATGGATTTATACAAGTACTATTCATCTATGATTGTTTCTATTACCATTGCCATGATGTTGATTGCCTCCATGTCTAAGTAGATCTCTAGTTCTTGGGGAGATGGAGAAACCCTAGTGTGAAATTGAAATAAGATAAAGTATATTATGATATTCATCGCTGTGACCATGTGTTAGATTTTCTACATCCTGATGTTGAGAGAATTCGACCTCTCAATATTTGCCTCTCATGGGGACTTGATGGAGGGAACTACTAGTTGGTAGACGGAGGTGTGTTAGTACTTACAGTGACTATAAAGATGTTGGCACCCCTTATGTATCAACTTGGGAAACCGAGGAAACTCACGTAACACTATCCATGCCATGGGATACGTCCTATGAGATTACGTCCCTTAATAGTGCAGTAATTCGATTGATGTCGATTGCTGACTATTCTGGTTATGAGGATGATGTGAGCAGCGGTTGCTGCCTAATTCTCCAAATACAGAGTTCCTCTCACACATACATAGTTGAGAATGTTCATGACGATAATCTTTATCTTAGATCCTTATAATACTGGTGCTATATCTGCTACTCCCTGAGAACGCTTTTTCCCTATTGCGGTTCCAATCTCTCTTATATACGCGATACTTACTTTCTGCATTAAGTTGTTTTAATTTACTTTACTATTGCTCTTATACCTAAAACCCAAAAACTCCTTTTTACACAATACTTGCATTTTATCTTGTCACTTAGAACTTAATCTAGCATTTCTATCGTAATATTTATTTCAAGAGTTATTAGACTTTAGACTCCTGCTCCCTGTGGGATCGATACCTTTATTTCTAAACTAGCTACAAACGATCTGTGCACTTGCAGTCATCAGTACACAACAAGAGAACACTTCACCCGAAGGAGACAGGGACAGGCGCAACAGTGATAGAAGACGAAGGAACAACGGCGAACACGAGGGACCAAGTTATGTTGCAACTAGTTTCTCGGGAGAGGATAACCACAAAAACGACGATTACAACGGTAGGCACCGCAACAACAGGGACGATGTCAGAGGAAGCCAACCAACATAGTGATATCAGCCAAGAGCCCGAGACCCACAAATGTCCACAATGCAAATGCTGGAGGGACCCTGTATTATGCACTTTTATGTCGACTCACGGGCAAAAGGTGATCGAATCATCTCATGAAGGATTGCCGAAGGTTTCTAAAAATTCAAGAGCTATGCAATGAAAAGGCAATCGAAGCAGCAAGCCGAGGATACAACACTACGCTCGGCATGTTAGCCATCGGTGAACCACCACCACCGTCGGTACACCCGCCAGCAAGGCAGCCGCAAAATAGAACAAATCAATAAAATAAATACCCAGGTCCAAGGGAGCAATGTCAATGATTTAGAAAGGACAACCATCCAATAGGATCTAGAAGCTGATTACAAGACAAGTCAACATGGTAGAGATGGTGCCACCAGCCACACCCGAGTATCTCCACTAGTCAGAACATGAAATCACATTCGGCAGAGCTGATCATCCACTTCGAGTACCACGACCGGGCCACTCAGCCTTGATATTAGAAGCACAAGTGGGTGGATTTGACATGAGCAAAGTCTTCATGGATGCAAGAAGCAGGATCAACTTGATTTACACCAAAACTCTAAGAGCGATGAATTTTCTTTAGTAAATCTAGCACCGACAGAAACATCCTCCCACGGAATAGTACCAGGTAAGGCCAAAATTACTTTAGGTAAAATATCTCTTGACGTTGTTTCTAGATCCAAGGAAAATTTCAGGTGAGAAAAGCTCGAGTTTGAAGTCATGGACTGGCCATCACAGTATCACGCGATCCTGAGTCACCCAGCTTTTGCACGATTTATGGCAGTAACACATTATGCGTACTTGGTTATGAAAATGCCAGCCCCAAAGGGAGTCATAACAGTAAAGGGCAGCTTCACACGATCCGACAATTGCGACCGAGAATTAAACAAAATCTCCGAATCATTCGGGATGGCGACTAAGTTCGAGCAGCTAAAAATGTCGGCAACCGTAGAACCTCTAGCAGTAGCGCGTGTCAATCCCAATCAGGCTTTTGAGATCGTGAAATATACAAAGGAAGTACAGATCCTCCCTACCGACCTGAAAAAGACGACCTTTGTGGCCTCCAATCTTGGTCCTGCATAGGAAAGCATGCTCATCGAGTTCCTCCGTGAGCATTGGCGGATTTTCGGATGGTTACCTTCTGACATGCCGGGAATTCCCAGGAAACTTGCTGAGCATGCATTAAACTTGGATCCAAAGGCGAAGCCAGTAAAACAGTCGCTTCGCCGCTTTGCAAAGCCAAAACGAAAGGCCATTGGAAAAGAGCTCCACCGCCTAACCGCGCTAAATTCATCAAGGAATTGAAGAAAGGAGAGTGGGTCGCAAATCTAGTATGTGTCCCAAAGAACAATACAAAGGAACTACAAATGTGCATTTATTTCACTGCGTTGAATAAACACTATCCAAAGGATCACTTCCCACTACCACGAATCGATCAGATAATTGATGCAACCGCGGGGTGCAAACATCTTTCCTTTTTAGACGCATATTCAGGATACCAACAAATTCGGATGAAGGAGGAAGATTAGGATAAAACATCATTTATCACACCCTATGGCGTATTCTGCTACACTGTCAATGGATAATGCATAATTGCCTAGGAAGCCAAATTGGCACAAATGTACAAGTTTACATCAATGATGTCATACTCACAACAAATCAAGGGTCCTCTCTTATCAATGACCTCCGAGAAACATTCGAGAACCTCGACAAGTTCTGCATCAAACTCAACCTGACGAAGTGTTCCTTTGGAGGTCCCTCAGGGCAACTCCTCGGATATCTCTATCAGCAAGAGGAATAGAATCCAATCCTGAGAAAATACAAGCAATCCTAACAATGAAAAAACCAACGAATCTTCGAGGTGTACAATAGCTGGTTGGTCGAGTTGCAGCACTCGACTATTTTATCGCTCGTCTAGGAGAAAAAGCACTACCATTCTACGCCCTTATGAGGAAATCAGATAAATTTGAGTGGACGGAAGAAGCTCAATGTGCCTTTGAGGATATCGAGAAAACACTTTCGACATCTCCTGTCGTTGTGTCTCCACGAGAAAAAGAACCATTACTTCTCTATATTGTCGCCACTAATCAGGTGGTTAGCGTAGTTCTGGTCATGGAACGACCCAAAGAAGGGAAGACCCACGGTGTCTAGAGACCAGTTTATTTTTTAAGCGAGGTCCTCTCGCCATCCAAGCAAAGATACCCGCATTATTAGAAAGTAGCATATGGAGTGTTCATGACAACACAGAAGTTGCGCCACTATTTTTCGAAACACCCGATCATAGTGGCCAATGAAGCGCCTCTATCCAATATCCTCAATAATCCAGAAGCAAGAGGATGTGTCTCTCTATAGGGGATTGAGCTTTCCCCTCGAGATATCATGTACGAGAAGCACAAAGCAATTAAATCATAGGTTTTGCGTGATTTTATTACTGAATGGACTAAATTACAGTGCGCGGGCCCACCAGACCTTTCTAGCGCATAGACAATGTATTTTGATGGATCAAAAAGAATGGAAGGAGCAGGGGTAGGAGTCATGTTAGTATCACCACAAGGCGATAAAATGCGATACATACTTCGGATGAGCTTCACAAATGCATCCAATAACAAAGCTGAGTATGAGGCCGTGTTGCATGGTATGTGTATGGCTAAAGCTTGCGGTGTAACTCGCCTCAAGGTATTCGGTGACTCCAATCTTGTGGCACAACAAGCAATGAACAAGTGTGACGTTATCAGTGACAACATGATTGCCTACCGAGATCTGTACAACATTATGGAAGCCCAATTTGATGGATGTGAAGTATCGCACATAAGAAGAGCAAGCAATGAGGAAGCCGACAATCTGGCAAACATCAGGTCCTTATGCTTACCAATTCCACCTGGGGTTTTTTGGGACGAAATAACGGAGCGCTCTATTAAGGCCAAGAGAGTTTGTGAGGTCATAGCACCCAAGAGCACCCAAGACAGGGAAAAAGATCAAGTCGCGAAAGGACTCGGGGGGCTGCACTAGCAAGCGAAGATATAGAGGAAATCCTCGAAGAAGAGTCAGAAGTCGATGAAGTAATGATAATAGAGCCTACATGGATGCAGCCATACATAGCATATATGACTCGGGGAGAACTCCCCGAAGACGTGATGGAAGCTCGACGAATCACTCGAAGATCAAAAGCCTTTAGAATTATCAAGGGAGAATTATATATTTTTTATTTTGGGTGTGCTACAGTGATGTGTCACACCCGACGAAGGAAAAATTATACTCAAGGACATACATGAAGGAGTGTGTGGTCATCACGCTAGCAGCCGAGCAATTGCTGCCAAAGCATTCGGGGTAGGATTCTACTCGTTCATAGTAGTACAAGATGCAAAGGATATAGTCAGAACATGTGAGGCATGTCAGCGATTTGCAAAACAAACCAGTGCATCTGCTACCGAGTTAAATCCCATACCTCTTGCTTGGCCCTTCGCTCTATGGGGACTTGATATGCTAGGTAAACTTCACAAATCATCTCTAGAAGGACACGTGTTTCTGCTAGTAACAGTCGACAAATTCACTAAATGGATTGAAGCAATTCCTGTTACCAGCCAGGATGGAACTTTGGCTGTGAATTTTATCAAGTCAATAGTGTTTCCATTTGGCGTGCCAAACAGCATCATCACCGATAATGGAACTAATTTTGCTTACAATAAGTTTAAGGAATACTACGAGGAGATGGGTACAAAAGTAAGATATGCCTCAGTTTCTCACTCGCAAACTATTGGGAAAGTGGAAAAAGGCAATGGCCTCATGACTACTGGCCTCAAGAAAAGATTACTTGCACCACTCAATAGAGCAAAAGGAGCATGGGTTGATGAGTTACCTGTTTTGTGGAGTTTGCCTACTACTCCAAATAATGCGACACAAGAAACACCATTCTTTCTGGTCCAGGGCGCTGAAGTTGTCCTTCCAGTCGAAATATCTCACGAGTCTCCACGGATCGCTGAATATGACAAAGAAACATCAAGGGAAGCACTTGAAGACAAAGTTGATGCACTTGATGAAGCCCGCGATATTGCCTTACAAAGGGCCACTGTATATCAGCAAAACTTGTGCAACTACCACAACTGACGATTTCGTCCTAGGTCCTTCGTTGTAGGAGACCTAGTTCTTCACGTCAAGCAAGATGGACATCTTAAATTGGAGTTACCTTGGGAAGGGCCTTACATCGTTACAGAAGTTATCCCCGGAGGAGCATATCAAATTCAAGACAAGAAGGCAGGAGTCAAATACTCAAATCCATGAAACGTGGCACAACTACGGCATTTTTACGCTTAGAATTTATGCTTTCTCATAATTTAAATTATAATAAAGCTTAGGGCCCGGCTTTTTAGCCAGAATATTATTCAATAAAGGCCAACGGCCTGGCGTACCTGCCAAACCATGTATCTTCGGCTTCAAATTATAAAATAAAAGATAAGTTCTCTATACTCTGACTTCTATATCGTTTTCTTGACCCATAAAAACAAGGTTTTTTATAAAAGAAATTTAGAAAATTTGCGAGCATTGCTCTGTTGAATCTAACAAATATTATGAGTCTATGTCCAGATACAGTCATCCGAACATAGCCTCGGGGGCTACTCCCATCGGGAGCACTGGAGGCCACCCGATTAAAAATTATATTATGCATATAAGGTCAAACAATTGAGACCTAGAGAAATATCAAAAATCCTGTGAGTTTTACTTCAGTGTATGCTCAAAAGGTTACTCCCATCAGGAGGTTCTGTAAAAACCATCCGACAAACAAAAAACTAATAAACTTCAGCAATTCCAACAGCCAAACAAGGCAGTCGATAAAAAATTATACAAAACTCTCGGGTCGCGCCTGATGCGATAAAACTCCGAATGATGTGTCCACGACATGAAGATAAGACCCCGGGATTCGTTCGGTGTGGCCTGGTAACCGCACAAGAATGCGCTCTGCCAGTAAAATATCCGTATCGACAATACGATGAAAAATCCGGACGGACGTGTTGGGTACCCAATATAATAGAACTAGAATTCAGTATTCGATAAGACCTCAAACAGCTCAAACTGAGTTACAGTAGTAAAAATTTCGAGTTCAAGCCTAGGGACTTGAATTTGATGTAGGTCTACAGTATTTTTGCCCAGGAGCAATTAACTGATTCCTGGTCCGTCGGATCCATTATGCCCGTTGTACCAAATCCCTACAGAGCTAGAAAAATAAATATATTTCATAAATCTCAAATTGTCGAATACTGAAAACGTCTTTGAGACTCAACCTGAATCATAGATTCAGGTAAAGGCTCGGGGCTACTGACATAGGTATGATTACCTGGGTGCTTATGTTTTTTTACCCTATATAAAGGCTCACGGCCCATGAAGACTCAAACATGAAGGCCCAAGAAGCATCTGATGGAAGCCTTTAGTTGTGTTAGATAAGGAAATAGAAATCGATGTTGTGTTGGTGTTGTAATCATAAATATGTAACCTATCTGTATACAGCTTTGGGACCTAGCCTATTATATATAGGCTGGGAGAAGTAAATGGAGAGGTACCCAAAAAGTCCCAAGCAATCTGTAATAGCATTGTCCATCAATAATCATGCGACTTAGACTCCCTTGTTTGCCTGACATCCGATGAAATCCCCAACGTTCTGTTTTTCGTAGAACCCTAAGTCCATAACTATGGGCATTGCCGATGTTACCCTTCGTCAGTTAGTGTACAATTAGAGAAATCAATCATGCATCCAAGAGGAAATCAAATCTGGTTGTTTCCCTTTTGCACCAACAACACAAGTTGTCGACGACACAGAGTGAGATGATGATGTAGAGACAACACGAGGAGGAGCAAAAAATTCAAGTTCTTGATGAGAAAATATTGTGATGAGCTTGGTCAGGTAAGATTGTACTCCAAGTCACCACATTTAGGCAATCGAACAATGATTAGACAAAGTTGCATGTAGTTGAAATATGATTTCTTGCAGGTGATTTCTCAGAGGCAAAGGCATGTCCAGGGAGGGCACAGATGATGTCCCAGACCATGGCGCCGAGGGGTGCGGACTGGGTGGCGGCAAGCACAGCCGATGGAGGCAAGCGCGGCCGATGGCGGTGGAGTGGGTGTCGAGGAAGAAGAGGCTTGGGTAGGGGAAGGGGAAGCAGTCGGTCGGCAGGACCCCCAATTGCTAGTGGACCAACCGTTGATTCCCTCTCACCGAGGAGCTGCGGTGAGTAGAGGCGCGCGGTCGTTCTGTCGCGAGGAAGATGATCCTTTGATTTGGACCAGTTATCTAAAGGACTAAAACTGATGAGGGGGTTTCTGTAAAATTGTATTACTACATTGGCCGCAAACAGTAATTCGGGCCGGAGGGAGTAGATCTATTATGGCCTGAGTGCTGGTATTCTATTATGGCTGGTAATGGAACCATGATATTGTTTATGGATTGGTGGATCGTCCATTTGAATGGGAAAGTATCATCTAAAATTAATAACCAATGTCACAAGTGATCCAAGCGTCGTATAATACACGTTAACCATAAGATTGTAATGGGAAAGTCATCTAGATCTTCCTCCTTTCCCATGCTGACGGATGACCGTACTGTAACCTGTATGTTCACGAGACTACATGAACATGGCTGGGACCTCATAATGATCCACGGTATCAGTGTCTATGATGGTGTGAAAGGGGCTACCAGAGGTATGCCTGCCCGAAGAAGGAGTACATGTTGGAAATATGCCCTATAGACAAATAATAATAAGGATTATTATCATATTTCATAAAGTTTATAATTAAGTTTTATATCATGCTATAACTGTATTGAAAGGAAACTTCAATACACGTGTGATATATAAATAACTTGGGGTTCCCGGTGAAACTCTAGTCACTGGTTCATTGGTCAACAAATGATCAAGGTTTCCTGATCATGTGGCATTTATGCTAGTTGAAATGGAGTCAACTCATTATGAGAATGAGATGATGAACCAATACCCAACCTAAACATCGTGACCCAATCATGTCACGAATTTCAAGTTACGATGATTAGAATGGATCCTCGTAGACTATTCCTTAGACCGTGAGGCTATATCAATCACTGTCTCCCTAGAGTGCTTAGATGGCATCAAGCGTCACTTGGCAACATAGTGATTATAAAGGTGTGTTTAGGTACTCAGAGGAACCGTAGAGGCAATATATTTCAAGAGCAGGATTTGTCCGTCCACGTGATCGTAAGATACTCAAGGGCCTACTCAGAGAAGTTATATCCAATAGCTGTGCATTGTGTGATTTGATCACAGGGATATCACTTGTCAGAAAGAGTCAAGTAGCATTGTTCGGTAACGAGATTAAACACGACATGGTGATGTCATTGATCAGATCTCGGGAAATGCAAGTATCGAGAGACAAAAGGAATAAGACGTGATTGTCCCGGTTCAAATAACAAAAGATCTTCGTGGAATGCATAGGGGTCACATGGCCATCTAGGTCCCTCTGTCGATCATTGGTCCGGGAGTGTCCCAACCATGTATGGAGTGTTCTTGATCTGTGGGGTATCACGCTAAAGGTCTTGATGATGCTTAGAGAGTGTTTACAGGATCAGTAGAATCACCGAAGAAGAGTAGAGAGAAAACCGGAACGGTTTCGGTAAGTCCGGAGGATGTCCGGAGTGGAGGTGGAAGGTGTTCCATAGCCACGGAGATTGAATAATATGTGAATGAATGTTAAATATTGATTTAATCATTTATTCATAATTATTTAATAAAAGAGAAAATCAATTAAATGGTCAAAGGGCTTAATGGGCCAATTCTCGGAGGGGAAAGGGCCCAAGAGGGGACCTTACCCCTAGGAGAGGCCTAGGGGTTGGTCGACGACCCTAGTGGGCCTGCCACACGTGGGGCCCATGGTGGGGGGCTGGCCGGCGCGCCTCCCCACCCCTTCCCCTCCTTTAGTCCCACCCCGGTACTTTGAGGGAGGTAGTACCTCCCCTCCCCCTATATATAGTGGGGGTATTTGACCAGATAAATACACACAATATTCAATAAAGGTTTCCTCACTTTTGGGGAGACCACCAATTGATATTATCTCTCTTTCTCTCTCTCTCTCTCTCTCTCTCTCTCTCTCTCTCTCTCTCGTGGTCCCAAGTTCAGACTGCACGAACGAGAGACATCTTCACCGCGGAGCGCCGTCGCGCTACAGGATTTGGATCCAGGAGCTCTACTTCCGCAACTGCTGCTGGATCGGGGAAGCGGGAGTCATCGTCAGGCATCGGATGCATGTAACTCCCCGCGAGGTGTCATACTTGAGGCACTCAAGTCGTTGGAGCCACAAGAGCGCAAGGACTTCATCACGACCTTGAGGTCAGCTTCGGCTCGTTTACATCAACCACGCTCTCCTAAGTGTTGACAACACTTTTCGGTCTTCAAGGGTAAGTTTGCAAAAATCCCCTCCCGTTATTGCATTACTAATAGATAGGTCCTGTCAACATCGGGGGTTCAGGGGCGTAGGGTAAAATTTTATTATTTTCATATGCGAACCCCTACAGTACCAGGGGTAGATCTGCTTTCAAAAAATGGTGGGCATGCAAGGTCGTGAGAAGGGTAGTGAATGGATTGGATCATCGAATGGGCCCCACAGGACACACCAGAGAGAGTGTGGACGAGAAGGGTATGCCTGGTTGTGCAACAAAGTGTTGATCTCTTATGGGTAAATCAATGCACCTCTGCAGAGTGTATAAAACTGTGGCATGTTACTTCTTGTTCTAGGATGGAACTGTGAACGCAACAGGAAATGAGCTCTATGAAGCTCTAGTAAACCTGTGAAGGCTGACGGACATAGATTTCTTAATAAAATAAACCCTTTAAATTAATGTTTACGAAAACTGCATTAAGTCTACAATCTATGATCTATGGATGTAGCTAGTGCATCAAACTTCCCGCCATACAAAAATGAGCTTGTTGGGTACACTATTACCCACCCTTTCCTTAGATCCCTTGCTTAGACTCTGAAAACCAGGAGGAGGCTACACTGAATGCTACTAAAGGTCAAGATAATATCGTCTACATGGAGCCAGATCACTCCGGGGGAGTTTAGGGTGTAGACTACATCATCCTCTACAAATCCGGAGAGGAAGAGTTAGAGTAGTTATCACTAGAAGTAGTAGTATCTCGGTTGAGTCGAGCAACATAAAACCTTAATAAATAAGTTGTTGAGCTCCCAACATGTAAATTAGTTTTCTTCTTATTGTTCTTAAGTTGTAACCACACTAAGTCAAGTGGCTCAGGTATCCGCGAGTGAGGAGGACCTCGTTGTGAACACCACTTTTGGTTTGTAATAATAATATTGTATGTTATGTGGACCCGCGATGTTTCTGGTGTACCACTCTGAGGAATGTAATATTTGTGGAATGGGACTTCCGGAAATATTATGTCAACAACTTGCGTAGTACAACATGTAGTGGTATGCTAGGTCACCGCATGCTTGGGGGCTACTGACAGGTTCCTAGAATACCTAGTGGCTGGAGGAGGAGAAAGGTCTTGTCGGGTGACCAAGACCTCACCCACACGTTACTGTCGCCGGTCCCAAGAGAAGGCAGATCACACTGCATGTCACAGGCTTTCCACATGTCGTGGCTCAACATGGGCGGTTTGCGAAGAGTTGGTCGATGGAACGACACTAGGGCACCATCGAGTAGCTATATGGAGCATGAGAAAAGAAGTTTTTGCTGACCTCAGCTGGTCACATCCCCTGCAATGAGGTACGAGGGCGTACCCCGAGCCTCAAGTCTCTACATGATGACCCCAATAGGCACACCATACGACAATGGTCGCCATACATAAGACTCATCGAGTCTTCTGCTAGGGGGAGACGTGGCGCCAGTCGCCTCTACGGGCAAGACTGTTGCCCCCCTTATAAATAGACTCATCCACCCATAGGGGAGAGGGGAGAGTACATTTCACACACACACACACATGCATAGCCTTCTCTCCTACCAAAGGAGAGACGAGCTCTAGTTTACTTCCCACTAGAAGTCGTCGCCCTCTCAAAAACACTTGAGTACCTCACGCTCCAATCAATATAAGCTGAAAGAAAGTAAGATTGTTACTGGCTATCTATTCCGAGTGGTTGAACCTATATAATTTATGCATGACTATTTTGTTTAGCCCATCGGGCTGGTCACAAGTTTCCCCATGCAAATTTACAACCGGGAAACGAAATCTCAACAATGATTATTATATTAATGGGGTGTTCCCTTACAATGGACGCCATTGACCACTTTATCCTAATTATATATTCAATGATATGGTGGTTGTTGATTATTAAAGAACAAAAATACATCGGCATCCATTGGGTATACATCTAATATCACCGACTCACCACATACACTTTAAATCTACATACTGATTCAATATGGCGTAAATCCCATATCATGTTGCTACACAGAAAACTTCATTATTATGCACTATTACAATGCCACATGCGAACAAAAACATACTCCGTACTTGAAATTTTATGGTGTTTGCTGCAAATGACAAAACAATCAGTAGCAGTTTACAAATAATGATTTTACGCATGTGATATTATTTTAGTATAAATTTCCGGTGACCAATATAACAGTAGTATTATATTGTTGTTGCTAAGAAATTACACATATCTTTTCACAAAAAGAATTACACATATCTATTGGAACTTTCTAAATGGAAATGCTCTCGACAATGCCCTACATTTGCAGCACATGAAGAACGGGGAGGGGTTATCGTCAAAATCCCTATTGTTAGTCGGTGCTCAAATATTTGTGCATGATCGGCCACATGCGAACGGGCCGGCCGTGCCATGCACTGTCGCACTTGCCTCACCGACGCTTCGTTAGAAGCTGAAGCAGAATCTCATTAAACGTGTCCACCGGCCCTGGCAGGCAGAAGTGGAGGCAGTCGATCTGCAGCCGCTTCGGCACGCCACGCGCGAACGGGTCGCGATTCATGTAAGCACCGGGGTGCCCGTCCGGCCGCATCGTCGCCAGCTTCGTCACGTCCATCACCTCAACCTTGGTGGCACCACCGTTCCTGACCCTGGCCGCCGCCGTCTCCTCTCTGACGATGCCTCGAAGCTCCGCGTGCAATGCGTCCACCTCCTTCTCCCCCGCCTCGTACGGCACCTTCCTGGCGCACGTCGTGGGGTTGTCCCACGCCTTCTCGAAGTGCGAGGGCGAGAAGGTGGACACCACCACGGTGCGCGCGCGGGGGGCAGAGCCGGCGAGGAGGCGCCGTATCGTCATCCGGATGGCCTCCCGGTACGGCGCGGAGATGCCGATCTCGGTGTGGTTGAGGTCCGGGAGGAGGTGCGTGCCGAGCACCTCGCTGCCGTTGTAGTAGACGCTGGGGATCCAGAACCAGTGGCCGGTGCTGACCACCGCCACGTCCATCGTGTCGGCGTCAGCCGCCCACCGCTCCGCGAGCGCGTCGAGGAACACCGAGTTGTAGGGGATGTTGTAGTTGTCCGGCTTCCCCGTGGCGCGCGCCAGGAACGGCGCCCAGTACACGGACACCGTCACGTTGTGCGACGGGAACGCCCAGCGCCAGTACTTGCGGGTCTTGGGCTCGGGGTCGCGGTACACCAGGTGGTACGGGAACGACGCGCCCAGGAGGCAGACGAGGGACTCGGCCTGGTTCCGCGCCATCGAGTCGCCGAAGAAGGCTACGTGCTTGCCGCGCACGGCGGCGAGGAACGCCGCGGCGTCGAAGCCCGGCAGCGGGCACCCCGACGCCGCCGGCTGCCACCGCCAGTCGAGGTAGCCGGTGTCGGGGCGCCCGTTCCGGAGGCAGTTCTCGCTGTCCTTGACGTTGCACTCCGTGGCGTTGTACCGCCGTGCGTGCCCCGGCGCCCGCACCCACTGCCCCTCCGAGTAGTCGCAGCTGTACGTCGACGCTCCTGCGACCAACATGCACACGATTCAGCAGCAGCAGAGTTCATCCGTGAGGAGGTTCATCGGTACACAATACACACGCACGTACCTTGGTTGTAGGTGCTGGTGATGTACTGGAGCAAAGGCGAAACCCTCGGGGAGAAGCGGAGGAGGACGGCGAAGCAGAGCACGGCGGAGAGGAGGCAGGCCAAGACGGTTCTCAGGCCAAGGCTGACGCTGCCGTTAGTCGACGCCGGCTTCTGACTGGGCTGCGCTGCCATGATCTCGTCGCTCTACGGCCGTAAGGCGTACAATATGAGTCGTGACAAGACGTCCTGTAGGCGCTCATGTTCACAACTTTAAGCTGTTGTTAGCTTGTACTAGCGCTCAGTTGCACGTGCGGTCAATCGTGAACTTCACGTATTGCTTTCGGCCTGGCGTCGTTACTCAACGCGCCTGCCTCGGGAACCGGGCATATCGCTAGTCTTCTGGGTGAAGGATCGGTAAGCGGAGAGAAAATTGAAAAAAAAACACCGCATAATTTTTTCGCATCTGGCGTTAGGGTTTTAAAAAACCATCATTTTTTTAAAAAAAAATCCACTGGTTGACCATCTAATATTTTTTTAAATATCAATCGTTCGGTTAGTGCAATTTAATAGAGTTTATGACGTGGCACGATGTTAATGGTCAACAAACGTAAAATTGCTTCTAATTTTGGGATTTTTGGCAAATTTCTGAGTGCCTCTCACTCCTTATCGGTCGACTGACAAATCACTAAAAAGGAAATCACCAAGGTGAGCCTCCTTATCGACCACCGGACGAAGGTTCCTGCTGCCCCAGCCTCTAGCAAGCACACCCCAGGATGCCTGCAAGTGCATATGTTGTATGTAGTTAGTTTTGAAGTAAGAGTATTGAACCACGACGAGCTCTTTGTAATGGTCTTTATTCTTCTTGTTATTGATTTACCAAAGTGTACCTTCAAATTATCTTTGGTCCAAAGCAAGAGAGTGTCAAAATTGATTGTCAATGAGAACAAACATTATGTCTAAAGCAAAGCAAGTAGAAAGTAGACAGAGAGCAATCGATCTAAATGATTATGAAGCTAAATGATTATGAAACTGTAATATGGCTTAAAGTTTTCTCAGCGAGCATCGGATCCAACACTAGCATTCGTAGAATATGATTAGGAGATTGGATAGCACGAACGAAGCCCCACATATAGGTGTGCCCAGGATCCGCGGACATCACACCACTCACAACAACCACTAGTGCTCCATATAGACCATGTTCAATTGCTTGCAGACACAGATGGTCCTCTTTATGCGGTCGCCCGACTACACTAGCAATTAATGTTACCACATGGTTGTGGATATCCACCCTTGGATCTACATGCTCGTCGTTGATGCATGCATGTCCTAAGAGCGGCAACGGATTATGTTACTATTATGTTTGGCAACCGTCCACCATGACGATATGAAGCTAAGGACACCTCATATGGTGACGAGTACAGCGACACCTGCCCATACGAGTGCTCATTAATGGCCTAGTAAGTCATGTTTCATGAATTTTCTCCTTAATTTGATCTCAGGGTGTATGGTTAATTGTATGGAAGATATTTATTTCTTACAATTAACATATTTGTGTAAAAATGATCTTCTTAATTAATTTGGCCATCAACCTCTTTAAATTTGGGATCTTGTGGAAATTAACAGAAAGTGTGCGTGCAAGCCCAATAAAATACTAAAATTGTAATACTACTTATGCAAAAAAACATGAGGTAAAACATGATGCAAAATGCACCCAGCAACATCCCAAGCTTACACTCTTGTTCTTTGTGGAGCAAGATAGAAGCTTAAAGAACAGGATCATCATGTTCCTGAAGCTCGAGTCATTAAAATAAATGAAGGAGACTCCCCAACCCTCTTTATTGAGTGTGGGTGCGCAACACTTTCATTAATCGATTGAACTTATACACAATGCTTCTACAATCAAACTTTCATGTCAACCTTCTAGGGTGGCGTGTATGTGATTCTGGCCCATGGTTTCATAAAATTGATATATAATACTCATACCAACAATTTGCAACTTATTTTCCAAAAGCTCGTCTCCAAACAAATTCGAGGTTAAGTGTGATTGGTCTGAAGCAATACGTGATGGTTGACTGATGATCCCCAAGTGCAGTGAATCAGTGTAGCACAATTCGATAAGTATTTGGGTGTCAAGCCCACGAGAAGGTCAAGGTAAACTATCTATTCTATAAGGCCCTCTAACCCACTTATATGGTCCTTTGTGAAACGCAATAAAATAAATATGCAAGTTTTTAATTCCATGATACTACTAACCAGAACATTGTAAACTAAAACAACTAGGTATTAAAATTTAATATGCAAGAGAGACTTATGCAAAGAAAACTTATGCAACCAAAAGTAAAAGAAGACAACTCAAGGGACAAAATCTTCTAGGCAAATGGCTATTCCATTAATATTGGTTTTCTATGACTAGTGAAGCTCATATAAAGTCTATGTTCCATCTAGAGAGGGGTCATAAATAGGTGCAACTGTGTACACGCGCAATTACACCCCTAGTGGTTGATCCTAAAACCATTTCCGCACAAAAAAGAGAGTTATTAAGATATAAAGTCCAACTACCACTATAAGTTTCTTGGTCCTCATTAGTTTATCCCCCTTTTAATAACACATTATTAATAATCATGTAATCTTAAGAATTTTACACATCGTTTCCATCATCTTCATCCATATCTCCTCCTAGTTACATGTAGCGGTGACAACCATATGTATCTCCCCAACTTATGCATGCACACATACATTAGTACATAATACCATCAGATAATATAACATACTTGTGTGCAACCAATAAACAACTATTTCACCATTTCCATGAACAATTTACTACTCAAAACTAGACACAATAGATCATGTGAGAATAATATTGCATCAAACATCATGTTTGCCAAGAGATTACAATGGATATGATGAGGATGTGTTGTATATGATGATGGAGAGATTCCTCCCAAAGGGGGAGATGCGGCGGCACGATGACGAGGAGGCGGCACTACGGAGGTGCAAGCACCCCGACGCACCCAACTCTAGGGAAGCACCGCCCCTTCACCTCATTATTGCTTAGAGCTTCTTTGTGATGATTTAGAGGAGCCCCCTTGTAGATGGGGGCCAAGGGAAAGTCAATTTTGTGGCTTTTGGTGGCTACCCAAATGCGATGACCCGGCATACCACTTCATGATGTAGTATACTATAGTCGTTGACATAACACCAATGAAACATTGTTCCACTAGTATTACATCCCTCGGAGTGATACAACAAAAACATTATGGGTCCAAGATATGACTATAGATTACAATTCAACTCTTTACAAAAGATCCAGAGAACACTCTAGGTTATAGAGGAAGAAAGTAACTTCTTACAAAGAAGAACCAGAAATAAGAACTCATAACTATCATACTAATAAGACTAGTATCTAAACTATATGGCTAGCAAGTGATGCTATAGCAATGCACTATAGAAGTAGGTTCTATGGCTAGAGATTATACTGCTATCGAATCAAGAACTTCGTCTCACTTCAGATGATGTATGTAGGCTTCATAGACTTCATTGGAGAACTTTAGCTTCTTGCAACGAATCTTCTGATCATCCTTTGTTGTTGATGACATCTTCATCGGCTTTAGAATTTATCAAGGGTTAAGAAGGTACGGTCGAGTATGAGAATACTTATCAAGTTCACTAAAAATGATTGTTTGATGCACTATCTATAACCACAGACCAAAGGTCGTAGGTTATGCAGGTTTTTGCGAACATTTCTTCAAAGATTGCTTTTAGTCTGAAAATATATGTCCATCAGTCTTCACAAGTTGACCAAAAATTCATGGAGTTCCTTTCTCTTCCGCGGTCATAGCTCCTTCCCGGAACAGGGAGTAATGTGTCACACTTTTGTACACTCTGCAAAGGTGCGTTCCTTGAGGATTCTAGTGAGTAGAGAAATGTACCTAGTCGTCTCACAAGGTGGTGGACCTACCTGCGACAGTCTCTCACAAATAATCCAGATACCAAGATCTTGGGGAAATGAGGGGTCCCACCCATGTATTGGTCCTCGAAAGGAATACCAGTGCCACGATATGGTCATCCATCGACATGCGAAAGGAAGAAGATCCAGCTGACTTCTCCGTCCCATTCCAGATCTCATGATTAACGTGTATTATACGACGCAAGAATGACTGGTGATATTGGTTGTTTATGTCCTAGATAATATCTTACTTTACCACTGGAACTGTAATAGTATGTTATTACCACTTGGTAAATAACCCATAACCATATCATTATGAAAATAGAGTTTTTTTACATTTTCAAAATGCAAGTGATAACAATGGTAGATTGCAAATAATTGATAGAAATAAACCAAAGGACATGACCAAGTGTGAACTTGTCATTGGTGATTGCAAGATTATGAACTCATGGTCTTCGAGACAATAGAAGATCCAATATCTAAAAACAACATCATTGATCTGGTAAGGACTAATGTTTAAATAAGCAAGATGCAATTATGCATAAGTAATATAATGTAACTTTATAGACTCGAAATTCCTGGAATAACGTCAATGATCTATGGTTTGGGATCTTGTGATGATTTCTTTGGAATGTGTTTCCTTTTTATATTAGCTTCACACTTGAGCTTTTTATTTGTCTTGTGAGAGTGTGTGAAGTAATTTAAAAGTACAAAAGAGTAACATGCAACAACATAACACACATATGTTGGTAAACATCTAAATACATCTAATATAAAGCCGGTCACTCATGTTAGAACTTATAAAGATGATTCAAGGTAGTGGTGATGAACTCTTTTAAAAGAATAACTTTTGAAGAAAAGCTTATTTAACTAAGTATATGAAATTAAGCTTAAAGTTAACTACTTTTAGGGTTTCTTTTTAACTTTAATTATCAAGGAAGAAAGCATTACTACATGTGAATTAAACATAAAACTTGTAGTTGAGACTTATATGTCTTAAATATAAAATGACACAACATGTTGTTTACTTCATAATACTTCATATAACTGAAAGAAAAGTAGCACTACTATTATTCAAGTGGTACCTTTTGACTTTTCTACTGTAGGGGATCCCCCCATAGTCCTTTATTGAATTAAAAAAGCGCTAGAAGCATGATCAACAAATATGTACAAAGATAAAAACAAAAGGATATGAGAAGAACTATGTACAAGGCCATAGGCCCTAAGATATAAGGTAGTCTGCCAAGCCACGATGATAACAAAACCTTAGCTTTCATGTTTAACCTGTGCTTAAGAAAGGCCAGGTCATAAAAGAAACCAGCCTTCTAGCCCTTGAATGTGGGTATTTCATTTTTGAAAATAAGAGCATTCCTCTGCTTCAAAATATTCCAACAAGCCAATATGATCACCTCAAGGGCCAACGGATTTTCCTTATCCTATTTGAATGCTTCTGCAATACTGACATCCTTCCCCCTTGAAATGTCTCTGATAATAAGACTTAGCCATGTAAGTATCCTTACTTAACTGACAGATCCATTTATCATTCTCTGCTGGCTAATTAGTATCTGCCAAGAGACTCTACAGTTGCATATATTCCAGATATGCTTCAGTTGAGAGGGTAACATAAATGCTTCATGAAGGTTACTGAAGGGACATATATCTTTTACTGAAGCCATTTTGTCCCTCACAAAGGAGTATAGCCTAGGAAATTTTGTAGTCATTAAAGAATCAGACCACAAGTCACCCCAGAACAATATAGAAAACCCCCTGCCAACAACACATTTGGATATAGCTTTCCACTCATCTATAAGGATAATAACATTTTTCCATCAAAAAGATCCACTTAAGGTGACAACATGTGGCACTGACTCATGATCTCATGATAATATGTGTCCCTGATCAATTTTACCCATGGTAGATTTGCATTGTTGTAAAATTTGTCCAAATGCTTGAGTAGAAGTTCTAAATATTTAATATTCATATGATTCATGCTTCCATTCTTATCATGGATTGCTTAAACATAACAAGCTCATCGCGATGATCGATTTAGACATATTATTTGTCGATTTTGGATTTACAAAATTAAAGTTACGATTTAATTGAGAAAATGGCATTAAATAGTATTTAAATTATTTCAAAAATTTAAATTGCTCAAATAATAAAATAGCATATTTGAATTCCTCATGTTTTTCTGATTCAAAAACATACATTATTTGTATTATTTGAAAATATGAATTTAAAACAATATTTAAATCAATTAATTCAAATTAGGGTCAAAGTTAAAGGTTTGACTAGTTTGAATCATTTCTGAAATTATTTGACTAAAGATTTGAATTAACATTCAAAAACAAAACATATTTCATATTAAGTTTGAATTCAAATTCAAAAGTGTGTAAAAGTTATGAATTAATTCATATTTATTCATATTCTGATTTTTTTTTATGTTTTTTTATATTCGCGGAAACTTTTGTTACTCCGGTGTTTTCTAGCAGTTGCCACCGACATGTGGGGATAGAAGCTTCGTGGCCCACTGCGCGCGCGGCCCAGCAGGTGCGCAACATGTGGCGAATCCAGGGACTGTGAGCTGGGTTTTCAGGTTCGAGATGAATTGATGAAACTAAATTTTTATCTACGCGAAAAGGCTAGCTGGATCGATCTTTGGGAGATGATGGTGAGCAAACAGTGAGGAATCTCGCGATGCCGCAAAAAGGAAAACTGGAGAGGAGAGTTCAATCTACAAGTTTGGTTCAGGATGTATCACCAGAGGAGGACTATGCTGGTTAGAAAACCTTGAGGAACAGAGGGTGGCACTGCTATCTGCTGCACTGTTGTTGCCAGAGCGCGGCACACATGGTGCTCGCAGGACACGGGCGTGTCTGCGGCGAGCGGCGCGGCTGCCGGGCGCGAGTGGTGCGGTGAGGCGAAGCATGGCGAGGCCAGCGATGCACTACGGTGGCGGTGTAGAACGGCACGCGGGGACATGGTGGTATGGCCACCGACGCGGCGATAGAGGATGCCCATGCCGGTGATCGGTGAGCATCTAGGACGAGGAACACGTCGACGAGATGCAGCAGTTCTAGGCGCATCTCACGAACATGGGGATCGAGGATGATGGCGCCAGGAACAACGAGCATCTGCAAGGCGGCGAGGTGATGTCAGTGCATGGACGATGCTCGGCGAAACGAACTGCAGGTACAAGAAACGAGGATGCTCGGAAGGGTGTCTAGGAGGAAGAGGGACTTACCGAGACGTCGTCTAGCTAACCGTGCTAGCTGGGGCAGTGGAGACTGGTCGAGGCGGCTCGCGTGCCAACGGGTACGGTTGCTCACGGACAATGGCGGTGGGGTGGTTTCTCTAGCGATCTCCAGGTGTGGCTCCAGACCAGGATGACATACAGGAAGAAGGGGAGTACACTGGTACTCCTCGTGCGTCTTGCGGAGCTCCAGATCACCGAGGAGTTGAGATGGTCGGGAAGTTAGGGTTTTGGACGTCATTTGCTTTGGAGGAATGATACGTTGCAAACGTATCTATAATTTTTGATGTCCCATGCTTGTTTTATATCTATTTTCTTATGTTTTGTCCACACTTTGGAGTATTTCTATACACTTTCTTGGACTAACCTATTAACAAGATGCCACAGTGCCAGTTGCCTATTTTCTTCTGTTTTTGGTTCCAAAAAAGTCAGAAAATGAATATTCTCGGAATTGGATTGGACAAAAGCCAAAGTCGATATTTTACTGGAAGACTCACGGAGCCAGAAGATGAGACGGAGAGGGGCCACAGGGTGGCCACACCATACGGTGGCACGGGCTAGCCCTGGCCGCTCCACCAGGTGGTGTGCGCCCCCTGGCTGCCCATCGACCTTGCCTCTTCGCCTATAAGAAGCCTCCCGGTGCATAAACCCTAAATCGACAAGCCTTCAGCCACGAAAAGTTTCGCAGCGCCGCCACCACAGAAGGGGAGATTCGGGGGACAGAAAGTGTCTGTTCCCGCACCCTGCCGGGACGGGGAAGTGCCCCCGGAGCCATCTCCATCGATCTCCACCACCATCTCCATCACCGTTGCTGATTCCCATGATGAGGAGGGAGTAGTTCTCTCTCGAGGCTAAGGGTTCTACCGGTAGCTATGTGTTCATCTCTCTCTCTATGCATGATCTTATTGAGATCATGAGCTTGTAATCTATAGATCTACCTTGCTACTCAAGTGCTTTAATAGATCTCTGCTCTCCCCATGTGTGTGAAGTTGACAGTGTGCACACCATGGTGGCACTTAGGCTAGAGATTTCAAATACTTGTTATGAGTTATATTTGGAGTTGGATGTCTTCATGAAGTTGTGGTGTTTTTTAGAACCATCTAGTGCTCAAGGTGACAATGTGGGGTTATCTAGATGGGAAATGCTTACTTTGAGGTGTGTTGTTATAGCCCTACCATGGATTAGAGTGTCCAACCAGAGAGTAGTTAAGAGTAGTATCATAAAGAGAAGATATTTATATGAGAGTGTTCACTAGTGAAAGTATGATCCCTAGGCCTTGTTTCTAAACATTGAAATACCGTTTGCAATTAGATCTATTACATGTTTGCTTGCTTCCATCTTTATTTCAGTTTGCCTTTAGTCTCTTTCACGCCATCAAACTATTTTCTAGCACCGTTGTCTTATATCCATACGACTTGTATTTCACTATCTCTTCGCCGAACTAGTGCACCTATACACCTTACAAGTGTATTGGGTGTGTTGGGGACACAAGAGACTTCTTGTATCTTGATTGCATGATTGCTTGAGAGGGGATACCTTTGACCACTTCCTCCCTGAGTTCGATAAACCTTGGGTAATCCACTTAAGAGAAAACTTGCTGCTGTTCTACAAACCTCTGCACTTGGAGGCCCAACAACTGTCTACAAGAATAGAAGTGCATAGACATCAAGCTATTTTATGGCGCCGTTGCCGGGGAATAAAGAAGAAGAAGCTCCCACGTCAACAACGCGCCATAAGCTATTTTCTGGCGCCGTTGCCGGGGAGGTAAGGTAAAAGGTACTCACATCCTCCGGTGTGAGTGCTCGAAGTTATTTCTTTTAGATTCTGCAATTATATCTTTTTGTTTCTTGTTTTTATTTTCACTAGTTAGGCTTAATGGAAAACAACAACAAAATAGAGAGCTTTATAGTATTTATCTTGAGTTAGGACATGAACTGTTTGAAGAGAAAATTAAAAAACCTATGGAACTTTATTTGCATGCTAATAGCAGTGTTGTTAGTATGAATTCTTTGAACTTTATTGCTAATTCTATGGACAATTCTAAGCTTGGGGAAGCTAGTTTTTATGAAAATGATCTTTTTAGTTCCCCAGCTTTGGAAGATAGCTATTCTATTGCTTATGATGATACCAAACCTCCAATATATGATGATTACAATGATGAATTTGATATTTTCAGTCCACCTACTATTGAGGAGAAAATTAATTATGATTACAATATGCCTCCTATATTTGATGATTATGGTGATGAGAATAATAATGATAGCTATTTTGTTGAATTTGCTCCCACTACAATTAATAAGAATGACTATGCTTATGTGGAGAGTAATAATTATTATATGCATGTGGCTCATGATAACAATGTTTTATGTGATAGTTATATTGTTAATTTTATTCATGATGCTACTAAAGTTATTATGAGAGAGGGAAACATGGTTTTATGTATCTCAACAATATTAAGTTTCCCCTCTTTATGTTGAAAGTCTTGAAGTTGCACTTGTTTTGCTTTACTATGCTTGTTGCTTTGTGCTTTCATGACTTGTTTCTTTACAAGATCCCTATGCATAGGAAGTGGGTTAAACTTAAATGTGCTTTGAATTTGCTTCTTGATGCTCTCTTTTACTTTAATTCATATTTCTAATTTGAGCATCTTCTCAGACTATCATGCCAACTTAAAGGCGTTAAAGAAAAGTACTTATTGGGAGATAACCCAAAAGTTTTAGATGAGTCTTGAAAGTTATTACTTCAGTAATAATCACTCCTTATCCTTTTTTATTTGCTTTTTGTGTGCCAAGGTTAACCTCTAATGAGAGAGAAGTAATGATTGGGAAAATTGCTGTCCCAAAACAGATTCTTGTGCTTCACCGTAAAAATTCGTGTAAAATCTCTATACGTTCTTTTGAGGCTTGAATTTTTGTGCTTCTGACCCAGGTTGTTATCTAACTATCGTTAGTTCAACACTTTTCTATTTGAGCAACAGAAGGTCTTCAAAAAAAATCGTATTTACCTGCTAGTCTATTTTGACAGATTTCTGCCTTTATTTTGCATTTGCTTCTTGTTGGTTCCTTTTTGAGTTCTTTTGGGGAATTGAGCTTTTTGAGGAAAGTGCTACAGTAGCTAGTGTTTTAATGGAATTTTTATTGGTGTTAGAACTGAACCTAAAAGACTTATTATCTTGAGTACACTAATGTTACTAATAAAGATTGTGTGAAGTTTTGTATGAAGAAAAAATTCCAGGTGTATGGAAGGAATGAGTAATGAGATGAAGGATGGACTAAAGCACAAGCTTGGGGATGCCACGCGTGTCACCCCAAGAAATATCCAAGAAGTACAAGCATCAAAGCTTGGGGATGCCCAAGGCATCCCTCTCTTCATCAATAAAAATCCTAGGTTTCTTCTAAACACTTCATTTTTATTGTTTCATGCCCAGTTGTGCTGTTCTTGGAGCGTCTTCTTTTTCGTTTTCGTTTTCTTTGTTTTCTTAGATTTCTGAATAAATTGGTTGGACCCCCTCTTTCATACATTGGTTTTCAAATAGTTTGGTTTGGTCTAGAAAAGAGTAGGAAAGTTCATGCTTAAGTGTTAAAGAGAGCTTGTTTTTGACTGTGGCCTATGCTTTGTCATTCCATGCTTAATATTGTTTTGGCTTTATGCTTAGTATTCTTTGTTGTAGCATGACTTATTATAAACAATTGAGATTGCTTAATGTGCCTTGGATGAATCATGCATTGTTTTAGCATATTAAAGCATAGTATTGCGGTATTCTCCTTTGATGCTTTATTTGGGTTGACTTGGTGCATGCTGATACATTGCAAATGTATCTATAATTTTTGATGTTCCATGCTTGGTTTTATCCACTTTCTTGTGTTTTGTTCCAACTTTGGAGTACTTTTATATGATTTCTTGGACTAACCTATTAATAAGAGCCATAGTGCCAGCTGCCTGTTTTCTGCTGTTTTTGGTTCCAGGAAAGTCAGAAAATGAATATTCTCGGAATTGGACGGGACAAAAGCCAAAGTGCCTATTTTTCCGGAAGTGATCAAGTGCCAAAATATGAGACGGAGAAGGGCCAGGGAGCCACCACACCACCTAGCCGTGCGGCCAGGCCTGGCTCGTGCCAGGGGGTGGTGTGGCCGCTCCCGGCACCCCCTCGGCCTCTCCTTCCGCCTATATATTCCCCTCGGGACGAAAACCCTAAGTGCCCGATCAAAAATCCACGAAAGAGTCTGTAGTCGCCGTCATCTCCATCCCTATATCGGGAGGGATCTGAAGCTCTTCCCGGCACCCTGCCGGAGAGGGGAATTCATCCTGGAGGCCTTCTTCATCACCATGCAAGCCTCCGGTGTGATGCGTGAGTAGTTCATCCTTGGACTATGGATCCATGTAGTAGCTAGATGGCTGGTTCTCCTCCTTTGTGCTTTCATGTTTAGATCTTGTGAGCTCCGTTCATGATCAAGATCATCTATTTGTAATTCTGCATGTTGTGTTTGCGGGGGTCCGATGGATATTGAGATGCTATTTCAGATTGATTATTGATTCTATCATGTCTTTGTTATTTGTGATCTTGCATGCTTTCCGTTGTTAGTAGCTATCTTGGCCAAGTAGATGCTAGAAACTCCAAGAGTTAGTATTTATGCTCGATAGTGGGTTCATGCCTCTGGTAATCTGGGGAAGTGACAGAAATCTCTAAGGTACTAGATGTGCTGTTGCTACTAGGGAGAAAACAAAAATCCTTTGTTCATAGAACAATCATATTGTTTACTTAACACGCAGTTCGTAAAGAAATAATCTGTTGCTTGCAACTTAATACTGGAGGGGGTTCGGATGATAACCTGAAGGTGGATTATTAGTCATAGATGCAGTTGGATGGCGGTCTATGTATAATGTTGTAATGCCCAATCAAGTCTCAAAGGAGTCAAGATGATTAGTATATGCATGTATTTCTTTCTCGGTGTTTGTCAATTGCCCCGCTGTAATTTGTTCACCCAGCATGTTATCTATCTAAGGAGAGCCACCTCTAGTGAACTATGGATCCCGGTCCTTGTCTTTTACATACAATCTACAATCTTTTACTGCTTTGTGTTTACTTTCTGCAAACTTTTACTTCTTTCCATTCGATACGTTTAATCCTTTGTTTTCCGCAAAACACGGTGAGATTGACAACCTCATCGCAAGTTGGGGACAAAGTTCTGTGGTTGTGTTGTGAAGGTCTCCACGTTGCTACTAGCACCGGTAGTGCGCCCTGCCAAAGCTCAGCTAGTAACACCTTTGGGGTGTTTCATTGATGTTCGATTAAACCTTGGTTTCATAACTGAGGGAAACTTGCTGCTGTGCTCATCATACCTTCCTCTTGGGGTTCCCAACGAGCTCTACATCAACCACGCACCAAGCACTTTTCTGGGCACTGTGCATTGAGCCACCACATGCTCACACCATGTTATGACTATCCCAAGTCACCATAGCCTTTATGATCCTTTAGTGTTCAACTTGTAGTATCACTTTATGCTTTGATCAATGATGTTTTGTCTCTCTGCATGATTATGGCCATTATTGCTCTCTTAGTTTGTCGCTCCCAGTCTTTTGCTAGCCTCCACAACCAAGTATGAGTTCCACTCATGCATCCAAGTCCTTAAACCAAGTTATTCCAAAGAGTCCACCATACCTACCTACTAACTTAAGCTATTCCAAGTATATTCATGTTTTTGTTTACCTTCCAAATTAAACTTGTTATGAGAAAACTAGTGATTAAAGCCCTCACGAACTTGATGACACACTTTACTTTTCTTGCCCTTAATAAACTTGAATCATTGTGTCGTCTATATTGTATATGCTTGCACTTATTTGTTGGAGATTAGCAGAACCATGCTGTCATGGGGAACACTTTCAACATTGCACTGGTACTTTGTACCTAGTTGATATCATGCTCTTTTGTCTATGGATGTCGTTGGTGTGAAATGAAAGGGGAGCTTGTAAGTCCATGGAGTTATGTATATGTGTTAGAGAAACGCCTGGGCCGGTGGTCTAATCCATGCTGACATGGTGGAAACCTGCAACGTAACCATAATGAGCTGTCTATGAAGCATTCTTCTTATAAAAAAAG
Organism: Avena eriantha; assembly: GCA_910589775.1. Lineage (NCBI taxonomy): Eukaryota > Viridiplantae > Streptophyta > Magnoliopsida > Poales > Poaceae > Avena > Avena eriantha. The sequence continues at coordinate 488,321,804 of OU342740.1, forward strand.
AGTCAGATATTGAGAAAAAAGAGAAAAAGAAAAAAAGAGATTATGAAAAGAGGAAAGAGAGAAAAAAACACCATATTCCCATGGTAAATAAGAAGATTGCTGAGATGCTCGTTGTCTGCTTGCCTTGTAATTTTGATATGGGGATTCTTCCGTATCATCGGGCAAGGGGTACCCCGTTGGCGGTTCTCTATGATACACATGTACTTACTATGACAAGAACTTACCGGTAACTAAACTTGAGTAGCATGAGGAGCGACCCTCGTATTCAAGGGACATGAGATTTCCAACTTATACTTCGGCAAGCATATACACCATAGTTTGTTCACTTTAACCTTAATCACTTCAAGATGCTTATGATAGGGGCAATGAGAGCTGAAAGCTAATAAGTATCATAATTTTTGGAAGCTCTTTATGAAACTTGAGTCCCTACTTCCTTCTATGAAGGTCTTTCTTTTACTTTTATGTTGAGTCTCCACCTTCTATCTTTATGCACCTACTTTGAGAGCATAGTGGCCATTCTTAGTTCTATGTGCATTGTCCCAAGACTTGTTGATTGATGCATAAGATCAAAAACAGCTAATTCGTATAAAGCCATCGAGCCAGCCCAACCAGAAACTAGAGAGCTGACTCCTACTGTGGAGAAAACCTGAGGAGTCCGACTACCATTTCTTCGTATGAAGTACGTACTTGTCTGGAATCCAAAGGAGTCGAGCTTTTCTAACTACCATCGCCCGGGCATCAGTGTCATGAACCTTCTCTATCTGATTCAATAAGGGGGAATTAGCCATTCCGAAATGATCTATTAATCTGCTAATAAGTCGTTTCATACCAGTTCCGTCTATCTCTTTATTATGAAAGACCACCAGCAGGAAGATCGAATGGCTTAGCATCCTGCGCCTACTGGACCTGACTTCGTAGGATACTCTGATAGACTAGTCGAATGAAGCAAGGAGCAACTAAAGACACTCAGGGCGTGGAAAATGATTTTGATATTTCTTGTTTTTAAACTATTTGTATCTAGTCACTCTTATGAACTTTGAAGGTGTCCTATGCATCTATGTTTGTTACTCTATGAGGGACAAGCTGAATGCCACTATGCTATGTTTTCTTTATGTGAAACAAACAAACGTCTTGCAAATCATTTTTATTTATGAATCTTTTGTTTGTGCCTTTTCATGTTGCAACATAGTTGCTATGTCTTATTGCTAGAACTTTATCTTTCATGCTATGTTGAAGTACTATGATCCCAGCTATCAATGTTTTACAAATACTTTGATCAAGTTTATGATGGTGCATGCCACCTCAAAAATTATTCTTTCTTTTTATCACTTACCTACTCGAGGACAACCAGGAGTTAAGCTTGGGGATGTTGATACATTGCAAACGTATCTATAATTTTATATCTACTTTCTTATGTTTTGTCCACACTTTGGAGTATTTCTATACACTTTCTTGGACTAACCTATTAACAAGATGCCACAGTGCCAGTTGCATGTTTTCTTCTGTTTTTGGTTCCATAAAAGTCAGAAAATGAATATTATCGGAATTGGACCGGACAAAAGCCAAAGTCGATATTTTACTGGAAGACTCACGGAGCCAGAAGACGAGACGGAGAGGGGCCACAGGGTGGCCACACCATACGGTGGCGCGGGCTAGCCCTGGCCGCGCCACCAGGTGGTGTGGGCTCCCTAGCTGCCCACCGACCTTGCCTCTTCGCCTATAATAAGCCTCCCGATGCATAAACCCTAAATCGACAAGCCTCTAGCCATGAAATTTTCGCAGTGCCGCCGCCACCGAAGGGGAGATTCGGGTGACAGAAAGTCTCTGTTCCGACACCCTACCGGGACGGGGAAGTGCCCCGGGAGCCATCTCCATCGATCTCCACCACCATCTCCATCACCGTTGCTGATTCCCATGATGAGGAGGGAGTAGTTCTCTCTTAAGGCTAAGGGTTCTACCGGTAGCTATGTGTTCATCTCTCTCTATGCATGATCTTAGTGAGATCATGAGCTTGTAATCTATAGATCTACCTTGCTACTCAAGTGCTTTAATAGATCTCTGCTCTCCCCATGTGTGTGAAGTTGACAGTGTGCACACCATGGTGGCACTTAGGCTAGAGATTTCAAATACTTGTTATGAGTTATATTTGGAGTTGGATGTCTTTATAAAGTTGTGGTGTTTGTTGGAACCATCTAGTGCTCAAGGTGACAGTGTGGGGTTATCTAGATGGGAAAGGCTTACTTTGAGGTGTGCTGTTATAGCCCTACCATGGATTAGAGTGTCCAACCGGAGAGTAGTATCATAAAGATAAGATATTTATATGAGAGTGTTCACTAGTGAAAGTATGATCCCTAGGCCTTGTTTCTAAACATTGAAACACCGTTTGCAATTAGATCTGTTACATGTTTGCTTACTTCCATCTTTATTTCAGTTTGCCTTTAGTCTCTTTCACGCCATCAAGCTATTTTCTAGCACCGTTGTCTTATATCTATACCACTTGTATTTCACTATATCTTCATCGGACTAGTGCACCTATACACCTTACAAGTGTATTGGGTGTGTTGGGGACACAAGAGACTTCTTGTATCTTGATTGCATGATTGCTTGAGAGGGGATACGTTTGACCACTTCCTCCCTGAGTTCGATAAACCTTGGGTAATCCACTTAAGGGAAAACTTCATGTTGTTCTACAAACCTCTGCACTTGGAGGCCCAACAACTATCTACAAGAATAGAAGTACGTAGACATCAAAGAAGGCGAGAGGAAGGGAGCTCTTGGTATGAAACGGGAGCAGGTGGGGAGGATCGGGTTGAGGTTGCTCTACTGCTGTTGGTTGCTTTATGGGCAGGAAAAAGGAGGGGAAGAGAAGCACAGACACATTTGTGATGGGGTGGCTATCACGTGCATTAGAGGAAGAAAAACAGGAGATGGGTGGCTGGATTGGCTTGTGGCTGTGTCCATCCTTTGGAGCTGGTCTGGTCACAACAAGGAGGATAGGAAGGGGACCAAGCATGTGGAGATGGTGGTGGTGTGGATTGTAGCCCAAAGAGACAAGGGAAGGGTGTAGATGGCCACGGTTTGGTAGATGTGTTAGGGTTTAGCTTAGGGATTTAGATTAGCCCTAGGTTTTTGGACACATACGCACATAAATATGTATTTAGGTACACATGCATGCTCATACATGATAGGGTTTAGGTTAGATGGGTAGTTAGGAGATTTTGAACAAAATTCAGATAAACCAAAAACTCCAAAAGGAATTGAGTAGAAATGATGTACATGGAAGTGTTATTATTTCATGTAGCTAAAGGATTGTTCTAGCATTGCATGTGGCATAAATAAAGGAATAAATGGCATGTTCTTTAGCAAAGGAATAAAATGAAGATGGAACATGCCCATAGATAAAAGAGAGATAGTGGCAAGTTAGAATTACAAGTTGAATAGATCCATATATTTTCAAATGAGCATGAGTTCAAATACACAAGGCAAAAAGATGATCCCACTTGACAACATATGGTAGAATAAAGATGGATTCAAAGGAGAGATGAAATTGACAAGTTAGTAGGTGGAAGGAATTAAAGAGATCTGCCCTCAACTCATTTTGGGCATTTAACATTATATCAAGAAGCAAATACAATTCATCAAGAAGCAACTATATAATAAGTCAAATGCATTATGAAGAGAAGAACCAAATGAAGAGGAGTTTTAATATGATGCTCAAATGCAATGTGGCATGATGACATGAGCACAATAGAGCGTGGATTTGCTGCCAAGGGGGATAGCTGCCCCCCATGGCAATACCGTACGATGCGCGTTGTGATCTGCACATGCATCTCGCTGTCATTTAGCGTTTAGCAGCGTTGTCGCAGTAATCAGCAATTAGAAGGCGCATTGACTGTCGTAACACCGTGTCAGCAGGCAGTATGCATCCGCTCAGCAGGCAGTATGCATCCGCGCTGCTGCTGACTAGTATCTGTGCATTTTTTTGGACCGACGCGTGCAGAGCTGTTTCTCCGTGTACGCTCCTCCTTGAGGGATATGCTCCTTTAATATTTGGTCAGACTCTAATACTCGACACGTCGCTTGTAGTATGGTTATCACTTTATTTGTCTGCCTAGACAGTGTAGCGTATACTCTGTTTCTTTTAAAAATAGACTAGGCTTTTTATACGAAATACGATGAACCAAGCAGGTAGAGTTCTCACACGGCATAGAGCGAGAAGAAAAACAGCAAAAAGCAAGTATATCGTCAAGCTTGGAAGGACTAGGCTTTGTATATCGTAATAAAATATGAGCAAGCGATGTCTGAACTATGTACTCTCTCGATCTTAAAATAGATGTTCAATTTTTTTTTAATTTAGATGTATCTAGTATTAAATAGTGATATATCTAAATTCAGATAATTTTTTTACATCTATTTTGAGGGAGTAGATGTCCTTGGACAATTGTTTGTCCTGGTCAGCAATGTATCACCTGCGCACACGGTAAATCATCTGCATCGGCACCACTTCTTGCTGCACACGATGTGGCAGGGAACACTGCTTACCACACAACACATGCATTGGTCACAAACGTATGCGCTGAGTTGTCAAGTCTTTGCACCAGCAACGAGAAAATAGAGATGATTACAGAGATTGGTTTGTCCATACGTGTTCTCACTCACTGCTTTTGCCATCTGACGTTATGCCCCAAGTTCCTTTATAACATATACTCCTCCGTGTTAAAATAGATATTGAAAATTTGTAAAATCTTGGATGTATCTAGTACCAAATAGTGTCTAGATATATCTAAATTTAGATAATTTTGTGATATCTATTTGGAGACTCGGAGGGAGTATATGGATTAATCACCTAGCATTGGTAGTGCACTCTTAGGCTAGGTTGGCAGGATGTACATGGAGACTTGTGCGTGAGCTGGCTGCGGTCCTTGACGGTCCTGTTAATCAATGATTAGTAGCACTATTTCTCTGACATATTTTAGACGTGCTCAATGTGTTTCTCGTATTCCAGCTCTACAAGGGAGAATGATTTGATAAAACAGTGCACACTGTGTTCAGCCAGTTATAACTACAGTACTCCCTCCGGTTCAAAATATAAGATGTTTTAGCTTTGTGAAAGAAGTGATTCTAGAACCATTTCAATGTGTAGGTTCACTTCAAACCTACATGAACCTACACACTAAAAAGGGTATAGATATACTCTTTTCTTATATTTTAAAACGGAGGGAATACCTCTGAGCGACTTGCCAGATGTACCCTATGGACATTACTTACAAGTAGTATATACATATTGCTAGTAGTATTGCTTAGCTAACACAAGCCTAGGTATGTGGCTCTGTTTCTATAGATCAGGTTGGCATATATATATATGGCACCTAAGTATACTCCATAAGACCAGCCTACCGTATTCTACGCAAAGCGCAAATCTCCGTTTCAAGTGAAGATCAGTTCGTGTATCTCTTTGTGCGTGTATTCTGTCCAAAGCACAAAAATCGAGGATGCTGGACGACATTGGTGTTATATGTGCGAGACTGCGAGTGGTATATATTTCATGTGTAAATCAGCAATGCATGGCTATTGTGCTAACCAAAACCCGTTCTCCACTTGGTACATAAAAGAAGGTCATAAACGAGTCGATTCACCCAACCCTATGACTCCATGGTTTGATGTTCCAAACTTTTTAAGCAAGGAGAAAATCAAACACCTTCCCCGAGTGTTCTCACATGGCGGTGCAAATAGATGCTCTTTTGGGATTTTCATCTTTTGCTCTTGCTATTTTTGAATGGAGTCTATTTTTCTAGCGAGTACAGCTAACGAGCGGTGCTGTTACTTATAGCCTAAGGCTAAGCGTCATTCACCATGGTAAAAAACAACAACAAAATACACGTATATCGAGAAGATCATGTGTTGGCAGGGAGGACTTGTCAATGGTCTTGTCTCGATACTGGTTACCATCTATCTCCTGTCCTCTGTCAGCTTTATTATAGTTGGGTTAATCAATTATCCCCCTCTTAAGTTGGTTAGCACGTATCTCAAAGGCGCATGCTGGACGACATCTACCATGGGGGCATCTATCCCCCTGGGCAGCAGACTATTAACCGAGCACAATATAATAATGATGCAATTAATGACATATAGGAAGTAGCATATATAGCCTAGGCAAGTAGCATTACAATTGTTAAACAATTGAGATGCTACAGTTACATACTCGATTTGGTATCAAGGGATTGTTGTAAATAATACCTTGATATAATCTCTAGAAGATTAAGTATTTATCCTTAAGTAATGTGTTGTGATTTAACTTTATTCCATTTGATCTATCCATAGATCAAATTACCTTTACCCTGCAATAAGGTTTTAGCAACGGTCACATTGAAACTTATCGCACTCACTTGATGATCTACTTCAATTCCATCAAGTTAAGAGAAGATTTAATCACTTTGATAAGTTTTGATCAAAGCACGAAAATTATTCAGATTTTCTATGCATGAATGCAATGCACACACCTAGTAGCAGCTTATTTTTAATCTCTAATGCTGGGATATTACATCAAAGAACTAGGGTTTCCCCTTATTATCTAAACTTAGAAATGTATCTTGACCATGGGATTGATGCCCCTTCGGTCCAAGGTATCTTGGGAACCTCTAGAAATTTCTTAGAGCTTTTCTCTGTCCCACGTGTGCCCATAGAGTCGTGGCTTGGCTGAATCCATCAAGTATGGACATAGTTTGAGTAAATCCCGTCACAACTTTGGACTCCTAAAACTTCTTATGGTCACATATGAACTCCATTTTTTGATGATCTTTATATCAAACAAAACCTATGGAAATTCTTCACAACTTCCAAATTTTTATCTTGTCCATTTGATGTCATCTTCTTATTAGCAAATGGCGATCTTTGGAAAATAGCCCCGCAGGGTAGATTTCGTAAAACTACGAATTTCATCATAATGAGGGGATTCTTTCCATATTTGTGCATTTCCTATGTAACAAAGTGTAAAATAATAAATTGTACACATTTTCAACTATTAGTAGGTTAGTACCAATAAATAAAATAAAGTTGATAATTATTAAGGAATTTAACGCAGTAAACTACAAAGTTCTATGCATTTTACATGCATCATTGACCGGCCGAGAAGTTCTTCCTGTGTGTGAAAAGACTAGTGTTGAAGTGTGGGACAGTCTAGAGATCCTACAGAGCTGTCGAGATGTTGCAAATGGTATGTATGGGTAACATAATTTTGACCAGCCTGCCATCTTAGACCACCACTGTCCGAGCTAGGTGTCTGTCTCCCCCTCTCCCCCTCATGGTGTGTCCCTGCAAGGCATATGTTGATAGCGTGTTGAGGTTATGATAGAATACAAGCGATAAGTAAGCATCGAATAGTGAAAATATGTAGGTTATATCCCTCTTCCTTATTATTCAGGATTTCAGTGTGAATATATGTATACACTTGTGTTATCTCGCCCTAGTGGTATAGTTTCACTATGAGGGAAGGAATCTTGTTTCCTATTGTACAGAAGGGTGAATTCGGAGGAGACAAGCATATTCCAAGAAGACTCACATCCACTATTTCTCCTCGCTATCGCCTTCTCAGTTGCGCCTTACCTCTCAAGACGCTTCAACTTCATGGGCACAAGTGTGTTCTCGGTGGCGGAATTAGCGGATTTAGGCATCACAGCAATCTAGGATATCAACGGATAGACCATTTCCCTAGACTTCATGGTTGTGCACATTCAGTGTTACTTTCACCGCCTGTCTTGGTTGTGATAGGGAAGTGCCACTAGGAAGGCACAATGACCCATGATCTAGATGAGGTAGTTTGACTTTTGGTTCCATAACCAACTGTCCTAGTCAATAGCATCTAGTGCCAACGTCGGACATATGGAAACAATGCCTTAGGGTGAACTAGTGTCGAAAGTTAACCCATGCTTGGAGTGCCATAGTGACCGATGTTTGTTGAAGAATCATGTAGCGCACAATAATTCATTCATGTAGTCTGTAACCCTCCACATTCCAGTATGTATTATCTTAGCGAAGTACTTACCAACAGAATTCTGCATTTCGCTATCTCTTTTAGGATATTACCAAACTTAGATTTGTTTCGTATTTATAGAACATGTAAGGCACGGTTTAGACTAGCACGTCTCAAGACTCTCCAACCCCATGGGCATAAAAACATTTTATGTGGCAGAATTAGTGGACTGAGGCGAATGATCTGATCCTCTTCAATGCGTGTACCACTGTCCATTTAGGGAATGGAGCCAAAACCTTGTTCTAGAAAGATAAATGGGTACATAGTTTAGCTATGCAACAAGCTTATCCTGAGATGTTCAAGCTAGCAATGATAAAAAAACATAACTCTCCAAGCAACATTTGAAAATGGGAAATGGATGAAGGGACTCGATTGCATCAACACCCCAACTTTAATTGACCAGTTTGCTACCTTCTGGAACTCCATTCAAAGTCTTCAGATCTTAGAGAGTAAGACACCATCTCCCGGTCACAATCTGGTGATTGCTACACGCTACCTCGGCTTATCGGGCTTACTTTCTTGAGAGGACTCTGAAACCTGTTCTGACGGCCATCTAGGACACCAAAGTGGAAGGAAACGTCAACTATCTTTGGCCCCACCAAGATAAATGTTCCCTCTATGACCAACCCCTTGAAACTGTATAATATTTGATTCTCAGCTACTCATATGCAAAGCAGGACTGACATGGTATCTCTTATTCTCACTATGTCATGGCCAACATAGCAGACCGCTCGAAAACTATCAGTGCTAGGTGGAAGAAAATCTCAAGGTTCAGAAAGAGAACAAACAGATGTGAAGGGTTTGCAATGGCGTTGTATGTGGCATGGTATCTGATGTCTATGCACGCTTCTATTCTTGTAGACAGTGTTGGGCCTCCAAGTGCAGAGATTTGTAGAATAGCAACAAGTTTCCCTTAAGTGGATCACCCAAGGTTTATCGAACTCAGGGAGGGAGTGGTCAAAGGTATCCCTCTCAAGCAACCCTGCAATCAAGATACAAGAAGTCTCTTGTGTCCCCATCACACCCAATACACTTGTTAGGTGTATAGGTGGACTAGTTCGGCGAAGAGATAGTGAAATACAAGTAATATGGATGATTATAAGTGGTAATTGCAATCTGAAATAAGAGTGGTAGCAAGCAAACATGTAACAGAACTGATTGCAAACGGTGTTTCAATGCTTAGAAGCAAGGCCTAGGGATCATACTTTTACTAGTGGACACTCTCATATAAATATCTTCTCTTCATGATACTACCCTGAACTACTCTCCGGTTGGACGATGTAGGGCTATAACAACACACCTTAAAGTTTGCATTCCCCATCTAGATAACCCCTCACTATCACCTTGAGCGCTAGATGGTTCCAACAAACACCACAATCTCATAGAGACATCCAACTCAAATTATACTCATAATAAGTATTTATGTAACCTTAGCCAGAGTGCCACACGGTGTGCACACTATCAACTTCACACACGCGGGGATAAGCAGAGATTAATTAAAGCACTTGAGTAGCAGAATAGATCTAGATTACAAAGCTCATGATCTCAATAAGATCACGCATAGAGAGAGAGAGATGAACACATACATACTTATAGAGCCCTTAACCTCGAGAGAGAACTACTGCCTCCTCATCACGGGAGTCAGCAATAGCGATGGAGATAGCTGTGGAGTCGATGGAGATGGATCTGGGGGCACTTCCCCGTCCCGGCAGGGTGTCAGAACAGAGACTTCTATCCCCTGAATCTCCTCTTCGATGGTAGCGGCGCTGCGGAACTTTTCATGGAATTCTGATCTGGTATTTAGGGTTTTCGTCGTGGGAGGCTTTTATAGGCGAAGAGGCAAGGTCGATGGGCACCTGAGGGGCCCACACCACCCCCTGGAGCGGCCTAGGCTGGCCCGCACCACCAGTGGTGTGGCCACCTCGTGGCCCCTATCCGTCTCGTCTTCTGGCTCCGTGAGTCTTCTGATAAAATATTGACTTTGGCCTTTATCTGGTCCAATTTCGAGAATATTTCTTTTCCAGCTTTTGTGAAACCAAAAACAGCAGAAAACACGCAACTGGCACTGTGGCATCTTGTTAATAGGTTAGTTCCAGAAAATGTATAAAAAATACCTCAAAGTGTGAACAAAACATAAGAAAGTAGATACTAAACAAGCATGGAACATCAAAAATTATAGATACGTTTACGACGTATCAACATCCCCAAGCTTAACTCCTGATCGTCCTCGAGTAGGTAAGTGATAAAAAAGAATAATTTTTTAGGTGAGATGCACCATCACAATCTTGATCAAGGTATTTGTAAAACATTGATAGCTGGGATCATAGTACTCTAACATAGACATGAAAGATATAGTTCTAACAGTAAGGCATAGAAACTATGTTGTAACATGAAAAGGTATAAACAAAAGATTCACGAATAAAAATGCTTTGAAAGACGTTTGTTTGTTTCACATATAGAAAACATAATGAGAATGGTATTCAGCTTGTCCCTCATAGTGTAGCAAAACATAAATGCATAGGACACCTTCAAATTTCATAAGGGTGACTAGATACAAATAGTTTAAGAACAAGCAATATCAAAGTTATGAATCAATCAACAAGTTTTGGGACAATGCACATTAAACTAAGAATGACCACTATGCTCTCTCAATAGGTGCATAAAGATAGAAGATGGAGACTCAACATAAAATAAAAGAAAGGCTCTTCATAGAAGGGAAGCAGGGATTCAAGTCCCATAAAGAGCTTCCAAAAATTATGGTACTTATTAGCTTTCAGCTCTCATTGCCCCTATCATAAGCATCTTTACGTGATTAAGGTTAAAGTGAACAAATATGAGGATATGCTTGACAAGTTATAAGCTGAAAATCTCATGCTCCTTGCTTACGAGTACCGTTCCTCATGCTACTCATCTTTAGTCACAAGTAAGTTCTTGTCATTGTAAGTACATGGTATCATAGAAAACTGGCAACGGGGTACCCCTTGCCCGATGATACAGAAGCTTTCCCATATCAAAATGACAAGGCAAGCAGACAATGAACATCTCAGCGATCTTTTGTATGCTATTTGCATAGGATTTTCCCTTTTTTTACGATGCTTCACAGATTGCTCACTATGGTTATGCTGCACGTTTCCACCATGATTAGGCATAGCTTAGACTAGCCGCCCAGGAATTTCTCTAACACATATACGAACTCCATGAGCCTTACAAGCTCCCCTTTCATTTCACACCACCGGGATCCATAAGCAAAAGAACATGATATCAACTAAATAAAGTGCAATGTTGAAAGCGTTCCCCATGGTAACATGGTTTTGCTAATTCACAACTTACAAAACGCAAGCATATACGCAACATAGATGGGCATAATGGTTCAAGTTTATTAAGTGCAAGAAAGTAATGTGTGCCATCAAGTTTGTGATTAATCACTAATTTCACATAACAAGTTTAATTCGGAAGGTAGATAAAAACATGAATATACTTGGAATAGCAATAATGCTAATATGTAGGTATGGTGGACTCTTTGGAATAACTTGGTTTAATTTGGAGTTGGATGCATGAGTGGAACTCATACTTGGTACATGTGGAGGCTAGCAAAATACTGGGAGCGACCAACTAAGAGAGCAATAATGGTCATAATCATGCAAAGCGACAAAATATTATTAATTAAAGCATAAAGTGATATTACAAGTCGAAAACTAAATGATCATACAGGCTATGGTGACTTGGTATAGTCTTAACATGGTGTGAGCATGCGCCAAGTCAACCCAAATAAAGCATCAAAGGAGAATACCACAATATTATGCTTTTATATGCTAAAACAACGCATGGTTCTTTCAAGGCATATTAAGCAATCTCAATTGTTTGTAACAAGTCATGCAACATCAATAATCACTGAGCATAAAGTCAAAGCAATATCAAACATGACATGATAAAGTCTAAGTCACAGTCAAAACAAGCTTACTTTTGTACCACTATAAGTATGAAATTTCCTACTCTTTTCCAACACCGATCGAAAACTAAAGCTAAACGCAGTGCTAGCAAAGGAGAACACTCACGGAACAATAAGAGTAAAAACTAGAGTGTTCTAGGCAATGAATAACGGGATGTGTCTCTCTCCAAAAGAAGTGTGTTGGGATCCAACCAACTTATTTAAGCAAACCAAACAAAAGAAAGCTAAAAACAAAAATGAAGACGCTTCAAGAACAACACAATTGTGCATGAAACAATAAAAATGAAGTGTTTGGAAGAAAACCTGAGATTTTTATTGATGAAGAAGGGGATGCCTTGGGCATCCCCAAGCTTTAACACTTGTACCTCTTGAATATTTCTTGGGGTGACACGGGTGGCATCCTCAAGCTTGAGCTTTCGTCCATACTTCATATCATCACATTATTCTTCCCTACACTTGGAAATTTCCTTCATACAAAACTTCACACAATCTTCATTAGCAACATTAGTGTATTCAAGATAATTAGTCTTTTGGGTTTAGTTTCAACACAAGTAAAACTTCCATTAAAACATAAGCTAATGTAGCAATTCCTTCTAAAAGCTCAAGTGATCAAAGAGAACTCAAAGAGAAAGAGATTAAGAGGCAAATGCAAATAATGGCAGAAATCTGTCAAAACAAACCAGAAGGTGAAGACCGATTTTTTCGAAGACCTTCTGTTGCTCAAATAGAAAAGTTATAAACTAACGAAAGTTAGATAATAACCTGGGTCAGAAGCACAAAAAATTACAACATACAAAGATTTTTCACAAATTTTATAGTGAAGCGGAAAAATCTGTTTCGGGACAGCAACTTTCTCAAGTCTTACTTCTCTCTCATTAGAGGTTATTCTTTGCACAAAAACCACACAAAAAGTATAAGGAGAGGTTATTACTGAGTCAATAACTTCCAATACTCAACAAAACAAAAATAAACTTAAATTAAAAATATAATGGCTTGTCTCCCAAAAAGCACTTTCTTTATAGCCATTAAGATATGCATGATAATTTCGATGATGCTCACATAAGAAATATGAATTGAAGTAAAAGAGAGCATCAAGAAGCAAATATGGAACAAATTTAAGTCTAGCCCACTTCCTATTAAAGATAATCTTGTAAAGAAACAAGTCATGAAAGCACAAAGCAACAAGCATGGGAAAGCAAAACAAGTGCAACTTCAAAATTTTCAACATAAAGAGGGAAACTTAATATTGTTGAGATAAATAAAACCATGTTTCCCTCTCTCATAATAACTTTTAGTAGCATCATAAACAAAATTAACAATATAACTATCACATAAAACATTCTTATCATGAGCCACATGCATATAATCATTATTACTCTCCACATAAGCATAGTTATTCTTATTAATTGTAGTGGGAGGAAATTCAACAAAATAGCTATCATTATTGTTCTCATCACCATAATCATCAAATATAGGAGGCATATTGTAGTCATAATTAATTTTCTCCTCAATAGTAGGTGGACTGAAAATATCATATTCATCATTGTAATCATCATATATTGGAGGTTTGGTATCATCATCATCAAATATCATATTCATCATAGTGGGGGAGCGATTGGTTTGCTTGTTTCCCCAGCTGGGGAACATCTCTTTTGGTTCTTCGGCTACCACTCGATTGTTTTGCTTGTTTCCCCAGCTGAGGGACGTCTGTTCTGATGCTTCCGCTACCACTCGATTGTTTTGCTTGTTCCCCCTGCCGGGGAACCTCTTTTTTGCTGCTTCCTCTACCGCTTGATCTCTTTTGTTTCAATGTCTTCTGAAGACATCGTGTATAGTCATATGGCGCATTTAACTGAGCTTGGGATGGCTGTGTCAGTAATTTCCTAAAGTGCTCCTTGGTTTCTGGTTTTATTTGGACCTCTGGCTTAGGTTGTTTCTTTTTAAAATGAGCATCCACTTCGGCACGTACGACCGCATCGGTCTCCTCATCGGTCAGGTTGTAAGCCCTCTTGGGAGGAACCGGCGGTACTCTTGGGAGGGGCGACAACTGTCGCTTCGGGCGTTGGTTATCGCTCGACGGAGCGGTGGTATTCTTCCGCTTTTGCCCCTTAAGTGGGTGGAGGCGGCTGCGTAGATTGAGATGGACTCGTGTTGGGGTCATGGATTGGACTATTACCGGGACGAGACGGTGCACTTGGAGGTGGACTTGGAGGAGACGGTGCACTGGGAGGATATGGTTGCCTTGGTGTCGAGCCTAGAAACTTGATGTATTATTTTTTCCAAAGAATGAAGCCACTCGTGACTTCTCCCAGTGTCGTCTCCCCTTCACCTCCAGGGATGTCAAGTTGTAGTGACTGACACATAGGTAGAATTTCATCCACACCGACACAAGCATAGCCAGCTGGAATCGGATTGCAATGGTAGGTCGCTCCCGGTGCAGAAGGTAAAGCAAAGCCGACCGCCACCTTTATGGATATATTCTTCAGTTCAACATGCAGCTCACAACTAGTCTTCTCCTTAATTGCATCCACGGGGAACACATCCATCGTTGCATCATTACCGTGGCCATCCGTGGAAGCCACGCTGCTTTTCCGTTGCGATGGGCCGACCGTACTGTCCGGTGTAGGATCTTGCTGTCGGAGTCCTTTAAGTTCATTAAGCTCTTAGCGATACTCCTGCAGCGCGGCTTCAAACCTCACGAACCACTCTGTATCCTCCTCTTTTTGCCGCTTTGTTCTTGTCGATCGGCTTCTGTACGTGTTACGGTGCTCAGGAAACCCGATAACCCATGGATAAGAAAGTCCGAACCCTCTTGTTCGTTCAGCCTTTTCAGGATTCCCGAGAGCCTTTGTCAGCTCATCATTCTCTCTGTTGGGAACAAACGTTCCCTCTTCAACCTCTTTGATCACTTTAACAAGTTCTTTCTTGGATGTAGAAATTTCTTCGGCTGCAACAATCTTGCCCGTTTCTGGGTCTAATGATGCCCCATGCCCGAATACCCAATTTCTTGACCTCAAGGGCCAACTAGACGTAGTTGGAGTGACCCCTTTAGTCTCTAGGTCAGCCTCAGCTTTATCCCACTTAGGCATGGCACTCCTGTAGCCACCTGTGCCCATATGATGGTGATATTTCTTTTTGGCTGCATTTTCCTTATTTTTTGCTGATATTGCCTTAGCTGGTGCTGAGGTCTTGTATTCCACAAATGCGGCCCAGTTATCCTGCTGCAACTCTAGTGGGCCAACGAATGGAGGAGTTGTTTCCTTCAAGACATACTTGTGGTACAATCTTTTTTTCCATTCCTTGAATTGTTCGGCCATCTTCTTAAGAGCAAAGTGCTTGACTTTCCTCGTCATTTGCTGTGTGAGCTCATCAGTCTCCAAGACAGGTAGGGTGAAATGTGTCATGAGAGAATTCCACATTGTATCTTTCGCTCTGTCATCTACAAAACTAGCCCCAGCTGGATCCTTTTTCTTTCCTGGCTTGTTCCAGTTTCACGTGGTGATCAGGACTTTGTCTCTAACAATCACTCCGCATTGACTTGTAAATGCATTCGCAGCTTCTTTGGGCTCCAGCGGTTGACCCTGCGGAGAGACTAAGTCAATGCTGAAACGGACATCAGCGGGCTACTTGTGTGTCGGGCCTCTTGTATTTGTAGAAGATTGGCCGGAAGCGGAGGTCTAAGAGAAGAAACATTCGTCAGTACATATATACGAATCAAGTAGTGCATCTATACTAGTGAACCATCAATAGAGGCTTTATATACCTTGACGGAGTTTTGTCATTATTATGGTGTCTTCACCATGTTCTCCACGATGGTCAGCACCATCGTCTCCACTATTTGGTCCACCATCATCTCCTCCAGACAAATTAAGATATTCGGAGCCATCATAATAAGACCCCCCAGTACCCTCATCTATCATGTTGAGAAGCTCCTCTTCATTCTGTCTACCGTCCATAGCTTAACTAATACAGAAAAAGAATATTGCATTAAGTAAAAGAATATTACAACTGCGACAACTCGGATACAGTACTTAGTGATTAAGATAAATTACAATAATATAAGATAAAGTATATTATTAATACATCACCGGAGAATAACTCGGGTGCATTATAGGATAAAGTATAAGATAAAGAACATTATTAATACATCACCGGAGAATAGCTCGGGTGCATTATAAGATAAAGTATAAGATAATGTACATTATTAATACATCACCGGAGAATATCTCGGGTGCATTATAGGATAAAGTATAAGATAAAGTACATTATTAATATAAACTAGCGAACGCGGCTACCGCGTTCTGTGCTACGGGAGCTCTGCAGCCACAGAAGAGAAACCATCACCAGAGAATAGCTCGGGTGAGATCCGTGAACCTGCTAGATATTGGAGAACCTAGTCTCCAAAAGATACATGTATCGCCGTACATGCTCGTCCTCCTCCCTGATACGACGACGTACCACCTCCTCGGGGGCTGGCTCCCTCTGCACCGCTCCTGGACCTCGTGGACGCCACCAAAGAAGCTCCGGGTCGACGATGATACCCGGATTCCTCACCAAGGTACGAGTCCCGACAGGTAGCACCTCCCAGTGCCAACCCGGCGGAGCCCAGACTCGGACATCCCCGACGGAGTCCAGTATGCTCGGACGAGATGGACGCGGCATAACTAAATAATAGCAATAACTTACAATAATAAAACATAATTAACTAAGTAACCCTAACTAACCCTAGATAATACTAACATATACAATTAACCTAATACTAATAGTAAGATAATACTAATACTAATTAATACTAATACTAATACTAATTAATAGTAATACTAATACAAAAATACTAATACCAAATAGTAATAGTAATACTAATACTAATACTAACCTAATTAATACTAACCTAATACTAACCTAATTACTACTAACCAAAATTAAAACATAATTAAACCTAATACTAATACTAAAACTGACGGCGAGACGGCGATCACCGTACCTGACGGCGAGGCGGTGCGGGCGGCGCGGGAGATGGTATGGGCGACGCGGCCGGAGACGGGACACGGATGGCGGCGGGCGGCGCGGAGACGTACGGGACGGCGCGGGCGGGGCGGGGCGGCGCGGCGCAGGACGGAGACGGGCGCGGGCGGCGGTGCGGCGGACGTCGTGGGCGCGGAGAAGAAGAAACTGGCGAGGATCTCCGGGTCGTGGCTCGACCCGGGGCGGGGGTGGTATTTATACCACCCCCCCTTTAGCCCCGATTCGTATTACCACCCAGGGCTAAAGGTATTTTCGGGCCGCCGCACTTCCCGCGCGCCAAAACCCTTTAGCCCCGTTTTGTAATACAAACCGGGGCAAAAGGTTTTTTTTGGCGCCAAACCCAAAAATGATTTATAGTTTTCAGAAAATTATGTATTATATATCAAAATTTTCAGAAAAAAAAGATTTATAATTTAAATCTATTATCATACTTTATTATACAACTTAAATGAAATTATCTATTATCTAAAAGTATTATATTTAGTAGAAATGTTCACAAAAAATAATAAAAATATAGTTTATTATTTAAAAATGGAAAAATACATATAATATAGCAAAATATTCACAAAAATATAGTAGAAATGTTCTCCCGCCATTTCCCCCGCTTCCCGCCATGTTCTCCCGCCATTTCCCCCGCTTCCCGCCATGTTCTCCCACCATTTCCCCCGCTTCCTGCCATGTTTCTCCCGCCATTTCCCCCGCTTCCCGCCATGTTCTCCTGCCATGTCCCTCTATATCTAGGCCGACCGCCATTTCCATCGACACATCCACACCTTCTCTCTCACAACAATGGACACCACTTACTGGGCTTTTCTGATGCTCGAGGAGACCGAGGCGCTGTGCGCCTCCAGCTACCCATGCCCGCCGGGGTACCGGCTGCCCGCTGGCTGGATGCTGAGCGCTAGAGGGGTTCCTGTTCCTCCTATGTCTCAAGGTTTGGCCCGCCAGGCGGCCATCACGAATCACTTCTACCTCGAGCTCACGCCGGAGCAGCGGATGGATCCCCATTGGGATCCCGACAACCTCGACACCTGGAATGCCTTCTTCGCAAACTGGCGGGAAAGGGATCTCGCCAGGTACGAGGGTGACGGCCTGCCCCCAATGAACCACAACGAGGCTGGTCGCCGCCTATGGTGGGCGAACCGGACTATCGCCGGTGTGATGCGCTACATCGCCATGGGAGACTATCCTCGCCTGAGGTACCCGCACTTTCACCAGCAGCATAGCCACAAAAATGGTGGTGGTGGTGAAGGCGTAGGACGTACTAGGGTCGTCATCCGGGAGCCCCCTCCCCCGCGCGTCGTGAATCCGAGGCCAGAGGATCCATCCGCGTGCTACGAGGAAGGGCTGAGGATCCATCCGCGTGCTACGAGCGACGACGATGACGATGACGATTCCGAAGACGACCCAGAAGCTGTGTACTACATGGCTAGATATGATTATGACTAATTTTTACGTTTTAATATTAATAAATGTCTGGTCACAACAAGTTCCAATACTATCTATTGAGATCGAGAAAGTTCATATCCATATACATATAAGAAGATCATTAAAAATAAAGGTTTAATAATATTGTACATCACCAACATCCACACATGTTAGGGTTTTCTTCTAATCCGTAACCATGGAGCATCTTCCTTATTTAACGGGATGCTTGGGTCGTCCTTCACAGCGAAGGGCGGAATTTCATGAAACTTATCATAATCGTCTGACATGTCTATCTTATCCTCCACCCCCATGATGTTTCTTTTTCCTGAAAGAACTATGTGGCGCTTTGGCTCATTGGATGTTGTATTCTTTTGCTTATCTTTCCTTTTTCTCGGTTTGGTAGACATGTCCTTCACATAAAAAACCTGAGCCACATCATTAGCTAGGACAAATGGTTCATCTCTATACGCAAGGTTGTTGAGATCCAATGTTGTCATTCAGTATTTCTTGTCTACCTCAACCTCGCCTCCTGTCAGCTTGACCCATTTGCACCGAAACAAAGGAACCTTAAAAAAAGGTCCATAGTCAAGTTCTCATATCTCCTCTATGTAACCATAATATGTATCCTTTTGCCCATTCTCGTCTGTTGCATCAAATCGGACACCACTGTTTTGATTGGTGCTCTTTTTATCTTGGGCGATCGTGTAAAATGTATTCCCATTTATCTCGTACCCTTGGAAAGTCAATATAGTCGAAGATGGTGACCTGGCCAACAAGTACAACTGCTCTCCAACATTTATGTCATTCATGAGATGTGACTGCAACCAACCGCCGAAAGTCCTCATATGTTCATCTCTAATCCAGAAGCCAGGCTTCCCCGGGTTGTTGGAGTGTACAATATTCTTGTGTTCCTCGATATACGGAGCCACCAAGGTGGAACTTTGCAGAATTGTGTAGTGTGCTTTAGTGAGAGAATGTCCGTCCATACATATCTTTGCTTTCTTTCCTAGCGTGCCTTTTCCACTAATTCTACCCTCATGCCGTGATTCAGGAACACCGATGGGCTTAAGATCAGGAATTAAGTCAACACAAAACTCAATGACCTCCTCTGTTCCATATCCCTTTGAGATGCTCCCTTCTGGCCTAGCACGGTTATGAACATATTTCTTTAACACTCCCATGAACCTCTCAAAGGGGAACATATTGTGTAGAAATACAGGACCAAGAATGTTAATCTCATCGACTAGGTGAACTAGGAGGTGAGTCATAATATTGAAGAAGGATGGTGGGAACACCAACTCCAAGCTGATAAGACATTGGACCATATCTTTCTGTAACCTTAGTAGACTATCTAGACTGATTACCTTCTGAGAAATTGCATTGAGAAACACACATAGCTTCACAATGGGTACTCGAACATTTTCCGACAGGAGTCCCCTCAATGCAATCGGAAGCAGCTGGGTCATAAGCACGTGGCAGTCATGAGACTTTAGGTTTTGAAATTTTTTCTCTGCCATATTTATTATTCCCTTTATGTTCGACGAGAAACCAGACGGGACTTTGATACTGTAAAGGACTTCAAAAAAGATTTCCTTCTCTTCTTTGGTAAGAGCGTAGCTAGCAGTACCTTGAAACAGCTCTGGATGCATGCCATCTCGGTCTTTTATACGTTGTTGGTCCTGCCGTGCTTCAGGTGTATCTTTGCTCTTCCCATACACGCCCAAGAAGCCTAGCAGCGTCACACAAAGATTCTTCGTCAGGTGCATCACGTCAATTGCAGAGCGGACCTCTAGGACTTTCCAATAGGGTAGCTCCCAAAATATAGATTTCTTTTTCCACATGGGTGCATGTCCGACATCGTCCTTCGGAATAGATTGTCTACCAGGACCCTTTCCAAAGATTACTTTTAAATCCTTCACCATGTCAAATACATCATCACCAGTATGGCGGATAGGCTTACACCGGCTGTCTGCCTCACCATTGAAATGCTTACCTTTCTTTCTTAGGATGTGCGAGGGTGGAAGAAAACGACGATTCCCCGGGTACACATTCTTCTTACATTTATCCAAATATATACTTTCAGTATCGTTTAAATAGTGTGTGCATGCATTGTATCCCTTGTTTGTCTGTCCTGAAATGTTACTAAGAGCAGGCCAATCATTGATTGTTCTGAAGAACAACGCTCGGAGATCAAATTCCTCCTATTTGTTCTCATCCCACACACGTACACCTTGTCCGTGCCACAACTATAGGAGTTCTTCAACTAATGGCCTTAGGTACACATCAATGTCATTGCCGGGTTGCTTCGGGCCTTGGATGAGCACTGGCATCATAATAAACTTCCGCTTCATGCACAACCAAGGAGGAAGGTTATAAATACACAGAGTCACAGGCCAGGTGCTATGACTGCAGCTCTGCTCCCCAAAAGGATTCATGCCATCTGTACTTAGACCAAACCATAAGTTTCTCGCATCACCTGCAAAGTCTGGAAACTCTCTCTTGATTTTTCTCCACTGCGACCCATCAACAGGGTGTCTCAACATCTCGTCTTTCTTACGGTCTTCCATGTGCCATCACAACAACTTGGCATGCTCTTTGTTCCTGAATAAACGTTTCAACCGTGGTATTATAGGAGCATACCATATCACCTTGGTAGGAACCCTCTTCATGCGGCGCTCGCCCTCAACATCACCAGGGTCATCTCGTCTTATCTTATACCGCAGTGCAGTGCATACTGGGCATGCATCCAAATTCTCGTACTCGCCGCGGTACAGGATGCAGTCATTAATGCATGCATGTATCTTCTGCACCTCTAATCCTAGATGGCAGACAATCTTCTTTGCTTCGTAGGTACTGGCGGGCAGTTCGTTATCCTTTGGAAGCAACTTCTTCATTATTCTCAGTAACTTTTCAAATCCTTTGTCAGTCACACCGTTCTCTGCCTTCCATTGCAGCAATTCCACTATGCTACCCAGTTTTTTGTGCCCATCTTCACAATTTGGGTACAACAATTTTTTGTGATCCTCTAACATCTTCTTGAACTTCAACCTCTCCCTTTCAGTTACGCATTCTTCCTGGGCATCAGCAATGGCCCGACTAAGATCATCATCGGGCAGATCTGATGCCCGTTCTTCATCTTTTTCTTCATCAATGTCTTCCATTGTAGTACCATCGTATTCAGGGTAGTCGTTGTCATTCTCTTCTTCTTCGTTGTCTTCCATCATAACCCCTCTTTTTCCGTGCTTGGTCCAACAATTATAGCCGGTCATGAAACCGGACCGAAACAGGTGGCTGTGAAGGACTCTTGAGGAAGAGTATTCTTTATGATTCCGATAGACACCACATGGACAAGACATAAAACCACTCCGCTTGTTTGCCTCGGCCACAAGAAGAAAAGAATGCACGCCTTTAATGAACTCGTTAGAGAGTCGGTCAGCGTACATCCATTGCCAGCTCATCTGCAATATATAATTAATTAAGTACATCAAACATAATCATAATTAATTAGTACTAATCTAAAACCAGCAACCGGGACTAAAGATATGATGAACCTTTAGTCTCGGTTGGAGGCACCAACCGGGACTAAATGTGGATGTGGAGACAACATGTCGACACTATGTCCTCAGTGGGCAGCACTAAGCCAGTAAATTAAATGCCGACACTATTTTGGGTGGGTGGCAGCACTATGCCAGCGTGAGTGTGTCGACATTATGTCATCAGTGCCCGACACTATGTTGTGCTGCTTAATCTATAAATAGGTATGCATTCTTGTGAAGAACTGCAAGATGGTGTGTGAGACCAGGAACACCACTACGGCGGAGCTTCTCGAAGATGTCTTAGGACCTCGTCCTCAGACATCTTCGAGGAGCTCGCCGTAGAGGCACTCTCTAATATGTGAAATTAGTTAGCTGCACCAACATACTGATTTAGCTAGAGAAGATATAAACCGAAAGATGGTGTGGGAGAGCAGGGACACCACTACGGCAGAGCTTCTCGAAGATGTCTTAGGATCCCGTCCTCAGACATCTTCGAGGAGCTCGCCATAGAGGCACTCCCTAATATGTGAATTATGATGTCTTCTTATCAAGCTTTTATGAATTAACCCTATCTTTGTTACAAAATTTTCAGTTTGTTGAAGGCAGGTAGACGAAGAAGGATATTTTGCCCAGCTAGCTAGTTAGTTAGAATGATGAACTCACGCATGTGTCTGCTTCTAAAATCAATTTTCGAGACTCTATGTACCAAAACAAGATATATATTGATAGAATAATCCACATATTGTGATATTTACCTTAGAGTTTCTTACATTAATACAAGATAGATAGAATCTAAACATTGATATCGTGCTATCACTGCAAAAATTACTACCAAACTAAATCCACAAATCTATCTATAAGATAGAGCATGAAATGAGCTAATATAGCAATGAGAGTTCAAAGGATGAAGTTGCTCACCTTTTAGAACCTTTGGATAGATGGGGCACCACAAAATCTAGACAAATCTTGAGGAAAAAAAGGGCATGAACTCGAGCTTGAAGCAAGAAAGAGAGAGAGAGAGAGGAGAGCCACCTTGAATGGTGGCTCGGGCAGGGGAAGAAGAAGATATAGCCAGACCTTTAGCCCCGGTTCAAACCGGGGCTAAAGGTCCACCTTTAGCCTCGGGTCGTGTAACAAGCCGGGGCTAAAGGGTCTGACGCCCGACCCGGCCTGCCTGAAACCCTTTAGCCCCGGTTTATTACACGACCCGGGGTTAAAGGTCCCGTTCGAACCGGGGCTAGTGTCTGCCATCCTCCTGGGCCAGTTCTAGCCGTTGGACCGGGGCATTAGTCCCGGTTTGTAGCCAAACCGGGGCTAATATCCCTGGACCAATGGTCTGTTTTCTACTAGTGTAAACTCCTCCTGTATATACCGATCTATATATTTAACGCCATAATTTTTTGAGACATAGAAGTGTGAGGTTTTTAAGTTTTTAAAATTTAAAAGTGAAGGGAGCACCGATGCCCATGTACATAAAATCACTTCTCGGTTTATTTCTTTTTTAATAATTTTATTTGTGTACTTTCTTAATGTCTTGACTAACTTTTGATATTATATTGATCTAGATATCGGACCGGGTGTAATTGGTATCCTCTCGGTAATAATATACTCACTTTATCGAAAAATGCAGAGAACTATTATACCAAATATTCAAATTTACCGCTTAGTGGGAAAAAGTTTAATACATGTCTCTCGTCTCCCCTTAGTCCGGCAGGCGGATAGAGAAGAGAAGAGTACCAACTTCGTTTTGCAACTTTGTTGTTTTTCTTAAAGTGATGGCCACCACCTTTCCAAAAATAATAATAAGATAACACAAGGTAAGGAAAAACATCTACACACTAAAAGACGTATAGATACACTATCTTAACAAACCTAAAACATAGAAGTATGACGCAGCGAGGTCACCCATCATCGTGCGATCTTAAGGATTGAGGCCACAACGGGGTAGTTCGTTTCTGGCCTAGTTCGAGTAGTTAGGCCACGAGACGAGAAGTGGACAATTGGAAAAATTCCTAACTTGAGTGATCAAATCATATCTGCCGCCATCGGTGTAAGTATATGGTCAGGGTCCAAAGAATCGATGGACCCATCTCGCCTAACTGTAGCTTTCACAAAAATGGGTCTATAACGGTATGTATGGGTAACGGAATAGTATGGATAGATCAGCCTGCCATCTGAGACCACCACTGGCCGGTATCTTTCCACCGGATCAACGTGCCGGGGACGACGAAGCAGCACACCATCTCAATATTCCATGCGAGCGTGCTAGGAACATGACGCCGACCTCCCCACGCAAGTTGATCACCCTGACCAAGCTAGGAACACGGCCTCCTGGGGTAGGCAGCTCTTGGAACCTTCGGCAACTAACCGGTAGCAGATCTTCTGCTCCCTCACATGAACCTGTCCATATTCTCAACTTGCATATGCAGAAAAATGTCCATAAAGTAATAATCCGCTATGTAATCCAGTTCTGTACGATGGTTGGCATGGAAATGGTAATTTATGCAGTGGACCAGCAGAGAATGTGGACTTGAGCGCGCGTGTATCTCCCGTTTTGAGACGAGATGTCGTCTTCCTCAGTGATGAGTTCACCGGATCATGCCGAAGCGAATACCAAACCAGCCCAGCCGTATAAAAATGGAACCGTATATACTGCCCTGACGCACGACATATTATAGACGACCCGTTTGGAAGCTTAGCGACGGCCGGCCTCTCGGGCACGCGTGCATGCATGAGAGCTTAGCTAGGCAGATACTCTGGGAAGGAAGATACTACGTACCAAGATGAAGAGGCATGGCAACCACACGGCATGCAATATCATCCTGTTCGTCGCCGTCTTCCTGGTCATCTCCTTCCGGTGCTCCCTGCGCCACTCCGCTCTCGGCAGCCAGTCTCTCCTCGCCGCCGCCGCCGTGCCTGGCAATGCAGACAACGATGCGGCGCTCATGGAGCTCGCCGCCATCGACCCAGCGGCGACGGCCGTGATCCAGGCTGCCGAGAAGCTGCTCGAGGGCAACCTGTCGAGAGGTCCGCAGGTGCACCGCGACGTCGCGGTCCGCGGGCTGCGCGACTGGCTCGGACGGCAGCGGTTCGACCCCGGCGTCATGTCCGAGCTGGTGGACCTCATCAAACGCCCCATCGACCGGTACGGAGGCGCGAATGATGACCACGTCGACGGCCCGAAGAAGTTCGCGTCGTGCGCCGTGGTCGGCAACAGCGGCATCCTGCTGGCGTCGGAGCACGGCGACCTCATCGACGGCCACGAGCTCGTGGTCCGGATCAACAACGCGCCGGCGGGCGACGCGAGGTACGCTCGCCACGTGGGCGTAAGAACGGGGCTGGCGTTCGTCAACAGCAACGTGCTGAGCCGGTGGTGCGGCGCCGGCTGGGCCAGCTGCTACTGCCGCGCCTACGGGGACGCCGTGCCCATCCTGACGTACATGTGCAGCGGCGCGCACTTCGTGGAGCACGCCGCGTGCAACCCGTCCTCCGTATCGTCCTCCGGCGCCGCAGCGGCGCCAGTGATCGTGACGGACCCGCGTCTGGACGCGCTGTGCGCGCGGATCGTCAAGTACTACTCGTTGCGGCGGTTCGCGCGGGAGACGGGGCGGCCGGCGGAGGAGTGGGGGAGACGGCACGAGGAGGGCATGTTCCACTACTCGTCGGGGATGCAGGCGGTGGTGGCGGCCGCCGGCGTGTGCGACCGGGTGTCCGTGTTCGGGTTCGGCAAGGACGCGGCGGCGCGGCACCACTACCACACGCTGCAGAAGGGCGAGCTAGACCTGCACGACTACGAGGCCGAGTACGAGTTCTACCGGGACCTCGAGAATCAGCCAGAGGAGATCCCCTTCCTGCGGGACTCTGGGTTTAAGCTGCCGCCGGTGGTGTTCTACCGGTAACATAAATATGCCACTTGATCGATCTACCGTGTCAACTTCCATGTACAATGTAAGATCATTCCTAGTGAAATACAGTAAAATTGTATACTGTTTCAGATTTTCTCCTTCCTTCCCGTAGAAAGGTGGAGATCACGAACGAAAAGCCTCTGACATATATGCTCGTCTCAAAGACTGAGCACGGTATGAAATGTGAACGATTATGGTACTATAAAAACATGGGTTTTCTACAGTAGTTCTCGCACAAAGAGGTAATTGCACTGGTTATACAAAATAGTTGTCCATTAGGCGTATTTTCATACAAATACTTGCAAAACGTGTTCAAATGGTACACGAACTTGTCCATTAGGTGTATCGGTCATACAAAACGGTCCGAAACCGCCAATTGCGTGTCACATAGGTGCCAATAGATGCCATGTAGGTGACACTGTGGATCGTATTTTGCAAAGAAGCCCTTTAATGAATTGAAGCATTGCGTTTTGACCCTAGATCCTTTCGCGTAACCCTAATCCAGAATTCCCATTTCCAAAGCTAGAGCATGTCGGCGGGAGGCTCGTGAGCGCGGCGGGGGGAGGCTGATGGTTGCGCCGCCGATGGGTGGGAAGGCCTTCAGGGGGGATGGGGTCTACTTTGAGGGCCTTTGCGAGCGGCACGCGGGAACGTTTTGCGGTGCTCGACGCAGGCGGAGACGACAGATCCAACAGCAATGGCGACGACGTGGAGTGGGAGTTAACTAGCGAGGTGTACTATGAAACGAACCAGATGAGAATATCGAACCAGAGGATGGAATCGAAGGTGAGCTTGCAAACATGCCAATTTCTCTTTGAATTGTGTGTTGTATCCCAGTGCAGTGAAGTTGCCAAGATGAAGAGGCATGTCAGCCATCCGTGCAGTGAAGGCTCTCTGCTTCTGTTTCAAATTTTCTCCGTCCCGAAAGATGGAGATCACAAACGTAAAGCCATGTATATGCTCATCTCAAAGACTGAGAACGGTATGAAATGTGAACGACTACGGTACTATAAAAACTTGGGTTTTTTTCTACAACTAGTTCTTGCATAAATTAGGTATCCGCCCGATTCACCCAATTGGATATATGCAACTAACTTTGGTGATCTCGTTCCTTAAAAAAAAGGGAATAAAGCCCTGGCCAAAAATAAAAAACAACAAATAGCTATCCATTTTAAATTTTACTAGTATGGTTTCACCCAGGGGCATGAAAATAAAAGTCTTGGGCAACAGTTAGGAGTTAGTTGTAGGCAATAGCCATAGCCTCCCACTGATCCGCCGGGAAAAGGTAGAACCATAGATGAATCATTTTGTGCCGCCATAAGTACAACATGGAATGCTTCTTTTCTTTCTGTGCTACTAGATGCACTCGACGCTGACTACCATTATACATTAACTCGTTGTATGTTTGACTTTTTTTACAACTGGGTTTCGCCTGGCTTAGTCGTTGTCTTTTCTTTACACGAGGGTACCATCTTGGTTACTCGTTGTGACCATTACTATCACTATAGATGGGCCCGATCACATTGATGGCTACGCACTTCTATTCTTGTAGACAGTTGTTGGACCTCCAAGTGCAGAGGTTTGTAAAACAGCAGCAAGTTTTCTCTTAAGTGGATCATCCAAGGTTTATCGAACTCAGGGAGGAACTGGTCAAAGGTATCCCTCTCAAGCAACCCTGCAATCAAGATACATGAAGTCTCTTGTGTCCCCAACACACCCAATACACTTGCCAGGTGTATAGGTGCACTAGTTCGGCGAAGAGATAGTGAAATACAAGTGGTATGGATATAAGACAACGGTGTCAGAAAATACTTTGATGGCGTGGAAGAGACTAAAGGCAAACTAAATAAAAGATGGAAGCAAGCAAACATGTAACATATCTAGTTGCAAACGGTGTTTCACTGCTTAGAAACAAGGCCTAGGGATCATACTTTCACTAGTGAACACTCTCATATAAATATATTCTCTTTATGATACTACTCTAAACTACTCTTCGGTTGGACACTCTAATCCATGGTAGGGCTATAACAACACTCCTCAAAGTTCGCTTTCCTCATCCAGATAACCCAAAACTATCACCTTGAGCGCTAGATGGATCCAACAAACACCACAATTTCATAGAGACATCCAACTCCAAATATAACTCATAACAAGTATATGTAATCTCTAGCCTAAGTGCCACCATGGTGTGCACGCTATCACTTTCACACACATGGGGAGATCCAGAGATCTATTAAAGCACTTGAGTAGCAAGGTAGATCTACTTGATTACAAAGCTCATGATCACAATATGATCATGCATAGAGAGAGATGAACGCATAGTTACCAGTAGAACCCTTAGCCTCGAGAAAAAACTACTCCCTCATCATCATGGGAATCAGTAACGGCGATGGAGATGGTGGTGGAGATCGATGGAGATGGCTCCGGGGGCACTTCCCTATCTCGGCAGGGTGCCGGAACAGAGACTTTCTGTCCCTCGAATCTCCCCTTCGGTGGCGGCGGCGCTGTGGAACTTTTCGTGGTTGGAGGCTGGATGATTTAGGGTTTTCGTCCTAGGGCCTTCTTATAAGCGAAGGGGCAAGGTCGGTGGCCGGCCAGGAGGGCCCACTCCACCTGGTGGCGTGGCCAGGGGGACCCGTGCCACCCTATGGTGTGGCCGGCCCCTGGCCCCTCTCCGTCTCGTCTTCTGGCTCCGTGTTCCCCTCGGTGAAATATTGACTTTGGTTTTTGTTCCATCCAATTCTGAGAATATTCATTTTCTGACTTTCTGGAACCAAAAACAGCAGAAAACATGCAACTGGCACTGTGGCATCTTATTAATAGGTTAGTTCTAGAAAATGCATAAAAGTATCTCCAAATGTAGACAAAACATAAGAAAGTAGATACTAAACAAGCATGGAACATCAAAAATTATGGATACGTTAGCAACGTATCAATATCCCCAAGCTTAACTCCTGCTCATCCTCGAGTAGGTAAGTGATAAAAAGAAAGAATAATTTTTTAGGTGACATGCACCATCATAAACTTGATCAAAATATTTGTAAAATATTGATAGCTGGGATCATAGTACTTCAATATAGCATGAAAGATATAGTTCAAACAATAAGACATAGCAACTATGTTATAACATGAAAAGGCACAAACAAAAGATTCATAAATAACAATGCTTTGTAAGACGTTTGTTTGTTTCACATAAAGTAAACATAATGAGAATGGTATTCAACTTGTCCTCACAGTGTAGCAAAACATAAATGCATAGGACACCTTCAAAGTTCATAAGGGTGACTTGATACAAGTAGTTTAAGAACAAGCAATATCAAAGTTATGCATCAATCAACAAGTCTTGGGACAATGCACATAGAACTTAGAATGGCCACTATGCTCTCAAAGTAGGTGCATAAAGGTAGAAGGTGGAGACTCAAGATAAAAGTAAAAGAAAGGCCTTCATAGAAGGAAGTAGAGATTCAAGTCTCATAAAGAGCTTCCAAAAATTATGGTACTTATTAGCTTTCAGATCTCATTGCCCCTATCATAAGCATCTTTAGGTGATTAAGGTTAAAATGACACAACTAAGAGGATATGCTTGACAAGTTATAAGCTGAAATCTCATGCCCCTTACTTACGAAGACTGAACCTCATGCTACTCAACTTTAGTCACAAGTAAGATCTTGTCATTGTAAGTACATATGTATCATAAAGAACCGCCAACAGGGTACCCCTTGCACATGATCCAGGAGTTATCCCATAATCAAAATGCAAGGCAAGCAGATAATGAGCATCTCAGCGATCTTTTTATTTGCTATTTGCATAGGTTTTTATTGAGGATGCTTCATAGAGTGCTCATTATGGTTATGCTGCAAGTTTCCACCATGATTAGGCATGGCTTAGGCTAGCGGCCCAAGCGTTTCTCTAACACACATACAAACCCCATGATCTTACAAGTTCAACTTTTATTTCACATCGTCGGGATCCATAAGCAAAAGAACTATAGAATTCTAGATATTTACTTTACAAACTGGTATCGTATTGTTTTGAATGTCAATTTAAAGTTTATAAGTCCTATTGCAAACTTTCAGCAAACTCTATTTACTCCATGAAGTTTAATAAGTAGTATTAAATCAAGAGTAAGAATTCCAATGTTAGTATCTAAAGTATCATGTTTGCCTCCATGATTATTGATATTCAAAAGTTGTTTTAATATCAAGATTATATAGGAGCTGAAAATTGTTTCAGAAACCATCATGTGTGAAAGATATTGTGATATCTGAAATAATGTTTTTGGTTGCATTATGATAGAGTATAATTTAGCAAAATACATGTTCTCATATTGTATGAGAATTTGTGAAGGATGGAGATGTTAAGCATCTGGATCTCCCAAAAAGGTTATGGGAACTAACATTATACTCGCGATTCTTCCTTACAGGCTATAGTAGCTTGATCATGAAAGTTCTCATGATAAGGATGAATAGAATATGTAAGTAAAATGTTTACTACACTAATAGATTACTAAAGAATGGATTTTTGAAAGAACACCAAACATTTGATGATGGTGATCCACTTCAAAGTGCAAGTCCAACGGTATTAGTATTTGACTACATACACTTTGTAATATGTGTCATGTGAATAACACCACTATAGATGTTGATAGATTCTTTTAAAAGGAAAAGGAATTGCTGAAAGAGAATCTATAAAATATTTGGTAGAAAAGAAAAAGTTGGAAATGTCTAGCTTAGGTATATAGAAGATATACATGTTATGGTTGTATTCCTTGCTTGTTAAACAATGTGGTTCTTAGGTATTGGATACCGGTATTGGATACCGAATTGGTTGGTATGAAGTGTCATACAGAACAACACAATTCATGAACTGCAATGGCCTAAGTAACTGGCAAAAGAATAAGTGATGATGTTCATCGAAAACAAATAAAGTGTTATTGTTTTTTCGTTGTCGTCAAACCTAGCCTTCAAGATTTGTTTTAATAATTGTTATTTTGTTCCGGTATTACGAGAACAATGGTTGTTCAAATAATTACCGTATTCCATAAAGGATGGATGAACTTTTACAAGTCTAGTGGGAGAAATCACATCCATAAACACTATTGCTAAAATGTCGCAAGACAAATGATTGAAAGATCACTTATGAAGTGATATCGCTGTTTAAATTATATTAGAAAGAAAACATAAAGAAAATCCATGTTGATAGATTTTTGGAGTCTTTGATTTTGATCAATTGACGCTTGTGAGACTTTCCTCGAGATAATTGAAACTCCGTTCATAGGCCAAAGAGGAACGGATGACTAGCTTATTGGAAATTATGCATGCTAATGTGCATAGTCCATTATGTGTAGCCATATGCGATGGATCTTTTTGCTTCATAGGCTTTCTCCAGAAATTTGAGTGAATATATTTACTTAATAAGGAAGAAGTATGAAACATTTGAAAATTGTTCAAAGACTTTCAAGATGAAGTGAAAAATCATTGTAACAAGAAAATAAAAGAGTTTATGATTTGATCATAAAGGAAGATATTTAAGTTACATGTTTAGCAAAACACTTAAGATTTGAGGAATTTTTCCATGATTTGTGTTTCCCGGTAAACCATAGGAGTATGGCATATTCGAGAGATGAAATCAAACCATGTTTGACATGGTAAGATCAAAGGTGTTATTTATAAAACTGCCATTATGTTTTAAGGATTGAAGCTTTAGAGACTACCGCTTTTACACTGAAAAGAGCACCATCGTGATCCGTTGAAATGACACCATATAAGTTATGGTTTGGGATAAAACCCGAATTGTCTTTTCTTAAATTTTGTAAGCTATGCATAAGTAAAATGTTTACAACCAAAGTCGGATAAGCACGTCTTTGTAGGTTATCCCAAAGAATTTGTTGGGAATTTCTCCATAACACCAAGGACAAAAGAGTTTGTTACTTGGAACATCAAGTTTCTTGAGAAAGAATTTTTCGCGAAAAGTTAATTGGGAGAACAATAGAACTTTGATAAGGTTGTTGAACCTTAGTTATATGTGCTAAGTAGCGCAGCGCCGGAAAGTGTCCCGGTGGCGGCCACAATGCTCATGGCTCCCGTGATTACAAAGGTTGTGATCTCGGAGATTAGAGTTCCTATTGAACAGTGTGGGTCGGTAAGAATCAAATAGTGTGATTTGATAAGCAAGTTGTTACTGTTTTGACAATGATGAACCGACTACATGCAAAGAAGCGATGATGGGCCCTGACTCCATAAAATGACTAGAAGTCATAGAATCCGTGATAGTATCCATGCACGAGAAATCAAGTTTCTAAACTTGGAAGACCCTCCGGAAAGGCGTGAAGCCTATCGGTCGTGTTTGAATCTATAAAGAAATAGACATGGATGTTTAACATCTATGAAATAGTCGACATGTCGGAAAGAAGTTTACAGCAATGTTCAAGGAGTTGACTATGACAAGATTTGATCTTTCATAGCGATATTTAGTCTTGATTAATGTAGTAACCACTACATATAATTTGGTATATGGTAGTTGAATAAACAAAACAAGGTTCTTCTAATAGCATAGTTACCTAGGACGTGTACACGACACAGTCTGAAGGGTTTTGTTAATTCAAAGGATGCTAAAAGGGCATGCAAACTTCAATAGTTGAAGTGAGCATAGCGGAGTTGGAATCTTCACCATG
The DNA here is from genome assembly GCA_910589775.1 of Avena eriantha. Lineage (NCBI taxonomy): Eukaryota > Viridiplantae > Streptophyta > Magnoliopsida > Poales > Poaceae > Avena > Avena eriantha. The sequence continues at coordinate 488,354,349 of OU342740.1, forward strand.
ATGAAAATGTTAAAGGATTTTAATTTCATAGGAGATGATGAAGATGCTTGCATTTGCAAGAAATTAAGTGGGAGCGCTGAGACAAATTTCCAATATATTATGCAGAGTACATATTGTTGATTGGAAATGATGTTCTTTTATTGACACAAGTTAAGAATTTCATTAAAATAGGATTTCGATGAAAGACTTGGGCAAAACCAGAATATTTGGCATCAATGTCTATATGGATAGATTGAGGCGCTAATATGGTTATGCCAGACGTACATATATGAGATAATGAAAGGGTTCAATATGGAAACAACAAAAAAGGTTCTTGCTGCATGGAAATGATTGTATCAAGATTCAAGTGTTTCAATACTTGGTGAGTAAAATCACATGAAGATTTTTTGATCGATTATACCGTGATATGTATATATCCAGATATGTCATATGCTCTAAATGTTATGAGCACATACCAGAATGATTCATAAGATGATCATTGGACGATAATAAAGATATTCTTATAAGCTTTGGAAGAACTAAGAATATATCATGTATAAGTGACAAATAGTTAAAGGTAGTTCATTGTAAAGTGTTACATTGATACTAGTTTTGTCACAAGATACACATTAAATTTATCTCAATTTAGACTATGGGTGGCACAATGTAATGGAAAGGATGTTCCATAATGGATTTGTATGAGTTCCAAAGTTGAAACATTGTGACGGATACTACAACCAAAGGGTAAGTATATGACTGCTATAGTAGCAGCAAAGGAGGGCATTTGTGTTATGTAGTTTGTCATCAAACTAGGTGTGGTTCAAAGTGGGCTAATACTATGAAGATATATTGTATGACAATAATATCAACATATTTTAACCCGAATGAACTAAAGGTCTCACCAAAGGACCAAATTTATACAATGTCATCTCATTTGAGAATGAGTGATGCGTAGAGACGCAAAGACATGCAAATACACATGGACCTGAAACTGTCAGATCCGGAGATTATGTTAACCACTAGCAATCGTGTATATGCAACACCAGAAAGCCATAGGTGTTCAATACGCAAAGTTTTTCAAACTAGATTATTGACTCTAGTGCAAGTGGGAGGCTGAAGGGAATATGCCCGAGAGGCAATAATAAAGTGGTTATTATCTTATTCCATGTTTATGATAAATGTTTATTTTACATGCTATAATTGTATTAATTGGAAACGTTAATACATGTGTGTTTAGTAAACAAAATACAAAGTTCCTAGTAATGCCTCTCATATAAACTAGCTCGTTGATTAACAAGATGATCAAGGTTTCCTGATCATGGACATTGGATGTTGTTAATAACGAGGTCACAACATTGGTGGAATGATGTGATGAACATTCATCCGAAGTATAGCATTACGATCAAAGTCATTATGTTTATATTGCTATAACATCATACGAAGTAATCTTAGTCCTTAGACCATGAGATCATGTTAATTGCTAACACCAGAAGAGTATCTTGATAACACCAAACGTCACCCGTAACAGGGTGTCTATAAAGGTGGGTTCAGTACTACGAAGGTGTTATGTTGAGGCTCATGGATCAAGAGTGGAATTTTTCAATCCCGATGACGGATAGATATACTCTGGGCCCTCTCGGTGATACCACATTAAGATAGCTTGCAAGCAGGTGATGTGATCACTAGAATGTTATATCACGGGAACGAGAAAAGAGTGCATGTCAGTAACGAGATCAAACTAGGTATTTGGATACCGATGATCGAATCTCGGACATGTATTATATCATGAGACAAAGGGATTTAGTTACTAGCGTTAAAGGTTCTCACGATCACAGAAGTCATCGTTGAATGTGTAGGAGCTAGTATGGATCTCCAGGTCCCGCTTCTGATTATTGATCTGAGAGGGGTCTCAATCATGTCTGCATTATTCGCGAACCGTAGGGTGACACACTTAAGGGATACCGACACCATTTGGAGCAAATATGTTTCAAATAAAGATTTAAGAAAGCGCTGGAATTATTTCAATAGACACCGAAACTGTTTCGGGTGAAATTGTTGAAATTGGTTCTGCATGTAATATTGAAATGTTGCAGGTGGTTTTATGTGAATGTTTGTTAATTAAAGTAATTAACAAAATTCTGAATAAAATTAATAAAAGAGTTTTATTAAATGAGAGAGCATTAAATTTGGAGAAATTTAATGCATTTAAAGTGGGGACTTTAAAAGAGAATCTGAAGGGGCAAATTTATGTGGAGGGAGTTACCACCACATGAATGAGGAGGTGAGGGGTCACCCATTGGGCGCCGGCCATGGGGAGGGGCACCACCTCCTCCTATAAAAGTCCCCCCTCACACCCCTTCTTCCTCACACCTCCTCGTGAAGGATCTCTCTCCCCCTCTAGTTATTCCCCATGGTCTCGGATTAGCGAGATACATGTTCCCGGTGGCTTTATCTGGAAAGGAGTTGCTGCTTCCGCTGCTTTGCTGGAGCAAGGGACGGAGGTTGTCGGGGTACCGGACTTGTGTGCGATCATGGATGCACTGCTGCTTTGCGGTGCTAGACTTGGTGGTGTTGGACTTGCTGGAGCTGGATCTGATGGACGTGCTGGAGCCGGACCTGCTGGACTTCATCACGATCTTGAGATCGGCAAGTGTACGACTACATCATCCATGAGTTCCAACTCGTTAACAAAGCTTTGTTGTCTTCGAGGGTAAGTTCTCTATGGATGTATATCCACCCGTTGCTTGTATCTAGTAGATAGATCTTGGCGTATAGTTTCCATCGTAGAATTTTTTGTTTTCTATGCTGCGAACCCAACAAAATCTTCCTTAAGTAGTTTAAAGAAGTAACGCACAAATTATCAAAACAACCCTTAAGTTTGTTACCCTACGGTTCGGGAACATCACATACATGACCGAGACACCTCTCAATCAATGATCATTAGCGGGACCAAGATGTCCATAATGACCCCTGTGCATTCCACGATGTTTTGTCGTTTGAATCATAAACATTGAGTCTGATTCCTTTTGTTACATTGATATATAACTTGTCTGAGATTTCATCATATTATCAACATACAAATCTCATTACTCACAACTCTACTTAACTCATTCCCGTGATATCGCATCCTCATGACCTAGTCATTCACTGCAGCTTTTGGGATACAATTTTACCGAGTGGCCCAGTGTATCTTCCCGTCACACAGGAGAACAAATCCCGATCTGATGTATACACCTCAACATGTCCCTCTAGAATACTCAAAATACACCTTTATGATCACCCTATTACGGTGTGATGGTTGATGCAGACTAAGAAGCCGTGGGTGATAGTGATTAGATATGATCTCATGGTCTAAGGAGAAGGTCACTTCCTTTCTAATTATTGCAATGATGAACTATATGATTTGATCATGCTGCAATACTTATATGGGTAATCATATCCATCATGGCATTCATTAATGTCATGACCCCATTGTCAACTAGCATTGTCAACTAACATAAATGCTCCATGATCAGGAAACCTTGATTATCGGTTGCCCAATAAACTAGTTATATAGAGACTACTAGGGACTTGTTTTTTTACATACCACACCCGTATCAATGTTTCCGCTTGATATAGTTATAGGATAGCATGAAAACTATCATAAACTTATTGAGATATGATAACAAACACATTTATTATTTGTCTCTAGGACATATCTCCTTCACTCTATCGCCCGTCATCCCTAACGAGTAAGAATTGCAATCCCTTCTCAGATTTGATTAGTTAGAGATTCAAATCATGTAGTAATCACAAGGAAATATGTTGATAACCATGGATCGTCTATTGCATCCGGATTCCTATTGAAGATTCAGGGTGTCAAACAGAAACCTCTCATGACAACATATTTATGGTTAGCACTGGTTTTGATTATTGTTTTACATTAGAAGCGGTAGAACTAACTCTCGATCACTTGTACATGTAATCTGGCAAGTTCCATGTAGCTAAAATGAGGAATCTGTGCCCAAGTAGTATGACAACAATTATGACGATTTGATGTTAGAACTGGCGAGAATTTTTCCTGATGTGGGGTAGAAACCTGGGCAGACTGTATTGATGTGAGTCCACATTGTTAACAAATAAATGGTGAAGGGAGTGTTGCCAATGCTTCTGCACCATCATGTACGCAAGCAAGTGAACTGAGCGCAAACGATCTGGTTCTCCTTTCTCAACCTAGTATAATCGAGAAGCTTCTCTTTGAATATTATGATGCATAAACGAGCAAGCATAAAGACATAAAACGACGTGGAGGGTAATTTTGTTTTCAGAGATGATGAGAAAGCATATCCATATATGGCTGGTGATCCCGATAAGATGGAAAATATGAAATATTTGGTTGATTAAAACTTTGAGTCATGAGACTGGTGAGAATAAGAATGTTGGAGATGAGAGAATGGATTACAAATATAATGATGAAGATGAGGACATACCAATCCTACAATTGATTAGGGGACTCTCTTTGAGAGTGCAAGAAAAATTATGTTTATATCATAGAAAAGAATGACCAAAAACTACTAAGGGTGCATTATAGGGAAACTAATATGTGTAAATGGAGACTGCATACATCTCCAATGAGGGGTGAATACCGATTTCAGTTCGAATATTCTCTTTTCTAATTTATTTCATATTTTACCATTTTAGACCTCTTGTAATTTATTAAGTCATTATCCAGTCCAGATGAAGATGAATACCTAGAAACAGAACTGTCCTAATACTTCTTTAAGCGAGAAAATAAGAGCTGTTTCAACTAGGACAATTATTGCTATTGTATTTGATTGCATGAGGAAGGATCAAGCAGTTGAACGTGTTGAAATGAGATGTAGTTTGAAGACAAGCTTAATGTGGTAATTCCTTATAATAGAGTTTTATATGTTAAGAACATGACTTTGGACCCGATTCAAGGCAAATGCATAACAGTTTTCATATGTTGTATTGTTTTAAAGCTGAGATAGAGAAGACATCAACCGAGAGTGTTGGTGACGCTGGCTATGAGTTTGTGAGAGTAAGAGTAAAAACCTCGACAGGGAAAGAGTATAATATGGCAGAAGGCATTCATGTGTGAACATAAAAAATCCACTATACTAATTACTAAACTACAATGTTTTTCTAATTAGTGGTAATACAACATGGAGAATGGTGGCTATATTTATTGAGGGTTGTTGCCCCTGCAAAACAATGCAACCGCATGCACTTCAGATTTCCTTTTATTGCTTATCCGAGATCATCGTGGTGGATGATTATTTACAACAGCTTAATTTCATGGAGGATACATCAAGAAAGAGTATGAACTATACACATCCTAATGGCGACAAGCAAGCTAGCGAATCAACCAAACATTTTATGACAAATCAAGGATCCTGACGAAAGGGAGTTTTCAGGTTCTTCAGCAATCACAATCACGAAGGTTGGAATAGTGTTTATTTGTACAGTACCATAGGAGACTCGGGCCGACGGGTTTGGATCAAAGACGTGGTGACAGGGAATGCCGGTGACATGTGAAGATCAGTGTGCTTGTTCACCAAGACCAGGCGACTGTTTTCTTGTACCAACGACGACGGCGGCATGGTCCTTGTGTGCGGCCAAGCGCCACTCCTCAGCACCCTCGCGAACGGTGTCGTTGTCTTGGTAGTCGTCGCGGAACGTCTCGAGGTTCTCAGCCATGTCCATGTACGACGCCACCAACAGCTCGAAGTTCCATCTCTCCACGCGAGGGAAGTCGCAGTACTTGTGCCCGAACTCGTCCATGTACTGCAAATTAGTCCATGAAAAATACATAGCGCCGATTCAAATCTCCCAGAAACGTACTCGTGTGGGTTCCATGGATGGATCGTATCAATGGAGTAGTACGATTGTGAGGCTGTAGCTGTAGTACCGTTATGTCAAGATTGCTCACGTCGTGGGTGTACTTCTTGGGCGTGCCGGTGATCTCCTTGGAGCGGTACCACTCCTCCACGGACCGCAGCATCTCGTCCTCCGACGGCAGCGTCCTCTTCCCGGACAGCACCTGCGCCACCCATCTCGCTTGCGCCTCGAAGAACCAAGGAGTAAATACCTGCAAAAAAGGGCAGACCATTGATTTGTTCTAGGCGTCGGGAAGATCAACAAGATGTCATCATGAGATCCATGGCAAGCTCCAAGCTCCGCTACAAAAATTGCGTTCAGTTTTTGTTTGACGCAATGGAGATTCTGTTATTTCACTTTCACGAGTGGTACTGACACGAAATACAGCTGGTGGGTCACTGAAGAGGACCGAACGCAACCCTTTTTTGAGATTCTGTTATTTCACTATCACGAATGGTACTGACACGAAATACAGGAGTTGCGTTCAAAATTCTTCAACTCTGTGCCTTTTTGTACGTACCTTCTTCCCTGTATTGACTCGTTAGCCCTGTATACAGTTTCACATACCTTGATGGGTATACCGATGAAGGAGAGCGACGGCGCCAGAGACGGCGGGAACACGTGCTCGAACAGCGGGCCCACTCGATTATCGTCGACGGTGACCGCCCCCGCCGTGTCCAGGAACGGGAACGAGTAATCGTACCCCGTGCAGTAGACGACGGCGTCGGCGAGGACACCGGAGCCGTCGCCGAACACCGCCCGCCCGTCCTCGCACAGGCGCTCCAGTTGCAGCCGTATGTGCAGGTTGGTGCCGTGATTGGCGAGCACCTTGGCGAGCCCCGGGGTAACCTCCTCCGTGGACTTGGCGACGAGGTGCACCTCCTTGGCGACCCCTCGCAGCTCCATCGCGATGTCCTTGCCGCTCTCCCCGCAACCGACGACCACCACCACCTCGCCCCGGAACGGCTCTGGCGTCCTGTACGAGTGGCTGTGCATCTGCCTCCCGGTCCACGCCTCCATGCCTTCGATGCTCGGCACTCTCGGCTGCGAGTAGTGGCCGTTCGCCACCACGACGGCGTCGAACAACTCCTCCTCCTCCTCCTCGCACTTCCCGAGGCGTACGGACCTCACTGCCCATTGGCGACGACGCGCCGGACACGGCGGCGCCATCGCCATGGCGACACGAAGGACGCGAGTGTTGAGCCTGACGCACTCCATGAGCCCGAAGGCGTCGCAGAAGTCCTTGAGGTAGAGGTACACCTCGCGGTTGCCAGGGTAGCGGCGCTGGTCGCGGCCGTCCTTGGGCGCGAAGGCAAAGTCGGTGAAGCCCATGTTCTCCCTGGCGCTGATGACCCGGAGGGACGCGTATATGCTGCTGTGCACCTTCACGGGCTCCTCGGCGCCGAGCGGGTCGGCGGCGTCGCTCCTCGGGTCGTACAGCCACTGCCCGCCCACGTCGCCGCTCTGCTCAAGCACCGTCACGTCGTGCCCCTCGCGACGCAGCTCGCGCGCTGCTGCCAGCCCGGCCATGCCGGCGCCGATCACGCATACTTTCTTCCGTTGCAAAGCCAGGCTAGTGCTTTCGGAGACCATGTCGATTGCTCCAGGCGTCACGAGTGGAATGGTTGATAATTTGATACTGTATCAATTCTCAACTATTCTTGGCAGGGAGTGGATCGCACCCTCCGCGGGCCTCATATTCTGATCAGCCCGTCAGCCACTCACCCACGGTTATTGCGCCAGCCGGTGGTTGCATTTACAGATTTTTTACAGTACACGACAGATACTAGCGGGAGTAACTTTGATACCAACATACATACGCCTCCATGCAAAGTGACATGACATAATAATTAGTAAAAAAGAAGCTAATAACTTAGCTAAAGAGAGGGAGTTAGTAACTTAGCTAGTTATTATAACATCACACATAACCTAATGCAGTGTTACGCGTTCCCGGTGGGATAATTGCCCCCGATCCCCCTGATTCTCAGCGCCACACGTGTCTCCTAATTTTTTTGCTACAATCGACCAGGTTTTGCTACAAAGTGTCCTGATTTTGCTACGTGTAGCAAAAAAGGTTCAGTTTAGAAAATAGTAGACATACTAGGTCTCGCCGGAAATTTCGTCGGCAACCTTGTAGCAAAAAAAAAGTCCTAGTGTAGCAAAACCGACTATGCCAGAAAAATATCGCCAGATACTCGCAAACAGAAAACCACGTAGCAAAAAATTTACGCTATTGTAGCAAAACCATAAAACGGTTGTACCAAAATGTTTTTTCTAATATAGCAAAAGGAACATCGTCGCAGACTCCTGCCGGAGACCTCGTAGCAAAACCGTACAGAATGATTGTAGCAAAAAAATAATGCGAAAGTAGCAAAAAATATGTGAATACATAGCAAAACTAATATGCCAAGGTAGCAAAACGCTCGTAGCAAAGACAGAGACAAAAAGCAGCGACACCGTCCAACTAGAGTAGCAATCCCTCTAAACTGTGGTAGCAACACTGGTCGCCGTATATAGCAAAGCCGTCCGCCGGCGCATGTAGTGGAAGCCGCCGCCGCCGGTAGCACAAGCAGACACCGCTCGTAGCAGACTCGGCTGACGCATGTAGCGGAAGCCGCCACCGATCGTAGCAGACCCTGCTACCACTCGTAGCAAACGCTGCTGCCGCTCATAGCACCCGCTCGACGGCGCTTGCAGCAGGCCACCCCCGGAGCAGGTAGCGGACGCGACGTTCACAGAGGTTGCGAGAGATGGGGACAGCTTGAAGCAAAGACAGAGACAGGCGGCGTGGTTGTTGTGGAAGACAGCGCGGTCGGGGTGGCCACGTGGGGCGAGGCAGAGCAACAGCTCGTACTGGCGCAGCGTGCTGGGTTAGTCATGCGACTGGAAGAGGCGGTTTCCCTCCTCCTTGAGCTCGTGAGCGCGGCGCAGGAGCATGCTAGCATCCACTGATGTCTACGCACTTCTATTCTTGTAGACAGTTGTTGGGCCTCCAAGTACAGAGGTTTGTAGAACAGCAGCAAGTTTTCCCTTAAGTGGATTACCCAAGATTTATCGAACTCAGGAAGGAAGTGGTCAAAGGTATCTCTCTCAAGCAACCCTGCAATCAAGATACAAGAAGTCTCTTGTCTCCCCAACACACCCAATACACTTGTCCGGTGTATAGGTGCACTAGTTCGGCGAAGAGATAGTGAAATACAAGTGGTATGGATAATTATAAGTGGTAACGATGCCAGAAAATAGCTTGATGGCGTGGAAGAGACTAAAGGCAAACTGAAATAAAGATGGAAGCAAGCAAACATGTAACAAGTCTAATTGCAAACGGTGTTTCAATGTTTAGAAATAAGGTCTAGGGATCATACTTTCACTAGTGAACACTCACTTATAAATATCTTATCTTTATGATACTACTCTTAACTACTCTCTGGTTGGACACTCTAATCAAAGGTAGAGCTATAACAGCACACCTCAAAGTCTGCTTTTCCCATCTAGATAACCCCACACTGTCACCTTGAGCTCTAGATAGTTCCAACAAACACCACAATTTCATAGAGACATCCAACTCTAAATATAACTCATAACAAGTATCTGTAATCTCTAGCCTAAGTGCCACCATGGTGTGCACATTGTAACTTTCACACACATGGGGAGAGCAGAGATCTATTAAAGCACTTGAGTAGCAAGGTAGATCTACTTGATTACAAAGCTCATGATCACAATATGATCATGCATAGAGAGAGAGAGATGAACACATAGCTACCGGTAGAACCCTTAGCCTCGAGGAAGAACTACTCCCTCATCATCATGGGAATCAGCAACGGCGATGGAGATGGTGGTGGAGATCGATGGAGATGGCTCTAGGGGCACTTCCTCATCCCGGCAGGGTGCCGGAACAGAGACTTTCTGTCCCCTGAATCTCCCCTTCAGTGGCGGCGGCGCTGCGGAACTTTTTGTGGCTAGAGGCTGTTCGATTTAGGGTTTTTGGATCGGGAGGCTTCTTATAGGCGAAGAGGCGAGGTCGGTGGCCGGCCAGGGGGCCCACACCATGCCCTGGCGCGGCCTAGGGCTGCCCACGCCAAGGGGTGGTGTGCCCCCCTTCGTCTCTCCTTCGAACTCCATGTGTCTTCCGGTAAAATATTGACTTTGGCTTTTGTCCCGTCCAATTCCGAGAATATTCATTTTCTGACTTTCCTGGAACCAAAAACAGCAGAAAACAGACAACTCGCACTGTGGCATCTTGTTAATAGGTTAGTCCAATAAAGTGTATAAAAATACTCCACAGTGTGGACAAAACATAAGAAAGTAGATATAAAACAAGCATGGAACATAAAAAATTATAGATACGTTTGCAATGTATCAACATCCCCAAGCTTAACTCCTGCTCGTCCTCGAGTAGGTAAGTGATAAAAAGAAAAGAATAATTTTTGAGGTGACATGCACCATCACAATCTTGATCAAGGCATTTATAAAACATTGATAGCTGGGATCATAGTACTTCAACATAGCATGAAAGATAAAGTTCTGACAATAAGACATAGAAACTATGTTGTAACATGAAAAGGCACAAACAAAAGATTCATGAATAACAATGCTTTGCAAGACGTTTGTTTGTTTCACATAAAGAAAACATAGCATAGTGGCATTCAGCTTGTCCCTCATAGAGTAGCAAAACGTAAATGCACAGGACACCTTCAAAGTTCATAAGGGTGACTAGATACAAATAGTTTAAGAACAAGCAATATCAAAGTTATGCATCAATCAACAAGTCTTGGGACAATGCACATTAAACTAAGAATGGCCACTGTGCTCTCTCAATAGGTGCATAAAGATAGAAGATGGAGACTCAACATAAAAGTAAAAGAAAGGCCTTCATAGAAGGAAGCAGGGATTCAAGTCTCATAAAGAGCTTCCAAAAATTATGGTACTTATTAGCTTTCAACTCTCATTGCCCCTATCATAAGCATCTTTAAGTGATTAAGCTTAAAGTGACACAACTAAGAGGATATGCTTGACAAGTTATAAGTTGAAATCTCATGCCCCTTACTTACGAGTATCGAACCTCATGCTACTCAACTTCAGTCACAAGTAAGCCCTTGTCATTGTAAGTACATATGTATCATAGAGAACTGCCAACGGGGTACTCCTTGCACATGATACATGAGATATCCCATAATCAAAATGACAAGGAAAGCAGACAATGAGCATCTCAGCGATATTTTTATTTGCTATTTGCATAGGTTTTTATTGAGGATGCTTCATAGAGTGCTCATTATGGTTATGCTGCAAGTTTCCACCATGATTAGGCATGGCTTAGGCTAGCGGCCCAGGCGTTTCTCTAACACACATACAAACTCCATGATCTTACAAGTTCCACTTTTATTTCACACCGCCGGGATCCATAAGCAAAAGAATCATGATATCAATGGGGTACAATGTACAAGTGCAATGTTGAAAGCGTTCCCCATAATAGATGGTTCTGCTAACTTCAACTTATAAAGCGCAAGCATATACGCAACAAAGATGGACATAATGGTTAAAGTTTATTAAGTGCAAGAAAGTAAAGTGTACCGTCAAGTTCGTGAGAGCTTTAATCACTAGTTTTCACATAACAAGTTTAATTTGGAAGGTAGATAAAAACACGAATATACTTGGAATAGCAAATGCTAATAGGTAGGTATGGTGGACTCTTTGGAATAACTTGCTTTTATTTGGAGTTGGATGCATAAGTGGAACTCATACTTGGTTATGGAGGCTAGTAAAAGACTGGGAGCGACCAACTAAGAGAGCAATAATGGCCATAATCATGCAAAGTGACAAAACATCATTAATTAAAGCATAAAGTGATATTACAAGTCGAAAACTAAAGGATCATAAAGGCTATGGTGACTTGGGATAGTCATAACATGGTGTGAGCATGCGCCAAGTCAACCCAAATAAAACATTTAAAGGAGAATACCACAATACTATGCTTTAATTATGCTAAAACAACACATGATTCTTTCAAGGAACATTAAGCAATCTCAATTGTTTATAACATGTCATGCTACAGCAAAAATCACTAAGCATAAATCCAAAACAATACCAAGCATGACATGACAAACCATAGGTCACAGTCAAAAACAAGCTCCTCTTTACCACTTAAGCATGAACTTTTCCTACTCTTTTCCAATCCAAACCAATCTATTTGAGAACTAATATATGAAAGAGGGGGTCCAACCAATTTATTCAAGCAAACTAAGAAAACCAAGAAAATGAAAATGAAAACGAAGACGCTCCAAGAACAAAACAACTATGCAGGAAACAATAAAAATGAAGTGTTTGGAAAAAACCTGAGATTTTTATTGATGAAGAAGGGGATGCTTTGGGCATCCCCAAGATTTGACGCTTGTACTTCTTGGATACTTCTTGGGGTGACACGGGTGGCATCCCCAAGCTTGAGCTTTAGTCCATTCTTCATCTCATTACATCATTCTTTCCCTACACCTAAAAATTTTTCTTCATACAAAACTTCACACAATCTTCATTAGCAACATTAGTGTACTCAAGATAATAAGTCTTTTGGTTCAGTTCCAACACAAATAAACTTCCATTAAAACAAAATCTACTGTAGCACTTCCTTTAAAAAGTTCAAATGATCAAAGAGAACTCAAAGAGAAAGAGATTAAGAGGCAAATGCAAATAATGGTAGAAATCTGTCAAAACAGACCAGCAGGTAAAGACCGATCTTTTTGAAGACTTTATGTTGCTCAAATCAAAATGTGTTAAACTAACGAAAGTTGGATAACAACCTAGGGCAGAAGAGCAAAAAATTACAGCTCAAACCGACGTAGAGAGATTTTACACGAATTTTTACAGCGAAGCACAAAAATCTGTTTCGGGACAGCAACTTTCTCAAGCATTACTTCTCTCTCATTAGAGGTTATTCTTGGCACAAAAACCACAAAAAATGATAAGGAGCAGTTATTACAAGTAATAACTTCCAAGACTCAACTAAAACTTTTGGGTTATCTTCCAATAAGTACTTTTTTTAATGCCTTTAAGTTAGGCATGATAGTTTGAGAAGATGCTCACATAAGAAATATGAATTGAAGTAAAAGAGAGCATCAAGAAGCAAATTCAAAGCATATTTAAGTCTAACCCACTTCCTATGCATAGGAATCTTGTAAAGAAACAAGTCATGAAAGCACAAAGCAACAAGCATAGTAAAGCAAAACAAGTGCAACTTCAAGACTTTCAACATAAAGAGGGGAAACTTAATATTATTGAGATGCATAAAACCATGTTTCCGTCTCTCATAATAACTTTCAGTAGCATCATGAATAAAATTAACAATATAACTATCACATAAAAACTTCTTATCATGAGCCATTTGCATAAAAGAATTATTACTCTCCCTATAAGCATAGTCATTCTTATTAATCGTATTGGGAGCAAATTCAACAAAATAGCTATCATTATTATTCTCATCACCATAATCATCAAATATAGGAGGCATATTGTAATCATAATTAATTTTCTCCTCAATAGTAGGTGGACTGAAAATATCATATTCGTCATTGTAATCATCATATCTTGGAGGTTTGGTATCATCATAGGCAATAGAATAGCTATCTTCCAAAGCTAGGGAACTAAAAAGATCATTTTCATAAAAACTAGCTTCCCCAAGCTTAGACTTTTCCATAGCATTAGCAATAATGGTGTTCAAAGAATTCATACCAATAACACTGCTATTAGCATGCAAATAAAGTTCCATAGGTTTTTCAATTTTCTCTTCAAACACTTCATGTCCTAACTCAAGATAAATACTATAAAGCTCTCTAATTTTGTTGTTGTTTTCCATTAAGCCTAACTAGTGAAAATAAAAACAAGAAACAAAAAGATATAATTGCAGAATCTAAAGGAAATAACTTCGAGCACTCACACACCAGCTACAGTACTAGAAGATAGCTTAGTAGCCAGAGGATGTGAGTACCTTTTACCTTACCTCCCCGGCAACGACGCAAGAAAATAGCTTGATGTCTACACACTTCTATTCTTGTAGACAGTTGTTGAGCCTCCAAGTGCAGAGGTTTGTAGAATAGCATCAAGTTTTCCCTTAAGTGGATTACCCAAGGTTTATCAAACCCTTTCGAGGAAGTGGTCAAAGGTATCCCTCTCAAGCAACCCTGCAATCAATATACAAGAAGTCTCTTGTGTCCCCAACACACCCAATACACTTGTCAGGTGTATAGGTGCACTAGTTCGGCGAAGAGATAGTGAAATACAAGTGGTATGGATAATTATAAGTGGTAACGGTGCTAGAAAATAGCTTGATCACGTGGAAGAGACTAAAGGCAAACTGAAATAAAGATGGAAGCAAGCAAACATGTAACATATCTAGTTGCAAACGGTGTTTCACTGCTTAGAAACAAGGCCTAGGGATCATACTTTCACTAGTGAACACTCTCATATAAATATATTCTCTTTATGATACTACTCTGAACTACTCTTCGGTTGGACACTCTAATCCATGGTAGGGCTATAACAACACTCCTCAAAGTTCGCTTTCCTCATCCAGATAACCCAAAACTGTCACCTTGAGCGCTAGATGGATCCAACAAACACCACAATTTCATAGAGACATCCAACTCCAAATATAACTCATAACAAGTATATGTAATCTCTAGCCTAAGTGCCACCATGGTGTGCACGCTATCACTTTCACACACATGGGGAGAGCCAGAGATCTATTAAAGCACTTGAGTAGCAAGATAGATCTACTTGATTACAAAGCTCATGATCACAATATGATCATGCATAGAGAGAGATGAACACATAGCTACCGGTAGAACCCTTAGCCTCGAGGAAGAACTACTCCCTCATCATCATGGGAATCAGCAACGGCGATGGAGATGGTGGTGGAGGTCGATGGAGATGGCTCTAGGGGCACTTCCTCGTCCCGGCAGGGTGCCAGAACAGAGACTTTCTGTCCCCCAAATCTCCCATTCGGTGGCGGCGGCGCTGTGGAACTTTTTGTGGCTGGAGGCTGTCGATTTAGGGTTTTTGGATCTGGAGGCTTCTTATAGGCGAAGAGGCGAGGTCGGTGGCCGGCCAGGGGGGCCACACCATGCCCTGGCGCGGCCTAGGGCTGCCCGCGCCAAGGGGTGGTGTGGCCGCCCTGTGGCCCCCTTCGTCTCTCCTTCGGACTCTATGTGTCTTCCGGTAAAATATTGACTTTGGCTTTTGTCCCGTCCAATTCCGAGAATATTCATTTTCTAACTTTTCTGAAACCAAAAACAGCAGAAAACAGGCAACTGGCATTGTGGCATCTTGTTAATAGGTTAGTCTAAGAAAGTGTATAAAAATACTCCAAAGTGTGGACAAAACATAAGGAAGTAGATATAAAACAAGCATGGAACATCATAAATTATAGTTACGTTTGCAACGTATTATCCACCAGGAGTTGGTGCGACACTACCCCGTTCGCTTAGGGGGGCAAACATCAGAGCTTTCTGTTCGGCTGTGGCTGGTGGCGATTTGGCGATGGCGGTAGCAGTGATAGCCGAAGCGAAGGGCTTCTGCCGGACTTACCCATGGGGATATGAGAAGATAACGAAGAGGGAAAGGAAGGAGATGAGCGGTGTGGGGTCCACGCGAGACGTGTGGCCCGAACACTGTGTTGCGGAGCTAGAGATGCAGGGGATCAATCACATGACATCATATTACACACTATAAATATAGTAACATGAACTAGTAACAAATGCATGTTAGTGGTCTAACTCATTTGGCACTATGATTAGCTAAGACGGAGGATGCGAGCCTCCGACTCTCCCATGCGATGTGTGTCTCTTGGAGGGCCCACCACCAACACATTAACTAGCACCACAATCTTATCCTTTCTCCACGCCTTCGTCTACGCACGAGCCTGCTCTTGCAGTGCCACCGCATGCCCTGTTCCCGAGCTACCGCCGCCCACACCCACTGCGCCATCGATAGCCACCGCGACGTGCACCCATCGCGTTGCCGAGGGCCCCCGCTGCCGTCATCCCTGATCCCTGGTGGGCAGCGGGGGGTCCTACTACCGTGCCCTAGTGGCTATCTCACTGCTGCTGGCTGCAATCCACACCTCCCCTCAATTTCCCAGATGCCTCCTTCGTGCGGGGCTTCAAGGGTCGGGGAGGCCTTGCAGCAGCTCTAACGATGAGTGTTGCGACAACCGTCAGTGGCATCTGTGCTAGCTTAGCTATTTGCTACCGTCGTCCTTTGGTTTTTGCATCACATAAAGAAAAAATTATGCTAAATTCGTTCTTTTTATTTGCATCGTATGAAGAATTTTAATGCTACAAATGTTCCATTGATTTGCATAAGCAAGAATTTTTTTCTACATACTTTTTTGGTCTTGCACGATATGATTTTTTTTTGCTACAATCGAAGAAATTTTGTGCTACAAACATTCCGTTATTTTGCTGCAATAGAGCATCTTTTTTTCTTCGATGTCCGTAACGAGGTCTCTATCAAGATCGACCGGTCTCCGTCACCTTTTTTGTTACATGCAACAAAACCGGAAGTGATTTTTTCTACATAGAAGCAAAAGTGGTCCTTTTAGCCAAAGTGGACACATGATAGCTGGAGGACCCGGAGGCTAGGTTGTTTGGACCCTCCGGAAAATGCTCGGCACTGCCCATATCATTAGCTAATATCTTTAACATGCAGAATAAAAAATTGGCACGAGGTTGCTCATGGAACCAAGCTGCATATAATGTGCGTGGCTATGCATGCTCACGGTGAGTTTGGTGCACTCACTCGTAGCCTCTTTGATTTAGACTACTCATCATCGCCATTTTGCTATTTTGGGAACCGGTTCAGCCTCCGTGATGACCCACAAGTATAGGGGAGGTATCACAGTATTTTCGATAAGTAAGAGTGTCGAACCCAACGAGGAGCAGAAGGTGCTGGCTAGTGGTATGGATCAGGAATTCTCTGCAAATACTTAGCAAACGGATTTTTAGAGTTTTTTGATAAAGCAAGTAAACAAAGTACGAGTAAATAAAAGAGAGTAGGAATAAATGCAGCAAGTGGCCCAATCCTTTATGTAGCAAAGGACAAGCCGGTTGTATTACTTAAGATGACCAAACGTTCTCGAGGACACATGGGAAGACTATCAAGTGCTTTCGCTTCATATAGTTGATTAATCTTCTTTAGCTTGCTAAGTGTTGTGTGGGTGAACCTGTGCTAATGTACCGACCTTCCTAGGACTAATACATACTTGTGATTATACCCCTTACAAACAGCCGTAAGTACAAGAAAGTAATTAAAGTAGAAACCTAACCACAGCTTTAAACTCTAAGACCCTTACGTCCCTTGTGCAATGGTTTCCTAACGGGGGTTCAGGTTTCTGTCACTCCGGCAACCCCTACGATTAGTAGCCAGATACACAATGCATTCCCCTAGGCCCATATAGGTGAAGTGTCATGTAGTCGACGTTCACATGACACCACTAGAAGAAGTACACCACAACTTAAATATCAAACTATTGAATCTTTCTCAACACAATTCCACTACTAACAACATGACTTCTCCCATGTCCTCAAGAACAAAACGAACTACTCACAAGACATCATATGGATCATGATCATAGATGGAATAATGATGTATAACAATCTGAACATAAATAATAATTCAACGGTTCACTCAATAGCATCAACTACAAAGAGTAATCAACACCGAGAAAGTTTCCCCTAAGAACTATGCAAGATTCAACTCAATTATTACAGCAATAGGGAGATGGTGATGAGGGTGATGATGGTGGTGGTGATGATGATGATGATCCCGATGAAGTCCAGCTTGATGGTGGTGTTGATGGCGACGATCTCCCCTCTCCGGGAAGGAATTCCCCCGGCAGAAATCTGTCTGCCAGAGAGATCTTTCTCTCTTGTTGTTTTCCGCCCCGCAGAGGCGTCAGAATCTTTCTGTGGTCGCTCCCCAAGTCTTAGGGTTTTGGGAGGAATATATACGCCAGAGGTGAGATCTAGAGGTGGGCCAAGGCGGCCACACCACCTGGTGGCGCGGCCTAGGGTGGCCCGCGCCAGGGGGTGGTGTGGGCCCCTTGTGGCCCATCTCCACTCCTTCTGGCAGCCTTTGTCTTCTAGAAAAATAGGATTTCCCGTATATTTTCCCGGATTTTCTGATCTTCACGAATTTTGCCTCCAAACAGCACCTTTTCCATCAGAATCCTGACTGCAGCGGTCCATGCTCCAAAAGTCATCAACCATGCAAAACAGATGAAATAACATAAGTATCACCTCTTAATATGAAATATATCAATGAATAACAGTGAATTATGACATAGAAAAGTGATGCAAAATGGACGTATCACCCCGCGTCGCTCTGCTCATGGCGAGTCGGGTGGCAACCAAACCCAAGCGCCGCCGCCCTCCTTTCCCGTCTCTCCCCTCCTTGACGCTACCTGAGGAGGCTGACAGAAGCTGCATGACCGTTGATGAATGTAGCGGCTAGGATCTCATCGCTCCCCTCGCTCACGGTGGGCCCTAGATCTCGAGGCGGTGCTGGCTTGGCAGCGACCAGCATGCGGTGTAGGTACATCTCCTCAGTTGTGTGGGCATCGAGGTGGTGGAGGGTGTTGGTCGTGGTCTGTGGGCACTACGCCAGTCTCCCGTACCAGATCTGAAGGATGGCAACTCCCCTCGTCTTCGAGGATGCCCCACCCTACTAGTGTTGTTCTCGGCGACTCAGACCGTGGGATTTGTTGCTGAGTTGGGTGCAGGAGGTTGGGTTGGAACCAGGAGAAATCCCTAGCTAGAGATGACAACGACAATGGTGGCGATGCCCGTGGGTGTTGCCTTGTTCCTTGGAGGCACCATTGAGGTACCTTACCCTCCCTCTCCCCTCTTATTACTCGGGAGAAATCCCAAATCCTTTTGGATTGGGCGGCAGCAGTGATCCATGCACCGTCTCTTTGCTGAAGGTGTCGCCTTGGGTGAGTAGGGGTTGTGGGTTTGTTCTATTTCAGGTGGTCGGCCTCAACACCATGGTCAGAGAAGTGTTACAGTCTTGAGTTCTAGCTTCAGGACCTCTGCAAAAAAATGTAATGCTCTCTTCTTGTTCTTTGCGCTTGCTCACCGGTGGATCGGTGCTATTGTACCTGGGTAGGGAAAGGAAGTGTTCCTCTTACCGTTTGGAGCGGTGTGGCAAGACGGCGAGAGTATGGTGCTTCTACCTTGTGGTCACTATGTAGAGGCTTAGCAGTGTCACTTTTGTTCTCCTACAAGCTACTGCATCTTCTCATCGACATCCTCGTCCCGCAACCTAGTCTCTTCATGGGTAGATGCATGGATGGTGGCAAGGCTTCTCAAGGTGAGTTTGTTGCAACAATGGCTAGGCTCAGTTTCTAGCCCTCTTTGGAAGTCTGGTCCCCGGTTCCTTCTCTACTCAGAGTGAGCATCTCCAATGATAGAGGTATGATGTCCTTTGAGCCAGGGCGAGGGGGAAGGGGTACCTCTCCTGCCATGGAAGATAACAGCCAGGCAACGACTCACCTCTCTTAGTTCAGATAGGGATAATTCAGTGTTGATGATGCTTCCACCTCAAGATCTCCCTTCGTCACCCCTATTGCTTTGTTCATGTTAGAGGGCATCCACGACTGCAGCTGGACTTTTCTTTTATATCTTTTATTTGTTGTTGTCTTTGTTGCGTGTAAGTTATTCATCAGCATCATGTAAAACCTTGCCATATGGGGCTTTATTACTTTAAAGTCGAGCACTTGTGTGCCTTCGATCTAAATAATTGCTATTTTGGGAACTAAAGGCTTTTCTCGTGCTTTATATAGAAAGAAAATATTGAGATTTTGTGGGATCGTGGACTTATCAATCAGCGGTGTGATTAGTTGCTCGTATCGATTTTGGGAATTTGGAGAACATAGCTCTAGCAAATTTTCCCGGACATATGGTCTCTAATTCTTGTTATGCCAATAGTTCGGTTGCTCATATTTTCCTGCATGGTACGAGAAGCCAATCCCCAGGTGTTTGGTTTCCCAAAGTTTGCATTTTGGCTAAATGCTAGTAATTTGGGAACATGTATTATGTCTGATAGCATTACCTCTTGTCCTACGTGGAGATCTTACCCATCATAAGAACATGACAGAAAATATGTATTAGAGAATTAGGTTAAGGGGAACGACTAATAAGTAGTACCAGATAATCTAAACAATCATGACGTTAGTGCTGCAACATGAGTTCACAAACAATTGCTCGTGATGTGATGGCTCAATGCACGGCGCCCAGAAAAATGCTTGATGGCGGTGTTGATGTAGAGCTCGTTGGGAACCCCAAGAGGAAGGTACGATGAGCACAGCAGCAAGTTGCCCTCAGTTATGAAACCAAGGTTTAATCGAACCAGTAGGAGCAAGGAAAGACCTCAAAGGTGTTACTAGCTGAGCTTTGGCAGGGCGCACTACCGGTGCTAGTAGCAACGCGGAGACCTGCACAACACAACCACAGAACTTTGTCCCCAACTTGCGATGAGGTTGTCAATCTCACCGTGTTTTGCGGAAAACAAAGGATTAAACGTATCGAATGGAAAGAAGTAAAAGTTTGCAAAAAGTAAACACAAAGCAATAAAAGATTGTAGATTATATGTAAAGAAAAGGATCGGGATCCATAGTTCACTAGAGGTGGATCTCCTTAGATAGATAACATGCTGGGTGAACAAATTATAGCGGGGCAATTGACAAACACCGAGAAAGCAATACATGCATATACTAATCATCTTGACTCCTCTAAGACTTGATTGGGCATTACAACATAATACATAGACCGCCATCCAACTGCATCTATGACTAATAATCCACCTTTAGGTTATCATCCGAACCCCCTCTAGTATTAAGTTGCAAGCAACAGATTATTGCTTTACGAACTGCGTGTAAAGTAAACAATACGATTGTTCTATGAACAAAGGATTGTTGTTTTCTCCCTAGTAGCAACAGCACATCTAGTACCTTAGAGATTTCTGTCACTTCCCCAGATTACCAGAGGCATGAACCCACTATCGAGCATAAATACTAACTCTTGGAGTTGCTAGCATCTACTTGGCCAAGATAGCTACTAACAACGGAAAGCATGCAAGATCTCAAATAACAAAGACATGATAGAATCAATAATCAATCTAAAATAGCATCTCAATGTCCATCGGATCCCCGCAAACACAACATGTATGAATTACAAATAGATGATCTTGATCATGAACGGAGCTCACAAGATCTAAACATGAAAGCACAAAGGAGGAGAACCAGCCATCTAGCTACTACATGGATCCGTAGTCCAAGGATGAACTACTCACGCATCACACCGGAGGCTTGCATGGTGAAGAAGAAGGCCTCCAGGGTGAATTCCCCTCTCCGGCAGGGTGCCGGGAAGAGCTTCAGATCCCTCCCGATCTAGGGATGGAGATGACGGCGGCTACAGACTCTTTCGTGGATTTTTGATCGGGTACTTAGGGTTTTCATCCCGAGGGCAACTTATAGGCGGAAGGAGAGGCCGAGGGGGTGCCGGGAGCCACCACACCACCCCCTGGCATGGGCCCAGCCTGGCCACGCGGCTAGGTGGTGTGGCCGGCCCCTGGCCCTTCTCCGTCTCGTATTCTAGCACTTGATCCCTTCCGAAAAAATAAGCACTTTGGCTTTTGTCCCGTCCAATTCCAAGAATATTCATTTTCTGACTTCGCTGGAACCAAAAACAGCAGAAAACAGGCAGCTGGCACTGTGACTCTTGTTAATAAGTTAGTCCAACAAATCATATGAAAAGTACTCCAAAGTTGGAACAAAACACAAGAAAGTGGATAAAACCAAGCATGGAACATCAAAAATTATAGATACATTTGCAATGTATCAACATCCCCAAGCTTAACTCCTGCTCGTCCTTGAGTAGGTAAGTGATAAAAAGAAATAATTTTTGAGGTGACATGCACCATCAAAGACTTGATCAAAGTATTTGCAAAACATTCAAAGCTGGGATCAAAGTACTTCAATCATAACATGAAAGACAAAGTTCTAGCAATAAGCAAAGAAACTATGATGCAACATGAAAAGGCACAAACAAAATATTCATGAATAACAATGCTTTGCAAGATGTTTGTTTGTTTCACATAAAGAAAACATAGCATACTAGTATTTAGCTTGTCCCTCAATAGAGTAGCAAATATAAATGTATAGGACACCTTCAAAGTTCATAAGAGTGACTAGATACAATAGTTTCAAACAAGCAATAACAAGTTATGCATCAATCAACTAGTCTTGGGACAATGCACATAGAACTAAGAATGTCCACTATGCTCTCAAAGTAGGTGCATAAAGTTAGAAGGTGGAGACTCAATATAATGGTGGAAGAAAAGGCCTTTTGTAAAAGGAAGTAGGGATTCAAGTCTCATAAAGAGCTTCCAAAAATTATGGTACTTGTAGATTTCAGCTCTCATTGCCCCTATCATAAGCATCTTGAAGTGGTTAAGGTTAAAGTGACACAACTAAGAGGATATGCTTGACAAGTTATAAACCGAAATCTCATGCCCCTTACTTACGAAGACCGATCCTCATGCTACTCAACTTCAGTCACGAGTAAGCTCTTGTCATTGTAAGTATATGTGTATCATTAAGAACCGCCAATGGGGTACCCCTTGCACATGATATGGGAGCTTTCCCATAATCAAAATGACAAGGCAAGCAGACAATGAGCATCTCAGCGATCTTTTTATTTGCTATTTGCATAGGTTTTTATTGAGGATGCTTCATAGAGTGCTCATTATGGTGATGCTGCAAGTTTCCACCATGATTAGGCATGGCTTAGGCTAGCGGCCCAGGCGTTTCTCTAACACACATACAAACTCCATGATCTTACAAGTTCCACTTTTATTTCACACGGCCGGGATCCGTAAGCAAAATAACATGATATCAACGGGGTACAAAGTACAAGTGCAATGTTGAAAGCGTTCCCCATGAGACATGGTTCTGCTAATTTCAACTTATAAAGTGCAAGCATATACGCAACAAAGAAGGACCCAATGGTTCAAGTTTATTAGAGGAAATAAAGTAAAGTGTGCCATCAAGTTCGTGAGAGCTTTAATCACTAGTTTTCTCATTACAAGTGGAAGGTAAACAAAAGCATGAATGTACTTGGAATAGCATAAGCTAATAGGTAGGTATGGTGGACTCTTTGGAATAACTTGGTTTAGGGAGTTGGATGCATGAGTGGAACTCATACTTTGTTGTGGAGGCTAGCAAAAGACTGGGAGCGACAAACTAAGAGAGCAATAATGGCCATAATCATGCAAAGCGACAAAACATCATTGATCAAAGCATAAAGTGACACTACAAGTTGAAAACTAAAGGATCATAAAGGCTATGGTCACTTTGGATAGTCATAACATGGTGTGAGCATGTGCCAAGTCAACCCAAATAAAGCATCAAAGGAAAATACCACTATACTATGCTTTAATATGCTAAAACGACGCATGATTCATCCAAGGCACATTAAGAAATCTCAATTGTTTATAACAAGTCATGCTACAACAAAGAATACTAAGCATCAAGCCAAAACAATATCAAGCATTGCATGACAAAGCATAGGCCACAGTCAAAAATGAGCTCTTTTTACCACATAAGCATGAACTTTCCTACTCTTTTCCAAACCAAACCAAACTATTTGAAAACAAAATGTATGAAAGAGGGGGTCCAACCAATTTATTCAGAAAACTAAGCAAACCAAGCAAACTAAAAACCAAAACGAAAACGAAAAAGAAGATGCTCCAAGAAAAACACAATTGTGCATGAAACAATAAAAATGAAGCGTTTGGAAGAAACCTGAGATTTTTATTGATGAAGAAGGGGATGCCTTGGGCATCCCCAAGCTTTGACACTTGTACTTCTTGGATATTTCTTGGGGTGACACGTGTGGCATCCCCAAGCTTGAGCTTTAGTCCATCCTTCATCTCATTACTCATTCTTTCCATACACCTGAAATTTTTCCTTCATACAAAACTTCACACAATCTCATTAGCAACATTAGTGCACTTAAGATGAATAAGTCTCAAGGTTCAGTTATAACACCAAATAAACTTCCATTAGAACACTAGCTACTGTAGGACTTCCCTCAAAAAGCTCAATACTCCAGAGGAACTCAAGAAGGAACTAACAAGAAGCAAATGCAGAAAATGGCAGAAATATGTCAAAACAGATCAAGAGGTAAATACGAATTTTTTCGAAGACCTTCTGTTGCTCAAATAAAAAAGTGTTGAACTAACAAAAGTTAGATACAACCTAGGGTAGGAGCACAAACAATTACAGCTCAATCCGACGTACAGAGCTCTCTCAGGAATTTTTACGGTGAAGCACAGAAATCTGTTTCGGGACAGCAACTTTCCCAATCATTACTTCACTCTCATTAGAGGTTACTCTTGGCACAAAAAGCAAATAAAAAGGATAAGGAGAGGTTATTACAGAGGTAATAACTTCCAAGACTCAACTAAAACTCTTGGGTTATCTCCCAACAAGTACTTTTCTTTAACGCCTTTAAGTTAGGCATAAGAAGCAAACAAAGAATCAAGTGTTCTCAAATGATGAAGCATTAAGACCAAATTTTGTTTTCATAGGAGAAGCAAAAGAAATCTTTTCTCTCTTTTTAGGGAAGTGTTCTATACCTTTCTTGAGTGGGAGTTGATATTTACTAGTGCCTTCTTTCATATCAATGATGGAACCAACAGTTCTAAGAAAAGGTCTTCCCAAAGTAATAGGACAAGAAGAATTGTATTCAAGATCCAAAACATAGAAATCAACGGGGACATAGGAATCGTTAACCATAACAAGAACATCATTAAGACTCCCCATGAGTTTCTTTTTAGCATTAGCATCAAGTGGGACATTCAAATAACAATCTTTAAGAGGAGGCAAATCAAGCATATCATAAATCCTTCTAGGCATAATATAAACACTACTATAAAGATCACACAAAGCTTTGAAATCAAAGTCATTCACTTTCATATTAACGATGGGTTCCCAACCATCTTCTTGTTTTATAGGAACATAAGCTTTATGTTTCATCTTTTCTTCCTTAATCTTTATGAGAGCATCAATAATGTGTTTTGTAAAAGCCATGTTCATAGCACTAGCATTAGGACTTTTAGCAAGCTTTTGTAGGAACTTAATAACTTCAGAGATGTTGCAACCATCAAGATCAAAATCAAATTTATCATCTAAAGTAGTAGAACTATTACTAGCCTCAACACTAGTGGTGGTGATAGTAGAAACACTAATGTTTCTA
The DNA here is from genome assembly GCA_910589775.1 of Avena eriantha. Lineage (NCBI taxonomy): Eukaryota > Viridiplantae > Streptophyta > Magnoliopsida > Poales > Poaceae > Avena > Avena eriantha. The sequence goes on from OU342740.1 coordinate 488,379,509, forward strand.
GCAATTTCATCTTCTCTTCCCCACTTAGCATGTAATTTAGCTAATAGTCTAACATTTTCATCAATTCTTACTTGTATAGCATTAGTGGCTGCAAAGGGATTATCATTAGTTTCAGGTTTAGCAGCCATTTTATTCAAAGTAGATTGAGCTTCAGCCAAAGATGCTATATTTCTTTCAGCATTAGAGTTTTTCCTCAATAGTTTTATTGAAAGCAGTTTGTTTACTAATAAACTCCTTAAGCATAACTTCAAGTTCAGAGGGAGCACTCTTATTATTGTTGTAAGAATTTCCATAAGCATTACCATTGTTGGGAGGATATGGCTTATAATTGTTGTTACCAAAATTGTTCCTATAAGCATTATTGCCAAAGTTGTTATTTCTTATGAAGTTCACATCAACTTGCTCTTCTTGAGCAACCAAAGAAGCTAAAGGAACATTATTTGGATCAATATGGGCTTTCCCATTAACAATCATAGACATAATAATATCAATCTTATCACTCAAGCAGGAGGTTTCCTCAACAGAATTTACCTTCCTACCTTGTGGAGCTCTCTCAGTATGCCATTCAGAATAATTAACCATCATATTGTCCAGAAGTTTCGTTGCATCACCCAAAGTAATGGTCATAAAGGTACCTCCAGCAGAAGAATCCAATAAGTTCCTTGAAGAATAGTTCAATCCTGCATAAAAGGTTTGGATGATCATCCAAGCGGTCAGTCCATGAGTGGGACAATTCTTTACCAAAGATTTCATTATTTCCCAAGCTTGAGCAACATGCTCATTATCTAGTTGTTTAAACTTCATGATTTCACTTCTCATGGATATAATCTTAGTAGGAGGATAGTATTTTCCAATAAAAGCATCTTTGCATTTAGTCCAAGAATCAATACTATTCCTAGTTAAGGAATTCAACCATTCTTTAGCTTTTCCTCTCAAAGAGAAAGGAAACAATTTCAATTTAATAATATCACCATCTATATCCCTATGCTTTTGCATATCACAAAGTTCAACAAAGTTATTTAGATGGGAAGCAGTGTCTTCATTACCAATACCAGAAAATTGTTCTCTCATAACAAGATTGAGCAAAGCAGGTTTTATCTCAAAGAAAGTATTTTCAGCCACAGGTGGAGTAATAGGTGTGCTCATAAAATCATTGTTGTTGGTGCTAGTGAAGTCACACAACTTAGTGTTTTCAAGAGTAGTCATTTTTTGGGTTTTCAAATAAGAAAGCAAACTTGTAAAACTATTTTTTTTTGTGTTTTTGAAGAACAAAACAAGCAAACAAAGCAAAAGAAAACTAAGCAAAACAAAAACAATAAAGTAAAGAGATTGGTTATGAGGGACTCCCCTTGTGAAGATGTCCTTGACTCCCCGGCAACGGCGCCAGAAAAATATTTAATGCCGTGTAGTTGACGTGGGAGTTTCTTCTTCTTCGATCCACGACAACGGCGCCAGAAAAATGCTTGATGGATCAATGCACAGTGCCCAGAAAAATGTTTGATGGTGGTGTTGATGTAGAGCTCGTTGGGAACCCCAAGAGGAAGGTATGATGAGCACAGCAGCAAGTTTCCCTCAGTTATGAAACCAAGGTTTAATCGAACCAGTAGGAGCAAGGAAGCACCTCAAAGGTGTTACTAGCTGAGCTTTGGCAGGGCGCACTACCGGTGCTAGTAGCAACGTGGAGACCTGCACAACACAACCACAGAACTTTGTCCCCAACTTGCGATGAGGTTGTCAATCTCACCGTGTTTTACGGAAAACAAAGGATTAAACGTATCGAATGGAAAGAAGTAAAAGTTTGTAGAAAGTAAACACAAAGTAGTAAAATATTGTAGATTATATGTAAAGAAAAGGACCGGGATCCATAGTTCACTAGAGGTGGCTCTCCTTAGATAGATAACATGCTGGGTGAACAAATTACAGCGGGGCAATTGACAAACACCGAGAAAGCAATACATGCATATACTAATCATCTTGACTCCTCTGAGACTTGATTGGGCATTACAACATAATATATAGACCGCCATCCAACTTTACCTATGACTAATAATCCACCTTAGGTTATCATCTGAACCCCCTCCAGTATTAAATTGAAAGCAACATATTGTTGCTTTACGAACTGCGTGTAAAGTAAACAATACGATTGTTCTATGAACAAAGGATTGTTGTTTTCTCCCTAGTAGCAACATCACATCTAGTACCTTAGAGATTTTTGTCACTTCCCCAGATTACCAGAGGCATGAACCCACTATCGAGCATAAATACTAACTTTTGGAGTTTCTAGCATCTACTTGGCCAAGATAGCTACTAACAACGGAAAGCATGCAAGATCTCAAATAACAAAGACATGATAGAATCAATAATCAATTTGAAATAGCATCTCATCCATCAGATCCCCGCAAACACAACATGTATGAATTACAAATAGATGATCTTGATCATGAACGGAGCTCACAAGATCTAAACATGAAAGCACAAAGGAGGAGAACCAGCCATCTAGCTACTACATGGATCCGTAGTCCAAGGATGAACTACTCACGCATCACACCGGAGGCTTGCATGGTGAAGAAGAAGGCCTCCAGGGTGAATTCCCCTCTCCGGCAGGGTGCCGGGAAGAGCTTCAGATCCCTCCCGATCTAGGGATGGAGATGACGGCGGCTACAGACTCTTTCGTGGATTTTTGATCGGGTACTTAGGGTTTTCATCCCGAGGGCAACTTATAGGCGGAAGGAGAGGCCGAGGGGGTGCCGGGAGCCAACACACCACCCCCTGGCGCGGGCCCAGCCTGGTCGTGCGGCCAGGTGGTGTGGCTGGCCCCTGACCCTTCTCTGTCTCGTATTCTGGCACTTGATCCCTTCCGGAAAAATAGGCACTTTGGCTTTTGTCCCGTCCAATTCCGAGAATATTCATTTTCTGACTTTCCTGGAACCAAAAACAGCAGAAAACAGGCAGCTGGCACTATGGCTCTTGTTAATAGGTTAGTCCAAGAAATCATATGAAAAGTACTCCAAAGTTGGAACAAAACACAAGAAAGTGGATAAAACCAAGCATGGAACATCAAAAATTATAGATACATTTGCAATGTATCATGATGCATCACAAGTTCATCAATCGAGGGGTTATAACTAAATACCACCTCACAAAAATATATAGACTTGGCATCAGTTTTCATTAAGCCTAGCTACTCCAAAATATACATCATGGTCATCATCAGAAGAAGCACCACCACCACAACTAGCACCACCCCCTGTGAGTTGAATGCTCACATGTAGTGTTTATTCAGAAAGGCCATGAACCAGATCATGTTGCAATCAGGATCATAGCAAGGTACCTGCTAGCCTACCCCTTGTTCTCCATGGTGTGTCTTCGAGCACAGTGTATCATAGTGCAAGTTATCGAAACTGTGGGAATACGACCATTATAGATGATCTTCATCTGAGCATAGTTCTCGATGGGCATGTTGATGAACTCGGTGTCCTTAGGGTGAACCTACACGAGAACACAATTAGTTAGAAGTTTTTTCATACGTGAGCTTATGAACAAGTAAGTGAAACATGTGAAAAATATATCCAACCTTGATGCGCTCATAGTACTGCTCACCGTCCATCATAATAGCTGATGTCTCCTCCTCCCAGCAAACCTTCTCAAGACTTCTAATCTTCAACAAACCTGAACCCATCTAGCTCGATCTCCAATGTCTCAAATGGTTGTAGATCTGAGCCGACTCAACTCGACGGCCACATAACTTGAACACATCCTTGGCACCAACTTCCATGACCTTCACTTCGAAGCCCTGATCCATTGAGACCCCCTTTTTTATCAACTTACACACCCTGTTGAGGACAAAGGTGGACAGAGAATTTGTCCATGTCCCGACTGAAAGAGCATGTGGGCCCCATGTGTGGTTTTGGTAATTAATGACAATCTCTATGGACTAATGATTGTATTAAGTTGCACTTGTAGGAATTGTCCATTGGCATCGCTTGTAGCATGTGTTGGTTCAAAGTAGAAGAAATGAAGAAGAAGAATAACTAAAAGAAGATCAAGTGTGTCTTGAAGAAGAAAATGGAGTTCCTCATGTGCTTCTTCAAGATATCATCCAAATGAAGTTAGAAGAAACTTTGTGTAAGCTCAAAATGCGCCATCTCTAGAAGATCGCATGCTTGATGCTTGCCATCCTCGGTGATCATGGATCGATAAAGACAAGGTCAAAGAAGAGGTTTCCCCATGGTGTATGGGGGAGCAAGTTATAAGTCTTCATCAAGCGAGACAAGATCGTCTACATCGAGCTCAAGTGGAATGCTCAAGGCAAAAGTATAATCTTGATAGGTTTTCCCTTTTGCCGGTCTCATGTTGTTAGTTGGGATACCAGGTTTAGGATAGATAGCCGTTCTATCAAGAGGGGCTCTCGAGTGAGTAACTCGATCATCTTTTGGAGAGAGCTCAAACCTTTGCATTCTTAGCATCATCTTTCTGGTTGTTATTTGGACCTTATCCATGTGAGGTTCTAGAGCTTGTGGTTATATTCATAACAAGCTCTAGTTCATCAAAAACGGGTCTCCCTTTTATATCTTATTGCGTTTTTATCTTGGAGGTTTTCCAGCTCCTCAACAAGAGAGGTATCTCACATTATAATACTTGATATATTCTCACTTGGATATCTCTTGTCGTCCTCTTTCCAACAAAATTGGTTTTGGCTAGAAAGGAGTTACCAATCCCTAGTTATTAAAGTTTGAAGTTTGTCTTCCATTTGTTTTAAAAAGGAAAAAGGAAAAGGGGGATTGTTTTGGGTTGAGCGGTACTACCGCGTGCTGCTATCGGGCGGTACTGAGCATTTTCGTCGACCTTTGTTTGGCCCGGTTGTGGAGCAGGTCCAGGACAGGTTGTACCGGCCCAAGCGGTAGTACCGCCGGCTTGGCTAGTGCTACCGGGTCGGCCCATCTCTGATTGACCACTCGTGCCGCCGCCTCTCGTCGTAGGCCCCTCCTTGCGCACGCGCTCGCTCGCTTGCTTTTCCCTGATCCCCTGCGCCCTCTTGTTCTCTCGCGCTGCCGCTTGCCAGGTTGTCAGCCCCAGTCGCCCGCGCCTGTTCCTGGGCCGCCTGCACGCTGCGCGGTAGTACTGTCCCACTGGCGGTACTACCGGCCCACGTCTAGTTTTGCCCCCCCCCCCCAACGGGCAGAATTCCTTTTCCCCTTTATATAAGCCTCTTTTCTCTCTCTCTTTTGAGTTGGTTCTTCCTCTCTCTCTCTCTCTCAAGATCCTTCACCATTATAGTTGACCCTTTTTGAGCTTGATTTCTTTCTCCCCATCCAATGATTCTTGCATCTATTTGATAGAAAGATTGAGGAGATCTAGATCTACGCTTTGATGAAACCAAATCATCTCTTTGTGAGTGAATCTTTGGGATCTAGATCTTGGAAGATTTGGTGTTCTCCTTTGGTTCTTCCTCTCTTATTCCCCCAATAGCTTTAGTAGCTTTGTTGGAATCTGAGAGTGAAGGATTGGAGCATCTTTGTGGTGTCCTTGCCATTTGCATTAGGTGCATCGGTTTGAGTTATCCTCGCAGGATTTGGTTGGTGAAATCAAGAAGCTTATTCTCTTGGGTTCTTGGAACCCTAGATTGCTGTGTGGCCTTTGTGGTGAGTTCTTGGGGCCTCCAATTAAGTTGTGCCTGTGGCATCCCGCCAAAACCACTACTAGAAAATCGCGGTGTTTTTGTGCATTGCATCATCATGACCGCATGCTCATGTCATCATGCCACCTTGCATTGAGCATCGTCATGTCACCATGCATGGTTTGTTTAAAAACTATTTTCGAAAAGTCTGGTTTGGTTTTCTAAACACCCCGTCTTTATTTTAAATCAAAACCCGGGTCTCCGAATTATTTTGTTTCGTCTACCAACGGTTTTCAAAAGCCCCGTTTTAAATGATAAAATATTTCTTTTATTTTTAGGAGGCAGCCCGCCAGGCCCGAAAGCCCGGCCGACCACCTCCAAGCCCTAAACTAAAACCTAGTCTAATCCTACCTACCCCTAATCCTACCCAGCCCCCTCCACCTCACCCCCTCCAATCCCATGTCGCCACCTCAGCCCCGCTGGTCCCACCCAGCCACCACCTACTCCCCTTCCCACAGCCAGCCGCCCACCACTAGACCACACCCGCCACCTCATTCGATGGACACACACCCCACCCAGCCCCCACGCCTCACCAGTTCCCCCCAACCACACCTGGCCACTAGCCTGGCCCCGGGCCCTACCCTGTACCGCTCCCGACCAACCCAGCACGCGCCAGCTCCCGCCCACCTGCCGTGCAGCCGCCCCAGCACGCAATCCTCCACCTACCCCCACCCCACACATGGACAACCACCCGCACTCCCACGCCCTGACCCACCTGCCTCCCTCGGTTCCATTGCCCCCACCGACGCGCCCCGCGCCCCCTTCACCATCCCGCTTCTCTCTCTCCTCCCACCTACCGCGCACGTCGCCGCCCGCCTCCGCTCTCCTCCCCTCTGCCTCCCCTCCGCAGCCTTCTCCGTCGCCGGCGCCCCGTCCTCCGCCTGTCCCCACACTGCGGCCTTCCTCCCCGAGCCCCATGTCACCTCCTCGTCCCCAAGCTCTGCCGCCGCCACCATCCGCAACGCCCTCCCGCCGCGCAGGCCGCGTCTCGCCGGAGCCCCTCTGGCTAGGCTCCGCCTTCCTCGACCCCGTCTCCGTGCGCCCCGCCCTCCACTGCTCCGCGGGACGCCTCCACCCCATCGGGTTCCGCTGCCACGCCCGCGTCCTCCTCCCCGAGGCAACGCCTGCCACCTCTCCTCGCTTGTCCTCCGCTGGCCTCACCTCGTCTCCACCACCCCGGCCCCGGCCTCGTCGCCTCCATCTTCCTCCCCATCCCGCAAGGTCACCGCGGTCGACCTCTCTGCCGCCGCACACGAGCTCCTCCGGCTCCGCCCTCGTGCCCTGCACCGCCGCTCTCTCCTCCGTGCGGACCGCATCCCCACGGCCCCGCCTCGCCAGCACCCAACCTCGTCGTCCTTCCATGTTATCCTGCAAGAAGCTCGGGTCGTCCAGTGTCGCCGAGTTTCCCGTTGTCCTGTGAGGGCGCATGTGTCCGGTGTGTTCATGTTTGGTGTCTTGATGAGGCTTGATCTGTTTCGCGATGAAGTGGGGTGATGATGCGGTGACGGTGGTATGTGGTTCTGAAGACAGATGGTGGTGGTGATATTGGAGCGGCTCGAGAAGTACTACTTCGTCTACTTCCACCTTGAGATGACCCCGTCCCGATACCGACAAATTACGAACGCCATGAACTCCCTCGCGGACCATCGAGATTCCCATCATGGACCCGATGACCGGGACCTTGAAGACCGAGACCTCGAGCGTGCCGACACGGATCTGAAGACCGAACCCGAAGACCACCGATGCGACAAGTACTCCTTCTCGGACGTGAGACCCGGATTCGAAGACCGCCAAGATCGCCATCGGTACGACACGCACTTCGCCGCAAAACGCCAAGTTCTTCTACTCGAATGCCAAGACTGACCTGATCCGAGGACCCGGCAAGATCTTCGTGACGACAAGATCGACATCGACCAGGGCGAATCCGATGCGCCCCCGACGCCAAACCAAGTCCTTCTTCCCGGATGCGAGATCGAGCCCCATCGAACCCCGAACCCCTCGGAGCCCAAGTTTGTCGAACCCTAATGTGATTCCCTATCCGAGACCCCCATTATTTTTATAATATGGCATCACCGACTGTCGCATATTAAATTGTTCATCTCGCATGCATATCATAAGCATGCCGGATCTTCTGTCGTGGTATTAAATATTGCATCCGGTGTTTCTTCTAGCGTTTGCTTCTTCGCGGATTAGGCCGATGAGTTGATGCGAGTATTGACAAGTTCTCCGGATATGATCCGTCGGCAGTGTTTCCTAGGCGAGCATCTCTCCTCCTTCTACCTATTTTGCATTTATAGTCTTTATTTCCTCCTGTTGATCTATTGCTATCTGTGTCGCGATGCTTTAGTGTTCCATACCAGATATATCCCGTGCAGCCTCGATATGGCCTTGGACACCTCCCATTACCTGTGTTTGGTAGATAGCTGGCCTTACGAGTCGTAGTTGCTTGCTCAGGTGCGATCTCATGTTGTCAAGTACCACAGTTGTTGGAATGCTGGCAGATGTTTATTGAGGGAGATGCTTATTGGTGGAGATGATCATGGCTTTAAATTCAACTATTAAAATGCTAGATATAACTAATGCAGAGGCATCGGTGGGCAATAGATGTTATTTGGTTCTTCCACGCTCACTTGTGTCCCGTAGGACCCCGAGTACTTGATACCTGTTCCTTGATTTTTCGCACTATCCACATTCGGGAGGCCTTATGGACCCCCCTGAGCTAGAGCTTGATTCATTTCTATTTCTTGCAGCCACAAGTAGTTTGGGGCTTTATTACTATCATGTACTTATGCCATGCTTTACTGCTTTATTTAAGATTGTGCGTGGAGCACCTGTACTGTTTTGGATGCGGAGTGTTTTCGCGGTATCGACAAGCCCAGTCACACTTTCGGGTTCCCAGTCGTTTGCAGCCATTGATGCAAACCCTGGGTCTGTTCCGGAGCCGGCCAACTTCGTTGCGGGTAGCTTAGTGGGGTGGCCCCCTGAAATATTTCTGAATCCTGTGATCGCTTTGTCATGAATGCCTCGTTGGGTTTTGAGTTGGTTTTTCCGAGGTTGATCGAGTGTGTGTTGCTATTTGTGCACCCCTGCAGGGTAAAACTTTCTGAAAGCCGTGTCCACGGTTATGGACGACTTGGAGCACAATATCTCGATCATAGACAAGCATAACTAAAGTAGTGCTATAAATTTGACTTAATATGTGACTAGTAATCAGATGCAACTATAACGGAATGGATATTAAAAATGCCAACAACTGGTAGATCTGGGTTGTTTTGTGACATGCTATAATTGTCTAGTAAGTATTACAACTACAATGGAATGTGATAAAAGTGCCAACAATTGCTGGGTTTTGGGATTCCTCAGGACAATTATATCTGACTAGTAAATGTTCCAACTACAACGGAATGGCGATTAAAACTGCCACCACTTATGCTATCAGGATGACTCCTAATATCTATATCTGATTAGTAATTGCTGCAACTACAACAAAATGAGTAAAATTGCCAACTGTGTGAGTTCCTTGGTCCGACTTCCTCGTTTGGTCTTGAGGGGGAAATGCCAGGATGGGTTTGTTTGGTGTTAGCTTCAGGTTGGATCCGAATAGGTCTTTCTTATCCCTCTCTGATAACCGCCAGTTGTATCGAGTCTTTATAGGTTGTTTAGTGCCGCTGCGCTGCCGCTTCAGCCCACCATACCTATGTAGGCGAGAGCCGCCGAATTCTAGCCTCGCCGTGTACTGGCCTCAGTACTGACGCTCTTTCTTTTCCTTTGCCCCTTTGTCGGCACCCCTTTTGTTTTAGCAGGTTTGAGATCGCCGTCATTAGCAGGGTTACCCTTCCGGCTTGGCCTGGGAATGGTTATGGACGCCATTGGTTATTCTTTAGGGCTCTTAGCCCCATTTGCATCTTGTCCGTAGTCGGACGCACTATCGTTTTAAGGTGATTTGGATCTTTGTATTGTATATCTGTATTCTTGACTTGTTGTTGTATATATATCTGTTCTGTGGGTCCCATCGAGGACTGTTGTGTAATGGTATTACTTCGTTTTGCACCCGCACGAAAGTGCCTGGTGGGTGTCCTTGAATCGTTTCTATGCGGGTTTAGCGGAAAGGGCTAAAACTTGCATAGGGCCGATTTGAGGGTGTTACAGTGCCGCTCTCCCCAAGTTTGTGGCCTTGGTGGTGATTATTGGAAGCCTCCAATTAAGTTGTGGAGATTGCCCCAATCTTGTACGGGTTTGGTGACCGCCCTCAAGTGTCCCATAGTGGATCGGGTGCTTGCCGTGCGGCGGGTGCTTGGGAGAATAGGATGAGGCCTCTTGTGGTGTTGGTGGTCTTAGTACCGCCCACCCCTCCAACAAGACGTACTCCCTTGTTGGGAGGAACTCAGTAAAATATCATCGTCCCTGTGTGCCTCGGTTATCTCTAAACCCGAGCTCTTTACTTATGCACTTTACATTGGGATAGTCTTCGTCCTTGAAGTAATCTATCTTGCTATCACGTTGTTGCTTGTCTTGCTTAGCAGAAGTTGCTGGTGCACATAGGTGAACCATAGCATTTATAGGCTTTGTGCTTGACAAAACAAAATGCTAGTTTTATTCCGCCTTTGTTAAGCCCATCTCGTAAAAGTTTTTAACCCCCTATTCACCCTCCTCTAGGTGGCATCCCGTGATCTTTCACCGATGTTCCTCTTCCGAATTGGGCAGTGCCTATCAAGCATTGACACATATCACAGAGCCAACACTGAGGTGGCCAAGATATCAAGCAACGTAACCTTCTCCTACAACAAAAATCAAAGAACTAGAGTAGAACAACAATGTTAAGCATGCAACTTACAATCATCACTCATGGTAAGCAAAAAGTCAACAATTCTAACATCTAACACTCAAACAATAACTGTGAAGAAGAACAATGCAACACTATCACGCTTGTTAAATGCTCTCTGTTGCTTGTTGTCATGCATAAGCGGATTGCTGGTACAAGGAAAATAACTATACATTTAGAACTAATTCTGGTATCAACTATTGCGCTTATACATGGAATACACAACAATGAAGATGATTCGACGCGGCCACCAGTAGCACAACTAGGGTTTGATGTTACTTACATTGATCAGAACATGAGACTATGAAGATGACATCTCGGAGATGTGGAGAAAGAAGAATTTCCACGAGAAAACGGCATCACTTACCTTCTCATCAGTGTAGAAGGGCTTTGGTGGTGAGGAGGATCTTCCTTGGAGGGGTAGCTCTAATGGGTTAAAATGGTGGCGCGAGGTTCGGCGGTGAGGTGGAGCTGTGTAAATAGGTTGTGCAAATCGGCGGAGGTGACCCAATTTCTCCTGCCGAATTTTCCTAGACGAGGGCGAGGTTCCATCGTCTCACTCTCTCGCACGAGCGTGTTCTCCTGTTTTCGCCACGAGCACGAGAAGAAGTTGGCCCACTAGAAACAACCGATTCAGACGTTTATCCATAGCCTTGCTCCCGTGTGGTCACACTAGGCCACATCAGGGTGCTCCAGCCAAACTCCCCGTGTGGAACCGCCTAGCCTTCCCCTCCTCATGCCTCTCGCGGAGGCATATGCCTAGGCAAATCCCAAGAGGCACGATGCCGACGGGATATCTTGGGTGCCAATCTAGGGTGGGGCGACATCGCATTCTTTGATCTCCAAAATGGTGTTGTGGTAGGATAGCGGGAGCTGCCGACGGCGTTGTCGCGTGAGCAGGATTGACCTAGGACATTTGGGCAGAGTAGACATTTCTTGCATGTGCTTCATGCATGCTCCGATGGCACTACACGGTGGTGTGTATGGGCGTGCGGCTGGCCCACGGCACAATTAGGCCGGGGCAGCGGCCCTGAGGCTGACAAGGGTGTCTCCCTACTTTGGATGTGGTCGAATGGTAGGTGGCATGGTTGTGGTGGTTCTTGGTATCCCACACCAAGCCCCAAGGGTTGAGAGATGGTGCTCCATCCAGCTAAGAATATGGGGATGTGTGACTATTAGTGAAAACTGAGGTTTGACTTAATTCATGACATACAATGGTGTCATCTCGTGTCATTGTTATCTTATTAAAGGCATCTTCATTGCAATTTCGTTGCTTCGCTCGGGCTACTCTAGGGGAACCCTAGATCTAGGTTTCCTACACTAAACAATGGTGACGCTCGACATCGTTCTCTCTCCTAGGGGCATTGTTTTTTGGAGAAGGTGCAGGCTGGAGTGGTTTTGAGGTGGACCTTTGTGGTTTCTACCATGTTGATGACACTAGACCTTGGCTGCATGGCGTAGCTGGGTCTCTATGGCGATCATTATGTGACTTTTCTCACATTTTGTGAAATTTAGATGATTTTCTAACGATTTTTACTAAATCGTCACAAATAGAGCATAAACAATAAACACATTTTTTGTAGTGTACACGTGTAGGGTGGTGGCGCTATCTGGTGCCATGGCAGTGTTGACGATAGGCCTGGCGAGGTTTATGTGGATCTCTTCCATGAAGATGGGTCGATGGTGGTGCATGAGATGTGTGTTGTGGGTATGCTGGACTGAATGTGTACCTCTAATTCGTCATAGGGTGACTCCGTGATGATCCCGAATCTAGTTGGTGGTGCATTATTGTGAGTTTAGGTCACAAGGCCCTGATGCATAGTGGCATAGAGTTATTTGATGAATGCTGTTGTGAGACCTTTGTTGAATAAATTTATAATAAACCGCGACATGTGGGATTCACCTCTTTTTTAAATATATATATATAAACTTTACTGAAGACACAATAGAAATGGATTCATAAGGCCTCACCATCTGCATAAATTCGCTAATCTAGATATACAAATATTAATAGCTGTAGTAATTTAAAGAATGTACAATCCATGACTCAATTCTTCGTTTGGAGAAGTCATTCGGAATTAGACAAAAATAGGCATAAAAGGTAGCACACCCTTTTTTCATTAGAGGGTGTTTTACTAAACTCAATTTTTTTGCATCCAGCGATACAAACCACAAGAGTTCACACCCATCTTATACACCAATAGGAGGCACATAACCTCATAACACAGAAAGTAAAAAGGGCATACCATAGGTATATAAAAGTCTCATATAACTCCTATGGTAAATGGGTTGGAGGAACTATCCGTATGCTAAACAACCACGCACGTTGGGAAAGAATATCCCTTGTGAAAGTATCGAATAGTCAACTAGAAGGGGATGAATAACGACTACATTTTTTTATCATTTTCTTAGCAATTTGTAGGATCTCTAGATATGTAGATGTGTGAGAGCAACCTATATGATAAGATACAACTAGGTTCACAAGATAAACAAGGTAATAATCTAGTAACAAGTAACTAATGGGATAAGAGATAACTACAATGGATTCGAGAGTCTATCCCGAAGTTCACAAATTTGGGGGTGCTAATCCCCGTTGGAGAGTGGTGTGGTGACACAGTGTCCACCACTAGCCAAATTAGCTCACAGTATTATCCTTGAGCCATCCCATAATGAGAAATGTGTCGATCCATCAAGGGGCACCCTTGAAGGCAGCAATGTGAACCCTTACAAACTTGCTTGAGGATTCTCGGTCCATAACTTAATTAGAGTCTCATAAGCTTCTAGGGTGCCCAAACACCAAAGAGTTATAAGCCAATGATAAGTGCATTTTGCATCATATTTTATCTTATGTTTTTGCATTAGTAGTGTTAGGATTTGGATATTTTACCGCGTTCGTGCGTATCTTTTATGTTTGTTTCACCAAGATCCTAGATTTAAAGAGGTTGATGGACAAATGACAAAAATATGTTGATTGGAATCCATAAAAGCCTTCTATGCAAATTTCCACGCATCTAAGAGAAAAGACAAGGAGAAAAGAAGTGGAACAAGGGGTACTAACACTTTTTCAAGAGCGTGCCATGAGGCTGTACCATGTCCTGAGAAGCCTTGGGCCTTGGGCCCTGATCGGCAAACCCAAGAACTTGTTGAGTTCCTTAAAAGTGGAAGCCCAAGCGAAGCATATCGGTAAGAGGAGACGTCTCTTCTTTCTGGTTTTCGCTGGGATGTCTAGGATACATAATAAAATGATAATTAAGAAGATCTTTTCAGACATGCCTCTAACTCTGATTTAAATTTTTTGACATTTTTACAACAATGGTACCCGCCGTGTAGAGCTGAATGGTGTCCTTTGGGTCTTAAAGGCGGGCACCGTCTCCCTCCCTCGACCAGCCATTGAGCACCTCTTTTTCTTCAAGGTTTTCGAGGCGCCCGACCCGACGCTCGCACGCCTTTTCTTTTTTTAGTTTGGGGATTCTTATGCTCCATTCGCAGCTGACTTTTTTTATTTTTGTTCACTCAATCTCGTAACTTTATTTGGATAAAACGGTACGAATGCATGTTAAGATGGGTTTGCCGATTCATTTCACCATGGTTGCATGGCTCGCCCGCGTGACACTGTAACAGTGTCCACATCAGCGTTTGTTCTGGCTTTGCCAGTGGGCAGTGGCCCAGCACCGGCGAAAGGGCATCAACATAGCACTGTTTTGCCCCGGCGCTGTCGTAGCTGCCGAGGCCTGGCTCTAACCTGCGGACCCGGCACAGAAACTTCTCGCTTGTTTGAGGCTCACTATGCATCCCTTAGCCCAGTAGTCACGAGAGAAAAGAAAGAAGAAGGAATCAACCACATATAAAATCGAAATTGTCTTAAAAACATATAAAGTTGAAATAAGGGCTTTTTTATAGTATTTTTTTCTTTCAAAATGAGGAGTTCCGCCTCTGCATCGGTTGATGCACATGCACGTAGCACATTTATTTCAAACTCCTTTGGTACATAGGACAGAAAAAGTATATACTCCCTTCGTCCAAAACAAGTGACGTGCATTTAACTAAATTCGCATGTATTTTTCTAGGATACACCCTGTGAGGTGTACCAAACACATAGAAGGGATTGTCGACGCAGTTACAACAATGCAAAATAGCAAGACAAGGCTACCAACATAGGGGTGGTAGCTCCTGGGTCCCTAAGCCTACTTTCCCTCTGACTCGATAGGCACCGGCTCCGAAAAGCCAAAAACATCCGAACGGAACAACCTAGCTAAGCGCCAGTGGCCAAAATTGGCCCTAATCTTCCTCTTGATGGCCTCCACCTCAAGGCGTGCGTCGTTGAACACTACGTCATTCCGATGCCTCCAAATGGACCCGAAAACCAAGATGATCGCCGTCCAGAGGTCGCGCTGGTGGGCCTTCGCGCACGGTCTAGTCGTCCACCAACGGAGGAGATTCGTGTCAGCCACGGGCGACCACCGGATTCTACCCCACCTAAGCACCGTCCAAGCCCAGATTTCTCGGGCCACGACACAACCCAGCAAGAGGTGTTGGATGCTCTCCGGCAACGGGCACCTAGGCGGGCGGGGAAGATCACGCTGCTCCAACCTATCCGACGTCCAGGAACGGTCCCTTGACGCCAACCATGCAAAGAACTTACAGCTGTGCGAGGCCCGAGAGCGCCAGATCTGGGTGGCGGCCGACGCTCAGGTAGTGCCGGCAAAGAAGGCTCCGTAAGCCGACTTCGCAGAGTACACCCCATCGTTCGACCACTTCCAGGTCAGCACATCCTCACGCTCAGGGTCAACCGCACCCTAGCAAGCGCATGCCACAACAGGAAGAACTCAGGGACCGCCGCCTCCCCAAGGTCAGGCCCACAATCCCTGAGCCACGTCCCATCTAGCCCCTCCTTGACCGACCTAGCCTTCACCTTGCTCGGTGGAATCGCCGCTAGGAGGTTCGGGGCAATCTCTACGACCCAGCGGCCGTTGATCCACTAGTCCCGCCAGAACTTGGCATGCTCTCCGTTGCCAATCGTGTAGCAAGGGGAGGCATGGAAGAGCTCCATGGACTACCGCGGAAGACCAAGGTCGACTCTGCCCACAGCCTCTCGGGGTCCACGCTTTGAAGCCATGCCCAACGGCACCTCAACGCGAAGTTAAGCAACCGGAGGTTGGGGCTGCCGAGGCCCCCGAACTCCTTTGGCGATCACACCTTGTCCCAAGCGACTAAGCAGTGGCCACCCTTCGCCTCTCTCCTCCCTCTCCAAAGGAAAGCTCTGACAATCTTATGGAAGGCCACAAGCGTCTAGGGCGGGACATCCAGCGACATGAGTGTGTGCACTGGAATGGTAGAGAGCGTAGTCTTAACAAGGGTGGTGCATCCACCCCTGTTCATTAGACCCGCGCACCACGGCTGAAGCCTGTTCGCCGCATTGTCCACCACGAACTGCAGTTGAGCCTCCGTCGGCTTGCGAAGGCTCAAAGGAAGACCAAGATACTTCCAGGGGAAGCCGCCGACCTCACACCCTAGGACCCCACGAGTCAACCCCACCTGACCCGGCGAGCACTATATCAGATGTATCGAGCATTTAGCTAAATTGGTGTTCAAGCCGGATGCCCCTCCAAAGTCGGCCACGATCGCCGCGCAGGTGTGAAGGTCCAGGGGCGTAGGTTGAACAAAAGTAACGACATCATCTGCATACATGGAAGTGCGGTGATGAAGCCCATAGGTCGCCAGCTCCGGTAGAAGCCCCTCCTCTACCGCCTGCTCAAAGAGTCGATGGAGCACGTCCATAACCGTGTCGAACAACAGGGGGACAATGGGTCCCCCTGTCTCAGCCCCCTCTGGTTGTAGATCAACACCCCCGAGGCTCCATTCACCAAGACTCTCGTCGAGGCCGAGCTTAGCAAACCACAGATCATGGCGATCCACCTCTCCCTAAAGCTGAGCTTAGCCAAAACCTCAAGCAAGAACGCCCAGTCCACCATGTCGAATGCTTTCGTGATGTCCAACTTTAGCATGACCGCCGCTGCTTTTAGCCGGTGAAGCTTCTTCGTCGTGCCTTGCACGAGCTGAAAGTTGTCGTGTATGCATCGCCCCGGATAAAAGCGCTCTGATGGGGGCCCACCAGCTGCGGCATCCTCGGTGCCAAGCAAACTGAGAGCACCTTCGCCACCAGCTTGGCCAGACTGTGGATCAAGCTAATGGGGCAGAAATCCTTGACCTCCACCGCATCCGCATGCTTCGACAACAACGTTATCAGAGCTTGGTTTGCCGCATGAAGCCCCCGAGCGCCCCCCTCCCATAGCATGTGGAAGGCCGCAAGGACATCACCCTTAATAATGGGCTAGTAGGTAGTGTAGAACCTGCCAGTGAAGCCGTCAGGCCCCAGGGCCTTGTACAACTCCTAGGCCCGAACCACCCCCCACACTTCCTCTTCTGAGAATGGGAGGTCCAGCCCAGAGAGGTCGTACTGCACCAGCCCTAGGTAGTCCAAGTCCAGGCCAAACTGATGCTCAGGGCAGGCCCCCAGAAGCTGCTCATAGAAGGCATCCAAGGCCTCGGCCTTACCCTGCTGATCGGCCACCAACACCCCCTCGACCTTGAGGTGGCCAATGTAATTCTTCCTTCTCATGTGGTTGGCCTGCAGGTGGAAGAATTTGGTGCAGGCGTCTCCCTCACTCAACCACAGTAGCTGGGATTTCTGCCGAGCGATCGTCCTCTCCAGCGAGACTAGGCCCAACAACTTCTTCTTGAGTAGCCTACGGAACGCCGACTCGCTAGGGGATAAATCACTGGTCTCCATAGCAACATTCAGCCTTAGGATCAGTTCATTGGCCAATAGGAACTGCCTCTTGTTGTTGCCGATGATCCTATCACTCCAGCTGGTCAGGGCCTTAGCCGTAGTAGCCAGCCTCGCCGCCAAGCGTTTGAACTGGTTGGCGACTGTCGGCACCGAAGCCCATGCAGCCTCAATAGTCTCCATGAATCCCTCCACTTTAGGCCAGAAGGACTCGAAGCGGAAGCGTTTGCTAGTCTCAAGCTGGGCGTCAAGGTTGAGGAGGAGCGAGCAGTGGTCCAAGGTCGAGGAGGACAACGCTGAGAGGAACGAGGAAGGGTACCTCGCCTCCCACTCCACAATCGTAAAGACTCTGTCAAGCCTCTCCATCGTGGCATGGGCCCTCTCGTTTGACCAAGTATAGCGACGACCATTGAGATAAAGCTCCTTGAGCTCCAAGGAGGCCAGCGTCCGCCTGAACTTGGTCATCATGCGACGGTTCAGGTTGGAATTGTTCTTGTCCGCTGCATCGATGATCAAGTTGAAGTCGCCAGCCACCATCCAGGGGCCGAGATGGAGCGCCCTCACCTCAGCCAACTCTAGCAAGAATAGTCTTTTATCGGGCTTCCTCTGGGGACCGTACACACCCGTGAACCACCACCCTCCTGAGCCCGGTGATTCAACCCACGCTGTGATGGCATTGGTAGAAACGTGAGGGTTCAAGAGGGCCACCACCGTCGATTTCCAGGCAAGCAAAATACCGCCCTTGGTACCATCCACCAGGAGAAAGAAGAACTCATCAAATTGTCGGCCGAGACAGTGATCCACAGTAGCCCGGGAGACCACCTGAAGCTTGGTCTCCTGCAGGCATACCACACTCGCACCCGAGAGCGAGACCACCTGGTAAACCGCGTCGCACCGAGACAATTGATTCAGGCCTCTAACATTCCACACCAAGAATGAGAGGAAGTCCGCCATTATTAAAATTATTACAGACCCAGAAATTGCACCGCCGACCAACACTAGAACGAAACACTAGACCGCCACGGCCTCCACACCATCATCATCGAACGGCAGCGCCTCCGGCGTCCAGCCAAAGAGGGCTAGACACGCAGACACTCTCCTGCGACAGGGGCTTGGTGAAATACTGGAGATACGCCTGAAGCGTCTCCTACCCGATCACCTCACCCTCACGGGCAATCCCTAGCCGCACCATCAGGGTTTTCTGTTGCTGCTTGATCGGCGTGCCTGACGCGAACCTGCCATGGACGCGCCTGCTGTGACGTAGCACCAATGTATCTATATGCGTTTTAGTATATACATGCACGTGAATCTAAAAAATTCAAGTCACTCAATTTGGGACAGAGGGAGTACATAGAAAATACTCCTTCCATCGTAAAAAGGATGTCGCAGATTTGTCTAAATTTAAATGTATCTAAACACTATTTAATATCTAGATACACGTAAATGTACACAAATTTGTGACATCCTTTTCAGGACAGAGGGAATATATAAGATTGGAATGCCATGTCTAACTGAATCAGATGGAAAGAGAAATTCTCTTTGATTGTAGTGAAGTAATTTTCTCTGAGTTATGTCCTAATGCTATTTTTTTAATCAAATTTACACTATGGGATTAGTTTTTATGGGATATGAGCGAAAATTTCTGCATGATTCAAATCTCACACAAATCCTATAAAAATCCCATAAATCAAAGTAGCCTAAAAGTCTAAGCGGTCATACAGTTGGTTCCATCACACGGAACTACACACCAGATTGATTAGACTCGAAAGTCAAGAGAAAACATCTGCCCAAGCCCAACATTTGTTAAACTACTACTACCAGCACCTTGATTTAATAAAAGTATGCAATCAAGAGTAAAGAATCCCAAACCCGAAGAATGTGCAGGGCCGACAAGGGAGACAGTCAACTAGTCACTGCCTTGTCGTGGCTCATGTTGTCATCTTGTTGCGCCAGAAGGATCCATCCTAGATCGCATCATTAAAACTAATCCTGCTCCTAATCCGTACGGGTTGACGAACCGCTCGAGACAACAGGCATGCTAACTGACACCAGTATGAACTACGGAATAGTATATTTGTTTGATTGTATAGGGAGCAGTGCTCTGTTTCATCTTAAAAGTCAAACACACACACTCACACATGGGCCTTGCAGTTTTTTTCTTCCTTTGACAGAGTTTGCTGCTGTGTGCTGTGACAGTACAATATGTTAATGTCAGAGCTATGAGTAAACTAGTCGTTCTACAGGACAGAGCTGCACTACGATTAACATGATCTGACCAATAAGACTAAAACAATTTTAATATGGAGTAGCAATTATCTTATCAACTCCTCATATGATCAGGACACAATACACAGAACAATATTGCTTCCTAGAGATTTGGCATTGGCACCGGAATACCTTGCTGAGGAAAACAAACAGCGAGATCCGCCGCCGCTTCTCCGACGAGCTCTTCCAACAGACGGGCTGCCATCTGCTCCGCGATCTCATCGGTTTCCGATCTCTCTGCTTTCATCCAACCTCCCACTTCCACCTCTTGGTGCACAACTCTTTCCAGCATTGCCACGGCATCGCCACGCTCGTTCGCCGCAAACCTCTCTGCGCCGTAGAGCCAACCCCTCACACGGCACCACACTTCTTCCCCTAAATCTCGAGACTCCCTCCACACTCGGAAGCACGCTTTACCCCATGGGTAGGTGTTCTGCGAGGCGTCTTGGCCGGTCTCTACCAATGCCATGTTCACACAGTCAAAAACAAGCTTTTGGTTCGACCTGCGCTCCCTTGATCTGGCAGCCTCCTCCTTGCGGTCCAAGAACTTCTCGCACAGTGAAGGATCAAGGGGGCAATCGGCCAGATACCAACCTGTGAAAACTGTGCTCACTTGCAGATTGCCTAGTCCGGCAGCTGATACTATCTTCTGTACAAGGGCGTAACATTCTGATTCATCATCGTCTGCATTGGAGAAATTCAGAGAGCCATCTAACGCCGAGCTTGGGTTGGTATCCTGCCATGATAACAAGCGGGAAACAGACTCCGTGGCAGGAGATCGTAAGGGAAATCCTGCGATGTAACAAAAACAAGTACTTAGTATGTAAACAAACAGGGCAATGGCAAGTTCAACAGTCAGAACAGGAGGAAGAACTTACTCTCCTTGAAGGATGGGATGCTTCTTGATGATTCAGGTTCATTAGTGTTGCTATCTTCAAACGATGCATCTAGAACTGAAGTAGTACTAGGCTGGGCACGCATGCATTTTTGGCCACCGTTTGATCTTAGTTCATCAGTATACCCACTTGGACAGTCAGAAGGTGCTTCCACAGAACCAGCATCCTGCTACACATTGACCATTTATTGCGAGTAAGCACAACAATATTCTTCGGCATCAAAAGCACGATACTCATTGTCATAGTGACAGAAATATATTGTGTGGGAGAAGAAACTAATAGAAAGGCATAAAGGCAGAGTGCGTACTTTTGAAGAACAACTTGCTTGTATGGTGGAATTATCGGCTAATTTTTCATTGCAAAATGCCATTTGCTCATCAAATTCAAGGCCATGAGCAGACTCTAATCGGTGTTCACCAGGAAAACTGGCTTCAACCTTTTCATCAGAGGTATCAGATGGAAGGACGGTTTTCTCTTTTGCCAGACTTTTACTTCTCGGGAAGAAAAAACTTGATACTTTCCCCTTGAATGATAATTTTCCTTTTCCTGGCCTTGCATCCACCTTCGATGTTTTGCAGCTTTCAGAATTTGCGGACACCATGTTATGAAACATTGCTGATGACACTGGGAGAGATTTCGATCTCGCTAACTCTCTTGGAGAGCTCTCCCCATTTTCCGCTTCTCTAAATGTAGATATGCAATTAGCTTGCATCGCCAACTCATTTTCTGTGCAGCATGACTGGCTACTTGAAGCAGGGTTTAATACAGCAACAGTTTCTTCTTTCTCAGACTCCCGGATGGAGAGCATGTCACCCAAAGTTCTTGAACTCCTTGGCAACTTTACTTCTTGAATGACCTCATCACATGCTACCGTTGTCCATCTCTCTGAAAGTCGCTTTTTGGCTTCCTTGATCACAGATGACTCAGCTGAATGTGAATGAGAGGCCCTGCTATAACTTGAAGATGAGTAAGTACTGCTATATCTTTTGATATAATCCCATGAATTTTGTGACACTGGACTGACTACATCCGAGTCACTTAGGCCACCACCATCTTCATCAATGTAATCACCTTCTGACCTACTGAAAGAGCTCTCATCTCCAATATACCCATTTGAGTATACAGAAGACAGCAAAGACTCATCCCGCCGATGTCGATCCTCTGGCAGGTACCGAACTGAAGTATTCAATGCATCATGTCTTAGGGTGGATGTATCATCTTCTAAATCACCAAGAAAGTCTGTCCGCTGAGCCTGTTCAGATGGAGCTGACCTGGGAGTTAGCCTGGCATGTGTTCTATTTGGCTTCCCAGGACTAGGCTTTAGGACAACTATCCTATTTGTTTGCGATAAGGTATCTTCCGCTGAATGAGATCTCTTATGAGACTTTGCTATCACGAACTCATTGTCTCCATTAACTCGGTGTGTTCTAGTTTCTCTTACCCCTTTATTCTCAACATATTTAAGTGGTTTCAACACAGTAATGTGTTTTGTCTGAGGTGGAGCTGGAATTGTGCGATGTCCATTCAGCGGGTTCGAGATAACACAACTTGGTTCCTCAAGGAACTTCAGAAACAGATCCTTATTTGAACTTAGAACCTCAAGAGCTTCTTGAAACTCCTTTGAATGAAGGAAATTCTCATCTGTGGCAAGGCGCTTTGCCTCTATGAACTTTTGTCGAACAACTTCTATCCTTGTGTCGCTCTTGTTCCGTGCAGACCTCCCCGCAGAAAAAGTTTGGTCCTGAATATGGTGTGTTCTTGATGGTTCTTCACAGACTGCATGCACATCCTTAAATTCAACTGTTTCCTTGGGGATTTTGTGTATGTCCCGTGTTTTTCGGTTGTAGTGGTGGTGCCCTTGGTGCTGCAGGGCCCTGTTTGTTTCTGCCAAATTATCACATGAATGACTTCTCCTGAAATTTCTTTTGGCAGAATTTAGTGCCTGTTCTTGAGCAGGTAGATCATCTTCAAGGCCCATCAATCTGGCAACAACGCTTGGTGGCTTCCTCTTTGATTCCACTTCTTTGGCTATCCCCTTTGCTAGTAGGGTCTTCATGGGCGATTTATCTGATTTGTTGCTTAAAGAGCTTCTAGTACTAGCCTCCTGCAGCAAAATTTAAATTAGAAACTAAAACAGGTCATAGATTTACTACTCCCTCCGATCCATGGATCAGAGGGTACTCCTAGTAGAAATTTTGACCAGGACACCTAGGACACAATGAATATCATGATATAACACTCACCAGTTTACCCTCTACACAAACTTTAGCAGGATCACCAGTCCTCTTGACGTCTGTCGGGCTTCTACGAACTGGAGAACCTGAAGAGTCAAAACTAAATCAAATAAACAGTTTGGCAGTGACACAAAAATAACCTACATGCCTGACAAAAGAAGGCAACACAAAAAATAATATAGTCAATTTGGATCTTTAGAGCAGTGTCTTTCAAAGAAATAGGAAGAGTAATTTTTGCATACTTCAAATATAAGAAGCAAAAAAATCC
This sequence comes from Avena eriantha, assembly GCA_910589775.1. NCBI lineage: Eukaryota > Viridiplantae > Streptophyta > Magnoliopsida > Poales > Poaceae > Avena > Avena eriantha. The sequence continues at coordinate 488,402,458 of OU342740.1, forward strand.
AAAGGAAAGGACAAGACAAACATGTCATCATCCAAAGGGACAATGCGTAGCATTATGCGAAGGAATCATTGTTCATACAATGCCAATACCATCTAGCCCCCACAAAAGGGAGAGATGGGCAACATTTGTGCCAGCAAATGTCCAAAACATTACAACCCAGGCAGAGACGTCCAAATATTACCCCATCCGCAACATGCACGGTATTGTACAAAATTAGCATTTATCCCGAGTAAGCACTGAACTAGATGAAAGCTGAATACACGCTACCGAAACAAAACAAAACAAATCCTTGCAGATAAACAGCACTGCGAAAAATAAGCATAAGATGGAAGGAATGTATGTACCTTCTCTGTTAGCTCTTTCACTGAGCACCTTTGCGCTGGCCATCCCTGCACTCAGTTCGAACAAGTTGATCATTGCCTTGTTCTGGTCAAACACACTACCCCCGAGCATCACACCATCGACGGAGAGTTTGGGTTCCTAGAAAAAACATAGTTAAGATTCAGCGAAATACCATGAAGGACATGAAACATTACCAGCCAAAAATGCTTGTACTGCACCTAAGATCCACAAGGCCAATCAATCAAAGCAAACTAAAACAACAAGAGCATTACAAGCAGCTGGTACAGACAAGTAGCAAGCAAGCAGGGCAGGAAAGCAATAGCACAGAGTGAAGTGTGCTGGCAAGCTGTTACCATTTGAAGCCTTAAATTTGAACCCAAGGGACAGAGATGGGCCAGCGGTATTACTGTAGCACGATGCCGTCCTTACACACACACATGGGTAAGGCTGGGTTTTTTTTTGCAGGCGTTAGTAGGCCAGATGGGCACAGTTAGTGTCCCTGTTGATGGCCCTGTTCTTGTTTAAGGCCAAGAGAGAAGGCGAAATGGCACGTCACACGAAACGATAAACGATGGGGACTGAGAGAGCGACGCCTCCACAGGATGCAGGCAGGATGGAAAAGTAGAATGTAGCAGCAGGGAGCAGGATGCAACATGATGCAGCAGAGGGGTGCATTGGATCGGAGCGAGCTCTCATTGCAATTGAATCCATGATTACCATCCATCCATCCATCCATCCAAAGGAATCTCTGCAGAGCATGAAAAGGCTTTTCAAGGCTGCACTTTTCAGCAAGCACGAGTTCACAGAATCACAGCTCACATGAGAGAGAAGGTGAAAGGAGACCGGCTTTGTTGGCTTCAGAATGGTTTTATATCAACATCACGTATTTCAAGAGAAAAAGGAAATGAAGAGAAAATAATAGATAGAGATAGCTAAAAAAAACTATGTAGTAGGACCTATTTTAAGGCCTCGAGTGAATCCTATATTGCAGCATCAGCAGGACAGCAGCGCCATTTTTTAAGACCCCAAGTTCCTCAGCAAATTCCATGTGCAGAAGAAAAAGGAGATGACAGTGATAAAAGTGGAGGAGACGACGTACAATACAAATACAGAGACGACGTAGAAAACTGAGGTGGATGACTGAAGGAGACGTAACGTAGACAGAGGACCAAACGAAGCCTGAAGCCAGATAGCAAAAGAACAGAGAAAATCGCAGCAGGGGGAGGAAGAGGATACGCACCAACCAAGAACTGTAAGCTTTTCCTGGCGGAATGCAGCCGAGGCGGAGCTCCCCCCGAATTTAATCCGTGAACCGAGATGAGCCGACAGCTACGGAGGCCGGGTACGGACTATAGAGGCGAGGGAATCTTTATAGAGAGAGCAGGGCCCGAGCAATAAATTCTCGGGCGCGGGAGCGGAAAGGGACGGGAGGAACTGGGAAAAAGTGGCTCCTTTACGGCAATCATCGATGGCAATATTTTTGGTCCCGGGGATCATGAATCGAGCCCAGATCTCCTACACATTCTCTTTTTTCGCGCAGGGCTGGGACATTCGCGAGTGAGTCCTAGATCGCAAGCGCCTCGCCTGTGGACAAGATGGCCTGAACCCAACCAAATACCCAATGTCTCACATCCGGCACTCTGCGGCATGAATTTCGCAGAGCAAAGCTCGGCGAACCGGGACTTGTAAACCAGATAAGGAAGAAGATATCATGTAAAACAGAAAGGCAAGAAATCCTCAACGAGAAAAGAAGGAAAGAACCCCGTGTCCCATGGATGGGGACGATAGGGAGGTCGGGGGAGAAGGGCAGAGAGGGATCAGAGAGGGCTCACCTACGGCGAGCATTCTCCGGCGGTGGCGGTGGCGGCGGGGGCGGAACAGCTAGGCAGCAGTGTCGCGGAGTGTGTGCAGCGGGATGGGCGAGAGGTTGGCGGAGATTTACCCAGCTCCCGTCCCGTGAACTGTTCCTTGTTTTGTTCTTGCTCCACTCGCTTTCGCGTTTCTTCGGGTGTATCTGTATACCCGCCGCCCCGCGCGTGGTGGAGGTGGGGTTGCGTACGTGCGTGCGTGCGTCGCGTGGAATGGAGAAAAGGCGGTGATGATGAGCAAAGCCTCGGAGGGACGGGGCTCGTGGTCTCGTCTCGTGGAGTGACATACTACATACAGAGTGGCATGTATTATGGGACACTGCACGGTGGAAGCGTGTCGTACTGCAAATTTATGGTTTCTTGTATCGTCGGTTAACAGGGTGGGAGTACGTCGCGATCGTCGTGCCGTAAATGTACTAGTACCTCATTTACTCACCACGGTCCACGGCAGCTGTACGGGCGTTTCTCTTCTGTACAAGGTGGTCATAGTACTGCGTTTTTTGAACTAGGAAAATAATCAATGCGTGCAGACACGAATGCGTAAAGGAGGGTCTGTGGAGGGTTCAAAGGGTCTGTGAGTTTGTAACACGGACTTTTTTTATAAGCAGCATATGTTAATATCGCGACAACGCATTACCCTTACGGGCTTTACGGATGCACATAGACAGAAAATAAGAATTTATAAAAAAAATCCCACTACAGCGATCAATCCTTATAGCAGCGATACTAACACCACCAAAAATCCAACGTCTCTAATAGCAATGACTTCGAAAAGGAAATAGTGCAAAAGTATTGTTGTCACACGATCAAAGATCATAGGTTTTCACCCTGAAGAAAGTCCTCACTCCCAAAACAAGTCTTCAACAAGGTCATTACCAGATACAACCAGTTAAGATCAAATCTTGGATTTTCACCCTCCAAGGTAAGACTATAAACTTCTCATGTGCTACCACCCCCACTAATAGACGTTGTTGCAAGTCACAGATCACCAAGTCAGTTCCTCATCGCATATAGACTCAAACCACCATTGATGGCCCTCGTGTCCCTGCTTTTATGACATTCTCCGCATCTGACTTCACATGGATCACCAAAGGCATGGCACATGATGTTAACCTACAGAAGAACTTCGCAACGCTCCCTCTAGGACCAAATGGTCAGAAAAAACAGGTGTGCACGACCGAATTCCTTCCGATCCAGCAATCTCCACACATGAGTCGCCCATGTGAGCACCACTGCCGCTGCCCGAACACCACCCGCGACGCCCTTGGTCGGCTCCCCGCGTGAGGGGAATGGGGCACGCATGCACCACTCGCCGCCTTCGACGACCAAGGTGTGGCCGCCACCGTCGGCGCGGGCGACAGCAGCGGTCGGAGGAGGAGAGACGGTGGCGGCTGTCTAGGGTTAGACGGGGATGCCCTAGGGTCACCTCGCGCAAGCGACCCGGGAGCGGTTTGTAACATAGGTAGATCCAGGTCCCAATGAATACAAGATCGAGGTTGCTGATTAGTATTCATGTAGTTGTACTTTATGATATACTACGGCTTTGTAGGAATGTAAACAAAAAATTCTTCTCCCATAGAGGTTACTTGTGTTTTACATTTTTCTAAGTGTAGGATCAAGATTGGGATAAGGGATGCTCGTCATCAATCGACGGCTAATTACCCCCGATCCAAATTAATGGACTCAGATTTATTTATGTTCGGATGTATCTAGACATATTTTAGTGCTAGATACATTGGAATCTAGAGAAATCTACTTCCAGTAAACTGCTGCTGTCATCGGCTTTGGCGACCCGTTGCCGTGTCGACTCTGGTCCACCGCATCAGCTCTCGAATGCTGCATTGAATACATCGATCACATCGACTCTACACTCGGGGGTATGCCAACTCCGCCATGCCACCCGTTGCCGCCATCGGCTACAGCGACCCGCTACAATCTTCGAATGCGGCAACCCGCTACAATCTTTGGTTGCGGCAACCCACTGCCGCCATCATTTACAGGCGACCCACTGCCATCATCGGTTGCGGCATCCTGCTGTCGCATCGACTTCGTCCACGACAAATACCAATAAATCTAAATGTCCCTATACTTAGAGAGGATTCTTTTTTAACTCGCACTCGAAACACTTGGGGACTGCACCCTCTTCGAGTAACCTAAGTGTCATCGACTATGTGCACTCGAGTACCTCGTACGCGACTTCCCGAGTAGCTGACTCTACCCGAGCGTCGATTCCTTGAACTCGGACCCAGGTGCAGCCCAACTGACAGGTCGGCAAGTGTCGTGGTGGTGTCACGGCAGATGCCATGGATAGGCTAAAGGTGGGGACTATATGCACTAGAGGAATCCAGGGAGGGATAGTGTGGTGATTCCACACACAGTTGCTTTGTATTCAATGGTTTTCCAAGGTTACAATTGCTCCTTAAGCCGTCTTGGGGAGAGGAGAAAGAAGGAACTCTCTTACTCTCACCACTAGCTAGCTCTCAGGAACCTAGAACCCAACAAGTAAAACTCAACTCACTAGAGATCAACCAAGTAAAGATCAACCCTTTCTACAGAGGCCCTAGCCCTCCTTATATAGGGGTGGCTAGGTCTCCAATTAGGGCATACGTGGAGAATATGCCTCTTCCCAAAATAGTAAACCGACCGGGTCACTTTTCCCCGTCGCAAGCCATGCAGAGGCTACGTGAGCCTCTGTGGCGCCAGCGTCATCCGACACTGGCAACGTCACCCTTGTTGGCCACGCATCGGTGGTCCTAGCCTCTGTCCGCTTCGCTCACGCCCTGCGTACAATGACCTCCCTTTGACCAACGAGATACCTTCCTTCTCTTGCAAGCCTGATATAACCCGGATCATGCCTGGTTAATCCGGCCACACCTGTACCTACATACAAGTTAGCTACATCCTGCGACATACGACATATGTCGGCTGGGACCCAGTTAGGCGGACATCCTCTGGTCCGGGTTACTCCGTGATTCGGCCTGCCTTGAGGTGACTCGGCCAGCACTTGCTTTGACCTTGCCGTACCTCGGCTAACTCGGCCTTTATACCCCGACGTGACCCTACCCGGGGGTATCCCCCCAACATTAGTCCCCGAAGCTGGTGCACGGCAGGTTCAATTTTACGAATCTTTTGCTCCCTTTTCCGAGTTATCTCATAGTCCGGATTCCATAGGCTGACTTTCCCTTGGCACATTCCGAGTTTTCACTCGCTAGTCGGGTTATCCTTAGGTTATCCGGGTTATTCTTCCTTCTCTCATACGCTTCCCCACGTGGATGGTAATCATTATTTGCCTCATTTTAAGGGCATGCGCTAGTAACTGCCGTAGTAATGTCAGGTGTTACTGTTGCACACGTCACATCGTGTCTGTCTCCTCGTTAACTGTATAATAACGTCACGTCGCGGGATCCGCTGCGTCCTGCGGCCCTTCCTGTGGCTCGTCGCTGATTGGCTGATCCGGATCGTACACAGCCACACCGTGTGGCCCTTCCGCACCGCACGATCCCACTACCCCGTTGGGACGTGGTTAAATAGGGGAGGGGCGCGCCCCTTGGGACTTTTCCCCATCCTAGCGCCCCTCTGCCTCTTATTCTTCTTCTTCTTCTTCCCAGCGACAGCACTGCCGCCGCCGCACCGTTCCTCGCGCACCAGCGTCGCCGCCACCCCCGCGCATCTCCTCCGCCACGGGTCCGCGCCAGTCCAAGGCACTGTCCCCCACCGCCGATAGGGCCAGTGAGGAGAGTGATCCAGAAATGACAGAGGAAGAGCTCACCGTCGCGGAACAGGAGATGGAGGAGGATGCGGAGAACGCCGAGCGCGGCGCCTGGGTTGGGTCCTGGGTTTGCCAGGATGACCTCAACTAGCTCTACCGCATGCGCCGTATCCCAGAGGGCGTCGTTGCCTGCCTCGCCACCGAGGAGCTCGCTCCCTCACCCAACCTAGGTGAGTTCGTAGTGTTCCTCTCCCACTTCTAGCGTGGGTTCGGCCTCCCCGTCAGTGACTTCTTCCACGATTGGCTCAACACCTACGAGCTTCAACCGCATCACCTTCTGGCGAATGCCATCACTTCCCTTTCTGCCTTCGCTTCCACCATAGAGGGCTACGCCGGATTGTGGCCCACTAAGGAGCTCTGGATCCGTTTTTTCGGTCTGCGCTGGAATGTGATTCCGAATAAGGAGTTGTCTGCGCCGGAATGTGATTCCGAATAAGGAGCTTGACCCGGAGGACAAGCAACTCACGTAGTTCGACGCTGCCTCTATTTCTCCTTGGAAACAGTCCATCTTTCCCCGAGTCACGGGGCTTGATTCTTGCAAGGGCTAGGCCCGAACCTTCTTTTATGTTAGAAATAGCACGAAGGAAGATCTAATCCGGCTGCGCCCCTACGCTCCGGGTCCTCCTAATCCAGATCTGTGGGACCGGATCTCCAATAAACCCACAGTCCTGGCGAACCAGGTCAACAAACGATTTCAGGAGCTGAAAGACGCCAAGATGCGCAACGAGGATGCGATGATCACTTTCGTTCGCAACCGGATCTCCCCTCTCCATAAATGCACACACAAGTTGTGCCATATGAGCTGGCGCCTTGACCCCAACCGGACTTCCTCCTTTGAGTTGAGCAACACCGAGATATATCGCCGGGTCAAGGCCCTCTTCACCACTGACAAGAACTTCTCCGCTGATTGGGAGTAGGGAGTTGAACATTTCTGCCGGGATAGGCTTCCTCCTGTGGTAATTCTTGTGCTCCAATTTCTTTTCGAGTTATATTGTATGTCGGAGTATGTTGCTTATTTGATCTTCTTGTATTTCTCTCTCAGTTGTTTCTTCAGAAACACTTGAAGATGGCACCGACCCTTCGCAAAAATGGGCGAAGGATCGCAATGCCCCGGACGAGGAGGAGCTGGATCAGGAAATATTCCTGCCTCTCCCTGACGCGACCAAGCGACATACCGGTAAATTCTCTTCCATTAGAGATTGGCCAGACGATGAAGATGACTCTGACGTTGAGGTGATGGAAGCATTTAACGATGTCCCCCTTTCTTACGCCTACCCGGCATCAGCTAACCCGGGTGGGCAGATTCATGAAGACCCTCCTCTCGCCACGGGCGAGCCTGTCCCAGTTGCGTCCAAGAAAAGGGGAGCTGCTTCTGCTTCCTCTTCCGGACCTCCCAAGCCAACCAAGAGGCGGAAGAAGTCCGCAGACAAAGCCGCCACCAAGCCTACAACCAAAGCCATAACCCGGAGGGCTCGGAAGCACAAGGAGCCGTTGACCTCGGATGAGTAAGTCATTTCTTCCTTATCCAATTTTCTGCTTCGTGCATTTCTTCTGTTGTAACTTATTATTCGTCATTTGATTTGGCAGGGCTGTGGTGGAGGTTCCTCAGAGCGGATCCGGCATCGCCTCGCCGCTCCGACATAGCCCTTCTCCCCCTCATGGCGATGATTCTCGCCCACTGAGCCCCATTCAAGAGGGTTCAGCGGCTGCTCCGGGTTCTAGCCTACCTCGTGAAGAGGAGGGCAACCTTGGAACAGGGGGAAGTGGTTCTGCCGAGGCTGCGGTTGCCCCCAGCTCCTCTTTGGCTCAGCCGCAACCAGCCACCGCCGAGGTTCCTTCAGCACCCCCGCCAAAACCGACATCAGCACCAGCACCAGCGTCAGCAGCACCAACTCTTTCTGCCTCGTCCGAGTCTTCCAAGGCTCAGCGAGAAGACACATCCAGCACCAATGCTAGCACCAAGGCTGCGCCCAAGGCTGTGCCCAAGGGAAAATCCGCAGCCCAAACCTCAACTTCTCAGCAGCAGCCCAAGGGCAAGAAAGCTTCTGATGCCGCCAGGGCAGCAACTATCGAGGCTGGACAGTGCACGCTCGCGTCCATGCTCCCGCAGAAGACCCCACCAAAGAAAGACACCTCTGCCGAGTCAGCTGATGTGCAACTTGTCTTGCACACCAGCCTTGCTGTTGCACAAGTTGAGAGAAGGAAGGCCCACGCCAAGGGTTTGGTCACGCCCCACATGCTTAGCGGAGAACGCTATCCTCCGGCCTTGATCGAGTTTGTTAACAACTGGAACAAGGCGGAGTTCGTCCATAACGACGATCTCCCGGAGAAATTCGGGCCTGCGGAGTTTGCTGCACAGATGAACATAGCCGCTAAGGCTATAAACCTTGCGGGTCGGATGATGGAGGTACGCTACCTCGTCTTTTCTTTAACATGTACTAGTGCTTAGTCATATAACCATTAGTCCCCGAGCCTCCGGGGGAGTAACTTGTTACTCGGCCAGATGCTCCTTAGAGAATGAGTGTAGCTCCTTAATAACTTCGCATATGCACACACCTAGAGCCGGGTTAAGTTCCACTTGGCCCGGATCTTGTACACTTCGAATATGCACACACCTAGAGTCGGGTTAAGTTCCACTTGGCCCGGATCTTGTACACTTTGGATATGCACACACCTAGAGCCGGGTTAAGTTCCACTTGGCCCGGATTTTGTACACTTCGAATATGCACACACCTAGAGCCGGGTTAAAAGTTCCACTTGGGCCGGATCTTGTATACTTTGAATATGCGCACACCTAGAGCTGGGTTAAGTTCCACTTGGCCCGGATCTTGTACACTTCGAATATGCACACACCTAGAGCCGAGTTAAGTTCCACTTGGCCCGGATCTTGTACACTTCGAATATGCACACACCTAGAGTTGGGTTAAATTCCACTTGGCCCGGATCTTGTACACTTCGAATATGCACACACCTAGAGTCGGGTTAAATTCCACTTGGCCCAGATTTTGTACACTTCGAATATGCACATGATCAAATCAACTTTGCTTTTCTCAGGTTACCACCAATCGCTGGAGCGCTGAGTTTCAACGCCTCTTGGACACACATAAGGCGCTGCGCTCGAAACATTCTACACTTCTTGCTGAGTTCAAGAAAAGGGATAAGTTTTCTCCATAGTTTTTTCCACCTTACTTTGTTTTTCCCGCCGTACTAATTCATCATTCGGATTGCGCAGCTGGGGTGGAAGCTGAGAACACCCTCATGCGGAAGAACTTGGACAAGATAAAAGGTAAGTCCATTTCGCTTAGTCTTCTTCTGTGCCCTCTTTCCTTTTCTTCTTGGCTCGGCAGATATTCATACCTCGGCTTTGCCGGGTCAACGAAATATTTCAGCATCTCTTGAAGATAGTGTGCCCGTGCCTGATATGATGCTGCATTTTCTCGAACAAGCAGGACAGCATCAGGCCGAACTCAAGAAGAAGGATGATGAGCTTGCCCTTCTCTGGACCAAGGATGACGAGATTACCAAGCTCAAGGCAGAAATAAAGAAGCTCAAGGCGCTCCACAAATATGAAATGGATAAAGCTGGCCAAGACTTTACTGAAGAGCGAGAATGTCTCAATCTCCAAATTGCCAAGGACCAAGAACTGCTGAAGGAGGCCGACATTAAGCTCGATTCGGCAAATGCTGAACTTGTGCAACTCCGGAAGAGGCATGACAACTGCACCACGGAGCTGACCCGGATCCACAGCCATATCTCTCATAAGTTCTTTTTCTTCAGCCGGCATGAATCTCTCCGAGTCAACCTCTTTTACTTATTTCACTTGTCTTGTTTTTCCAGACAAATTTTCGGAGGGTGATGCCATTGCATCCAATGCCGTTACCAAGTTCCACAAGTAGAGGGGTACTCCATCTGGTCCTGGCACCATTCCTCTTGATCTGGAGGATCTGGTAGTCAGCTTGTCCTCTCGAGTTGAAATCATGAAGAACTACGGCAAGGATATCCTAAGCGCAGCAGTCCGGGTCTTCAATGCCCTTTGGCCTGGTGAAGACACTCCGGAGAGTCCCGCTGATCTAATCAACAAGATAATGGAGTGCGAGACCCAGCTTGACCTCTGGAGGGAATCTGCCGGACGTGCCGGAGCTGAAACCGTCCTCCACTTCATGCTCACATGGTATGAGAAAATTAATCTCAGTCTTCTCGAGCGCATGCGCACCGGATCAAGGTGGTCCAATGACCCGGATTGGATAGCTCGACGCAAAGCTTGCGCCCACAACCTCATTCAGTACGCCCCCATTCATCAATGGAACGAAGGACCAAGTTTCCTTGACGCTATTGACGATGAATACGTCGAAGATGGTTCGGGTGAAGATGATGAGGGCGAAGCCTCGGACGTTGAAGAAGATGAAGATAGTGTTGAAGCCGAGGCCGGAGTGCCGCCTGCTGGTGCCGAGTTACCTCCTCCTGTTGCTCCTTGATAACAAACACTTTGAATATTATCAGATCCCCGGTATGTCGGGTGCAAATGTATTAAGCACAGTGATCATATTTTGCTACTGAGTTGCTCGTGCCGGATTAACTTGGGCGTAGTCCCCGAGTTTCATTTTCTTGTTTCTCCAATTTCTTGGCTCGGCTCGTGTCTACCTTGGTTCAGTTTTATGACTTACGAGTCCAAGTTTCAAAAATTGACTTAACAATACTTAGAAACTTTTAGGACTAGCTCAAAATAATTCAACATAGCAAAAACAAGGTAAACACAAAGTTAGTCCAAATAACAAATGTCGGCTCGATTACGTTCTTCTCCTTAGTTGTTTTTCGTGTGCTACACAATTCCAAACTTGTTCTCTTGCTTGCCATGAAGCCAAATCTTGTTGGACAGCAGCAAGTCGAAGAGTTAGTTTTTTGGTGCTCACACACTACTAATCCGGCTTAGGCAGAAGCAACTTAAACCAGCCGACATAAAAATTATAGCAAGTACAAAAGACAACAAATATTATTAAGGCAGTCCTCGAGTTACTGCTCGAGGTGCCACCATTTCATTGATAAGCTCATTGCTGGCATACATACCGACGTATGAGAGACTCGGATACACACACTTCTTTGCTAAGTGTAGAAAAGACAAAGTAGAGCTACATTCCATGGACGCTTAGATTCCTCGCCGGACCTGTCCGCCTTGTTCTTCTCCTGTGGTTTTGCATCGATAAGATAATAAGAGTCATTGTGCAATGCTTTGCTCACAATGAATGGCCCTTCCCATGGGGGGATAATTTGTGCATGCTAGCAGTACGTTGTACCAACCGGAGTACCAGATCACCTTCTCGGAAAATTTGGGGGTTTACTTTCTGGCTACGATAGCGCCGGAGATTTTGCTGATATATGGCGGATCTGGACACTGCCAATTCTCTCGCTTCTTCCAGCAGATCAACATCATTTTGCCAGACTTCTTGCACTTCGGCTTCTGTGTATTGGGTGACCCTAGGCGAATCATGCTCTATGTCAGCTGGTAATATAGCTTCTGCCCCATATACAAGAAAGAATGGCGTATAGCCTGTTGATCGATTCAGAGTTGTTCTTAAACTCCACAGCACTGCTGGTAGTTCTTCTATCCAGCATCCCGCTGGTCTTTGCAGCGGCTCAATGAGCCGGGGTTTTATCCCGGATAATACTAATCCGTTGGATCTCTCCACTTGTCTGTTCAATGCGGGGTGGGCTACCGCGTCTAGCCGGATCTTCTTATCTCAGCAGAATCGCGCAAATGCTCCTTCAGCAAAATTTGTGCCATTATCTGTTATGATACTGTGAGGATACCGTATCTCAGGATGATATCTTTGAGGAATGTCACGGCGGTAGCTCCATCACATTTTCTTATTGGCTTCACCTTAATCCGTTTTGTAAACTTGTCAACCATGACCAAGATGTGGGTCATGTTCCCTTTTGCTAGTTTAAACGGACCAACCATATCCAAACACCATACGGCAAATGGCCAGCTAATTGGTACGGTCTTGACCTCCGACATGGGCATATGTGTCTTGGTAGCATACCTTTGACAACCATTGCACTTTCTTACTAGATCCTCTGCTTGTTCCAAGGCACTTGGCCAGTAAAACCCATGACGGAAAGCTTTTGCTACCAAGGCTCTAGACAAGGCGTGATGCCCACATTCCCCTTGATGTATATCCCGAAGGATGTCAAGCCCTTCTTCTGGGTCAACACATCGTTGGAGAACGTTTGTCACACTCCTCTTGTATAGCTCGGAATTGATGATCGTGTATGCTTTTGCCCTCCCTGAGTTTGCCTGGAAAGCACCTCCTCACTAGGCCAAAGTTCCATCTTTCAGGAATTGAAATATGGGCAGTGCCCAAGCTGGTATAGCTCGTACTAGGAACACATCCTCATCAATTTCCATCTGATCCACTGGCATAACCTCAACCGGATCTCGCTGCGCAGTCTCCGGGTCTTGCGAAGCAGTCCCTGGGTTTGCCAAGGCAGTCCTCGGGTTTCATGAACCACTTCCCACATCAATGTCCATGGGCACAGCTGCCGATTCCGGATTTGCCAGGATATAAATTGACTCGGATTCTGGGGATGGCCTGATAGACGGATTTCTGAGGTGCTCTAATGCTACCCCTGGCGGGATTGCTTGTCGGGTTGATCCGAGCTTCGACAATACGTCGACAGCCTCATTTTCCGCCTGAGGTACGTGATGAAATTCGCATCCCTCAAAGTACTCGGATATCTTCTGCACATGAAATCTGTACAATGCCATATTTGCATCCAAAGCATCCCATTGTTCGGAGACTTGCTGGACTATGAGATCCGAGTCACCGAAGCATTGGATCCGACGTATTCCAACTTATTTTGCCACTTTGAGCCCATGCACAAGTGCCTCATATTCTGCAACATTGTTTGATGCTGCGAAGTGGATCTATAGCACGTATTTCAGTTGGTACTTCTTGGGCAAGGTAAGCACAACTCCGGCGCCTAACCCGGTTTTTGTTTTTGATCCGTCAAAGTGCATTATCCAGTAGTTCGGATCTGGCAATGGTGTCTCATATTGTACCTCGACCCAATCCACAAAAAAGTCAGCCACAGCCTGAGACTTGATTGCTTCTCTTCTGTCATATTGTGGCGCATAAGGGGCTAGATCAATTGCCCATTTTGCAATCCGGCCACTTGCATCCTTATTGCTCATTATCTCGGATATGGGGGCTTGACATATTACTTTGGTGGGGTGCTCTTCAAAATTGTGCTTTAGCTTCTTAGCCGCCATATACACACCATATGCCATCTTCTGATAATGGGGATAGTTTTGCTTCGAAGCTGATAATACCTCACTTAGATAATATACTGGCCTTTGCACTGACTTACCCTCTTTGTTGCGCTCTACCACAATTACCGCACTTACAACTCGGTTGGTTGCGGCTATATAGAGCAACATTGGCTCCTTCGATAGTGGAGAGGCTAACACTGGTGCAGTGGCTAACATTTTCTTTAATTGGATAAAGGCTTCATTGGCCTGCGGCGTCCAAATGAACTTGTCCGACTTTTTCATGAGTTGATAGAGAGGCAGTACCTTTTCTCCCAACCGACATACAAACCGACTTAAGGATGCCAGGCAACCCGTGAACTTCTAGACATCATTAAGGCACTTCGGCAGTTCCATTCGCTCTATGGCTCAGATTTATTTGGATTAACTTCGATACCTCGACTGGAGACGAGAAATCCGAGTAATTTTCTAGCCAGGACACCGATGGTACATTTCTCCGGGTTAAGCTTCATTCGGAATCTTCTCAGGTTCGCGAACGTTTGCGTGATATCGTCAAGGAGCGTTTTGCTTTCCTTGGTCTTTATAACAACATCATCCACATATACCTGCACATTTTGACCAATTTGGTCATGTAAATATTTCTGCATACATCTTTGGTACGTTGCCCCTGCATTACATAAACCAAAAGGCATGGTGCGATAGCAATAAGCCCCATACGGGGTGATAAACGCAGTCTTTATTTGATCACTTGGGTTCAGAGGTATCTGGTGGAAAGCAGAATATGCATCAATGAATGACAATAGTTCACACCCAGCAGTAGAATCTATGACTTTGTCTATCCTTGGCAGAGGGAATGGATCTTTTGGACATGCCTTATTCAGGTTCGTGCAATCGATACACATACGCCAAACCACTGCCATGTTCGGACCATCCTTCTTCTTCTCCACCAGCACTGGATTAGGTAGCCATCCCGGGTAAAGAACTTCCATGATAAACCCAGCTGCTAGGAGCCGAGCTATCTCATCTCTGATGACCTTTCTCCTGTCTTTGGCGAAGCGGCGGAGAGGTTGCTTCACCGGCTTTGCTCTGGGTCTCACATTCAAAGAGTGCTCGGCCAACTCCCTCGGAACACCTTGCAAGTCCTGTGTTGACCAAGCAAAAATATCCCGAATCTCACGGAGGAAATTGACGAGCTCGCTTTCCTATTTATCGTTTAACCCGGCACCAATTGTTACGGTGCGCTCTGGGAACATATCACCAACAGGCACTTTATTGGTATCCTTTGTCGCTTGAAATGAGACACTACCATGTGGGTTACTCAGCGCCGGCATATATTGCTGCGCGGATTGAGCCAATGCTGCCACCTCTTGGATTTTTCTCTTCTCTTGTGCAATCACGAGTGACTCGGCCAAGTTAGACCCGGCCGATGCGCATTCAATGGAACGCCAGAAATCACCAGTTATGGTAATCACGCCATTTGGCCCGGGCAGCTTCATCTTCAAATAGCTAATATGAGTACTTGCCATTAACTTGTTCAGGGCTGGCCTATCGAGCAAGGCGTGATATGCGCTCTCCAAATTGACCACTTCGAACTCCAAATTCTTTGTCTGGCAATTATCTCTCGTGCCGAACAACACGTCAACCCGGACCTTGCCAATGGGTTCACACGAAATGCCTGGCACAATGCCATGGAAAGTTGTCCTTGTAGCTTGGAGCATGTTCTCCGTGATACCTAACTTGCGCATCGTGTCTACGTACATGATATTGATGCTGCTGCCATTGTCAATCAGCACCTTTGAGAACCTCACATTGATGTTTGGCCCAATGATTGTTGGATCCAGTTCCAGCGCATACGAACTAGGGCTTGGCATAAGCTTGGGATGATCTTTGATGCTCCAGGTAATTTCCTGATCCGACCAAGGCATATACCTCGTCACCGCTGGCATTACTGCATTTACTTCCATATGTCGGTGCTACAAGCTCTTTCTATCTGTCTCTTCTGTGGTGAACACATAGTAACTCTGGTGATGCTCTCTGTACTCATTTCTCCCCTCATTTCCGGGGTACCTTTGATCTGGTTGGTGCTGGTTTTCTACCTGGTGCACTGCATCCCTTCTTTCTTGGTTTCCATACCTCGACGGAGGTGGTGGCAACATTAACTGTTGCGTGTTCGCTCCGGAGAGCAATTGCTGCCGGGATAACTCCTGCCGAGGTTGATCATTCTGAGGTGCCTGTGCATTCCCCGAACCACTTTGTTCTATCTTCCTCATCCACTCACACTGCCGAGTTGTGTGACCCGCTGGGTTACTCAGATTTGGCGTGTGAAATTTACACGGCTGATCCAGCATTGCCTCATAAGTATACCTCGACCTATCCTTCTTCTCCTACCACTGCCTTTTTTGTTCGGGCGTCCAAGTTTTCTTGCCATCACTCCTTGGGGTCCATTGCTGCCCTCCAGTTTTATGACGTTGATTGCTTCCTGCTCCGGGTTGATCTTGATTCACAGCAGCAACTTGTTGCGAACTGTACCGATAATCTGGTCTTTCATCTCTTCTCTTACCCCTGTAATCATTCCACCGGGATGACGTGGCTCCATCTCGCTGATAGTACTCCTCGCTTGACTCGTTTGACATGAGCCTAGGCTGAGTCGGATCACCCAAGGCATATGAATCAGCAATCCGGATTATCTCTGCCAATGTAGTTGGCATATCCCTTTGCAACCTTTGCCATAGCATGCTTGCATATCTGCACCCTTGCGCAAACCAAGCTATGGCCTGTGACTCAATCACACCCTCACATGAGTTTCGCACAGTGCACCATCGGGTTAAGAATGCCCGGTCTGTCTTATTTGGTCTCTGCTTTCACATTGCCAGGGTATGTGGTCTGTTGGGCCTCTGTTACGTGCTTGAGAAGTTACTGACAAACATTTCCTCAAAATCGATCCAACAGTTAATACTTCCGAGTGGCAAATTGTTTAGCCATACCCTTGCTGGCCCCTCCAGCATCTGAGGTACATATCTCACAGCCCATCTCAAGTTGCCCGTAGCAATTTTTACTGCTGTTGCATAGTTAATCAACCAATCCTCCGGCTTTGTGCTGCCTACATATGTCTTAGTGCCTCTAGGTAACTGGAAGTTAGGTACTAGAGGCTCCTTCATGATCCAGGGCCCAAAACACGCTGGACCTGGAGGACCTTGACACTCAATTTGCTCCGACCTATAAAGTCGATCCAGTTTTAACCTGGCATCGTCAGGCATCAAGTTCCTGCTTCCCAATCTTGACCCTATCACGTGATAGTCCGGCCTGGGATACCCAGCGTTCACCATCTCCGAATCACCATCATTATATCTATCTTGCTCTTGTGGAGCTGCTCTCTGTTGCATACCTTGGCCGGCACTGCGCTCTTGCCGCGGTATATTCCGCAGCTGCGGTTGTCCTGCATCCGCCGGGTTGCGCCGTTCACAACGTTCCCTTGACCGGCATTGCCTTGGTCGCGGTTACCTCGGCCAGCTTCACCTCGGCTCACACTTCGTCGATCCTCATTTCCTTGCACAGCTTTTCCTTTCCCTGCCCTTGCCGGGTCATATGGGACTATCTGCTTGTTCCTCCTGGCCGAGGTTACTACCTCTTCTCTCCTAGGACCACCATGAGGAGACGATGCAGCTCCAGCGGATTTCTCTGGGTTACCTACTGCTGAATAAACGATCTTGGAGGCCCCAGCTCTTTCTGGGTTTGCCCTGAGCAACTCCTCATTCTGTCTGTTTGCGATCCGAACTAACTCATTGACCCTTTCCTGCTGTCTCTGCCGGGCTTCACCCGTCAAACCCTCTAACTCGGATGCAGCTGCATCTGCTGCTCTGAGGTTCTTTGTCGGGGTACTGTACTTCGGCAGCCCCACGGACAGACAGTTCTCTGATTCCACAATCCTGGTATCACCCTCTTTGTTCATTTCACTCATGAGGTTTCTCCCCTTCACTTTTACATCATCTACCTTATTTGCCTTTGCGTACTCACACAGCGTCATGTTCAACGACTGCTGAGCCGCGGCTATCTTTTTCGCACCCTCTAGAATTTTCTGCCTAGTCTCCTCTAACTCGGCCAATGCCTGAGCCGGATCTACCACTGCTGCTATGGGGCTTGCCAAGCTATCTATTGCCTCCTGCAACACATTCTCTGGCCTCTCTAGCGGAGGACCCCTACTTTTTGGTGCCTTGGGTGTTACCTCCGGATCTGGTGCCAGTTCCTTGCTCACGCCAGCACCAGGCGCAGTCATCATCACCTCGGCGTGGTCAGGGGAGCGAGTGATACGCGCCCCGCGAGCCGCACTAAGGGGTGGCTCGCCTCCCTCGACGACGTGCCGCGGGTGAACGCACGACACATCGACAGCGACGTAGATCTTATGCGCGTTGAGCTTGACAAAGAGGCCGTTGTGCGGGAGAGGTCGCTTGCCAAAGCAGCCAGCGTTGTCGCTGATGAAGTTCAGCGCTCCAAAGCGCTGAACAAGCCCGGAGACGATGCGTTCGCCGGTGCCGATGATGTTTCCCGTCCGGATCTTCACTCCTGCTAGTGCCGCTAGCCCCATGGTGGGTGCCAACTGTCGTGGTGGTGTCACGGCAGATGCCATGGATAGGCTAAAGGTGGGGACTATATGCACTAGAGGAATCCAGGGAGGGATAGTGTGGTGATTCCACACACAGTTGCTTTGTATTCAATGGTTTTCCAAGGTTACAATTGCTCCTTGAGCCGTCTTGGGGAGAGGAGGAAGAAGGAACTCTCTTACTCTCACCACTAGCTAGCTCTCAGGAACCTAGAACCCAATAAGTAAAACTCAACTCACTAGAGATCAAACAAGTAAAGACCAACCCTTTCTACAGAGGCCCTAGACCTCCTTATATAGGGGTGGCTAGGTCTCCAATTAGGGCATACGTGGAGGCATATTCTAAGGAATATGCCTCTTCCCAAAATAGTAAACCGACCGGGTCACTTTTCCCCGTCGTAAGCCATGCAGAGGCTACGTGAGCCTCTGCGGCGCCAGCGTCATCCGACACTGGCAACGTCACCCTTTTCGGCCATGCATCGGTGGTCCTAGCCTCTGTCCGCTTCGCTCATGCTCTGCGTATAATGACCTCCCTTTGACCAGCGAGATACCTTCCTTCTCTTGCAAGCCTGATATAACCCAGATCATGCCTGGTTAATCCGGCCACACCTGTACCTGCATACAAGTTAGCTACATCCTGCCGACATACGACATAGGTCGGCTGTGACCCAGTTAGGAGGACATCCTCCGGTCCGGGTTACTCCGTGCTTCGGCCTGCCTTGAGGTGACTCGGCCAGCACTTGCTTTGACCTTGCCGTACCTCGGCTAACTCGGCCTTTATACCCCGGCGTGACCCTACCCGGGGGTATCCCCCCAACAACAAGGTACTGAGACTAAGAGCGTCAGGCTAATGAAAATTTCTCGCATATAGTGCAAAAGTATCTAGTCCAATGGCATCAGAAAATGTTATAACAAGCCGAAAGGCCAATATTCTTTGCAAGATGCAAGTACTTCACATTTCTTTATGTTTTTGCAAGGATGTCGACTACATCGAGCTATTCTATTGAGTTCTCAAACGGAGCCGACTAACGCCACCCGCATCAACTTATGCCAAGACCAGAGTCGATTACCTCCTCGGGTGAAAAAGATGCTTTGAGCCTATGTTCCGGTGCAAGCACACTAATGAATGGTTCCGTAGCAGAAAACAAAAATATCCTACGATAGAACTCCCTAACGCCCAAGGTCTATCTATGTAGCAATGCAGTAATGACCGGAGCATATAGAATACATACCCTTGTAGACCATAAGTGGTTAACGTTCCGAGGGGAACATGGTTGAAGTAGTCGAACTCGTTGCCAACCTCAAGGTCGTGAAGCTCCTTGCAGGTCACCCCTTGCTCCTTTTTCATCGTGCAGTAGCTCCGGGTCACGACATCCAGAATGCCCCAAGTGTTGCACCTCGTGGCTTCATACACATCCGGTGTACGATGAGACCTTCGCCTCCCCGATCCCGCTGGCAGTGTGGAAGTAGATCTCTGGCTTGGAATCCCTACAACACAACAGTGTGTTGCAGATGTGCCTTGTTTGCATAGAACGTACATAGGGCCATGGTCACAAGGTATAGAGAGAGAGGGAGAAAGTCAACCAAAAGACTTCTCAAAAATGTCTGTCTAATCCCACCCATCCTTATATAGGCTAAGGTAGGGGTGCCCTCCCTCTTAGGTGCCCCATGTGGGACTAAAGTTAAAAGAAAAGAGGGCAAAAATTCACTCCCAGTCGGCTGGGCCTGGGCGGCCAGTCCAACAACCAGCAGCAGTAGCTCAGCTGCCAGCCGGGTGGGTCGTCGCGTCCACTATGGCCCAGCGCACTGAGGAGAGCAGTAGCAGCAGCAGCCAGCCGAGATGCACCAGCACGCCACCTCACGACCTAGGTGGTGCAACAATGAACTCTGTGACTTGATCGTGTGGCAATCTTTGAGGAATGTCCATCACATCATTATCAATGATATGACCTTGTTGTCAATTGGCATAAATGCCCCATGATCAGGAAACCTTGATTATCGCTTGACCAACAAACTAGTATGAATATAGGCTACTAGGGACTTGGTTTGTTTCATACCACACATGTACCAATGTTTCCACCTGATACAGTTATAGCACAATATGAAACTATTATGAACTAATTGAGATATGACAATAAAAACCTATTTATTCTTTGCCTCGAGGGCATATCTCCTTCAGTCTCCCACTTGCATTAGAGTACAAATAATCTAGCTCGCATTTTACTCATCATAAACCATATCACATATGTGTTTATTGATCATGCATGCTTATGGAAAATGTCCTGTCTATGTTCTGTTTTACCAGATCATTATGTATTTTGTAAATCGTTAATGTCTTCCTAATTTTAACATTCATACCATTATCTTATAATGGGTTGAAGTATTCGTTTGGCGACAAAGTGAGACTATGTTTCTAGTGTTCACAATGATGGTCGCTTTCACTATTGTCACATAAACATTGAAACACAGTTCGCACTCCTTTGTGTTTATATATAGTAGTTATGGCAACAGAGTGAGGTCGATATCCAGGAGCCAGCAGTGATGTTAGATCAGCCACAACGAGCTTTCTCATGGGCACTGTGCCCTGGGACACACCCTCTGCATAGAGACAAACTAGTCGCGCCACAACAATATACATCACCTTAGATGGTGCCCTTATACGTCTTTATCTATGTATATCCTAGTGCATGAAATGCTACTATGCGCCTTACTTTGCTTCTTGCCATTTAAGGACAAACTTAATTCTGGTTCAGTGATTAACTACAAGAATAACTTCAAGACATGTTCTTACAGTTAAGAGCTTGTCCTTCCAACCAGAACCTCGGGTCACATTACGTCGAGTATACAATATGGTTGTATGGAAGAACCTATGACTGAGGTATAGGAGATGCAACACACCTCTTTATTTATTTTAACCATAGTTGTAATACTAAGACTAACTCAATGCTTCAAACAAGTAAGAACTTCTTTCTTACCTTGTTCTATTATGTACTACTTCAGAATCTTATCTAGGACATTCTGAACATTTTCAGGATCAAGTCCAGGAAGCATTCAACTATGATGTTTATTAAACTTACCAATCTATCTCGATAGATCTCATTGTTTAATAACTTGTTCAAATTCATCCATATTTACTAATATACATGTTATCAATACCAATCACATCATTCATATATGGTGTCCACATATCTCAGAATGATTTCACGCTCCCACTCAGATATGGCATCCATATATGAGATCCAGGGATTTCAGTTAGCTCCCACTCATAATATATCAGCTACATATTATGATTTAGCCAAGCTACTTGGCTCCCACTCAAATTCAGGTCCTCTTTATAATCTTGGACATTCCCACAGGTTCCCCTACGGCTACCTTGTTACGACTTCACCCCAGTCGAAGACCCCACCGTGGTATCGCCAATAAGAAAATTCTTTGATCATCATCAAATTGAGAATTCCAGCTACGAGATTCCAATATCCATATATTGCTAGTGTAAATCCAATAGACTTAAGCATCGCTACAATTGTAGTCAACTCCTCGAATTTTGTTCATACTTTATGACAAATCGAGCTTTATGTCTTCATTAAGTTTCATTTCCTTCTTATGACTTTGTAGTCAATCAGAAATATCAAGCAAACTTTCTTTACTTAATAAGATCAAGTAACATATTACTTTGCAATCTTAAATGTAACTTAATATAAGATTTTATGACTCCTAGTCATTTCTCACACCTAGGTCCATCATGCTTCTTTGTAGTTCGTAGGTATGTCTTGTTCAAAAACATGACAATTGAATCAATAATATAATTCTGCGAACTTGTAGAGTATATATTACTGAATCCTAGTTTCTTTAGTAAAAGTATTCGCTGAAACTTTATGATCATAATCATTAGTTTCTCCTCTATTTGTAGAGTTCTGTTTCATGGAACAAATTCTGCTGTGCCACTTAACAATCTAGAGGTAAGGTAAAATACCTTGTTTTGATATTTTACTTTCTTCCACCTATGTCTTCATCAAGACACATCAACTTTGGACAACAGCAGGTTTGCCCCTTTGGGGAACATGTATTCATAGTTGCCTAAGTATACGCTACAAAGACTTGTTTATTCTCCACGATTTCAAATTATCGAAATCTCCAGAAACTCGAACGTGCCATAACTCTTATGGTGTTGTTTCCACGAATCTTTAGATGTTCCTTTGTATTTCAAATGAGTGTTTGCTTATTTTGATCTCTAACTCTAAACGATGACTATAATCTCGATAAGACATAATATGATACCATATGTATCTAATACATAATGATTATGATATTCAGACATTTCAATACAGTTTGAATTTGCCCTATCATCATAATTTGTGAAACATATTTCACAAGGCCTTTTATGCCAAAATTAACTTAAATACTTTAGTCATGTTGATCAAATCGAAGAGACTTTGTATTTCTATTAATTTAATATCCCTCTTTGTTGTGAACTCATTTTAACAATTCAAATCGTTTCAAACTCGTGTTTCATTAAGTAGATACGCTTATTCACTTAAGTCCACAATTAACTAATGATTTCCATTATTTGTTGAAAATACGATACATCACTATGTATAAGATTCAACATTTCTTTGCATATCACTGTTTTACCAGAACACGGAGTTTTAGTCCTTCTGCCCAATGAGGCATGGTTTTGCAAAGTCTCTAGATTAAGTATCTAAGACCCCGATATTAATTTAATATGAAAAACATGTAATAACCAAAATGAATTAAACTATAGTGTCATATCATAATTAAACTTTTGGATGTCTTTTAGCATTCTAATCCTTTATAAGTGCATAAACTATTTACATTAACATAGTGTTGAGAATAACTTATTTAGAATTGTAATGTGACCATAAAGGCATTATTCATAAGAACAGTACAACTGGCTTGTAACTTATTCAAATGAATAATTGTCTCACCAAAAGCAAGACACACAAACAAGGATTACAAAATTATATTCAAGCATACTAATCCAAATGATAAACTTTGACAAATGGGGTGATGTCGGACATCAACTGTATTGCTTGTCGTCATCAAATCACATTGCCTCAATTCTAGCAATTCTCAGGCAGGCCATCCTATTTTCACAAAACGGAACAAGTATCCAATACTTTTGTAAACTGCAATGAGTTTTGCAAGAATTACATTTATAACTTTATATATCTAACACATACCCTTTTAATCCATGACCTCCATTGCAATTGTTGTGGATTCATCGGATTATCTCCTAATGGTTATTGTATTAATAAGAGAAGATCATCTAATTATGAGGATATCCCTCGGGCGTGGGTATTAATCTATGAAGTTGGACCCTTTTGTTGAGTTCCACATCAAGCAAGAAATTACCCATGGTCGCAAAGGACCTCAATGGGATAGGCCATGATCTACTAAGATATTCGCAAATAGACATCTAAACTTGTTGGGTTCACAGCATAGAAAACAAAAAAAATCCTACGATGTGAACATCTAAGCACCAAGATCTGTCTACCTAGATACAATCAACGGGTGGATATACATCCATAGAGAACATAACCTCGAAGAGCGACAAAGCATTGTTAACGAAACTGATTTTGTGGTTGATATAGTCGTATACTTGCCGATCTCCAGATCATGATGAAGTCCAGCGAGTTCAGCAGGTCCAACACCAGCAAGTCCATCAGGTCCAGCACTGCAAATCAGTGGTGCATCCATGATCGCACACACATCTGGTACCCCGACAACCTCCGCGTCCTTGCTCTGGCGATGCAGCGGAAGCAGCAACTCCTTTCCAGATAAAGCCACCAGGAACATGTATCTCGCTAATCCGAGACCATGGGGATTAATATCTAGAGGGGGAGAGAGATCCTTCACGAGGAGGTGTGTCTTGTGAGGGACGAGAGGGGGCAACCCCTCCCATGGCTGGCGGCCAAGGTGGTGCCCCCACCTCTTCCATCATTCATGTGGTGGATGCTACACTCAGATAAATATGCCTCCACTCACATGCATTAAATTGCCACCAAATTTAATGCAACTCTCAATTAATAAAACTCTTTTATTTATTTTATTCAGATTTTTTTAATTACTTTAATTAAAAAATATTCACATAAAACCCCCTGCAACATTTCAATATCACATGCAGAAAAAGTTTCTGTAATTGCACCCGAAACAATTTCGGTTTCCATCGAAATGATTCCAGCACTTTCTTAAATCTTTATATAAAACATATTTGCTCCAAATGGTGTCGGTATCCCTTAAGTGTGTCACCCTACGGTTCGCGAATAATGAAGACATGATAGAGACCCTTCTCCTATCAATAATCAGCAGCGGGACCTGGAGATTCGTACTGACTCCCACACATTCAACGATGACTCTAGTGATCGTGTGAACCTTTAACATCGTAACTAAATCCCTTTGTCTCGCGATATATTACATGTCCAAGATTCGATAATCGGTATCCCCATACCTAGTTTGATCTTGTTACCGACATGCACTCTTTTCTCGTCCCGTGATATAACATTCTAGTGGTCACATCACTTTCTTGCAAGCTATCTTAATGTGATATCACCGAGAGGGCCCAGAGTATATCTATCCATCATCGGGATGGACAAATCCCACTCTTAATCCATGAGCCTATACATAACACCTTCGTAGCACTAAACCCACATTTATAGTCATCCTATCAAGGTGTGACGTTTGATGTTATGAAGATACTCTTCTAGTGTTAGTGATTGACATGATCTCATGGTCTAAGGACTAGATTACTTCGTATGATGTTATAGTAATATAAACACAATGACTTTGATCGTAATGCTATACTTCAGATGAATGTTCATCACATCATTCAACTAATGTTGTGATCTTGTTATCAACAACATCTAATGTCCATGATCAGGAAACCTTGATCATCTTGTTAATCAACAAGCTAGTTTTTATGAGAGGCATAACTAGGATCTTTCTATTTGTTTATTAAGCACACATGTATTAATGTTTCCAAATCAATACAATTATAGCATGAAAAATAAACATTTATCATAAACATGGAATAAGATAATAACCACTTTATTATTGCCTCTCGGGCATATTCCCTTTAGTCTCCCACTTGCACTAGAGTCAATAATCTAGTTTAAAAAACTTTGTGTATCGAACACCTATGGCTTTCTGGTGTTGCATATATGCGACTACTAGTGGTTAACATGATCTCCGGATCTGACACTTTCAGGTATGTGTGTATTTGCATGTCTTTGCGTCTCTACGAATCACTCATCATTCTCTAATGAGATGGCATTGTATTAATTTAATCCTTTGGTGATAGCTTTAGTTCCTTTAGGTTAAAACATGTTGATAGTATTGTCGTACAATATATCTTCATAGTATTAGCCCACTGTGAACCACACCTAGTTTGATAACAAACTAATTGACACAAATGCCCTCCTTTGCTACTACTATATTAGTCATATACTTAGCCTTTTGTTGTAGTATCCGTCACAATGTCTTAACTTTGGAACTCATCCAAATCCGTCATGGAACCTCCTTTCCATTATATTGTGCCACCCATAGTTTAAATTGAGATAAATTTAATTTGTATCTTGTGACAAACTAGTATCAATGTAACATTTTACATTGAACTACTTTTAACTCTTTGTCACTTATACATAATATATTCTTAGTTCTTCCAAAGCTCATAAGAATATCTTTACTATCATACAATGATCATTTTATGAATCATTCTGGTATATGCTCACAACATTTAGAGCATAGGACATATCTGGATATGTACAAATCACGGTATTATTCATTAAAATATTCATGTGATTTCACACAGCAAGTGTCGATACACTTGAATCTTGATTTAATCCTTTCCATGTAGCAAGAACATTTCTTGTCGTTTCCATATTGAACCCTTTCAATATCTCATATATGTACGTCTGGCACAACCATATTAATGCCTCAATCTATCTATATAGACATTCATGCCTAATATTTCGGTTTTTCCCAAGTCTTTCATCGAAATCCAATTTTAATGAAATTCTCAACCCGTGCCAATAAAAGATACATCATTTCCAATCAACAACATGTCCTCTACATAATGTATTGCAAGCATCTTCATCATTTATGATGAAATTAAACTCTTTTAATATTTTCATCACGGTGAAAATTCCAACTCCGCTATGCTCACGTCAACTATTGAAGTTTGCATGCCCTTTTAGCATCCTTTGAATTAACAGAACCCTTCGGACCGTGTCATGTACACGTCCTAGGTAACCATTCTATTAGAAGAACATTGTTTTGTTTGTTCAACTACCATATACCAAATTATATGAAGTGGTTGCTACATTAATCCATCAAGACTAAATATCACTATGAAATATCAAATCTTGTCATAGTCAACTCCTTAAACATTGTCGTAAACACCTTTCTGACATGTCGACTATTTCATAGATGTCAAACATCAATGTCTATTTCTTTATAGATCCAAACACAATCGATAGGCTTCATGCCTTTTCGGAAGGTCTTCCAAGTTCAAATACTTGATTTCTCATGTGCGGATACTATCATGGATTTTATGACCTGTAGTCATTTTAGGGAGTCAGGGCCCATCATCGCTTCTTTGTATGTAGTTGGTTCATCATTGTCAAAACAATGACGACTTGTGTTTCAAATCTTACTATTTGATTCGTTCTGACCCATGCGGTTCAATATGAACTCTAGTCTCCGAGATCACAACCTTTGTAATCACGGGAGGCATGAGCATTGTGGCCACGACTGGGACACTTTTTGGCGCTGCGCTACTTAGCACATATAAATAAGGTTCATCAACCTAATCACGGGAGCCATGAGCATTTTATCCGCATCCGGGACACTTTCCGGTGTTGCGCTACTGAGCACATGATGCTTAGGTTCATCAACCTAATCAAAGTTCTATTATCCTCCCACTTAACTTTTATGAAAATTCCTTCTTTAAGAAACTTCACGTTCAAGCGACAAACTCTTTTCTCTTCGGTACTATGGAGGAATACCCAACTAATTCTTTGGGATAACCTACAAAGACGTGCTTATCCGACTTTGGTTGTAAACATTTTACTTATGCATAACATAACAAAATTTAAGAAAGGTAACTCGGGTTTTATCCCAAACCATAACCTTTATGGTGTCATTTCAATGGATCACGATGGTGCTCTTTTCAGTGTAAAAGTGGTAGTCTCTAAAGCTTTTAATCCTTAAAATATAATGGCAGTTTTATAAATGACACCTTTGATCTTACCATGTTAAACAAGGTTGGATTTCATCTCTCGAACACTCCATACTCCTATGGTTTATCGGGAAATGCAAATCCATGGAACGATTCCCTAAATCTTAGGTATTTTGCTAAACATGTAACTAAAATATCTTCCTTTATGATCTAATCATAAACTCTTTATTTTATTGTTACAATAATTTTCCACTTCATCTTGAAAGTCTTTGAGCAATTCTCAAATGTTTCATACTCCTTCCTTATTAAGTAAATATACAGATATATTCACTCAAATTTCTTGGAGAAAGCATATGAAGTTGAAAGATCAACTGCACATGGCTACACATCATGGACTATATACATCAACATCCACAATTTCTAATAAGTTTGTCATTCGTTCCTCTTTGGCCTATGAATGGAGTTTCAATTATCTCGAGGAATGTCTCACAAGCGTCATTTGATCAAAATCAAAGACTCCAAAAATCCATCAACATGGAGTTTCTTCATGTTTTCTTTCCAATATAATTTAACCGGCGATGTCACTTCGTAAGTTATTTTTCAATCATTTGTCTTGCAATATTTTAGCATTAGTTTTATGGACGTGATTTCTCCAACTAGAATTGTAAAAGTTCATCCATCTTTTATGGAATACGGTAATTATTTGAACAACCATTGTTCACATAATACCGGAACAAAATAACAATTATTTAAATAGACCTTGAAGGCAAGCTTTGATGTCAGTTATGAACACAATAACACTTTATTTGTTTTTGATGAACATCATCACATATTCTCTTGCTAGTTACTTGGGCCATTGTAGTTCATAAATTGTGTTGGTCTGTATGACATTTGACACCAACCAATTCGGTATCCAATACCCCCAAACCACATTGTTTAACAAGCAAAGAATACAACCATAACATGTATATCATCTATATACCTTATTAGCTAGCATTTCCAGTCTTTTTTCTGCCAAATATTTTATAGATTCTCTTTCAGCATTTCCTTTTCCTTGTAAAAGAATATATCAACATCAACAATGTCACCATACATATGACACATAGTCCAAAGCGTGTATAATCAAATACTAATACCTTTGGATTTGCACTTTGAAGTGGATCACCATCATAAAATGTTTGGTGTTCTTTCAAAATCCATTCTTTAGTAATCTTTTAGTGTAGTAAAAAATTTACCTACATATTCTATTCACCCTCATCATGACTACTTACATGATCAAGCTGTAGGGGTTCCGTGTATGAAAACAATAATTTTTAGCCTACACCACTGAACCCCTGATACTGCTAGGACCTATCTATTAGTAATACAATAATGGGAGGGACTTTTCAGCTTACCCTTGAAGACCGAAAAGCGTTGTCAACGCTCGGGAGAGCATGGTTGATGTAGACGAGCCGAAGCCGACCTCAAGGTCGTGATGAAGTCCTTGCGCTCATGTGGCTCCAATGACTTGAGTGCCTCAAGTGCGACACCTCGTGGGGAGTTACACGCGTCCAGTGCCTGACGATGACTCCCGCTTCCCCGATCCAGCAGCAGTTGCGGAAGTAGAGCTCCTAGATCCGAATCCCGCAGCGCGACAGCGCTCCGCGGTGAAGATATCTCTCGTTCGCGAAGTCCGAACTTGGGACCATGGTCACGAGAGAGAGAGAGAGATAGAGAGAGAGAATATCAATTGAAGGTCTTCCCAAAAGTGAGAAGACCTTTATTGAATATTGTGTGTATTTATCTTGGAAAGTACCCCCACTATATATAGGGGAAAAGGAGGTACTACCTCCCTCAAAGTCCCGGGGTGGGACTAAAGGAGAGGAGGGGGAGGGGCAGCCACCGGCCAGCCCTAGTGGGCCCCACACGAGGGGGCTAGGCCCAGCTGGCCACCCCTTGCCCCTTCTCCCTCTCTCCTTTCCCTAATGGGCCCTCTCCCCTCCGAGAATTGCCCATTAAGCCCTTTGACCTTTTAAATTGATTTTCTCTTTATTAAATAATTGTGAATAAATGATTAAATCAATATTTAACATTCATTCACATATTATTCAACCTCTGTGGCTATGGAACACTTCCACCTCCACTCCGGACATCCTCCGGACTTACCGAAACCCATCCGATTTTCTCTCTACTATTCTTCGGCGATTCTTCCCATCCTATAAACACTCTCTAAGAATCATCAAGCCCTTAAGCGTGATACCCCATGGTTCGGGAACACTCCAGACATGGTCGAGACACTCCCGCACCAATGATCGACAGAGGGACCTGGATGGCCATGTGACCCCTGTGCGTTCCACAAAGATCTTTCATCATTTGAACCGGGACACGCATATCTTATTCCCTTTGTCTCTTGATACTTGCATTGCCCAAGACCTGATCAATGACATCACCATGTCGTGTTCAATCTTGTTACCGAACAATGCTAATTGACTCGTTCCGACAAGTGATATCCCTGTGATCAAATCACACGATGCGCAACTATTGGATATAACTTCTCCGAGTGGGCCCTTAAGTATCTTTCTATTACTTGGATGGACAAATACCGCTATTGACAAATATTGCCTCTACGGTTTCCTCCGAGTACCTGAACACACCTTTATAACCACTGTATTACCAAGTGGCGCTTGATGCTATCTAAGCACTCTCGGGAGACAGTGATTGATATAGCCTCATGGTCTAAGGAATAGTCTACGAGGATCCATTTCTAATCATCATAACTTGAACTTCGTGACATGATCGTGTCATGATGTTTAGGTTGGGTATTAGTTCATCATCTCATCCTCAGAATGAGTTGACTCCATTTCCAACTGGCATAAATGCCACATGATCAGGAAACATGATCATCTGTTGACCAATGAACTAGTGACTAGAGTTTCACTGGGAACCCCTGGTTGTTTGTATATCACACGTGTATTGATGTTTCCACTCAATACAGTTATATCATGATATAAAACTTAATCATAAACTATATGAAATATGATAATAGTCCTTATTACTATTTGTCTCTAGGGCATATTTCCAACAGTCTCCCACTTGAACTCGAGTACAAATACACTAGCTACATTTGTTCTTAATCATTGGCACCATATATCCGGTACCCTGAACATGCTTGCTCATGGAAGAGGTTGAGTCTTGGGTCTGTACTTTACAGTCCCAAATCCTTTGTAACTTACTAATGTCACCTTGATTAATGTCGGGGGGATGACCCCCGGGTAGACCAAGACGGGACCAACCGGCTAGCTCCAAGGAGCGCATGCTGCCTGGACCTAGATCAAGGAACCACAGCCGGGTGGAGTTCCCACTCGGTCCATACTCAAGTTTCCCCGGCTGGCCCGTCTAGCCAGGTAGCTAGAAGAACCGGCCGGGAGGCCGCCCCTAGCCGGCCGCGTAGGATCCGCTGGACATTGTACGGTGGGGATGATGCTCCTTGCTGAGCGCACCCTTGACTGGACAGGCTGGTTGGCCTGGCTGACGCTACTAGACAACTACGCCAAAGCTAGAGGCTGACGAGCAAAGCAAGGGCTGACGAGGAAAGCCCCGGCTTATGCATAAAGAGTCGACTAACGGATAAAGAGCCGGATGACAAGTAAAGTAGGGGCGTTGAGCGCTAAAGCATGGTCATCCCCTGTACTAGAGGCTTGACAGGACCCCGGCCTACCGTTTGGCCCTGTCCAGCCGACCCACTTTGTAAAGCCCAAATCCAAACAGTAAACCCTAGAACCCACCTTGTAAGCTACCTCCTCGACCTGTATATAAAGGGAGTAGCGCTAGGGTTCTAGGTAAGCGCAGGCAGAAGGAAAATAGACACCAGAAGAAGTACTTAGAGAATTCTTAGCAAGAAGTAGCTAAGGAAATAGCTCAAGGAGCACTTGTATTGGGCATTCGCCCCCTTTGATAGTAGATACTTGCAGGAGTAGAAGTTTTACCTCGCCAAGAGGGCTCCGAACCTGGGTATATCGCTGTGTTCATAGTATATGTGCCCAATCCGTTGCGAGTAGCCACCGATAGCAACCTGATTGTCCCCTTCAAGCCATCCCCGATGGCACTGCCGTGTTCCACACCACGACAGTTGGCGCCCACCGTGGGGCACGACGCTTCGGCTGGGATCATCTTTCGCATGATACTTCCACTCGTCACCGGTGAACAAGTAGCCTCTGGCCTCGTCCTCACTCTCGGCTCCTACGACTGTGTCCTCGACAACGCGTCCTGCTTCGCTGGGGAACTTTCCCAAGCAGAGGCTCCATCATGCGCTTCGGCGAGCACCGTGTCTATGTCGTCACCGTCCCTGAGGCCTTCCCTCATGAGGTCATCACCATCTTCGGCGCACCCCCTGGCTTCTCCGCCTCGCGCATCGCCAGCGATAGTGTCGAGGTCATGATGGCAGGCTCGGTGGAGAACCGCCGCCCACCTCTGGAGCGCAACGTGGACGGCCACGCCACCAACTCGCGCCTCCCGAACCCGGACTTGATCAACACGTCCATCGAGCACCTCTGCAACCCGGACACCCCTATCGAAGTGGATCCAGCTGCAGCAGCGGCAGCCCTAGAAACTACGCACCAGAACCTTCTGGAGGAAGCCAGCAAGGTGGCGGCCGCCCAGCGGCGGATGAACGCCACCATGAGGGAGTACAACATCGTGCACGGCTTCGTGCGCCTACCCGGCACCAGCCGGTTGGCTCAGACGCTAGGCCGGAATCTCGTGCTGCTGATCCGCACACGCCCGCGGTGCAGCCGGTCTACAGCACCCCCGCCAAAAACATGAGGGTCGCGGAGGCGGCAGTTGCAGAACTTAGCCACCTAGAGGGTGAAGAACTGCTCCGTCAACAAGTGCACGTCCATCTCCTCGTGGTCACGGCAAACAAGCAACAGGCTGAGGCCGAACTCAGCATGGCTGGCAATAGTAGAACCCAGCTAGCTCGCCGGATGGCGGACCCGGCTACATGCGGCAGCAAAGTGTCTTCCCCAAACGAAGCGAGGCAAAGCAACCACCCATGCGGTGGATCTGCAGGCCGCGGGCACAATGCCCGCGACGCGGCAGCTGTTACCAGCAAAAATTGCGAGCCGGCTGACGAAGCCAAAAAAGTCCAAGCGCTCCCCAAATCCCGCCTATCTGGCCGGCTGGGACCGCTCGAGCCGGATGAAAAACAAGATGCACGCGCGTGAATCGACCTGCTAGTCCAATCACGCGCGCTGGAGGAAGAAAGGCTAGCCGGACTAAGATGTTTCGGACCGCGCATCCGGAACAAACCGTTTCCAAAGGGATTTTCGCTCCCAAGGGATACGCCAAAGTACAACGGGTCGGTCAAGCCGGAGGACTGGCTGGTGGACTATACCACCTCCGTGGGCATCGCCAACGGCAACCGCCGGGTAGCAGTACACTACACCCCTCTCATGCTCCTCGACTCGGCCAGGACATGGCTAAACAGTCTCCCTAACAACAGCATCAACGCTTGGATCGATTTCGAGCAGGCGTTTGTTCGCAACTTCACCGGCACCTACAAGCGCCCAGGCCGGCCTTGTGAGGTCGCTCTCTGTGTGCAGGGCCCGGATGAGTCGGATCGCTCCTACATCACTCGATGGACGAGCATGCACAACTCCTATGAGAGGGTACGCGAGCACCAGGTGGTTGTTTTCTTCATCAACGGCTGCAGATACGGCACTATGCTCAAGCATAAGCTTCGCCGGGTGGAACCCACAACCATGGCCCAGACCATGGCCATCGCGGACAAGTATGCCATGGCCGACGCGGCGATGAAAAGATCCGTCAGGGTGGATGACCAAGGGCAAATAATCATCGACATCGCTATAGATCGACGCCAGCTGGAAGGGAATGGGCACAATTCTAGGCGGCACGACAACCGCCACGGCAAGGGAAAGGACGACCAGTCGGATAACCAATATGGCTCCAGGAAGGTGGTAGCAGTGCAGGAGGATCCGACTGCAGGAGGAAGCCGGAGACAGAAGCCTGATGACCGGCCTCCAAGGCCCAAGTACACCATTGAGTCCATGCTTGATGGGCCATGCAAGTTCCACAGCGGGGGCAACAAGTCGGCTACGCACACGACACGCCAGTGTGCCTGGACAAAGAAGATGGCGGAAATTGCTGGTGCATCGGCTAGACAGGCGCCACCTCCTCCAGTCGGCGGGCCGCCAGGCGATCGCAACAACCAACGTCGAAGGGAGGACAACGACAAAAACTACCCTCGCCAGGTGGGAAATTACCACATCTTCACCACAGAGCCGGACACCAAGCACAACAAAAGGCATCGCGACACGGAGGTGAACGCAATCGTTCCCCCTGTTCCCCAGTACCTCAACTGGTTGGAGCAAGAAGTTGCATGGAGCCGGGAGGACCAGTCGGCTGAGCTGCCTCACCCGGGCACCTACGCGATGGTTCTGGATCCTATCATTGTCTCCCAGAAGCATTCCTGCAGATTCTCCTGTGTCCTCGTTGATGGAGGGAGCAGCATCAACCTCCTATACCGCAGCTCGCTCAACCGGATCGGTATCAGTGAGTCGCTGCTAGGGCCGTCAAGCACCTCCTTCCATGGAGCCGTCCCCGGCCCTTCGCACTCCCCCATCGGAAAAATCCGGTTGGACGTCATCTTCGGCATGGAGGACAACTTCCGCTGCGAGCCCATCTGGTTTGAGGTGGTCAACCTCTGCAACACGTACCACGCAATCCTGGGGAGCCCAACGCTCACCAAGTTCATGGCGGTGCCACATTAGGCCTACCTCAAGATGAAGCTGCCAGGGCCCAAAGGCGTCATCACTGTGGCCGGCTGCTACAAACGGTTTGTGGAATGCGCCACAGACGGGTCTAAGATAGCTAAAGCCATGATCATCGTGGAAGAAAAATGCATAATCATGCAGAACATGGTAGCCCTGCAGAAGGACATGCCGGCTGGCGAGCCCAAGCCGACCGGAGAGGCACAATTCAAGCCATCCAAGGGCACGAGGAAGATCCTGCTGAACGAGGCCGAGCCAGACAAGTTCATCCTGGTCGGAGATGGCCTTGACAGCAAATAGGAAAGCATGCTCGTCGACTTCCTCCTTGAGAATCGGGATATCTTCGCATGGTCCCAAAGGACATTCCAGGTGTTTTGAGGGAGCTCACTGAGCACTCTTTACATGTCAGGCCGGATGCAAAACCGGTCAAACAGTCACTGCGCCGCTTCGCGGAAGAAAAAAGAAGAACAATTGGGGAAGAGATCACCCGACTGCTCGTAGCCGGATTCATCATGGAAGTTTTCCACCCGGAATGGCTGGCAAACCCAGTACTAGTGCTGAAGAAGAACAAGACTTGGCGCATGTGTGTTGACTACACCAGTCTGAACAAAGCATGCCCCAAGGATCCATTCGCCCTGCCAAGGATAGACCAAGTGATAGATTCCACGGTCGGTTGCGAGCTGTTGTCGTTTCTGGACGTATATTCTGGCTACCACCAGATCCGGCTGAACCCCGCTGATCAAATAAAGACATAATTCATCACTCCCTACGGAGCATACTGCTACACCACAATGCCATTCGGATTGAAGAATGTTGGAGCAACATACCAGCACTGCATGTAGAAGTGTTTGCAGAATCAGATTGGCAGAAACATACACGCCTACGTCGGAGATGTGGTAGTCAAGAACAAGTAGCACCAGACACTCCTTGAGGACCTGAAGGAAACATTCACTAACCTCTGCCTCTTCCAGATGAAGATGAACCCGGAGAAGTGCGTATTTAGTGTCCCAACCGGTCAGCTACTAGGTTTCCTCGTATCTGAGCGAGGAATCGAGGCGAACCCAGAGAAGATCGGCGCAATCGAGCGCATGTAGCTTCCCAAGAACTTGAGGGATGTCCAGAATTTCACCGGCTGCCTAGCTTCCCTCAGCCGGTTCATCAGCCGGCTGGGCGAGAAAGCACTCCCACTGTACCAACTCATGAAGAAAATGGACAAGTTCGTCTGGGAATCGCAGGCGGATGAAGCTTTGCGCGACCTCAAGCGCATGCTCACCTCGCCACCTATCCTGGCAGCACCAGTAGCAAAGGAACCCATGTTGATGTACATCGCAGCAACACACAGGGTTGTCTGTGTGGTGTTGGTAGTCGAGAGGCCGGAAGAAGGAAAGGCGTAGCCGGTGCAATGATCGGTGTACTACCTGAGTGAGGTATCTCGAAGCAGAACTACCCTCATTACCAGAAGCTGGTGTACGGTGTGTACATGGCCGCCAAGAAACTGAAGCGCTACTTCCAAGAACACTCCATCCGGGTGGTGGCGCTAGTGCCACTTGCGGAGATCATTGACAATAGAGACACCACAGGCCGGGTGGAGAAATGGGCCATAGAGCTCGCTGGCCACAACATACAGTACGAGCCAAGAACGGCGATCAAGTCTCAGGCATTGGCGGATTTCCTCGTCGATTGGGCAGAAACACAATACCTGCCGCCTTGCCCTGACTCCACGCATTGGAAGCTGCATTTTGACGGCTCCTAGATGTATGGAGGTCTTGGAGCCGAAGTGGTCGTCACCTCCCCAAAAGGAGACCGGCTAGAATACGTGCTACAGATCCACTTCCGCGCGAACAATAACGTCGCTGAGTATGAAGCGCTCATCCACGGCCTCAAGATGGCAAAGGAAATAGGCATCCGGCGCATCCTATGCTTCGCTGATTCTGATCTGGTGGTACAGCAAGTGTCAGGCGCTGGGACGCCAGAGATGCAAACATGGCTCTATACCGTTTTTTCGTAGAGTAGCTATGCGCCTGTTTTGAAGGGTGCAAGTTTCACCACGTTCCCAGGGTAAACAACGAGGCCGCAGACATGCTCGCCCGCATCAGGTCGACAAGACAACCAATTCCGCCTAGAGTCTCCCTTGAGCACCTGCGCAAGCCATCAATCACACCGTCTCCTGAATCCGACTCCATCATATTGGACGCGGACCCGGGGACTGCCGGCTCCAAGACCTCCGCGACGGCTGCAGCACACCCGGGGAGTGCCTCGCCGCACCCGAGGACTGCCGGCTCCAAGACCTCCGCGACGGCTGTAGCACACCCGGGGACTGCCTCGCCGCACCTGGGGACTGCCGGCTCCAAGACCTCCGCGATGGCTGCAGCACACCCGGGGACTGTGTCGCCGCACCTGGGGACTGTCGGCTCCAAGACCTCCACGACAGCTGCACTGCACCCGAGGACTGCTCCTACGCACCCGGGGACTATCGCCTCCAGCGTAGAAGCTGTCGGCTCCGCCACCCCACCCGGACAGCCTCCAAACGAGCCTGACCTAGCCATCTAGGCAGAAGTGAATATGCTAATGCAAGCGGTGTGGGCCATCCGGGAAACACCAACATGGGCCAAGCCGCTCATGGATTTCCTAGCCAACGGAGAGCTGCCCGAAGAGGAGGTGCAGGCAAGACAGATCAAGCGCAGAGCCAGCGCATACACCATCATCAACAACAAGCTCTACAAGCGCAGTGTTGGTGTCATCTATCAACGATGTGTGGGCCAAGAGGAAGGAATCCGGTTGCTGGTCGACATCCACCAGGGCGAGTGCGGACATCACGCATCGTCACGAGCCATTGTGGCAAAGGCTTTCCGCCACGGGTTCTACTGGCCCACAACACTAGAAGACATTGAGCAGATTGTCAAGGCATGTAACGGGTGTCAGCGGTTCAGCCAACAGAAGCACACTCCGTCTACAGCACTCAAGACTATTCCCATCACCTGGCCGTTCGCCCTCTAGGGGCTGGACATGGTTGGCCCCTTCAAAACGGCTAGATCCGGCATGACCCACTTGCTGGTGGCGGTGGACAAGTTCACCATGTGGATAGAGGCAAAGCCGATAAAGAAGCTGGATGGGCCAACGGTGGTCAAGTTCTTCACATACATAATCACGCGCTTTGGCTACCCCAACAAGATCATAACCGACAACGGAACAAACTTTGCCAAGGGAGCTTTTGCACGATTCTATGGAGATAAGGGCATCCGCCTGGATCTCGCATTTGTGGCACACCCCCAGTCCAACGGGCAGTGCGAACAGGCAAATGGTCTGGTCCTAGCTGGAATCAAGCCCCGGCTGATCGAACCACTGATGTGATCTCCCGGCTGCTGGATTGAGGAGCTGTTGGTTGTACTTTGGAGCCTGCGCGCAATGCCAAACCGGTCAACCGGCTACACCCCCTTCTTCCTTGTTTACAGGGCGGAGGCGGTTCTGTCCATCGACATCGAGTTTGACGCACCCCACAAACTGCTATACACAGAACAACAGGCCAAAGAAGCATGGGAAGACAGGGTTGATCTCTTGCAGGAAGCCCGCGAACTAGCCTTGTCCAGGTCAGCCATCTACCAG
This sequence comes from Avena eriantha, assembly GCA_910589775.1. NCBI lineage: Eukaryota > Viridiplantae > Streptophyta > Magnoliopsida > Poales > Poaceae > Avena > Avena eriantha. Next base: position 488,439,864 of record OU342740.1, read on the forward strand.
CAGAACCTACGCCTCTACCACGCCAACCGGATACGGAGCGTTTCGTTTCGCGAGGGCGATCTGGTGCTAAGGCTGGTCCAAGACACTAAGGGGATGCACAAGTTGTCTCCACCTTGGGAGCGCCCATTCATAATCAGTCGGGCACTGCAGAACAACTCGTACTACCTCATCGACGTCCGCAAGCCAGAAAAGAACAGGATGCACCGCTCAGGCAAAGAAACTGAACGCCCATGGAACACGAGCCTGCTCCATCCCTTTTACACTTGAACAAGAAGTGTATGTACCTTACTTTCATGTAATGAACAAGCATAGGAGCATCGACACAGTCTCGGGGACTCCACAATAAAATAAGCAAGTCATGCTGCACAAGTTGGATTTTCCGGCTGCATTACTCTAACCTCGGAGCCGACGATCCGCCTCGGGGGCTCGTCGGTTGGCCTAGACGGCTGCGTGATCCACGCGGCAAAGTACTGTACACGGTTCCTAAGGCTTCCTCTTCGGTTCCGGCTGTAGACCGCAAGCCGACTGACAGATCTGGCAAGAGAAGAACGCTCAAAGGCCCCTACACGAAAATGCCACGAGGAAAACAAAAATGTCTGGACGACCCAGATGCACTCGCTCGCTCAAAGGCAATGATCAAAACCCAAAGTATCGTGCAGTACGCCTACCAAGCTACCCCTTTGACGCCGGCTAAAAGCCAGCAAGGGAACAACACTGAAATTGGCCAATGCTCACTGAGAAAAGGGCAAATACATTGAACTTGCGTGAAACAGCAGAAATCTAAAAACTAGTTCGTCTAAGATTACAATTTGGACTTGCATATGTTTAACCAGGCGAACAACTTGTTTGTTTCTATGCTTGCATGAGCCAAAGTTCAACGACGAGCACCGCCAAGGCGGAGGCAGAAAGCTTCCAGGCGGTAGCAGAGCAGGACAAGGAGATTCGAACCGGCTGTATTCTCCAGCCGGCCCGAACCTCGAGGACTACACCCTGTGGGTGCGCTTGCGCGCCCCCACACAGAAACCTGCAAAACAAAGAGCATAAAGGAGATTCGACCCGGCTGTATTCTCCAACCGGCCCGAACCTCGGGGACTACACCTTGTGGGTGCGCTTGCGCGCCCCCACAATGAAGAACGCATGCAGAAGATGCAAAACAAAAAGTGCAAATAGAAGAGCACGAGCAAATAAGATAAAGGGAGGCGATGCTCCCACACAAGTTCAGTATGTCACAGATGGACAATTGTTCACATGGCACATAGAAAAGGCAGATTTTTCAAAGTCACAAATACTCCCGGCATACCGGGGATGAGATTCATTGAGGAGCAGAAGGGCCAGAGGCGTCAGCTGGAGCGTGGCTGCAGGAGGCGACGTCCGTCGAGGTGGGCTGTGGTGCAGCCGGAGCTTCGGTGTGTGCCGCATCCGGACTGTGGAAGTACCGCTCCGTGTTGGCTGGGTCGCTGAAGTCCCTGTCCAGTGCGACGTAGCTCCCGATCGTCATAGCATAGGAGCGGATGTCGGGGACGTCAGCGCGGAGATGGTCGTAGCTGGTCCCTTGGCGGAATCCACGGGAAAGACTCTGCAGATCCACGTCAAGGTACCAGGACTTAAGCAGCGCCAACACGATCTCCACGCCACCTCGAGCCGCCCACTCCCGGACCACGTTCATGAGCTCCGGGGTGCCCTAGAGACGCTCATCTAGGACGTCCATGGTGGCAGGCGGGACGGCCTCGGGCTAGGCATAGTCAAATACCTCGAGGGCGGCAGCGCGGAGCTTGTTCGCCTCCTCGCTGATGACCGTCACCAGCTCCCCCGGGTGGAGATCCCATTCCGGATCCGTCTCGGGAATCCGGCCCAACGCCTGATCAGTCGCCTCGGGGTAATGAGCTATAGCCAGAAAAGAAGGCAATGGTCAATATCAACCACAAAGAACAAATCCGCAAAAGGGGCTCAAGTCAAAAGCACTTACTAACAACGATCGCAGCGATCTGGCAGAGCTCTGACAGCGTCGCCGCCTCCTTGGCCTTGGAGGACTTGAGGGCGTCCGCCTGGGTGGCATAAAGCCCCTCCAGGTTCTTTAGCACCTCAGTCCGGGCGTCCACGGCCTTCTTGGCCCTACCAGCCTTGATCTCCATCCGCCGCTGCTGTGTAGTCAGCTTGGCGATCTGGTCCTGGCGGGTCTTGTTGGCCTCCTCTAGCCGGGCGACCTCGTCCTTCAGCTGGGCCCCCTCGCGGTCCCGGTCCGCCAGTAGAGCTGCAGGAGGGTAACCAATACTCAACAAGAACTGCGAGAAATCGCGCAATTGGGAAGATACAGCAGAGCGAGCGATCTTACGGCCTAAGTCCCGTGAGGTCTTGGCGGTGTCGGTGAGAGCCCTCTATGCAAGAAAGGAGAGATAAGAACCAAGAAAAACAACTATGTTGTGAAACGGTGACAAAACAACAAGACTGGCAACATAGCACATACCTCAACAAAAGCCCCCAGCATCCTGGCTTGGCCCAGCCCCTGCTCCATCGCCCCAACCAGTTGGCGGATCTGGCCAGCGGCGCTGCCTCCAACAACTGTGCCAGAAGGGTGTCCGGCGGTGGCACTGCATGTGCCGGAATCCAGCCGGTGACCTGGAGGTCGTCGTCGCTCACTGCAGCCGCGGAGGGCCCAACCTTCGGCTGGACAGGAGCAGCCGATGGTGGCACCTCCACCGGCTCCTCCACCCGGTAGGCGCTAGAGTCGGCACCCACCGCCGAGTCGGTGGGAGGGACGGCCGCACGGGCACCCCCAAACGACAAACCCCCTGCGAGTCGGGAGACAACCCCGGCCTGGTGAAGCGTCGTGGGCTCAGCCGGCGGCACCACATTTGTCACTTCCGCCTCGGGGCCCAGAGCCGGCGCAGCTTCCAGAGCTGGAGCCGGAGCAGACTCGGACGTCGACGCAGGAGACAGGGCAACCTCGGGGGCCAAAGCCGGTGCGCTCCCCTCGACCGCAGTTGGAGGGGCGGACGCGGTGGTGATGGTCGCGGAGCCGGGCAAGGACATAGCCTCGTTGTAGAAGCACCAGAAGTGAGAAACACAAATGCAAGTAAAGCAACACCAGCACCAAAAGGACAAGGGCACCTACCCGACAACGCTCGGCATGACGGGCACGGTGCGGTGGCGGCGCGATTTCTTGCCGCCACCTGCAGCCGGGGTGACGTTGGTAGGGGCGACGCATTTCCCCTGCCCCTGGGTGCAGCAAGCTCTGCCAGCTCCACGTCCTCGTTGTGCGCAGCTATCCCAAGGACAAGCAAAAAGTCAAGATTACAACTACAAGCATGGCAAGTGCAAGCATGACAAAGGCAAGGAACAAATTCTCAATGGGTGGGAACTCGCAACCCTCGTCGGCCCGCATGGGGAACCGCTCCGCCTCCGCGGGCGGAGCCTTCGCCGGCTTGAAGTCCGCAGCAAAGTTGGGGAGCTCAGTGTCCCTCATACTGTCCTCCGCTAGCTACACCGTGAAAAGCTACTCAACAAGGGAAGATAAGAGGCACAAAGCGAGAGTCCCTCAGGAAATCCACCCAGCGAAAAGCAAGAAAAAACATACCTTTGGCGGCAGCCGGCTGCGGTGGTATGGCCGGCAGGAGAACTGCCACTCCTCTAGCGTCTCCTTCGAAATGGTGGCGAGCTATTCGCGGAGGGCGGCGTACGGGACGTCCAGCCAGGATAGCCGGGTAGGATCTAGATGGCTGGAGAGGTGGCACATCTTGTGCGACCAGTGCTGCAGCGGGAGCACGCGGGTCGCCATCCAGGACAAGAGAATGTCCCGGGCGGTGAGCCGCTCCTTCTCCACGAGGACGGCCAGCCGGGAGCCCATCCGGTCGATGTCGCCCTGGGCGCCCAGGTGCTGGACGGTCCAGGCCTTCCGGTTGGAGGGGACGTTGGCGAAGGCGGGGACCTTGATGAAGTCCACCTCCGTGTTTTTGTGCACGTAGAAGTACGAGCGCTGCCAGAGCTTGACGGTGTTGGGGAGCTCCAGGCGGGGGATGGGCGCTGACAGCCGCGGGTATATGGCGCAGCAGCCCGTCTTCATCAACGGGCCGCCCTTCCCCACCACCTGCACCTTGAAGTGGAAGAACTTCAAGAAATTCTCGGTGTCGGGGCAGATGCCGAGGTACGCTTCGCAGCAAGCCGTGTGATGCGACAACATCGACACGTCATTCGCTCTGAGGTGGTGGAGCTGCAGATCAAAAGTGACCAGCAACTCCAGGACAACGTGGCTCAGCGGTAGCCCGAGGCTGCGAGCAAAGTGCATGAGGAAGACGATGGATTCGCCTGGCTGGGGGTGCGGCACCCACTCGCCCTCCGGCGCAAGGCGATGCTTCACCACCCGCTCCAACGGCAGGAACTTCCCCGCTGATACTTCTTCACGAGCTCCTACGACCAGCTGCCGGCGACCTCAGGCAGCATATTGCTTGGGAAGGTAGCCGTGATGAAGGTGCAGGTTCCTATGGTCGAAGAAGAAGGGCGGCCCCGACGACCAAAGAATGGTGGCGCGGAAGAGCAGAGGAAGGCTAGAGCACAAGGAAGAGTAAGGATGGCAGGCGCAGGGAGGCAAAGTGAGGAATCACTGCTCCTCGTGCACGTATTTATCGGCGAAGGGTAACCGTGCCGGTTCCCCTGCCTCGACGCCACGTGGCAAAGCAACTACCCCACTACCCCGCAATGGTTTGTGGCGGATCGTGTGTGCCAGCGCCGCGTGCACAGAAGATCCCGCAGGCATTACTGCGGGAGGCAAAACGCTCCCACAATCTCCAAGGAGACACAATGATGGAGGCGTGCGCACGGTTACCAAAAACTGCAGCGGCAGACCCAGAAGTCAAACTGACGTGACACACGCCAGAAATGGCAGACGTGGCTTGCGCAAGCACCAATGACAACAGACTGGTGATCCATCTCTCGGCCGGCTGTGGCAGCCGGTCAAGAAGATCACCCATAACACCCTGTGGGTGGGTCCATCGGCTCCGTAGCCGGTGAACTCTAGCCGGGAAAACAACACGGAATCCAAAGCCAGTACAGGACAAAAACTACAAGACGAAGACTACAAGACAAACGAAAAAGACAAGGCATCTGCGTCATCAACCATTTCAAATGAGCATGCAAGAACTTCTCCACAAGGCCAAGTCCTAACGCACTCGGGGACTAGTGTCGGGGGGATGACCCCCGGTAGACCAAGACGGGACCAACCGCCTGGCTCCAAGGAGCGCACACTGCCTGGACCTAGATCAAGGAACCACAGCCGGGTGGAATTCCCACCCGGTCCATACTCAAGTTTCCCCGGTTGGCCCGTCTAGCCGGGTAGCCAGAAGAACCGACTAGGAGGCCGCTCCTAGCCGGCCGCCTCGGATCCGATGGACATTATACGGTGGGGATGACGCTCCTTGCTGAGCGCACCCTTGACCGGACAGGCTGGTTGGCCTGGCCGGCACTACTAGACAAATGCGCCAAAGCTGGAGGCTGACGAGCAAAGCAAGGGCTGACGAGGAAAGCCCCGGCTTATGCATAGAGAGCCGGCTGGCGAATAAAGAGCCGGATGACAAGTAAAGCAGGGTCGTTGAGCGCTAAAGCATGGTCCTCCCATGTACTAGAGGCTTGAATGGACCTGGGCCTACCGTTTGGCCCTGTCCAACCGACCCACTTTGTAAAGCCCAAATCCAAACAGTAAACCCTAGAACCCACCTTGTAAGCTACCTCCTCGACCTGTATATAAAGGGGGTAGCGCTATGGTTCTAGGTAAGCGCAGGCAGAAGGAAAATAGACACCAGAAGAAGGACTTAGAGAATTCTTAGCAAGAAGTAGCTAAGGAAATAGCTCAAGGAGCACTTGTATTGGGCATTCGCCCCCTTTGATAGTAGATCCTTGAAGTAGTAGGAGTTTTACCTCGCCAAGAGGGCTCCGAACCTGGGTACATTGCTGTGTTCACAGTATCTGTGCCCAACCCATTGCGAGTAGACACCGATAGCAACCTTATTGTCCCCTTCAAGCCATCCCCAATGGCACTGCCGTGTTCCACACCATGACAATTGACATTAATACTTTATCATCACATGATAACATCTATGTGTATGCATCGTCGTTATGGTAGCAGAACGAGGCCTGATTCCAAGAGCCTACTGTGACTTTAGATCAACCTCGAGGGCTTTCTCATGGGTACTATGCCCTGGGACACATCATTCTATGTTAAAAGCGAACTAGCCCCGCCATAACATTATACAACACTTTAGATGGTACCCTTATCTATTATTATAAATGTATTCATCGAAACACGAGTGCACTCTATGCAACTTTTGATGTTTTGTTCACCTCGCTTCCTACTTGACTTTAATTGGTATTACGGGAGTTTCCAACATAGTCCCTTATAACATAACCCTTTATGTTTTAAGGTATGTCATCCTTTATGGATTTGGAAAATATATCTGTAGTTCTCTATTATACACTGCGAACAAACTTAGCTCAACATTCTGTGATTCGAACTTAATCACTTTCAAACGTTCCTTTTTGGATCATATATTATGTTAAGTTATCATCATGGTGTTCTAAGATAGAACCTATGTCTTAACATAGTGGATGATGATCATCCTTTTCTTTATTTCAACCATTGATGTTAAACTTAATACTATTCCTAACTTGAGTTATTATGGACTAGTTCCTCAATTTACTTCTATTCTGAAACCCTTTTCAGAATCCCTTAAGGAATACTACATAATATCATAATACACTTATTATCAACTTCTACACCTTATAAATCATTATTTATCGGTACTTGCACTTTTATTCTTAATGTGTCGAATACACAATTAAGAATCACTCCTATAAGCTCCCACTCAAAATATGTTCCTAACACATTTGGGTATGAGTTAGTACTCTTACTCAAACTATGTTCCTACATATTTGAACTTGTGACTTATATTGCTCCCACTCAAAAATATGTCATTCACATATTGTTTTAGGAAGACTTTTATAGCTCCCACTCAATTTCATGCAAATTGCATATCCACTCACTATTTTGAACAATTTCAAAATCCTTTGATCAAATATCAAACTTGGAGTTTTACTATGAGATACTAGTACTTTTACTAGTTTTAAATCCACTAGACATTTAGCACCCTTGAATCAAATTCATTTGAATTCGTCCAATACTTGACAAATTGTGCTTTTGTCATTCACCCCCTTTTCCACTATGGCTTTGCAGTCATTTGGGAAAATTCCAAGTAACCCCTTTTACTTGTGAGAGTCAGCAACGAATTGCTTTCTAATCTCAAGGGAATTTTGCTATGGGAATTCTCACAACTTTAGCTTACCATTATTTCCTTAGTAGTTCGTAGGTATGTCATATTCCAAGAATCACGCCAAATGATTCACGAATGTCTCCATACTAGATATGGATTACATTTTGAATCCTACTTCATGTAGTGAAAACACCAGTGGGCAAAACACAATGATCATTATCATTGATTCTTTCCTTTTTGTGAAGAGTATCGTTTAGGAACATTTTCTGTTGCGCTTCTCAACACTTTGATGCAGGGTTTTGAATCCTCATCGTGTTTTTACTATCTTCCATCTGCTTCATAATCGACAAATGTCACTAAAAGTGAGCTTTCTCAAGAATGCACCAAAATCCAAGCAATACAAGTTTTGCTTCTCTTTTGGTTTTAGCTATGGATTTAGTATTCAAAGTTTCCAATTAATACTCTACAAGGACTCATTTGTATTGTTTTGGTTATATCGAATAACCCCAAAACTTTTACGAATTCAAATGGTTCACTATATTCTAATTGAGTGCTAACTATTTCTAACTAATGGTCTCTACATCTGATTTATTTGGTGCCTTCTATTCACCCCCTTTGATATCTAATATCACATTGTGATGCTTTGCATTTTGTAATTTCAAAACGCTTTGTATTCCACAATTTCTTCTATGCCATTCTTATAAAGTCGAATTTCATTACTATTGATCAAATCATAGCAATTAGATTCTCTTTTATATTTATACCCTTTGTTGATGAAACACCTTGATCATATCAAATAGTTTCATACTTATGTTTCCTTTGGTAAACTTCTTTACACATTTAAACAACCATACAATGATAATTACCATTTGTCAAAACACAATACATCGAATATGTATTTACTTTTAACAATTCATTAAACACTTTGTATTCAAGTAATACATGGTGTTCAACTTATTTTGCGGAACTTAGGCATGATTTATATGTGACAAGAAAACAAGTGTCTTTCACATATTATCAAATAACTTTGAATTTGAACAATGGTTTCATTCATTAATGAAATATCATTTAAGTTGGGTATTTTAAGGCATTTCAATATTTTACAAATGTTCATGCATTATCAATTAGTTTCAAACAACAAGGATAATTCACATATAATCAAACAAGCTATGAACACAAATAGAAATCATTCATAAAAGTAGAACAATTGTTTGTTACAAACTCATATGAATAACCGTCTCACAAAGTGTGAGACACACTAAAGAAGTTCATAATATTTTGATTACAATAATCATCCTAAACATAAACTAAGTGGTAAATGTCAAGCGAGAGTGTCGTCAGCCATCATCATCATGCTCGCCATCAACACGCAATCTCACCTCCTCTCTAGCAAGCACCTCTGATGCAGAAGGACCTATTTTCTGTAAAACAGAACAAGTATCAAATATACTTAACACTTCAAATGTGTTTGCAATATTATTACATTTATAAAATTGTATATCAAATATATACCTTTGTCATTGATGACCTCAGCGACATTTATTTCAACCAACACATTCTTGAGATGTGTTACGAATCGGTGGAATTCCATTCATTCCGCGTCGCCTCTCATAATACAAGTCCTGACTTGTGCTTGGTAGCTTGGTGGCAGTGACTGCAGCACAATGCCATTTGCAAAAGAGCTTGTCATCCAGCTATCCAAGAAGTATGCAAGCCTCATGTACACATCATGCATGCGCTCCAAGTGGTCGTCAAGTGATCAGTTCTCCTCCATCTTAATGGAGAGGAAGTCTCCCATCAGCTCATGCTCCCATATGTGTGCTTATTCCATGAAATGTGTCCTAAGCTATAGCATTACCGTACGAGGGTTGACATCACCCACGGAAGGCCACAGCTCGTCCACCATTCCGAAACGCACTGTAACTGAAATGAAGGAGGCCATCTCTCGACCGAGATAGCGGTCTTCCCATTGTTCTAGGGTCTCTAGGTCAGTGGGTTGATCCAAATCCATCTCGTCAAGTATGTAGTCAACCACGTCATTCTCGCTAAGGAGAACGTGGAGACGTCCAACCCATATAGAGAAGTTTGATCCATCTAATCTGAGCTTCTCTCCTTCTAACCAATCAATCATCAACAGGAAAGGTGGCATCGGGGGGAACTTTTCTACATTTATAATTGCAAAAGGAATTTAGACTAAGTTTACAATTAAATGAGTTAATAATAACTCCACTCAGAAACACCTATCCCTAGAAGGGTTCCTAGTGATAACATGACCCCTATCAGCCACATCTCCCCCGATGATCGGGGCCATCAATGTGGGTTCAAGGGTGGATGCTAAACGTCGGTCACATCATTCATGTGACTCGTGCTCGAACTTTCGACCATCCGTGTTCCGAGGCCACACTTATATGGCGTGCTAGGCTCGCGAACTCAACCTAGTGTATTCGTTGTGCAACATGGCTTACACCCACTGTATGCGAACATAGATATGTCTGACAACCACGCATGTACCGTGGATCGCCTCATACCGAAGAACTTTCTTGGTGGTGCACACTAAGGGGGAACACAATCACTGGTAATTTTAATAGGGATCATCGTATTAGTCTAGCGTCGAGTATCTAATACTACCACACAATAAGATATACAAACAATAACATTGAATGTAAATGTGATGTGATATGGTCCTTCACGTCGTGATCTCCATCCGTCGTCACCGGATTCCGGCGCCAGGGTTCCGGTGCTGTAGACACCAGGGTAGCGGTGTCTTTCTGCCGTGGTAGTCCGTCACCTCCGTGACTATCTACTACTACGTAACATAAGATAATCACTTTACCTTTGCCACAACCATATCACAAAGAAACGACCCCCGGCAAAACAAAGTTAGACACCTCTACTTTATCTTTGCATGTTTTACGTGGTTGAATGGGCTTTCGCACAAGAACCGTTCTGACCTACAAACTTTCAGCACAACGCTGATCAAGTAGTTGTCTCTACTACACCCCTTTCGGGGCCCTCCACTGCAAATGGCATACCAACTCATGCGAGAGAGACAGACACCCCCTAAGCCACTTTATACGGTACAAGCCGTATGTGAAGCGTGGACCAGTCTCGCGAATGAACGCGTAAAGTCGGTTGGGGTCCGCTTCATCAAGCATTACTGCGGTATGCACAAGTATACGTGGGAGGTTAACAACTAAAAGATCAACGCCCACACGCTACATCTCGTGTGTTCTACCCGTACTAGCATTACTACGCATAGATCTAGCTCTGATACCACTGTAGGGGTTCCGCGTATGAAAACAATAATTTTTACCCTGAACCCCTGATGTTGCCAGAACCTATCTATTAGTAATACAGTAACGGGAGGGGCTTTTCGTGAACTTACCCTTGAAGACTGAAAAGCGTTGTCAACGCTCAGGAGAGTGTGGTTGATGTAGACGAACCGAAGCCGACATCAAGGTCGTGCTGAAGTCCTTGCACTCCTGTGGCTCCAACTACTTGAGTGCCTCAAGTGCGACACCTCGCGGGGAGTTACACACGTCTGGTGCCTGACGATGACTCCCGCTTCCCCGATCCAGCAGCAGTTGCGGAAGTAGAGCTCCTGGATCCGAATCCCGCAGCACGACGGTGCTCCGCGGTGAAGATGTCTCTCGTTCGCGCAGTCCGAACTTGGGACCACAGTCACGAGAGAGAGAGAGAGAGAGAGAGAGAGAATATCAATTGGAGGTCTTTCCAAAAGTGAGAAGACCTTTATTGAATATTGTGTGTATTTATCTGGACAAATACCCCCACTATATATAGGGGAAAAGGAGGTACTACCTCCCTCAAAGTCCCGGGGTGGGACTAAAGGAGAGGAGGGGGAGGGGCAGCCGCCGGCCAGACCTTGTGGGTCCCGCACGGGGGGGCTAGGCCCAGCGAGCCACCCCCTTTCCCCTTCTCCCTCTCTCCTTTCCCTAATGGGCCCTCTCCCCTCCGGGAATTGGCCCATTAAGCCCTTTGACCTTTTTAATTGATTTTCTCTTTATTAAATAATTATGAATAAATGATAAAATCAATATTTAACATTCATTCACATATTATTCAACCTCCGTGGCAATGGAACACTTCCACCTCCACTCCGGACATCCTCCGGACATACCGAAACCCTTCCGGTTTTCTCTCTACTATTCTTCGGTGATTCTTCCGATCCTATAAACACTCTCTAAGCATCATCAAGCCCTTAAGCGTGATACCCCACGGTTTGGGAACACTCCAGACATGGTCGAGACACTCTCGCACCAATGATCGACAGAGGGACCTGGATGGCCATGTGACCCCTATGTGTTCCACGAAGATCTTTCGTCATTTGAACCAGGACAATCGTGTCTTATTCCCTTTGTCTCTCGATACTTGCATTGCCCAAGATCTTATCAATGACATTGCCATGTCGTGTTCAATATCGTTACCGAACAATGCTACTTGACTTGTTTCGACAAGTGATATCCCTGTGATCAAATCACACGCTGCGTAGCTATTGGATATAACTTCTCCGAGTGGGCCCTTGAGTATCTTTCCGTCACATGGATGGACAAATCCTGCTCTTGACATATATTGCCTCTACGGTTTCCTCCGAGTACCTGAATACACCTTTATAACCACTGATGAGGGTTTAACTCATCAATGCCCATTGTTATGGACTTGGGTTTTGGAGAAGGAGGGAGCACTGGAGACATATATCGGCTAGCAAACAAGCACACAGGGGACTCGAAGATTTACCCAGATTCAGGCCTCGTAGAGGTCCCTACTCCTAGTTGTCCGCTCGTGGAATTATCGAAGGAATCGAAGATTACAATGGTGCGCAGATGTGATCTGGCGAGGGTTGTGGAAACTAGGGTTGCGTGTGTCCTCCTCGCTGCCCCCTCCTAGCCTTTATATAGATAGGCTAGGTCTCAGGTAGCAGGTCGAGTCGGTTACAAGTTAGGGTTTTCCCCTTCAAACTTTCTATCTTTAGCTTCTTCTTGTTCTTCAAGCAATCGAGAGTCCGTAGGCCACTCGAGTTCTCTCTTGGGCCCTGGCGACACCGTGGGCTTCCGCTGTATTCAGGCCGTATATACCAAACTCGAGTACCTGTAGGGTATACCCATGTCAGTAGCCCCTGAGTGTCCAGTGGAATCGCAGATTCGACTGGAGACTTTATGAAGCCTTTCGAGTGCATGAATGAGTATATTTCGATTGCTTTGTTTATGTCATAGGGATTGTTGATGTGCGTGCCTGATTTAACCAATGTATCGGTGTCAGTTAACTACCTTAGGGTAAAACAACGCAATCTACTCGAACTCGAGTCCCCGGACTCAAATCCGGATAAGTGCTGGCATAATTCGACTCAAGCCACGGAGGTCTTACAAGAGTCGAATTCCAGTTATATGGGTGTGAGCACTTGACGCGTCCGTCAAGGCATATTCATCGTACCTGTAGGCATGGATATGTTTCTGCTAGTGCGCAGCAAATGCGCTGCCAGGCCTTATTCAGGTCTTACCTTCACGTTGTAAGCGCGACATCTGAAATTTACCATCGCGGAGACGATTCGGGTGACCCAGGAGACGTAGTCTCTTTGTAGGGCAAAACTATGAGGCGGTGTCGCCATAAACTTTGAGTGTGGATGTTATCAACACATAGTACTTTGTACAAAAAATCATAGGGTGCGCGACCAGCGCTCCCTATGGGAGTAGCCCTGAGTGCCTGGTTGAGTCGAAGACTCAACCAGGGACAAAAGAACTTTTCGCGACTGCTGTCGTCTTTTGTTTGCTTGTTTTAGTCGAATTTGATTCTGGTGCTCCCTATGGGAGTAACCCATGTCCATAGTCGAACTGTGTTTCGAGTGATTGGGTTGGCTTGATTGTTCATGTTCCTGCAAGAGAAAAGGAAAATTCGTAGGGTGCACGACCAGGGCTCCCTATGGGAGTAGCGCACGAGTGCTTGGTGGAGTCGAAGACTCGAGCAAGGACTAAAGTAGTCGAAGTCTTCTGCTGCGTAGCTTTGATGATGTCAGTGCTAACGATTTCATGACCTCAGTTGCCCGCATGAGCGAGTTTGATGGGACGTGATGAGCAGTGGGTCCCACTTCCTCACTTTGATTTGACTGGGCGTGCGTAATCTTTATTTTAACTGTGCCTCCTCGATTTCCGCGTGTAATGGGAGCAGTAGGGGGACGGTTCGCGTTTCCACTCCTCCACGTGTCTAGCACAATGTTTGCCACGCGTCCAGTAGGGTTTTTCTGAGCTGTTGGATTGCATCTTCCAGGGGTTAAGTAGTGACGTTTGTGACGGTAAAATTCACATCTGCTTTGTGCTCATCCTCTGCTCTCATCACCATTGCTGCTGCTCCATTGCTTTCTCTGCTCTCTTTTCCTCCACAGCGCTGGACCATCTCCGCGCATTTTCCAACTATTTTCTTCGATCTCATCGCTGTCGCGCAATGGGGAAGAAGAAGGGAGGTGTGGCGGCTAATTCCGTGGCTACCGCTGCTATGGTGAAGAAGACGGGCGGCTCCGCCGTCGTGGGTACCAGTACCGCTGCCGGTGGGAAGAAGAAGGGCACGGGCACTCGTGTCACGAATGGTGTGTGGCGTCCGTCCATCATCAAGTCTTCGGATCTCCGTCTTCTTTGCCAAGACAGAGTGTTGTCCGCCGCAGCCAACAACGCACGCGTCCCCGGCGGTGAGATAATTCCTTCACCTCCCGCTGGTTTTCGAGTGATGTTCTTGGCTTTCATCATTCGCGGCCTTTCCTTGCCCCTGCATCCTTTCTTCAGGGGCCTCCTTTGTTTTTACGGGCTTCAACTCCATCAGCTGTCCCCGAACTCTATCCTCCATATCTCTTGCTTCATCACCCTCTGCGAGTGCTCGCTCGGAATCGAGCCGCACTTCGGCCTCTTCAAGCGCCTTTTCAAGCTGAAGGGCCAATCTGTGTCTGGATCTTTAGTCTACGATGTAGGTGGCTATGGAATCCACGTCGATCCAACCGCCACTTATTTCGACATCAAGCTCACGGCGTCCATCCAAGGGTGGAGGGATAAATGGCTCTACATCCGCGACGAGAAGGTCAACGGGGAGCACTTCGGACTCGCACCCTTCGATCCCGCGACGCCATGCAAGAGGAGGCGCTCCTGGAAGAATGTAGTCATGGCTGGCGAGTCCACGGAGACAGATGTGCTATACGAGCGCGTCTACATCCTTGAGAGTCGCATAGGTAAAGAAGACGGAGGCTGCACCCTTATTCGCATGTGGCTACGCCGTCACGTCCAGCCCCTGCAGGCCAGAGTCCACCCCATGTTTCAGTTGGCTGGCACTGACGATGCCACTCGCGTGTCTGCCGATGGCATGTCCGCGAGTGAGGTGGACAAAAGGGTTCGATTGGTCACCAAGTACACCGTCAAGGATGTGCTCCCTAGTGAGCCAGTTGTTCCTCCATTTGATGCTGCTAACCCTCCTCCCGAGGTATAGTTGTGTTACGCAGTAGCTTAGTTGTCGATTGCTTTTCTGCTGTTTACTTGCTTTTTGCTGAATTTGTTGTCTGTATGCAGGATTGGGTGGTGTCACCTTGTATGCCCCCTCTTCCTGAGGGGATTATCCCTCGCGAAGCCTTGGAAGAGGATGAGTCGGAGTCGACCGTCCCATTTGATGTGGAGGAGGAAGCCCCCGAGTACGATAGTCCGGATACTCGCAAGCGTTCGCGCAGCGAGGATTCCGATGCATCGCCTCCTTCAACTCCGGAAGGTGCAGGTGTTGGTGCGGAGTCGCCAATCCCTGCCATTCCTGTGAGCGCCCTGGCACCATCCTCTCGCAAGAAGATGCGATTGCCCAAGGAGTCTTCATCAGAGTCGGGGGAGCCCACTTTTGACTTTGACAAGTTTGATTGGTAAGTTTTCGATTTTACTTGCTCTTCTCTGTTTGCCCTTGTTGGCTCGTCTCTGGGTTTGCCCTTTCTTGATGTGGATTTTGTCTTGCAGTCAAGAGGCGTCGTCATCTTCTGGCGACGTCCAATTTTTGAAAGAATCAGGAGTCGCGACCTCAAAGGCCAAGAAAGAGGTCGAGCGTGCTCCTTCCCCTCCAATGGCGACCCACTCCAGGAACAACTCTTCCAGTTCTCCTCATGCAGGGGAACATCGAATGGTTACCCGGATGACGGCACACCAAACAACTTCGGAGTCATTGGAGGATCATGTAAGTGTAGTATTTTCTTCTTTTCGATGTCAGTCGATGGCTTCTGCTGATCCTCTTTTTTTTATGTGATAGCTCCTTGTGAAGGAGGACGCTCACTTGGCGGAGCAAGTGCTTGCGATGGGCCGCCAGCATGCGATGCTGGAGACGCGTCATGACGTGGTTGAGAGTGAGTGTCCTACACTTCTTCTTCTTCTTCTCCTTTGATATAGTCGACTGATAGTCAATTCTTGTATGTTGTGTAGCTGAACATAATGCCCTCTTGCGTGACGCCGCCACCCTGGAGAAGACACTCGCCGCGGCTGTGAAGGGTCGCGATGAAGCAATCGCGGCGCGTGACGAGGCACGAAGAGGATCTGCGTGTCTCCTTCGCAGCCAGGGAGAAGTTGTTTGAAGAACAACTTTTCTCAATTACCAAGGCCCTCTCGGGTACTTTGTTGTGGATATCGTTATCGTTCTCTGCTCGATTTTTTTGCCGCTGGCGCTGATGTTTTGTCCATGTGTGGATTTATGTACAGATGCTAGCGATTTGAGCTTCGATCCGTAGGCCCTTCGTCGCGATGACGATCTGGCGGGTGCACTGTTAGCAGTCGAAGACCGCATCACCGCCGTTCAGGATACGCTCTCCAAGGCCAAAGGCATACACAGTCACCTTCGGGAGGAGCTGATGCCCAAGGCGGAGCTAGTCGAGAACATAGACGAGCTGGTGGAGTCACTCGCCGGGGGTGTGCCCTCCAGCTTCAAGAACTCACTCTGTGCAGCTGGCGCGTCCATGTCGCTTGCCATGGTGCAGGCCCACGGAGTCAAGATTGATCCTGCCGCGGTGTCGAAGGCGATGCCTGTTAGTGCGGACGGCCAGCGGGTAGTTTTTGCTCCTTTCGCGACTGCATGTGGCAAATATGGGCATCAGCTGATAAACACAGTTGCGAAGTATTCTGAGGAGCTGCAACGCGCCAAGATGGCGGCAAAAGCTGCGGCATCAAGGGCTGGCAGAAAGTCAGTGGCATCAGACACTGCCACGGACTCGATGAAGCCCCCGAAGCCGTCGAAGAAGCCCATCGCTCCATAGTAGCTTTGTAATAGTTAACTAGTTTATGTCCTTTGTTAAGAACATGCCTGCTGGCGAGTGTATCTGCTGATACTTTTGCTAGTCTTGAATGCACTTGAATCTTTTGTCTTTGTGCTGATTTGGTCGTCTTATTTCCTTCTGTCTTGGCTTGTGGTAGGGTACATCAAGTGATCCTTTGAGGGAAATTCAGGACTCGCCACCTCTTGATGATACTTTGGCACCGCCGCGCTCCAGGGTAGATGAACTGTCGCTGCTTTCGCGACTGCGTGACCACGTGAAGCAACTGGAGCGTGAGTTGCCCGTGCTCCGCGAGAACGCGGATGTATGGAAGTCAAAGGAGGAGAAAGCCGCCGCCCGAGAGCAGTATCTGCTTGGCGAGGTGACGTAGCTAGGCGACCAATTCAAGTGTTAGTTTGCTTGCTCTTATCTTTTCCTTATAGCCACTCGCGATGGTGTGTTGTACTTATGCTGCTATTTGCTGCTTCGTGTAGTTGTCATCGCGCGTCATCCGCATGATGAGAAGGATAGAATTGCCATTCGTATGCATGATCTTACCTAGGAGCAACTTCAAGAGAGTGGATACTTCTGGGTAGATCATGATCATGCGATTGCGCTGGCGACCCTGTAGGATCACGCGTCGCGAGTGCTACACTTTCTAAAGAAGTCGCAGTCATGTTTGAAGAACATTTATCAGACGATGTTTCTGCTGGATGTTACTCCATCAAGCCTGCTGGCCCTCCTTGCCAAGTTTTAAGACCTGACCGCGGTTCACGAGTGTGTGAGGCAACAATTGGTGGCTGGAGCCAAGGCCGCTCTATCGTTGGTGCGACTGCACAGGCCTGACGTAGATGTTGCGGCAATTGCGGCTGGGCCGCCTGCGCCACCAGCAGGTTCTGCCTGGAATATGGTGCCACACTACCAGGCTGTGGATCGCCTAGTAGAAGAGATCGTCGAATTTTTTGAGGAACAAACCAATGTTCTCTTGCTGCAGTAGTAGTTTAGTTTGTATCCTGCACATAAGTGTACTCGTGTTGTAAAGTTCATATAAATGTTGTATATAATTTATTGTCAAATATGTATAGAGAGCTTTGTTAGCATGAAGTGCGTTGCACTATGCGAGTCCTTTTCGTTAGCCTGGCCATGCTCTTATCTCAGTCCCTTGTCAACCTGTCAGGTGCGTTGCAGCTGGGTTGATGTTGTGTCAAGGGTTTCGATTGATGTGCCAGCTACTCAGGATATCGCGTTTTGGTTCGTAGAACAGATGTATATAGGGTGGCGTAGCCCCCGAGTAGATAATTTGGAAAAATAAAAGAGAACACAGAGTTTTGGGGCACTTAGCTTTATTTATTCGAAGGGTAGTACGAGGTACAATGTGTGGCTAAGTAGCCTTATTTGCAATGTAAAAAGTAAAAAAGAGACTAGGGGTAGAAGCGTCGCAGCTGTGCGACGTTCCAGGGGTTGGAGTATGCGACTCCTGTCTCTAAATCTTGAAGGCGATGGGCGCCACCTGGGATTACTTCTATAATCATGTATGGTACTTCCCAGGGGGGCTCGAGCTTGAGATGCCCCTGCTGCTTCAGTCGCAGGACTAGGTCGCCTTTGACGAAGGATCTGGGGCGTAGCCTCCTACTGTGGTAGTTGCGCAGGTTCTGCTGATAGATCGTTGATCTTTCCGCTGCGATTTCTCTTGCCTCGTCAAGGAGGTCAACGGAATCTTCAAGTGCGAGGGATGACTCTTGTTCGCTGTAAGGGACCACGCGCGGCGCCTTGTACCATACCTCGGCGGGTAGCACTGCTTCGGCTCCGTGCACCATAAAGAATGGTGTGTAGCCTATGGCGCTGTTTGGAGTTGTGCGTATGCTCTAGAGTACTGATTGCAGTTCGTTTGGCCAGCAACCTGCGGCTTGCTCGAGTGGCTGGAGGAGTTGCTTTTTGATGCCGCCGCAGACGAGCCCGTTTTCTTTTTCCACCTGACCGTTGGTCTGTTGGTGTGCTACCGAAGCGTAGCTGATGTTTAACCCCAGATTCTCGCAGAATCCTTGGAACTCCTTGGATGTGAAGTTCGTCCCATTGTCGGTGATGATGCTGTGCGGTACACCGAAGCGGTAGAAGATGGATTCGAATAACTTAACTGCGTTGTGTCCCGATTGGTTGGTCACTAGCATGGCCTCAATCCACTTGGTGAATTTGTCGACTACGACCAAGAGGTAGTCGTAGCCTCCACGTGAGGACCTTGGGAGTTTGTAAACCATGTCGAGCGTGCTCCTTCCCCTCCAATGGCGGCCCACTCCAGGAACAACTCTTCCAGTTCTCCTCATGCAGGGGAACATCGAATGGTTACCTGGATGACGGCACACCAAACAACTTCCGAGTCATTGGAGGATCATGTAAGTGTAGTATTTTCTTCTTTTTGATGTCAGTCGATGGCTTCTGCTGATCCTCTTTTTTTATGTGATAGCTCCTTGTGAAGGAGACCGCTCACTTGGCGGAGCAAGTGCTTGCGATGGGCCGCCAGCATGCGATGCTGGAGACGCGTCATGACATGGTTGAGAGTGAGTGTCCTACACTTCTTCTTCTTCTTCTTCTCCTTTGATATAGTCGACTGATAGTCAATTCTTGTATGTTGTGTAGCTGAACATAATGCCCTCTTGCGTGACACCGCCACCCTGGAGAAGACACTCGCCGCGGTTGTGAAGGGTCGCGATGAAGCAATCGCGGCGCGTGACGAGGCGCGAAGGCACGAAGAGGATCTGCGTGTCTCCTTCGCAGCCAGGGAGAAGTTGTTCGAAGAACAACTTTTCTCAATTGCCAAGGCCCTCTCAGGTACTTTTATATGGATATCGTTATCCTTCTCTGCTCGATTTTTTTGCCGATGGCGCTGATGTTTTGTCCATGTGTGGATTTATGTACAGATGCTGGCGATTTGAGCTTCGATCCGCAGGCCCTTCGTCGCGATGACGATCTGGCGGGTGCACTGTCAGCAGTCGAAGACCGTAGCACCGCAGTTCAGGATACGCTCTCCAAGGCCAAAGGCGTACACAGTCTCCTTCGGGAGGAGTTGATGCCCAAGGCGGAGCTAGTCGAGAACATAGACGAGCTGGTGGAGTCACTCGCCGGGGTTGTGCCCTCTAGCTTCAAGAACTCACTCTGTGCGGCTGGCGCGTCCATGTCGCTTGCCATGGTGCAGGCCCACAGAGTCGAGATTGATCCTGCCGCGGTGTCGAAGGCGATGCCTATTAGTGCGGACGGCCAGCGGGTAGTTTTTGCTCCTTTCGCGACTGCATGTGGCAAATATGGGCATCAGCTGATAAACACAGTTGCCAAGTATTCTGAGGAGCTGCAACGCGCCAAGAAGGCGGCAAAAGCTGCAGCATCAAGGGCTGGTGGAAAGTCAGTGGCATCTGACACTGCCACGGACTCAATGAAGCCCCCGTAGCCGTCGAAGTCGAAGAAGCCCATCGCTCCTTAGTAGCTTTGTAATAGTTAACTAGTTTATGTCCTTTGTTAAGAACATGCCTGCTAGCGAGTGTATCTGCTGATACTTTTGCTAGTCTTGAATGCAATTGAATCTTTTGTCTTTGTGCTGATTTGGTCTTCTTATTTCCTTCTGTCTTGGCTTGTGGTAGGGTACATCAAGTGATCCTTTGAGGGAAATTCAGGACTCGCCACCTCTTGATGATACTTTGTCACCGCCGCGCTCCAGGGTAGATGAACTGTCGCTGCTTTCGTGATTGCGTGACCGCGTGAAGCAGCTGGAGCGTGAGTTGCCCGTGCTCCGCGAGAACGCGGATGTATGGAAGTCAAAGGAGGAGAAAGCCGCCGCCCGAGAGCAGTATCTGCTTGGCGAGGTGACGTAGCTGGGCGACCAATTCAAGTGTTAGTTTGCTTGCTCTTATCTTTTCCTTATAGCCACTCGCGATGGTGCGTTGTACTTATGCTGCTATGTGCTGCGTCGTGTAGTTGTCATCGCGCGTCATCCGCATGATGAGAAGGATAGAATTGCCATTCGTATGCATGATCTTACCCAGGAGCAACTTCAAGAGAGTGGATACTTCTGGGTAGATCATGATCGTGCGATTGCGCTGGCGACCCTATAGGATCGCGCGTCGCGAGTGCTGCACTTTCTGAAGAAGTCGCAGTCATGTTTGAAGAACATTTATCGGACGATGTTTCTGCTAGATGTTACTCCATCAAGCCTGCTGGCCCTCCTTGCCAAGTTTTAAGACCTGACCGCGGTTCGCGAGTGCGTGAGGCAACAATTGGTGGCTGGAGCCAAGGCCGCTCTATCGTTGATGTGACTGCACAAGCCTGACGTAGATGTTGCGGCAATTGCGGCTGGGCCGCCTGCGCCACGAGCAGGTTCTGCCTGGAATATGGTGCCACACTACCAGGCTGTGGATCGCCCAGTAGAAGAGATCGTCGACTTTTTTGAGGAACAAACCAACGTTCTCTTGCTGCAGTAGTAGCTTAGTTTGTATCCTGCACATAAGTGTACTCGTGTTGTAAAGTTCGTATAAATGTTGTATATAATTTATTGTCAAATATGTATAGAGAGCTTTGTTAGCATGAAGTGCGTTGCACTATGCGAGTCCTTTTCGTTAGCCTGGCCATGCTCTTATCTCAGTCCCTTGTCAACCTGTCAGGTGCATTGCAGCTGGGTTGATGTTGTGTCAAGGGTTTCGATTGATGTGCCAGCTACTCAGGATATCGCGTTTTGGTTCGTAGAACAGATGTATATAGGGTGGCGTAGCCCCCGAGTAGATAATTTGGAAAAATAAAAGAGAACACAGAGTTTTGGGGCACTTAGCTTTATTTATTCGAAGGGCAGTACGAGGTACAATGTGTGGCTAAGTAGCCTTGGCTGAGTAGCCTTATTTGCAATGTAAAAAGTAAAAAAGAGACTAGGGGTAGAAGCGTCGCAGCTGTGCGACGTTCCAGGGGTTGGAGTATGCGACTCCTGTCTCTAAATCTTGAAGGCGATGGGCGCCACCTGGGATTACTTCTATAATCATGTATGGTCCTTCCCAGGGGGACTCGAGCTTGAGATGCCCCTGCTGCTTCAGTCGCAGGACTAGGTCGCCTTCGACGAAGGATCTGGGGCATAGCCTCCTACTGTGGTAGTTGCGCAGGTTCTGCTGATAGATTGTTGATCTTTCCGCTGCGATTTCTCTTGCCTCGTCAAGGAGGTCAACGGAATCTTCGAGTGCGAGGGATGACTCTTGTTCGCTGTAAGCGACCACGCGTGGCGCCTTGTACCGTACCTCGGCGGGTAGCACTGCTTTGGCTCTGTGCACCATAAAGAATGGCGTGTAGCCTATGGCACTGTTTGGAGTTGTGCGTAGGCTCCAGAGTACTGATTGCAGTTCGTCTGGCCAGCAACCCGCGGCTTGCTTGAGTGGCCGGAGGAGTTGCTTTTTGATGTCGCCGCAGACGAGCCTGTTTTCTTTTTCCACCTGACCGTTGGTCTGTGGGTGTGCTACCAAAGCGTAGCTGATGTTTAACCCCAGATTCTCGCAGAATCCTTGGAACTCCTTGGATGTGAAGTTCGTCCCATTGTCGGTGATGATGCTGTGCGGTACACTGAAGCGGTAGATGATGGATTCAAAGAAATTAACTGCATTGTGTCCCGATTGGTTGGTCACTAGCATGGCCTCAATCCACTTGGTGAATTTGTCGACTGCGACCAAGAGGTAGTCGTAGCCTCCACGTGAGGACCTTGGGAGTTTGCCAACCATGTCGATTCCCCATTGCGCGAAGGGCCAGGCCAATGGAATTGGCCGGAGCTCTGCGCCAGGTGTGTGTGGCTTGTCCGCGAATCATTGGCAAGCGTTGCATTTTTGGACGATGTCCTTGGCATCGCGCATGGCCGTAGGCCAATAGAATCCAGCTCGTAGAGCTTTAGCGATGAGGGCGCGGCTGCCGGCATGGTGCCCGCAGGTTCCCTCATGGATATCGAGGAGGACGACTCTTCCATCGGCCGTGGAGACGCACCGTTGGAGTACTCCTGTGATGTTGCGTTTATACAGTTCACTGTTTATAACAGCAAATGCCTTGGACCGCCGCGCGATGTGCCGTGCATCAGTCGGAACGTTCGGTAGCCTTTTGCTGAGGAGGTACGTGATGTACAGTTGCATCCAGGATTGTTCGATCATCATGACGATCATTGGTCCCTCGAGTCCCGTGTCCAGCTCCAAGTCATCGAGTGCCATTGACTCATTGGGCGGTGTACCCCCCGAGTCCGTTGCTGCGCTTGTTTTCTTCTCTGCGGCCTTTGGCTTGATGGAGCGTTTGCAGCTGCGCTCGAGAAATACCCCAGGTGGTATGGGGGCGCAGGTAGAGCCTATGTTGGCGAGTGCGTCCGCCTCTTCGTTGCTTTCGCGACCTACGTGCCGCAACTCACAACCGTCGAAGTCTCCTTCGTGTGTGTCGTAGAGGTCGCAGCATGCGATCATGTTGTCATTCAGTGCGTCGCTCTCAGGCATCATTTGGTTGATGACCAACTTGGAGTCGCCATATATAATGAGCCTCTTGGCGCCGCAGGCCTTTGCCATCCTCATCCCGTGCAGAAGGGCTTCGTACTCAACTTTGTTGTTGGAGGCGGTGAACTGCATTGGCATGATGTATTTCAGCTTGTCCCCTTGAGGTGATGTCAGTATGACACCGGCACCTGCTCCGTCCTTCCGCTTGGATCCATCGAAGTACATTGTCCAGAGGTAGGACATATCTGGTTTGTCAGGGAGCTGGTTCTCCATCCAGTGCACGAGGAAGTCAGGGAGAACTTGCGACTTGATTGCGTCGCACTTTTCGTATGTAATGTTCGTGGAGACAATTCTATTCCCCAAAGCGTGACTCGTCCCGTGGCGTCGGGGTTATTGAGTATATGTCCCAATGGGGCGTCGTTGACCACCACGATTGGGTGCTCCTGGAAGTAATGGCGTAGTTGTCGGGCGGTCATGAAGACGTTGTACGCCAACTTCTGGTAGTGTGGGTACCGCTGTTTTGTTGGCGTGAGGACCTCGCTGAGGTAGTAGACTAGGCGTTGTACTCCGTGGACCTTGTTTTCCTCGGCTCGTTCGACCATGAGTACTGTGCTGACCACTTGGTTGGTGGTGGAGATATATAGCAACAGTGGTTCCCTTTCTCGTGGGGTCACCAGTACTGGCGAAGTGGACAGCAGGCGCTTGAGGTCTTCGAATGCTTCTTGTGCTTCATTGGTCCACTCGAATTTTTCAGCTTTGCGGAGGAGCTGGTAGAAGGGCAGTGCCTTTTCTCCCATCCGGCTGATGAATCGACTGAGGGTCGCGATTCGTCCAGCCAGCTGCTGGACGCTCCTTATGTTTTTCGGCTTCTCCATGGCCAGTATGGCTTTTATTTTCTTCGGGTTTACCTCGATTCCCCTCGCGGAGATGAGATACCCGAGTAGTTGCCCATATGGTATGCCGAAGGCGCATTTGTCCGGATTTAGGTTGATCCGGTAGCGGTCGAGGTTGGCAAAGGTTTCGTGCAAATCGTCGATTAGGGAGGCTTCCTCCTTGGTCTTGATTACTATGTCGTCGACATAGACTTGAATGTTGCGACCGAGTTGCTCTTTGAGGCAAGCCTGCATGCATCGCTGATAGGTGGCTCCTGCGTTTTTTGGCCCGAAGGGCATTGTATTGTAGCAGAACACACCAAAGGGCATTGTAAACACTATTTTCTCTTGGTCTTCCTCCTTCATTCGAATCTGATTATGGCCTGAGTAGGCGTCGAGGAAGCAGAGGCGCTCGCATCCCGCGGTGGAGTCGATGATCTGGTCGATGCACGGCAACGGGAAGTGATCCTTTGGGCACTGCTTATTTAGAGAGGTGAAGTCCACGCACATCCGTAGGATATCCGTGTCCTCTTTTGGTACTAGCACCGTATTGGCGAGCCAAGTGCTTTCCTTGATCTCACGTATGAATTTGGCGTCGAGGAGTTTGTTGATGTCCATCCCGACTGCCTTTGCTCTTGGCTCAGATAATCGTCGTATTGTTTGCTTAACTGGCCTTGCGTCTGGGTTGATGTTGAGTGCGTGCTCGGCGAATTTCCTGGGAACTCCTGGCATGTCCGCTGGACACCAGGCGAAGATTTCCCAGTGCTCACGGAGGAATTCGACGAGCGCGAGTTCCTATGCGGGACTCAAGTTGTTGGCGATGAGGGCCGTCTTGGCGGGATCTGATGGGTGGACCTGCACTTTCTTTGTGTGCACCAATGAGTCGAAAGAGAGATCAGGTGAACTTGGCCGGCTCAGGGGAGGCAGACTGTTGTCTGTTGACTCCTTTAGTCTCGTGAGTTCCTCCTGCATGCCGAAGGATTGGGAAATTCTGTTGAATTCCCTGTCGCAACTGTCGGATCTCTCGAAGCTCCATTGGGACCTGGCATTTTCATCTGCAGGTAGGCGTAGTGCGGTACTGCCATGAACCTAGTGAACGCGACACGTCCGAGGATGCAGTGGTATTGTGAGGGCCAGTCGACGACATCAAAGTCGATGCGCTCACGCCGAAAGTTCCTTGGCGTGCCAAAGATGACGTCGAGGTTGATTTTGCCCAGGGGGTATACGCCTTTCCCTGGGACGATGCCGTGGAATGTTGTGTCCGAGGCCTCCAGGCAAGTTAGAGGGATCCTCATTGCTCGCAAGGTACTTGCGAATATAAGGTTGATGCCGCTTCCTCCATCCATGAAGACGTGGCTCATGTCGAAACCTCTGATCTGCGCCTCGAGTACGAGGGGGCAATGGCCTGGACGGGGTACTTGAGGTGGATGATCGCGTTTGTCGAAGGTGATGCAGGACTCGTTGTCGCTGAGGTACTTAGTAGTGGATGGTGGCGAGTGTGTGGCCAAGTTGACTTGGCGAGTGATGGCCTTCTGCACCCGATTCGAGGGGCGTCCTTTTTGGATCATCATGGTGCCCATGTCTCGTGGGTAAGGTTCGCCTCCGTGGTGCTGGTCTGGCACAGCTGCATTCGGGGGTGGCCCAGGTGGTGTTGGCGGAGCACCGTGCGCCACGGCGCCTGGTGCGGCTCC
This sequence comes from Avena eriantha, assembly GCA_910589775.1. NCBI lineage: Eukaryota > Viridiplantae > Streptophyta > Magnoliopsida > Poales > Poaceae > Avena > Avena eriantha. The sequence goes on from OU342740.1 coordinate 488,465,427, forward strand.
GTAGCCTCTTTCAACTGCGTTGCGATTCATCCGAACCAATCCCTCATGTAGCTTGAGGAATTCGTGGCAGTCCTTGAGGAGGTGGCTAGACTTCTTCTTTCCGTCATGCTTGTCGATGTAGAAGTGTACCGTACATGGCCCGGATAGTTTGTCCTCAATGGATGTCGCGGGTGCTCCATCGCGATTGCGGCGTTGCCACACTTGCGTAGTTTTCCCAGAGTCGTGGTATCCACTGCTACGGTATCCGCTGTTGCGGTTATCGTCGCGTCTGTCGGCGTAGCCAGCTGCGACCATGTTGATGTCGTCGCAATCGTCGTAGATGCGCATGCGGCATTTGCCTGAGCGATCGCGTCTGCGCTCGAGTTCCGCTTCCTTGTCGGAGTGAACGGGATTTTTAACCGAATCTTCTCCATCGGCCCACCGATTTACGATTTCCATCAGGTGGTCGATGGTTTGGGGCTTTGAGCGGCCTAGCTCCTCCCTGAGCTCTAGGCGGCGAACGCCGCCGTTGAACGCGTCAATCGTGCGATCCTCCGAGATGTTCTCTGCGGAGTTCTTGATGATAGACCACCTTTGGATGTAGGAGCATAGAGATTCGTCCGATCTTTGCTGGCAGCACCTCAGCTCTTCGATTGATGCGGGCCGCTTGTACGTCCCCTTGAAGTTGCGCATGAAGCTGTAAACCAGCTCATCCCAGCTGCGAATGGATCCGCACGAGAGGTTGTTGAGCCATGCTCTAGCGGCGCCTTGCAGCTGTAGCTGTAAGCATTGCATGGCCGTGCTTCGACTGCCGCCGTGGAGCCTGACGAAGGAGATGTGGTCCTCCAGCCAGATCTTCGGGTCCTGTAGGCCGTCAAACTTTGGGTTCTCCGATGGGAGTTTAAACCCTTTAGGCATTCGCTTTTGCCTGATGGATCAGCTGAAGCATCTGGCGCCGCAGAGCTCCACATCTTCCTCTTCTGAGTCAGTCGACCGGGCACGTCGCACCCTTGATTTGTCGATCTTGCGTTGCGTGAGGTCGTTGAGCGCATCATAGTCGTGGTCGTGTCGCCGTGAGCGGCAACTTTGAGACAGGTCGTGACTGTCATCGCTGGATGAGGGCGAGGAGTAGCGCTTTGCTAGCGCTTTGCCCTTTTTCGGCTCAGGTGTTGGCTCTTTTTCGAGAGCAGCCTCGATTAGTCCCAAGCCCGCGATCGTAGATCGGTGCATGGCGGCTCGGGGATCTCCAGCTGGTGGCTGGTTGTTGAGGAGGTACATGGTGGCTGTTGTCACCGCAGCTTGTGGCGTCTTGGGGACCACGTTGCCCCGTGTATCGACTGTCATAGAGCTGAAGTCGAGGACTTTCGTAGCTTCTATGCGTTCTTGCTCGGTGAGATGGGCCATCCGAGATTGCCTCTTCTTTGCGAGGTACTCGTTGCCCTTTGAGGAGGATCCTCCCTTAGAGGAGAGCCTAGCACGACGAAGGCCCGACTCGTCTGCTGCTTTTTTGCGCGCCTCGAGTTGCGCCATTGTTTGCACTTGGCGCTTGAATTCTTCCTTCAGGAGTCAGTGGTAGCCCATAAGTAGTTCTTGCGGTGATCCGAAGGGTAGAGGAGTGCCTCGCAGGGCCTCGCGGCAGCAAGCCTATTCTTGCTCGTTGAGCCTGACCACGACGCGTTCGCCGGTTTGCTCGTTTATTATGGTTGGAGGTTCGACTGTTCCTCTATTGTCAACGGGGACGCGATTTCCGCCGTTGCCGCCGTTAGGTGTTGGTCCGCTATTGGGTATGCCTCCGTTAGGCGGGTCGGTTTTGTTGCCACGGTTGCCCGTGTTGCCACGGTTGGCGGAGGTGTCGCCTGCGTTGATGATGGCGCACATGAAGTGGTTGGGGAAGCTGCTGCTCCCGCAACTTTTGGATCCGGAGCCGTAGGCCCCGTCTTCCGTGGCCAGATCACTCAGATCGGAGTCGCGACTGCTGTCGTTGACCGTGTTCTCGACTGTTGTCGGGTCGTTGAGCTCACTAAGGGTGCCGATTGACGGAGGGAACCATGATGCTGGGGCAATCGATGGCACTGTCGGCTGATCAGGCATGCGAAGCGTGCCCATCTGACCAACTTGGAAGCGGAAGCTCCCGATCGCCAGGCTGATCCCATCGCCCACGGACTCGAAGGCCGGGCGAGTAGCTGGCGTGTGGACGGTGAAGTCGAACGCGCCGAAGAGCTGGCGAATCTCCGTTGTTGCAGAGTTGTAGATCGCGGTTGATGGGGCCGAAGAAGCCGCAACATCAGCACTCCCAATTCCCACAGACGGCGCCAATTGACGAGGGTTTAACTCATCAATGCCCATTGTTATGGACTTGGGTTTTGGAGAAGGAGGGAGCGTTGGAGACATCTATCGGCTAGCAAACAAGCACACAGGGGACTCGAAGATTTACCCAGGTTCAGGCCTTATAGAGGTCCCTACTCTTGCTTGTCTGCTCGTGGAATTATCGAAGGAATCGAAGATTACAATGGTGTGCAGATGTGATCTGGCGAGGGTTGTGGAAACTAGGGTTGCGTGTGTCCTCCTCGCCGCCCCCTCCAAGCCTTTATATAGATAGGCTAGGTCTCAGGTAGCAGGTCAAGTCGGTTACAAGTTAGGGTTTTTCCCTTCAAACTTTCTATCTTTAGCTTCTTCTTGTTCTTCAAGCAATCGAGAGTCCGTAGGCCACTCGAGTTCTCTCTTGGGCCCTAGCGACACCGTGGGCTTCCGCTGTATTCATGCCGTATATACCAAACTTGAGTACCTGTAGGGTATACCCATGTCAACCACTATATTACCAAGTGGCGCTTGATGCTATCTAAGCACTCTCGAGAGACAATGATTGATATAGCCTCACGGTCTAAGGAATAGTCTACGAGGATCCATTTCTAATCATCGTAACTTGAACTTCGTGACATGATCGGGTCACGATGTTTAGGTTGGGTATTAGTTCATCATCTCATTCTCAGAATGATTTTACTCCATTTCCAACTGGCATAAATGCCACATGATCAGGAAACATGATCATATGTTGACCAATGAACCAGTGACTAGAGTTTCACTGGGAACCCCTGGTTGTTTGTATATCACACGTGTATTGATGTTTCCACTCAATACAGTTATAGCATGATATAAAACTTAATCATACACTATATGAAATATGATAATAGTCGTTATTACTATTTATCTCTAGGGCATATTTCCAACACAAGCTACTATAGCTTACAAGGGAGAATCGTGAGTATAATGTCAGTTCCCAAAATCTTTTTGGGAGATTAGGACGTCTAGCGTCTCCAACCTTCGCAAATTCTCATACAATATGAGAACATGTATTTTTCCAAATTATACTCTATCATATTGCAACTTAAACATTATGTCAGATATCACAATATCTTTCACACATGATGGTTTCTGAAACAATTCTTTCAGCCCCTAGATAACCTCAATATTAAAACAACTTTTGAATATCAAGAATCATGGAGGCAAACATGATACTTTAGATACTAACACTAGAATTGTTACTCATGATTTAATACTACTTATTAAAATTCATGGAGTAAATAGATTTTCCGAAAGTTTGCAATAATACTTCTAAAATTTACAATTAAAACAATACGATACGAGTTCGTAAAGCAAATATCCAAAATTCTATAGTTCTATTATCTCAATTAAAACTAAGTATAAGGTACTAAACTGATGCCAATGACTACAACAAATTATGCAAATTCACTTTGATTTTAGTTTATGACAAATTGAGTTTGACTAATCCAAATTAGAAATGAACTGCCACTCAAAAACGACATCCCTCATGTCTTTTTGGTGATTACATGAACCAAATCCACTGCACCAAGTCCGATCATCACGTGAGTCGGTGTAGCTCCAAAGGCGAGCATCTATATGGGCATTATATAAAATATATGACTCATGCTTAACCTTTCGGTCCGTGTTCCGAGGCCATGTCTATACATGCACTACTAGGAAACAGCCTATAGATAGACAAGATATTCAGTGGCGCATATGTGAAAATATGCGCCACAGATATATATCAGTGGCACACTAGAAAACATGCGCCACAGAAGCTTGGCACTTCAGTGGCGCATGAAACTAGTATGCGCCACAGAAGGTTGATGGGACCAAGCAGCAAAAAAAGGGGGAGAAACTTCTGTGGCGCATATGTCCATATGCGCCACAGAAAGTGATGTTTCTGTGGCGTATATAGGTGTATGCGCCACAGAACAAGCATATAGGGGAGGAAAACAGATCCCCCCTCCCCTGTGGATCGCCTTTTCAGTTTTGTAAAAAATAAACAAAAATGATAGAAACTTCAAAAAAATAATTCCTTTAAGTTGTAGTTAGATTTTAGGGTATAGATCTAGACAAAATTGAAAAACATGAATTTTGATGTATTTTGCAAAAATAGGTCATGGCACGGTAAAACGGCTATAACTTTTGCATACTATGTCGGAAAAAAATCTTTAACCTATCAAAATGATCGTCTCGAAATTTTCTACTCAATTTCAACCGCTAGAAGACGTTGAAGATTTTGTAGATTCCCCTAATTCCAAAAGAGTAAAAAGTTATGGCAGACAGAAGATTTTTTCCTGCAAAAAAATAAAAAAGGGGAGAAACTTCTGTGGCGCATTTCCCCCATATGCGCCACAGAAGTTTTGGGCAGGATTCGAAATTTGAATCCCGCCGGCGCCCCTTCTCCTTATATTCTCCCCTTCTCCTCCATTTCTACTCCCCTTCCATACTTCTCCCTCCACTTCTCCTCCCCTCCATACTTCTCCCCTTCTCCTCCACTTCTCCCTCCACTATTCCTCCCCTCCATACTTCTCTCCTTCTCCTCCACTCTCCGGCGACATCCACCTCTGGCCATGGCTACCTCGGTGACCTCCTCCTCCGGCGACCTCCAACACCACCGGCGACCTCCTCCTCCTCCACCATCTCCGGCGGCCTCCTCCAACCATCTCCGGCGAGCCCTTCCTCCACCTCCAGCGGCGGCCTCCTCCTCCTACTACTCTGACCACCTCCGACGGCCTCCTTCTCCTGCGGCCATCACATCTGATCCACCTCTGGCGACCCCCCCCCCACCTCCGGCCAGATCTGGCCCACCTTTTTTTTTGAAATTTGAAAAAAACTTCTGTGGCGCATATGGCCAATATGCGCCACTGAAGTTTGAGACTTCTGTGGCGCATTTTGAAATGCGCCACTGAAGTTTGTTATCAGTGGCGAGGTATCAGTGGCGACTAAGATATGCGCCACAGAAGTCCCATTTCCATGCGCCACAGATGGGCTGTTTCCTAGTAGTGATGCTAGGCTCGCCAAGTAAGAACCTTAGTACTGGCGTGTGTAAAACTGTCTTACACCCATTATACAAACATGGATTCAAGTACACCCAATCATCATGTGATGTCTTGAAGTGACAAAACATAAAGCGGTGCGTACTTAAGGAAGAACACATTTTTATCTTGATATCTACATGAGGGATCATCTGATGGACTCACTAGACTTCATCACAGATGCACCGCTGCTTTAAGGTGATGGACTTTCTCGTTGTAAAACAGATATTGATTATAGTAGGAGAGACAGGCACCCGCTAGCCACTTATACAAAACTAGTTGCATGTCAAGTATGGAACAGGTCTCATGTGCGAGGACATGTAAAGTTAGTCTGGGCCGCTTCATCCCACTATGCCACCAATATCCAAAATACATAGAAGATGTAATAAAATGATCATCAACGCCCACATACTCATATGTGTTCTACCCGTATAAAGCATCTACGCATAGATCAGGCTCTGATACCACTGTTGGGTTCACAGCATAGAAAACAAAAAAATCCTACGATGTGAAAATCTAAGCACCAAGATCTATCTACCTAGATACAATCAACGAGTGGATATACATCCATAGAGAACATGCCCTTGAAGAGCGACAACGCATTGTTAAGGAAACTCATTTCATGGTTGATGTAGTCGTATACTTGTCGATCTTAAGATCGTGATGATGTCCAGTGAGTCCATCAGTTCCAGCACTAGCAAGTCCAGCACCTTAAAGCAGCGGTGCATCCGTGATCGCACACACATCCGGTACCCCGACAACCTCTGCGTCCTCACTCCAGCGATGCAGCAGAAGTAGTAACTCCTTTCCAGATAAAGCGACCGGGAACATGTATGTCACTAATCTGAGACCATGGGGAATAATTTCTAGAGGGGGAGAGAGATCCTTCACGAGGAGGTGTGTCTTGTGAGGGAGGAGAGGGGGACTTTTATAGGGGAGAGGGGACAGCCCCTCCCATGGCCGGCGGCCAAGGTGGAGCCCCCACCTCTTCCATCATTCATGTGCTGGATGCTCCACTCACATAAATATGCCTCCACTCGCACTTCCACTCACATGCATTAAATTTCCACCAAATTTAATGCAACTCTCATTTAATAAAACTTTATTTATTTTATTTAGAATTTTGTTAATTACTTTAATTAACAAACATTCACATAAATCCCCCTGCAACATTTCAATATCACATGCAGAACCAGTTTCTGCAATTTCACCTGAAACAATTCCGGTTTCCATCGAAATGATTCCAGGGGATTTTTTAATCTTTATATACAACATATTTGTCCAAATGGTGTTGGTTGATGACTGCAAGTGCACAGATCGTTTGTAGCTAGTTTCAAAATAAAAATATCGATCCCACAGGGAGTAGTAGGCGAAAGACTAAAATGCTTTTAACTACAACTAAACGAAGTACTTAAGAAATAACTTTAAGATGCAAGAAAAGTAGAGTTGTTTTTGGGTTTTTGGTTGAACAAGGTAATTCAAAGTAAAGCAAAGCTTAATGCACAAAGTAAGAATCGCGTGTGTAATAGAACTTTGGAACTGCAATAGGGGAAAAGGCATTCTCAGGGAGTGGTGGATACACCGCTAGCAATTTAGACTAAGCAATCAAGATTATTATAACAAATATTCTCATAATATGTATGTATGTGGGAGGATCTCCATATATGGACAAATAGGCAGCAACCGCTGCTCACATCATCCTTCATAACCACAGCTGACGAATAAACGACATCAATCGTATTATCCCGCTATTAAGGGATTTCTCCCGTGGCATGGACATGGCTTAATGAGTTCTCCTTGATTCCCCAAGTTAGTACGTAAGGAATGAAAACATCTTTATAGTCACAGTAAGCACTATCATCCCTCCGTCTACCAACAAGTAATCCCCTTCATCGAGTCCCCATAGGAGGCAAATATTAAGGAGGTGCACAACTCCCAACATCAAGATGAAGACAATTAACACATACACATAATGATGTATAACATAATAATCTCTATCTCATCTTAATCATATCCTAGGGTTTCTCCATATCCTCAAGAACTAGGGATCTACTCAGACATGGAGACAATCAACATCATGGTAATGGTAATGGAAACAATCATAGATGAATAGTATTTGTATAAATCCACAACGAGTAAAGGAATTACAACAAGATATAGACAAGATGTAGATGGGATGGATGGATATGGTGGTGATGCAGCGGTGGATGATGAAGATCGATGTCTTAGCCTCCTGGATCTGCGCAGGTTGAAGATGGATCCCCTGTGGACGAGTTCCCCCTCCAGATACCTTCCGGAGGTGAGGTTTTGGTGATTTATGGGTGTTCTGTATGTCATCTCCCCGATCCAGTTGCACGGGGTGAAACTATTTGAAGAGGCGGTGGCGGCGCCAACTATACGACCGGAACTATACGGTCGGAAAAAGTATTCCAGTCGTATAGTTGGTCGTTAAACCATTTGTAAGCCTTGTTCGCTTTGGGTTTTCTTCTAGTATTATTGATATTTCCCAAATAAGCGATTTACGTTGTTTTTTACTCCTTTTCTCCTTAGTACAACAGCTCCAAGAATTGTGTCCATTGGATCCATCATATGTCCTGATCCTGGTGAAAACAGACATAAAATGTGCACACGAGCACCGTAAAATACCAAGATCCTACATCTACAACGCAAAATAATAATGTAAAACATGATGCAAATATGCACTCATCATCGATATCCCTTAAGTGTGTCACCCTATGGTTCGCGAATAATGCAGACATGATAGAGACCCTTCTCCTATCAATAATTAGCAGTGGGACCTGGAGATCCGTACTGACTCCCACACATTCAACGATGACTCTAGTGATCGTGTGAACCTTTAACATCGTAACTAAATCCCTTTGTCTCGCGATATATTACATGTCTGAGATTCGATCATCGATATCCCCATATCTAGTTTGATCTCGTTACCGACATGCACTCGTTCCGATGATATAACATTCTAGTGATCGCATCACTTGCTTGCAAGCTATCTTAATGTGATATCACCAAGAGGGCCCAGCGTATATATATCTGTCATCGGGATGGACAAATCCCACTCTTGATCCATGAGCCTCTACATAACACCTTCGTAGCACTAAACCCACCTTTATAGTCACCCTGTCTAGGTGTGACCTTTGATGTTATGAAGATACTCTTCTAGTGTTAGTGATTGACATGATCTCATGGTCTAAGGACTAGGATTACTTTGTATGATGTTATAGTAATATATACACAATGACTTTGATCATAATGTTATACTTCGAATGAATGTTCATCACATCATTCCGATAATGTTGTGATCTCGTTATTAACAACATCTAATGTCCATGATCAGGAAACCTTGATCATTTGGTTAATCAACGAGCTAGTTTTTATGAGAGGCATAACTAGAAACTTTCTATTTGTTTATTAAGCACACATGTATTAACGTTTCCAAATCAATACAATTATAGCATGCAAAATGTTTGACATTTATCATAAACATGGAATAAGATAATAACCACTTTATTATTGCCTCTCGGGCATATTACCTTCAAGACTAAGTTCATAATATGAGTTCAATCTTAATTGAGATCCTACTAAAATTGTTATCCCCTGGACGATTTTAGTGATCAGATGATCCCAATCCACTACACCACCCCCGATCGTCACGGCCGGCAATGCAATTTCAAAGGTAGCCATTCCCAAATGTTAATCACATCATCCATGCGACTCATGTTCAACCTTTCGGTATCTTGTGTTTCGAGGCCATATCTACATATGCTAGGCTCGCCAAATCTAACTTGTATATATCCACAGTGCAACATGGCTTACACCCACCGTATGCGGACGCAGATATGTCTGACACCCGATCGTCAGGGCCTGCCTCATAACAGAGAACTTTCTTGGTGGTGCACACACAAGGGGAACACTATCATTGGAATTATTTAGGGATTATCTTATTTTCTACCCTTGAGTATCTAATACTAGCATATAATAAGATGTAAAATAGGTATCAACATCACATGTATATTGTGATATGATATGGTCCTTCTTCTTGCGCCTTGATCTCCATCGAGCGCTCCAGCATGATCTCTATCTTGCCCCCGGTTTGACGCCAAGTCCACGATGCCACTAGCAGGTCGTTCATCGGAACGATGACTATTACTAAACTACTTAGTAACATAAAAGTAAACTACTTTACCTTCATAATGACCGATACCATATCATAACACAAGCTCTCCTGCAAAACAAAGTTAGATGCCTCTACTTTATCGTTTGCAAGTTTTACGTGGTTGTTAGGGCTTTCGTAATAGAATCGTTTCTAATCTACGAACTTTCCAACCACAACATGGATCCAACAGCTATCTCTACTACACTCCTTTTGGGGCCCTCCGTTCTAATGCCATATCAACTACTGAATGAGAGACAGAAACATGCTAGCCACTTATACGGGACAAGCCGTATGTTGAGCATGGAACCAGTCTCACGTACGAATACGCGTAAGGTCGTTCCAGGCCGCTTCATCAAACAATACCATAATATAAACAAGTACACGTTAGAGGGTAATAACTAAGGGATCAATGCCCGCACAATACTTGTGCATATTGGCCGTACAACACTCCTACGCATAGATCGGCTCTTATACCACTGAATGGTTCCGTAGCAGAAAACAAAAAAATTCCTATGATAGAACTCCCTAACACCCAAGATCTATCTATGTAGTAATGCAGTAATGACCGAAGCATATAGAATACATACCCTTGTAGACCGTTGGTTAACATTCCGACGGGAACATGGTTGAAGCAGTCGAACTCGTAGCCAACCTCAAGGTCGTGAAGCTCCTCGCAGGTCACCCCTTTGCTCCTTCTTCATCGTACAATAGCTCCGGCTCACGACATCCAAAGTGCCCCACGTGTTGCACCTCGTGGCTTCGTACAAGACCTTCATCTCCCCGATCCCACCGGCAGTGTGGAAGTAGATCTCTGGCTTGGAATCCCTGCAGCGCAATGGTGATGCTGCAGGTGTGCCTTGTCCGCATAGCCCGTACATGGGGCCATGGTCACAAGGTATATATATAGAGAGAGAGGGAGAAAGTCAACCAAAAAACTTCTCAAAAATGTGTGTCTAATCCCACCCATAGGAACCTCCTTATATAGGCTAAGGAAGGGGTGCCCTCCCTCTTAGGTGCCCCATGTGGGACTAAATGTAAAAGAAAGAGGAAAAAATTCACTCCCAGCCGGCTGGGCCTGGGCGGCCAATCCAACAACCAGCAGCAGCAGCTAAGCTGCCAGCCGGGTGGGCCATCGCGTCCACCACGTCCTAGCGCACTGAGGAGAGCAGTAGCAGCAGCAGCCAACCGGGGTGGATACTATCCACGGCCCACTTGCGTGGGTTGGTCAAACCAGCCCCTTTTTTGCTGTTTTCTTTGCCTTTTTCCTGTGGCTTTTTCCTGGGCCAATTTCCTTCAGGGTTTTGGCCTAATTATAAAGTCACTTTATAAATCTCAGTTTAAATATTATTTAGAATATATTAATTCACAATTAACATATAATAAATGTATATTTAAATTCCCATTTATCTAAAACTCCTTTCAATCCTTTTCCTTCTTTCTTTCTCTACTTGTGATTCCAACTTACAGATGATCTTTATCATCGTATCCTTATGTGTATCCCCTCACGGCTCGGGAATGGTACATACATGATCTTTATCAATGATCAACAGTGGGACCGGGATGCCCATGATGACCCCTGTACATTCCACGATGATGATGTCATATGAACCGTAAAACGTTGAGTCAATTCCCTTTGTTTCTCTAATACTACTTGTCCAAGATTCGATCATTGGTATCACATACCTTGTTCAATCTTGTAAACGACAAGTTCTGTTTTACTTGTTACCGCGATATTACATCCCCGTGACCTATTCACATGTTGCAACATTTATGGATGTAATCTCACTAAGCCGACCGTATGTATCTTACCCGTCACGTGGGAAAACAAATCCCTCTCTTGAGTCACATGTCATCTACTATTTCTTTGGAATACCTAATGTACACCTTTATGATCACCGTGGCACGGAGTGACGTTTGATGCAGTCAAGGCAGCCTCGGGAAACAGTGAGTAATATGATCTCACGGTCTAAGGAGAAGGAGACTATGTTTCTAGCTATTGCAACAATGAACTCTGTGACTTGATCGTGTCACAATCTTTGAGGAATGTCCATCACATAATTCACCAATGATATGACCTTGTTGTCAATTGCCATAAATGCCCCATGATCAGGAAACCTTGATCATCGCTTGACCAATGAACTAGTATGAATAGAGGCTATTAGGGACTTGGTTTGTTTCGTACCACATCTGTACCAATGTTTTCACTTGATATAGTTATAGCACAATATGAAACTATTATGAAATAATTGAGATATCATAATAGAAACATATTTATTATTTGCCTCTAGGGCATATCTCCTTCAACTAACATAGCCTCGGGGGCTACTCCCATCGGGAGCGCTGGCCGTGCACCCAATAAAATAATTCTCTAACGGAGATGATGATTATTACTTGCGATCAAGAACTAGAAGACCTAAATCAAGTACCTCCTTAGATGAGAAAGATGCTCTGATCCTATGCTCTGGTGCAAGCACCCAAAAATAGCCTCGGGGGCTACTCCCATCAGAAGCGCTGGTCGCGCACCCGATAGAAAATAATTTCCTCCTACGGAGTCGACCAAAACTTCGAATTCTCACACTGTGTCTACCGTGATAACATGTATGAAGGTCGTGTCCACGACATGAAGATAAGACCCCATGATCCTTCCTACGAGGCCTGATAATCGCACACGAATGTGCTCTGCTAGAAAATTTCCATATCAATGGTATGATAAAAAAAATCTCGACAGGCGCGTTGGGTACCCCAAACATAAAACTGGAATTCAGTACTTGATAAGACCTCCGTGTCCTGAGATGAATTACACCAACATATACCAGGTTCGAGTCCCGGGACTTGAGGTTGAGAAGGTACATGATGTTTTTTCTCAAGAGTAGTTAAGTGGTTCCTAATCCGTCAAATGCACCAGACTCATCATACCAAAACACCCATGACAAACTTATTGATCTTAAAGTTCGCCTATTCAATAAAAAAAATTCTCCAACGAAGTCGACATAAAATAAAAGCTACAAGACCTGAGTCGAGTCCCTCCTCAGATGAAGATGATCTCTGAGCCTATGCTCCGATGCTATGCATCCGAACATAGTCTCGAGGGCTACTCCCCTCAGGAGAGATGACCATGCATCCGATAGAAACAACAAGTCCTCCAACAGAGTCGATAGGAAGATATCTACGTCCACAAGAAAGAAGACTCGAGTCGAGTACCTCCTCGGATGAAGATGACTCTGAGCCTATGCTTGGATGCAAGAATTCGAATGTAGCCTTGGGGGATACTCCCATCGGGAGCGCTGGCCGTGCACCCAATAGAAAAAGCAAAAAATCCTCCAACAGAGTTGATAGAAGAATAACTTTGAGCCTAGCCAAGCGTTGTCTCAACGGTTACTCCCATCGGGAGAGCTGGTCGTACACCCGATGAAAATGCCAACATCACTTCAAGAACACGACAAATTCATCCATTGCATCATCCAAACAAGACAGTCGAGAAGTTCACATGTACGAAGAAATCTTCGAGTTCCCTTTTCGGGCATATTAAAACGGACTTGGAGACTCAACCTAAGTCTATGAATCAAGTGGAGTATCGGGGGCTACTTACATGGGCATGAACCTTCGAGTGCCCACTATTGGTATATATGATGCGGCCCAGCGAAAGGCTCACTCGAAGATATACCAAGATCCATGAAAGCCATGATGATTCAATAGATATGAAGCCTACAAGGACATAGACTCCTGGCAGAACAACACAATGAAAGTTCAAGACTAGACTACATAAAAACTCTAACTTGTAACCAACTCATATTGGTATATGAAACCTAGCCTCCCCACATATAAATCTAGGAGGGTCCAATGAGGAGGGCACCCCAAATAGATCTACATAATAGACATCGGATATACACGCCTCTATCTCTCTCTCTCTCTCTATATATATATATATATATATATATCTTATCGAGATCGCGTCTAGATGACTCAATGAGTTTGTACTCTCCATTGATAATACAAGCAGACAAGCAGGAAGTATGGTTTCCTCTATGAGGGCCTGAACCTGAGTAAATTGCCTCCTCCATTTTTCTGTTAAGCCGACGAAATCACCAACGCTCTCTTTTTTCTACAACCCAAGTCCATAACAATGGGCATTGCCCAGGTCACCCCTCAACAACAATGTTGATCACATATCTTGTTATGGCAAGCGAGTCAGAAGTACATTCTGGGTTGTGATCCAAAGAGGACATCAGTGAGTGGGAGCCCGTAACACCCCCATATTGTACTACAAGATAACGATTTAAGCATTTAGATGGGATGGTAATTGAATATAGGTCTCTTGATGAAACTCATTACAAAGGGTGCACAATGAGGTCGTGGAGGGGGACTCGGCATGACTTGAATATACTTAGTACGAGGCCCATACCTACGGAAGTGTGGCTGAGAGCAATAAGACCAAGGATGTTTCTGGGAAAAGTAGCACACCTCTCGAGAGTATAAAACATGATATGTTACTTCCTATCCTGGAAAAGGATTACGAGCGCATCGTGGAAAGCAAACTCCATGAAGTTTTAACAACTCGTGAAGACTGACGGATTTATTTTTTCTAAAATAAAACTTACCTTTTCAACAAACTATTTTTAATTAGGGAATGAATGCATTGACAAGAACACTGCATTCACACACCGGTTTCGGTACGTGCATGCAAAGATCACTTTGTCTTTTAGCGATTAGTGTTTGTCTTCTAGCGATTAGCCTTTGAAACCAAACGATGGGCACACGGGATGCGGGTTCGGTAGTCTTGTTGGAACGCCCACTGGCTTCATCTATTCTATGGGCACCCGTTATGTAGAAAATTCCTTAGTCTACTACTTTTAAGGCTTAACAATGTAGAATAATTCTAAAAAATATAGATGGTCCAAGATGCAGTCTACAATGATTCTATTCTAACTCCTATTTCTTGAAAAATACTCCAACATTTCTTTGGCCTCTCTAAATGTGCAGCAACACCAACCCTCATGTGCATTTAGAATGTTGTGAGTATTCATTATCGAAACTAATAACGCAATCATGTAACTATACAATTTCGTAAGCAGCTCTCCTCTCCCTAACAGTCCTACTTGTCCCCATTGTACATGTTTAAGAGACTATTACATCCTCTTATTAATTCAGTGCATAATATTCAACCCTTCTACTCTTTTTTTGCACATGCATATGAACACATGGAGCAATTGGTATAAATAAATATCATGGTACATAGTTTGCTCGATCAATAGAAATAGGTAGTTGATGGTTCAAAATATATCGAGCTCGTTGGGAACCCCAAGAGGAAGGTATGATGAGCACAGCAACAAGTTTTCTCTCAGTTATGAAACCAAGGTTATCAAACTAGTAGGAGCAAGGAAACAACTCCAAGGTGTTGTTTCCAACTTGGAATCCTGCACAACACAACCACAGAACTTTGCCCCAACTTATAGTGAGATTGTCAATCTCACCGGTTTTGCTGAAAACAAAGGATTAAACATATTGTGTGGAAGATAGTAATTGCTTGTAGAAAGTAAACAGTAAAGAGTAAATAGTAGATGGTTTATCAATGGTAAAAGAATGGACCGGGGTCCATAGTTCACTAGAGGCGATTCTCCTTAAGATAAATAACATGTTGGGTGAACAAATTATAGCGGGGCAATTGACAAACTCGAGAAAGCATACCATGCATATACTAATCATCTTGACTCCTATGAGATTTGATTGGGCATTACAACATTATACATAGACCGTAATCCAACTGCATCTATGACTAATAATCCACCTTCAGGTTATCATCCGAACCCCCTCCAGTATTAAGTTACAAGCAATAGATAATTTCATTAAGCAAAGTGTGTAAAGTAAACAATACGATTGTCCCATGGATAAAGGATTGTTGTTTTTTCCCTAGTAGCAACATCACATCTAGTACCTTAGAGATTCCTGTCACTTCCCCAGATTACTAGAGGCATGAACCCACTATCGAGCATAAATACTCCCTCTTGGAGTTGCTAGCATCTACTTGGCCAAGATAGCTACTAACAACGGAAAGCATGCAAGATCACAAATAACATAGACATGATAAAATCAATAATCAATCTGAAATAGCATCTCAATATCCATCGGATCCCCGCAAACACAACATGTAAGATTACAAATAGATGATCTTGATCATGAACGGAGCTCACCAGATCTAAACATGATAGCACAAAGGAGGAGAACCAACCATCTAGATACTACATGGACTCGTAGTCCAGGGATGAACTATTGACGCATCACACCGAAGGCAGTCATGGTGATGAAGAAGGCCTCCAGGGTGATCTCTCCCCTCCGACAGGGTGCCGGGAAGAGCTTCAGATCCCTCCTGATCTAGGGATGGAGATGATGGTGGCTACAGACTCTTTCATGGAACTTTTGATCGGGTACTTAGGGTTTTCATCCCGGGAGGCTTTTATAGGCGGAAGGGCAAGGTCGGTGGAGCACCAGGGGCCCACACCCCCTGCTGGCGCGCCGCCCCAGGCCGCGTCGCCACTAGGTGTGGCCGCCCTGGTGCGCCAGTTCGTCTCTCCTTCGGACTCTGTGTTGCTTCGGGTAAAATATTGACTTTGGCTTTTGTCCCGTCCAATTCTGAGAATATTTCCTTACTAGCTTTTCTGAAACCAAAAACAGCAGAAAACAGGCAACTGGCACTGTGGCATCTTGTTAATAGGTTAGTTCCAGAAAATGTATAAAAATACCCCAAAATATGAACAAAACAAAAGAAAGTAGATACTAAACAAGCATGGAACATCAAAAATTATAGATACGTTTACGACGTATCAACATCCCCAAGCTTAACTCATGCTCATCCTCGAGTAGGTAAGTGATAAAAATAATAATTTTTGAGCTGACATGCACCATCATAATCTTGATCAAGGTATTTGTAAAACATTGATAGCTGGGATCATAGTACTCTAACATAGACATGAAACATATAGTTCTAACAATAAGACATAGCAACTATGTTGTAACATGAAAAGGTACAAACAAAAGATTCATGAATAACAATGCTTTGAAAGACGTTTGTTTGTTTCACATATAGAAAACATAATGAGAATGGTATTCAGCTTGTCCCTCATGGTGTAGCAAAACATAAATGCATTGGACACCTTCAAAGTTCATAAGGGTGAATAGATACAAATAGTTTAAGAACAAGCAATATCAAAGTTATGAATCAATCAACAAGTTTTGGGACAATGCACATTAAACTAAGAATGACCACTATGCTCTCTCAATAGGTGCATAAAGATAGAAGATGGAGACTCAACATAAAAGTAAAAAGGCCCTTCATAGAAGGAAGCAGGGATTCAAGTCTCATAAAGAGCTTCCAAAGATTATGGTACTTATTAGCTTTTAGCTCTCATTGCCCCTATCATAAGCATCTTTAGGTGATTAAGGTTAAAGTGAACAAATATGAGGATATGCCTGACAAGTTATAAGTTGAAAATCTCATGCCCCTTGCTTACGAGTACTGAACCTCATGCTACTCAACTTTAGTCATGAGTAAGTTCTTGTCATTGTAAGTACATGTGTATCATAGAGAACCGCCAACGGGGTACCCCTGGCCCCATGATACAAGAGCTTTCCCATATCAAAATGAGAAGGCAACAGACAATGAGCATCTCAGCGATCCTTTTATTTCCTATTTGCATAGGTTTTTTTATTGAGGATGCTTCACAGATTCCTCACTATGGTTATGCTGAAAGTTTCCACCATGATTAGGCATGGCTTAGGCTAGCCGCCCAGGTGGTTCTCTAACACATATACATACTCCATGAGCTTACAAGCTCCCCTTTTATTTCACACCGCTGGGATCCATAAGCAAAAGAACATGATATCAACTAAATAAAGTGCAATGTTGAAAGCGTTCCCCATGGTAACATGGTTCTGCTAATTCACAACTTACAAAGTGCAAGCATATATGCAACATAGATGGGCACAATGGTTCAAGTTTATTAAGTGCAAGAAAGTAAAGTGTGCCATCAAGTTTGTGAGAGCTTTAATCACTAATTTTCACATAACAAGTTTAATTCGGAAGGTAGATAAAAACATGAATATACTAGGAATAGCAATAATGCTAATAGGTAGGTATGATGGAATCTTTGGAATAACTTGGTTTTATTTGGAGTTGGATGCATGAGTGGAACTCATACTTGGTACATGTGGAGGCTAGCAAAAGACTAGGAGCGACCAACTAAGAAAGCAATAATGGCCATAATCATGCAAAGCGACAAAACATTATTAATTAAAGCATAAAGTGATATTACAAGTCGAAAACTAAATGATCATAGAGGCTATGGTGACTTGGTATAGTCTTAACATGGTGTGAGCATGTGCCAAGTCAACCCAAATAAAGCATGAAAGGAGAATACCACAATATTATGCTTTTATATGCTAAAACAACAGATGATTCTTTCAAGGCACATTAAGCAATCTCAATTGTTTGTAACAAGTCATGCTACAACAATAATCACTAAGCATAAAGTCAAAGCAATATCAAACATGACATGATAAATTCTAGGCCATAGTCAAAACAAGCTCCTTTTTGTATCACTTATAAGCATGAACTTTCCTACTCTTTTCCAATCCAAATCAACTTATTTGAAACTATGTATGAATGTGGGGGTCCAACCAATTTATTTAAGCAAAAGCAAAATAAAACTAAAAAGAAAACGAAGACGCTCCAAGAACAATGCAATTGTGCATGAAACAATAAAAATGAAGTGCTTGGAAGAAAACCTGGGATTTTTATTGATGAAGAAGGGGATGCCTTGGGCATCCCCAAGCTTTGACGCTTGTACTTATTGAATATTTCTTGGAGTGACATGGTTTGAATCCCCAAGCTTGAGCTTTTGTCCATACTTCATCTTATCACATTGTTCTTCCCTACACTTTAAAATTTCTTTCATACAAAACTTCACACAATCATCATTAGCAACATTAGTGTACTTAAGATAATAAGTCTTTAGGTTTAGTTTCAACACAAGTAAAACTTCCATTAAAAACACAAGTTACTGTAGCAATTCCTTTTAAAAGTTCAAGTGGTCAAAGAGAACTCAAAGAGAAAGAGATTAAAAGGCAAATGCAAATAATGGCAGAAACCTGTCAAAACAGACCAGCAGGTAAAAACCGATTTTTCCGAAGACCTTCTGTTGGTCAAATCGAAAAGTGTTAAACTAACGAAATTTAGATAACAACCTGAGGCATAAGCACAAAACATTACAGCTCAATCCGACGTACAAAGATTTTTCACGATTTTTTATGGTGAAGCACAAATATCTATTTCGGGATAGCAACTTTCCCAAGCATTATTTCTCTCTTATTAGAGGTTATTCTTGGCACAAAAACCACACAAAAATGATAAAGAGAGGTTATTACTGAGGCAATAACTTCCAAGACTCAACAGAAGAAAAATGTATTGACTAAAAATTTGGGTTATCTCCCAATAAGTGCTTTGCTTTAACGTCTTTGAGCTAGGCATAAGAAGCAAGAATCAAGTATTCTCAAATGAAGAAGCATTAAGACCAATACCAGAAATATCTTCAACAAGGCAAGGTATCTCATCCAAATAAGTTCTAGAGGATCCTCTTTCACTTGGGTTCACTATTTTTATCAAACAGGTTTTCAGGAACAATCCAATCAAAATTCTTTTCTAAGGCTTCATGTATTCCTACAAGTTTAAAAGGTATTGGTATTTTAGTTTCCTCTCCATTTTTAGGTTTGGTTCTATCCGCCTTTTCTCGTGTACCAATAACATCTACACATGAGCCTAGCATATTAAAATGATCAAATACTTTTCTAGGTTCCTTAACAACATCATAGAATTCTTTAAGCAAAGCTTCTAGAATGAAATCTCTCTTTTCAGTGTCCTCAATATCTTTAAGTTTAAGAAACATTACTTGCATTATGGGGTTAAGGTTAACAAACCTAGCTTCCAACAAGTGAACTAAAGAAGCTGCATCAATTTCATAATTTGGAGCAACTTCTGCTAGGGATCTATCCTTAATATCCTCATGCTTGCTAACATGATTAAATAATTCTTCAATATTATCTTTACCAATTATGGAGCCACTACCTATTGAAAGGTCTTTCAGGGTGAACTTAGGGATCAACATAGTGATCTAAGAACGAGGTGACAACTATAGAAACAAGTTTTCTCTCAGTTATGAAACCAAGGTTATCAAACTAGTAGGAGCAAGTAAACAACTCCAAGGTGTTGTTTCCAACTTGGAATCCTGCACAACACAACCACAGAACTTTGCCCCAACTTATAGTGAGATTGTCAATCTCACCGGTTTTGCTGAAAACAAAGGATTAAACATATTGTGTGGAAGATAGTAATTGCTTGTAGAAAGTAAACAGTAAAGAGTAAATAGTAGATGGTTTATCAATGGTAAAAGAATGGACCGGGGTCCATAGTTCACTAGAGGCGATTCTCCTTAAGATAAATAACATGTTGGGTGAACAAATTATAGCGAGGCAATTGACAAACTCGAGAAAGCATACCATGCATATACTAATCATCTTGACTCCTATGAGATTTGATTGGACATTACAACATTATACATAGACCGTAATCCAACTGCATCTATGACTAATAATCCACCTTCAGGTTATCATCCGAACCCCCTCCAGTATTAAGTTACAAGCAATAGATAATTTCATTAAGCAAAGTGTGTAAAGTAAACAATACGATTGCCCCATGGACAAAGGATTGTTGTTTTTTCCCTAGTAGCAACATCACATCTAGTACCTTAGAGATTCCTGTCACTTCCCCAGATTACTAGAGGCATGAACCCACTATCGAGCATAAATACTCCCTCTTGGAGTTGCTAGCATCTACTTGGCCAAGATAGCTACTAACAACGGAAAGCATGCAAGATCACAAATAACATAGACATGATAAAATCAATAATCAATCTGAAATAGCATCTCAATATCCATCGGATCCCCGCAAACACAACATGTAAGATTACAAATAGATGATCTTGATCATGAACGGAGCTCACCAGATCTAAACATGATAGCACAAAGGAGGAGAACCAACCATCTAGATACTACATGGACCCGTAGTCCAGGGATGAACTACTGACGCATCACACCGAAGGCAGTCATGGTGATGAAGAAGGCCTCCAGGGTGATCTCTCCCCTTCGACAGGGTGCTGGGAAGAGATTCAGATCCCTCCCGATCTAGGGATGGAGATGATGGTGGCTACAGACTCTTTCATGGAACTTTTGATCGGGTACTTAGGGTTTTCATCCCGGGAGGCTTTTATAGGCAGAAGGGCAGGGTCGGTGGAGCACCAGGGGCCCATACCCCTGCTGGCGCGCCGCCCCAGGCCGCGTCGCCACCAGGTGTGGCCGCACTGGTGCGCCAGTTCGTCTCTCCTTCGGACTCTGTGTTGCTTCGGGTAAAATATTGACTTTGGCTTTTGTCCCGTCAAATTCCGAGAATATTTCCTTACTAGCTTTTCTGAAACCAAAAATAGCAGAAAACAGGCAACTGGTACTATGGCATCTTGTTAATAGGTTAGTTCCAGAAAATGTATAAAAATACCTCAAAGTATGAACAAAACATAAGAAAGTAGATACTAAACAAGCATGAAACATCAAAAATTATAGATACGTTTACGACGTATCAGTAGTTTAAGATATCTTTGCCGAGATTTCAAAGACCATGATCTAATAAAATATATGGATCATTTAATTTTCTATTTCATTACATATTTTTATTACAGAGTGTTTCGTGTGTGAACAAGTGATGAACCTTGACATACACTGTTGAGAGACCCATGAACACTAATCATGCTTAGACTTTGAGTAATCTTTAAAATTTAGCATAAATATTAAATATATATTTATGGTGTTTTCTGGAGTAGGGGGAAGTCACCCTGAACCCAGGAAGTTATCTTTAAACAAGGGCCCTTGTTGTTGTGTTACCCTAGGGCCCTCAAAATCCGTGGACCGGCCCTGCTCGGGATGGCTACACCACCAGGTTCCAGTCGTTGTAGTTGCTGACCACGTTAGTTCGTGATGCTCGTCGTAGACAGTGAGGTACGATAGTAGTCATGGAGAACGACATGCGGATGACGGACCACTCATCCTCTCGAGCGTAACCAGCGCACCCTCCCTCGCCACCACGTCCACCGGATCTTGGCCAGAGTTGGGAGGCGAGCTACTTCTCCACCGCACATGATGGCGTGCGACTCTACCACTTGGGATCGACTTCCCTGGAACAAAACTTCCCGATACTTTTGGATTTCGATGGCAAGGTGGTGGATTGTGACAACTCCCCGTGTGATATTCTTCCTGGCAGCACAATCAGTTTCCGCGCATCATGGCCTAGATTGGTCATGAGATCAACAAAGAAGTTGTTGAGAGTTTGGAGGGCTCCACGTTGCATACCGTCATTGGCACGTGTATGTGGAGTGGTGCACCTCGGTCAGATGTGTACAACAACATCATCAATGGTGGACACGAGTTTGAGCCATGTCGAGACAGTTCCGCTCCTGTCCGGGCCATATGCGAGTAGTGGTTCTACTGCTCATAACCGTGTCGGGTGCACCAACCACCGATCGCACCAACCCCTCCTCTTTAACCCTAGACCGGGAGCAGTGTGTGGTGTGGTTTTCATTCGTCTGCTAGTTAACCCTAGATGTGGTTCCCTGAGAGGTGGTATGGAGTGAGTTTTGGTGACGCGAGAACCTTCGCTCAGGTGGTC
Organism: Avena eriantha; assembly: GCA_910589775.1. Lineage (NCBI taxonomy): Eukaryota > Viridiplantae > Streptophyta > Magnoliopsida > Poales > Poaceae > Avena > Avena eriantha. The sequence goes on from OU342740.1 coordinate 488,487,703, forward strand.
GATGCACCGCAGCCCATGGATCAAAGTTTTGGCGGTTCGCAGCGCTCCCTCCTCCCCCGCAATTTTCCATGTCCCCCTCAAAATTTCCGGCAGCTTCCCATCTCGGATGCGGAGACGTGTGGATGAGAGGAGGTGGGAGGATGAACGCCGGTGGGAGAAAGAGCGTGGAAGGGAAGAGACTTGGAGCAGAGAAGAAGACATGTGACGTGATGATGAAGAAAGGTGAATATCAGATGAGCGTCCTAGGTCGGAAGAGAGACGTAGGCAAGAGAAAGAAGAGCATCGCTGAGCCAAGATAGACTGAGTTACCAATCGAACTTATTTCTTTCTTATGGATGCATGAAGAGCCTCCATGAACACACCTTAGAAATCCACCTCGTTGGTCCAGGCGAGTTCATGCGGCTCAAAGAGTCTCGAGATTTCCTTGCTACCCTTTTGGCATGTCCACAAGATTACTCTCGCAGTCACACAAGGCAGGGCAGGATCGAAAAGGCTCGTGGACTCCACACCATATAGTATATTTGAACCGAACCCGGTACGTTTACAACATTACGATTGCATTACATATAGACAATCAAAGGATGTTGTCGGTACGTTCTTCCATATCATCACCACCAGCTTCTTGATCCGTTCATCTGTATCATCACCAATAGTTTCTTGAGTTGTATTAGCCAGAAAACAACTCTCTGGATGCAGGCGCAAATCGAGATGGCTGACATCACCGACGATGCCGGCGTGGCGGAGCCCTAGGAGTGTAGTAGGCGCATGTTCGTCCTGTTCATCGGCTGCATCGCTTTTCCACTCCTCCTATTCTCCCACTATTTGATAATAGACGTGTTCGGCTCCCGTCCAACCACGAGGTTGACTGTCGTTGCATTCACCTCGGGGATCCTAGGCATCCTCCTCGCATCCTGCCTCATCGTTCTCTTTGGGCATGTTTGGTGGGTCACACGACCGTTTCTCGCACTAGTCCGGAAGAAATAAGCCCGTTTGGAGACTCGCACTTCGGGCCGAGTTCGCATCGCATGGGTCTTAAAGCACCCCAAATCATGGCCCGCTGGGAACGCCAAAATCGGGCATTTCTGTGGGGACAGGCCCTAGGGAGCCAAAAGCGTGCACATGGCAGCACGCGGGGGCACACGGGGAGAAGGGCGGGGGACGACACGACGCATCGACAACGCGTGCCATAAGTCCACTCACCGCTCGCTCACCGCTCTCTCTCTCCCCATTCACAACCACTCCTTCATCCCTTCTCACCATCGGCGATTCCACTCCCACCGAAAGATCCAAGACCACCACGAAGGTAGTCGACAGAGGTAGATCGAGGCTAGTACTGCTTATCGTGGCTGGAGCGGATCTGCTGCTGCGACTACGGGTGATTCTTCTTCTTCATCGGCAAACCTGAAGCACGAATCCTTCAGTAACGGCGTTAAGGCCTCGAACCACGACCTCTATATGGTTTTAGCACCTTAGATCTATCTGTTACCAACTCAGTCTCCTAGTATGAGTGACATGCAAGGTAGATTTATACCTATTTGTGCTAGTGTAGGTCACCTTGAAGTGTTAGGTTAGATTCTTTCCTTATTGTGCCTAGATTTGGCTTGTTACTGGCTAGATTCCGGCAAATGTTGTGATTAGGGTTCGTCCGATTGGGAAAGTGTGGAAAAATAATGCCCAAATTTCATTATTCATCTTCTTGCTCTCGGCCGATGATTACAACTGTCACCAAATCACACCGAGGAGTGAATCTGTACTACCTGCAATTGTTCATACCAAACTTTGTTGTGCATTATACTAGGTAGTACAGAGTCCTCTCCTCAGTGTATGTGTGCACACCTTATATGAGGCATTGATTACTTTCCACATCACTCTGCGTGTTCTTCTCGTTCGGCCAATGATTAATTTGCATTTTGTGGCCAAGATCCCAATAGATTGCTTCATAGCATGCCTTTTATGATTAATCTTGGGCACACAATGCCTAATATAAGGCACAAAAAATAGTTGTCCATTCATGCAAATGCCAATGATTAAATACGCACCGCAAGGAAATGGAAGCGATGATCCTTTCGAACCTGGTTCTGTCATCTTATCAAGGTGATGGAACGTGGTTCGGTATGATCATCGCTTCATGTTGTCAATGTTATGTACTATGAGGCAATTGTTGTTTATTCTGTGAATGCAGCTTGTGATGACACCTAGTACAATGCGTTCATAGAGCTGGTGCTATAGGAACCGGATGGTATGCAAAAAGAAGTAGGTTGTGCACGTCATCTGGTTCCTGTAGCACCAGCTCTACCTTATTTGTGCTAGTTATTCTAAAGCAGTTCATCAATTTTTGGTCGTATGTTTATTCCTTTGGCCGATGATTAGTAAGTAGCACAATGACAGACAAGGGATCCTATTCATGAACAAATTTGTGTGCTAATCAAATTCATTGTTCATTTTTGTTGCTCATGAGGAGCATCCCTTTGCCTCTATGCCATAGAATATGAGGCCATGTTTTATGTTCATTGTTCATGCTTGATCACATGTGTTATGTTCGTTGTTCATGTCTGATCACATTTGCTGATTCCTGATGTAGTGCTCGAAGACGTTGATCGGAGTTGCTCTCCCCGGCAATGCGGGAGCATGCTCCACAGATGTTGCTGAGGGTAGTGCCTCCAAGAGGGGGAACGATGGTGGTGAGGGCAGCGGCAGCAAGAGGCCAAGGGGTAGGCCTCTCAAGATAGGGCACTTCCATGACCAGGTAGGTCCAACATATTTTGCCAAGGTGATCTTGGCACCTGGGTTAGACCTGCTGCCAATCCCAGATGGCTTCAGAACTTTCCTTGGCACTTCGCCGAGGACGATCATGCTGAAGACGAACACCAGATGCAGCTGGATGGTGAAGCTCCGGGATGTCAGCGGTAGGATCTGCCTTGACCAGGGGTGGTCAGGCTTCGCCATTGCACACCAGGTCAAGATCGGGTACTTCTTGACCTTCAAGATGCTGAAGTGTGACATGTTCAAGGTCACCATATGTGGCATCCCGCTAAAACCACTACTAGAAAATCGCGTTGTTTTTGTGCATTGCATCATCATGACCGCATGCTGATGTCATCATGCCACATTGCATTTGAGCATCGTCATCATCATGCATATGTTTTGTCTAAAACTATTTTCTAAAAGCCTACTTTTGTTTTCTAAAATATCCCCCGTCTTTATTCAAATCAAAACTTCGGTCTTTCCCGGGTCTTTTATTTGTCTAAAAACTATTTATAAAATCCTTTCTAAAAATAAAATAAGAAAAATAAATATTTTTGTGGGGGGCCAGGCAGCCAACGGCCAGGCCCGGAGGCCCAACCGGAGGCCACCCAGCCCACAGCGACCAAACTCTAGATCACTAGAAACCCTAGCTACCCAATCCCTCCACCCCGCCGCCACTCTCTCTCTCTCCCGCCTGGCCCCACCTTCCCCTTTTTCCCGCCCAGCCACTACCTGCACATCCCCCCACCCACACCTGGTCGCCATCTGCCCACACGCCCACCTGTTTCCCCTGCCGACAACCCCTCCCTCCCCCCCGCACACCACACCTCGCCACCTCACCTGCACCAATCGGTGCTCGCCACCTCACCCACCCGGGCCCACTCCCCACCGAGCCCCTCGCGAGCCCCACCAACCCCCGCTCGCTCGCACGCCCATCCCCGCCCGCGTCACCTTCCTCTCCCTCACCCCGCGCCTTCCTCTCCCCTTCGGAAACCGCCGCCGCTGCTCCTCCCTCACCTCGGCCGCCCCTGCGCCACTCCGCTTCGCGCGCCAAGTCCGATCCTTCCTCGACCTCGGTCTGCCTCGCTGCCGCCAGGTGCCTTGCTTCCGGCCTTCCTCTTCCATGGCCGTGGCCACATCTTTGGATCAAAGTACCGCCGCCGCCACCCCCTGGCGCCACCACCGCCTCTCGGTGCTTCGGCCTCTTCCTCCTTTCACCGCAGCGGGGTCCCCTATCTTTAAGACCGACGCTGCCACGGTCATCTTCGGCCTCCTACCCCCCTTTGGCCGCTAGCACCAGGGCCCTCGCCTCCTCCTCGGCCCACGTAACCACGTCGCCGAGCCTCCCTCGTCCTGCGCGTGGCCTCCTCCATTCGCCGTCAACCGTCTGTGTCGGTGCCTCCTCTGTCGCCGCTAGCTGCCTTCTGTGTCAAGCTGACGCCACCGTGTTGCCTGTCGCCCTCGCATCAAGCCCCTGAAAGCGTGATGACCTCCAGTAGTGCCTTTGGCAGTGGCTACCGTTGTTGATTCAACACCAAGACGTTCCCCTGCAGTGCGTGCTTCTAATGTGCTGCTACTCTATGCTGAGACCAAAGAGACGATGGAGTCGCATCTGTGTTTTTTGTGTGATAAGTCGTTTTCGTATATCTACTAGAGAATGAACTGATGTGGTGGTGGCATGGTGCATGCGCAGCCCACAACAATAACTTCAGAGCACTTCCAGATCAACAAGCCTGACAAGACCGTCAGATGTCACCACAACCACCCGCGGCACATTCCAAGACCTTCGGCACGGAACGCCAAGTTCCACTTCACGGAACTCGAAGACCGATCCCGGAGTTCGAAGACCGATCACGCCGAAGACCGAACCCTGGCACGCCAAGTTCTTCGACCCCGAGGACCGATCCATCGAAACGACAAGACCTCTTCCCGCACCGATGACCGAGGACCCGATGACCGCCAAGATCGCCACCTGAACGACTAGCACTTCGCCACGGAACACCGAGTTCTCCATCGAGGACGTGAAGCACATCGACATGGAACCGAAGGACGACAAGTACTTCACCCGGATGCCAAGACCGACCCGATACGCGGACCCGACAAGATCTTCGCGATGACAAGATCGACACCGACCAGGGCAAGTCTGATGCGCCCCCGACGTCAAACCAAGTCCGTCTTCCCGGAACGCCAAGCTCTCCTTCCATTTTCCGAGAATGATCCCGTCGAACCCTGAACCCTGAGACCGAACCCCGAACCCTCGGAACCCAAGATCTTCCGAACCCAGATGTGTGAACCTTTCCCCTAAGCCCCTATTTTTATAATATGACATTATCAACTATCGCATATTTAATTGTTCATGCATGCATGCATACCTGTCTGTGGTTTGGGGGCATTATGCCGATTCACCGCATAATTAAATATGGAGTCTATATGCGGGTTATTCTAATCTTATTCCGGACTCCATTTAAATTTGTGTAGCAAACCGATGCCATGTTGCCTTGTTAATACAACATTTAAATTGCGGGGTAGTTAAATAACTCGAACCTATTAATTAATTATCGGGACCCCGGTTCCACTTAATATTGCCTAATTGCACCGCATCTGTGCCATGCCATGCATCATATCATAATCATGCCGGATCCTCTGCCGTAGTATTAAATATTGCATCCGGTGTTTCTTCTAGTATTTGCTTCTTCGCGGATTAGGCCGATGAGTGGATGCGAGTATCGACAAGTTCTCCGGATATGATCCGTCGGCAGTGTTTCCTAGGCGAGCAACTCTCCCCCTTCTATCTATTTTGCATTTATAGTCTTTATTTCCTCCTATTGATCTATTGCTATCCGATTCGTGATGCTTTAGTTTCCGTGCACCAGTTATATCCCGTGCAGCCTCGATATTGCCTTGGACACCTCCTATTACCTGTGTTTGGTAGATAGCTAGCCTTGCGAGTCGTAGTTGCTTGCTCAGGTGCGATCTCGTGTCGTCGAGTACCACAGATACTGGTATGCTGGCAGATGGTTATTGGTGGAGATGCTTGTTGGTGGAGATGCTTGTTGGTGGAGATGCTTACTGGTGGAGATGATCATGACTTTAATTACAACTACTAAAATGCTAGCTATAACTAATGCAGAGGCATCGGTGGGCAATAGATGTTATTTGGTTCTTCCACGCTCACTTGTGTCCCGTAGGACCCCGAGTACTTGATACTTGTTCCTTGATTTTTCGCACTATCCACATCCGGGAGGCCGTGGACCCCCCTGAGCTAGAGCTTGATTCATTTCTATTTCTTGGGGCCACAAAGTAGTTTGGAGCTTTATTACTATCATGTACTTGTGCCATGCTTTACTGCTTTATTTAAGATTGTGCGTGGAGCACCTGTACTGTTTAGGAATTGCGGAGTGTTTTCCCTGTATCGACAAGCCCAGTCACACTTTCGGGTTTCCAGTCGTTTACAGCTATTGGCGCAAACCTTGGGTCCGTCTCGGAGTCGGCCAACTTCGTTGCGGGTAGCTTAATGGGGTGGCCCCCCTGAAATATTTATGAATCCTGTGATCGCTTTGTCGTGAATGCCTCGTTGGGTTTTGAGTTGGTTTTTCCGAGGTTGATCGAGTGTGTGTTGCTATTTGTGCACCCCTGCAGGGTAAAACTTTCGGAAAGCCGTGTCCGCGGTTATGGATGACTTGGAGCACAGTATCTCGATCATAGACAAGCATAACTAAAGTAGTGCTATAAATTTGACTTAATATGTGACTAGTAATCAGCTCAAGTATAACGGAATGGATATTAAAAATGCCAACAGCTGGTGGATCTGGGTTGTTTTGTGGCATGCTATATGCCTAGTAAGTATTGCAACTCCAATGGAATGTGATAAAAGTGCCAACAACTGCTGGGTTTTAGGATTCCTCAGGATATTTATATCTGACTAGTAATTGTTCCAACTACAACGGAATGTTAACTAAAACTGCCCACTACTTATGCTATCAGGATGACTCATGCTATTTATATCTGACTAGTAAGTGCTTTAACTATAATGGATTAAATAAAACTGCCAACCGTGTGAGTTCCTCGGTTTTGACTTCCTCGTTTGGTCTCGAGGGGGAATGCCAGGATGGGTATGTTTGGTGTTAGTCTCAGGTTGGATTCGAATAGGTCTTTCTTACCCCTCTCTAGTAGCCGACAGATGTATCGAGTCTCTATAGGTTGTTTAGTGTTGCTGCGCTGCTGCTTCAGTCCACCATACTTATGTAGGCGAGCGCCGCCGAATTCTAGCCTCGCCGTGTACTGGCCTCAGTACTGACGCTCCTCTTTTTCCTTCGCCCTTTGTCGGCACCCCTTTTGTTTTAGCAGGTTTGAGTTCGACGTCGTTAGCAGGGTTACCCTTCCGGCTTGGCCTGGACAGGCTTATGGACGCCATTAATTATTCTTCAGGTGATGGGGATATGCCTAAGGGGGTATGCTCAGCAATAGGTTTCGAGTGGGCCAGAAGGCCCGCGAGTACGCCTGAAGGACAGCGACTGGACTTCGAGGAAGGAAAAGGCCCATCGACTGGCGACTGGAAGCCCAGGAGCGTAGCAGAAGCCCAGTCGGATTAGGTCAAAGGCTCCCGGATCCTTATCTTGTTCGGAGGCAACTTGTAAACCCGGGGAGGTGCTTCATATATAAACCTCCCTAGGGTATCGTAGGGACTTACGTTCCATCATACACCCCCTCGAGCGACTCGCCGCCCGGCCGCCGAGCTCGCCACCCTTGTAATTCGCTCTCTCATAATCTAACCTAGCAGGAGTAGGTCTTTACCCTCCGGGGGGGCGAACCTGGGTAAACCCTTGTGCACCTGCCCCCATCTCGCACCGCAAATGGCCGCCAACTCTTCCTCACGAAACTCTCAATCGCCGCCTATGGCGGCGACTGCCGTGGCCATTTCCACGACATCAGGGCTCTGAGCCCCATTTGCATCTTGTCCGTAGTCGGACGCTCTAACGTTTTTAGGGTGATTTGGATCTTTGTATTGTATATCTGTATTCTTGACTCGTTGAGTCGCTGTTGTATGTATATCTGTTCTGTGGGTCCCATCGAGGACTGTTGTGTAATGGTATTACTTCGTTTTCCACCCGCACGAAAGTGCCTGGTGGGCGTCCTTGAATCGTTTCTATGCGGGTTTGGCGGAAATGGCTAAAACTTGCATAGGGCCGATTTGAGGGTGTTACACCATCTTCGACTACACCATGACTGAAGTCATGAAGAAGTGCCTGCAACATGATCCAGCCCTCGCCATGATTGACCTCTGATCGTTGCTGCCTACTTTGTTGTCTGACCTTGGTTGATGTGAACTTATGTCGTGTTGTTGCTACAATGTTTACATACTTTGTGCTATGAACTTATGGTGTGTACTTTGCTGTGGTTAAGAGCTTGTGATGTGTGGTAAGCTCACCATCTAGGGAAGAGGTTACCAGAGCACATGAGATAGCTGAAACCAAACATGCGCATTTCTTTCTCACAGGCCTAATATAGCCCACCAAACAACAGGGCCTCAGTCCTGCCCAAGTTCTAAACAGCGTCTATGCGGGGAACCAAATAGGGGGGGGCGGGGGATTTGGCCTAGCCGCGGATCCGCATGTCCAGTCCCTGCTCGTGCAACTTGCATACAAAGGAAAATACTCGCACCAGAACCGAACACACCCTTCATGAATCTCGCATGTGAGTGGAGCGCTGGGCATACAGAGGGAAACGAGTAAATTGCAGATAACTACCACAATTCGGGCACCACTTATAAGTCAGTACCAACATTCGTAATTTTTGCGAGTCAGTACCAAGTTTGGGACACAAGGTTGCAAATTACACTAATTTTCATATGATCGCATTTTAACGTGTTTCCTGACAAGTGGGACCCATCTAACAGAGCGGACTATTAATAAAAATTGCCACGGTGGAGGATGAGCTGAGCTAGATGTGAGGCCCACCTGTCAGTCCCATCCTCTTTGTCTCACCCCCTCTCCCTGCCCCGCACATGGCATGGATCTCCACCGCCGGAGCCCGATACCAACGCAAGGCGCAGCAGCCGGCCCGCCCTACCCCGCCGCCGCCCCACCCTGTCCCCGCTGTCGCCATCGCACCCCAGAGCCCGACACCAACGGCAAGGGCACAGCAGCTGCCGCACCCTGCCCCCGCTGCTGCCACCGCACCCGGAGCCCGACACCAATGGCAGGGGCACAGCAGCCGGTCCACTATGCCCTCGCCGCGGCCTCCCGGGAAGCCCGGACTTGAGGGAAGCAGCAGCCGGCCCGCCCTGCCCCGCCGCCTCCCTACTCGAAGCCCCATCGCAGGCCCAAGCCCCGTCCAGCGGCCAGCGCCGACGAGTACGAGGCGTCCAGCGGCAGACGCCTCTCCCCTGCCAGTGCCCGATGCCCTTCCCCTTCCAGCGGCCGGCATCGACGAGGTCGGGTTGGAGGTTGAGGATGATGTGGTGGTATTTGCCTTTTTTATTTAGTTTTTAGAAAGAGGAGGTTAATTAAGATGGGTGGATGACAGGCAGGCCTGACCTCCACCTCAGCTCATCCTCCATGTGGGCTGCCAAGTCAGCTCTTACAAATGGCCCCCATCTGTCAGTACAGCTATCAAATTGCTCTTAGCCATGAATTAGCGTAATTTGCAACATTGTGTCCCAAACTTGGTACTGACTCGCAAAAATTACGAATGTTGGTACTGACTCGTAAGTGGTGCCCGAATTGTGGTAGTTATCTGCAATTTACTCGAGGGAAACAGACTTGTAGATGCGTTGATCTAAACCTATCGATGCACTCTGTCACGTGGATGCTACCAAGATCCCTATTTCTCCATGAATTCAGATTCAGTATTCCAATGTAAAGATACCCTACCATCCTCGCTGCTGCTACTGGCCAGGCAACAACGAGAGGAAAGGCAATTTTTTTCTTTTTTGAGTTTCCTAAATTATATTTCTATATGTAGCTTTTGCTCGGGGAATATTTGGGGCTTGGCTTACAAGACGGCAGAGTATTTGTATTATCGTGTAGCACCCACGACAATGTTTGGACCCTGTGGGCTAGAAAAGTTAAGGCCTCAAATTGCACCGTTGCACGATGATGAACATCTACTGTATTAGATTGCAAAATGTTTGCATTAGTAAATCCTTACACATGGAAGAAAGTTTACCCCTACTATGAACATAGCTGGGCGCTACTACCAATCAGACAAAATTTGGGGCGGGCAACCTGGTACCGGTTAGCTCCTGCCTCCCGTAAGCCAAAAGAGATGAGGAAGACGCACCCCCCAAACTCACATCCCTTGAAGTGTTAAACTGGATGTTCACTCGACCGGTTCAGTGGGCAGCAATGGCTTCTCCAGAGGTAACAGAGATACCAAAATTTCGATGCTTGCCATCTGCCTTGTTGACGAGCTTAAAACCTTTTGAGGGAAGCTGATTTATCAGCAGGGTCTCCAGTTGGCATGCAACGCTCTTGCCAGGAACCACGATATATAAGACCGTGGCATCCTGCATTCCTTCCTTGGATCTATGAGAACGAAGACGGCCCACAAGATCATCCGTCTGCAGGCAGAGTGGAGTCAATATTCAATGCCCCTTAAACCAAGAAACAGAATAATACATGAATGTATCATCAAGAAAATACCTGTCCAACATAGAGCTTGTTGTCACGCCTGATAATGATATAAACGCTGGACCTGCCAACAGTTGAAGGCGGCGGTTGCTGTCTAGCACCTACAGTAACACAGACCACCTCAACCGGCTCTGAGATGCTTCTTTTGTTGTAGAGATCTAGCAGTCTATCCTTGCATATTGTGGTAACAATGCTTTCAACATCCTTTTGCAGCAGTCCAAAAGCACCTGATGGAAGTTCAAACCCATTTCTCACACCATCAGGCGTAACAACCAAGCCATTTGCATTAGAGTTGGCAACGGAAGGCTGATGGTGGACTGTTGGTGACGGCTGTTTGTTGCTTCTGCTCATAGTCAAATATAGTTCCTCCGCTCTTTTAACTATCAAGTCAGGCATACCTTCCTTCCTAGCTGTTTGAAAAGCAAGGCTTTCTCTACAGATCCCATCAGTAAGTCTCCATGTTGGCTGAATGCACCCATCGACCACTTTTGTTCCCATAGCTTTGAAATCAGTACTGTTGAGTGAAAGAGGCAGGTCAAAAAGGCCATGCAAATGGGTTGATACGATGCCTAGGCAGCCAACATCATCCAGTCTTTCAACGATGCTACCAGCTATACAGGTTCCTTTTGCAGTTTCTGTGCCCCTACATATTTCATCAATGAGAACAAGACTCCTACCAGTAGCTCGTGTAACTAAAGATCGTATCTCTGACATTTCAATCTGAAAAGAAAAGTATTGTCAAAACAAAGCATTTCCATGGATGTTAGAAAGTTTATTTTACATATCAATAATGCCACAAAAATTATGATTAAGAAAAAAAGAATAAAGAATATTATCATATGCACAGAGAACCAAATACAAATATTTATGGTACACTACTAAATTCATACTTAAGAAAATGTCAACACAAGTAAAACCTGCTTCAGCATAACATGCGTAAAAGCGATCTAATTAGCATCCATGCTTAGCAACTAAATACACCAAACTGGTAGAAAAACAAGTCAGCTGGAAGGATCCATTTATCATTGCAGGATTTGAACATGCAGCACAGTTTGTTTTGTTCTTCAAGATTATTCTCCATTCATATATATAGTTTCTAACATGTGGGTTTCCTCCGGTGATAATGAGAAAGCTCAACAGAGAAATTAAATAACAAATAAATTAACTTTACCAGGTTTAACTCCATAATCCGAAAAAATCTTAACAATATAAAATAGTGATAGTACCTATGTTCTTGAGAGTACAGCACCACAGATTTTACGAATTGAAATATGCAAAGCTACAAAATTGGCACCTGAAACGAACTTTTCCCATCAGCTGGGCTATCATAGGCCTTCATATGCAGCATGATGGAATCGAAGTGTGGGATGACAGCTGAAGCAGCTGGCACCATCAGGCCACATATTCCAAGCAATGCAGCCGCACAGACTGATCGCAACATACTAGATTTACCTCCACCATTTGGACCAGTCAGAATAAACAAAGATCTCATGTTGACATCGTTCAGTATTGCATTCCCTTGATTAGTATCAAGCCAGTAAGGAAAGAGTTCTAATAAATCCATTTCACTTGAGCTTTCTTCCGCATAATCCTGTATAAACATTGACACTTAAGTTTAAAACATTTTAAGAACTAGCAAATACGTTAGTGGTACAGAGCAGAGATTATAACAGTTATGTTCATCAGAAAGGATGGTTGTCTCCAAATCATGCAGATGGATTGTTTTATACCTGAAAGAACACCTAGTGTATTCAGGGCTTCTAAACTCAAACTAGTGCAAATGTTTGAGAATCTCATCATACCTACACCTTCTTCCATTCAAAAGCATATTCATTGTTAAGTTGTTTTAATCAATGAATGCAGAACCAGAGATAGACGGTACAGATTGTTACATCGCATGGTGGGATAACAGCCCTGGGCTACAATGGTGGGCCGTCACTGATCTGTTCTCCAGTTTTATATGCTATATTTATGTCATGACTGGACTAATCCCAGTCATTCTCGAACTGTTGAAGGTAACCATGACTGGCCAGAGCATAATAGCAACGATGTACGTGGAAAATGTGGGCTTCAACATGCTATATTTAACAGTGTTTGCATATACATGCGTGGAAGATGAAACATAGCTACTTAATTCATACTCCCTCCAACCCACAATATAAGACGTTTTGGCAAGCTAAAACAGCTTGCCAAAAAACATCTTATAGTGCGGGACGGAGGGGGTAACTCTTGAATGAAATGAAGAAAAATAATTGTGCAGCACAACTAGGCCAACAAACTGAAGCAACTCATAGAGGTTAATTCAATCTAAGCAAGAAAAATTGCAGTGTCCTAATCCACTTAGTCCCCTTTGAGATTATTGTATGAACCCAAAACAGAGTGAAAAGATGATAAAAGAAATAGTACCTTTGATAAGGGATATATAGCAGGAAGCACCCAGCCCCTTCTTAGACCCTCACTGCTCAAGATCCCAGAAAAATGCATGACATCAGATCATTGTGCATAGATGGGTTGACAAGACAGAAATATATGAGTATACATGGAAATATTATGCCTCATAATATGTCTACTGTACGGAATGGAAAGGTGTGAACTATTAGCGAATTCAATGCAAATGCCTATAGTCCATATTAGTCAATAGGTTCCAGCAGATATCTAAACTGCATAATATGCATACCTAAATATCCAAGTTGCATATCAGTGGCCTGACAAGAAGTTAACTAGGAAACTGAATTTTGGCCATTGACAGTCACAGCAGGTAGCAGACACAATGCCAGGAATTCATGCAAAAGAACTGACCCGTTCAGTTAAAGGTAGTTTAACTTTGAGAAAGCAGAGCTGCTGAACTTATATGTAGAATAAACTTTTCGCTATAAAAAAGCTGACTGATTGGCACTTTACCAGCCCCTGCTAGTAACCAGTCCAACAGTTGTTTTGTTGATGATGCTTGGGTGCCAAAAGTCTAAACCTTGGTTAGGCACAAGATTAACAGAATAGGAAGAATGGATAAGCTCTAACAGTGCATGCTATAGGCTTACGAAAAGAGAAAAGACACGATAGTAAAATACTCAATATGATGCTTTTAGAAACAAGGCCAAAAGTAATCACCTAACATGACCAAAAAGTGCTTTTGTTATGATGAGCAGCATCGAGCAGAAGACAAGGATATTGATCTTGTCCTGTAATTCACTTGAAAGACCCCTCAACAGCTCAAGAACTTTACCCTTTGCACTATCACAAGCTTCATGATACCTGAAAAAAATACTAGCACAATTTCAGTACATATTGGTGACTGTAGTGTTCTACTACAATTGCCCACTCTAGAATGTATACCACATTAACTATCTATCTCGATTAAAAAGTTAAAAATATAGTTCATGAATCTAGTAATATCAATATAGCTGTAGCAATTGGTCTTATTTTCGATGTTGATGGTAAAACCTAAACATATTTTACTAGCACAGATTCTAAAATGACCTACATTTTTCAGAGGGGGTATTAAAACTATCTTATCTCAGAAGATACTTCTATTATTGTTCAAATAAAGCAGTACAGTTAAACATAACAGCAGGTGCGTAAAATTAACTAACATACGCGGCATTCTCAGCATTTAAACATATAAATATTTCATTACCAACTAGTAGTAGCATCCTCTATGGCCACAGTAAGGTTCATTTTCCAATGGTACAGAAATTTTGAATATTGAGCTAATTGTACGACGTTTAAGAAAGCGATCGCACAGTGGCTGCCAGAGCAGCGAAACATTTATTAAGAGACATTGCAAGGTCAGCAAGTGGCTATTATCAGTTGGGTCGGTACCTGCCTACCTGGCTAAAGCAGTCTCGACTTTGGTTGTTGTAAACCATTCTTCCCCAACTTTTCTACCTTTTGAATCAATCGCAGGCTTTAGCTGTTTTATCTGTTGTTCACCAGGTGTGTTGGCCCAAACATTTGGTGTGAATCGCCTCCCTTTAAACCAAACAGCTTCATGTTCTTTTGCATAAGAGATTTCCCCTTTGGAACCTCCATGCGAGGACATCACAGATTTTATTCTTGCAATAATTGGCAGAAAATCTTCAGTGACCTGAGAAGATTGATATGCATTAGTATAACTCAAGCCAAAGATGAGACGGAAGGATGAAGTTATAAATCGCAGCATAATAATATCCCATGTTGAATAACACAGCTATAGTACCTATATCTATATGTATCATTATGCTGATGTTTCTGGTAAATGAAGTACTCCCTCTGTTTCAAAATATAAGATGTTTTAGATTTGTGAATGGAGTGTATCTAGACTCCTTTTAGTGTGTTATTTCCATGTACATAAGTTCAATAGTAAGAAACACCATCTCCATGCAGATAAATTCAAACAGTAACCACAATATTTCCATGCAGATAATTTCAATAAATGCAGACGCCAGTAGAGTATTTTTTACTCATTCTTTGTTTTTGCATAAAGCCCAATTTATGTACAGAAATACATTGCTTGAAACATACTGCCGTTGATAATGCCTTCGCAGCCGCATCAACATTGGTGAACTCTTCTTCAGCATGGACCCTTTTCACACGACCCTTCCAAGATGACTCCATATCATTAAAGAACTCCTTGGGAATATACTCCGATGAAGTTACTGCCTGATCACTTTCGCCACCTAAAGATATCACTTCACCTATACGTTGTGAAATAAATCTACATTCTTTAATCTGCAACAACAAAAAAGAGATATTTCAGATCAATGACTGGGGGAGGGAAAAATGATTGACAATATAGGAGATCCTTGCGCAGATAACAACTGTTAGAAATATTAATATACATGAGCATTGCACAATTGCGTCTCATGAATACCGAGAAAGACTTACTAGTATATCAGCATCAACTTTCAAACCAGTAACCACCGAAGCAGGTTCAAGCAATTTGTCCTGGATAGCTGACAGCTCAGCGTTTCCATTCATTAAAATAATCTCATCAAGGACATTTTTTATTCTACAAAATTCGATGTGATTAACCTCTTTTGACTCGAGTAATTTCACAAGCTGCAAAATCAAATATACTAGATAAATATAAGGCACAGAAATTAGCTGAAGTATGACAAAAAAAGAGTGAAAAACTGCCACAAAGCAAGCATGGGTGTGAAAGGACCAAATGGCATGGTTTAGAATACAAATAAATTGATGAGCACCAGCTAAAAAGATTGTCAAAAGAGAAACAAACAGATGTCAATAAGCAAAAATTAAAATCTATGGTACTTCTTGCCACATATCCTGTCTTTATACTTGATACGACATGATCTCTCAACATAGAATTAACAATGACAAGGTGAATCATGTATTTAACATACAAACCTAGTCAATTGACTATTGTACATAAGTATCAAGTCACATGAGAAATGAGACCAAGACATTAAGAGGTATCCTGTAGTCTTTTTTTTTTTTGGCATGAAAGAGGTATATACTGTAGTCTATAACTGCTAACGTCTGATTCTATGAAATGCAAATTTACTTGTCTGGGATGAACATGCATGCATGAAAATAACCTAAGATAACCAACGGTGCAATCATTTGCCCTATTTACTCTAGAATGTTAAGAAGGAACCTTCGCTGATGGTATGCAAGTAAATTCAGGAATCGAACAAGTTATGCTGCCCATAAGCCTGCAAGCATCTGCAAGAATAAGGTTACAGAGTTGAGTTAAAATTCGAGCACATTAGTGACATCACTAACAATAAACTTTTCTGTGATAAACTGGGACAAATGGAAAATACAAATTTGCCACACAACCATGTATTGCATACTGATACCAAACAGAAAGTGCAACCAAACCATGTATATTCAGGAATCAGGAGCATTAATTTTGTGTCATGGTGAGATCACCAAGAAGCATGTAGGGATATGTCTAATGGTGATTGACCACGAGTTTTCTAGACCTGATAGAGACAATCTTTTTTAATCTCGAAAAAAATAAAGACGCGTTTTAAACGTTATTATAAAAGTCCTGTAAAATCAGACTAATTTATAGCAACTTCTGCTTCAAGGTTTACCAACTTTTTTAAGAGAAGTGCTGAATCAAGCTCCATCAAATGAACATTATCTTCCACAGAAAACTCAATGTTTCAACTGTAGGGAAGTGCAAGAACTAAATAAATCATGAAAGAATCATGGGAACTATGAACAGATTTTTACCTTGAATTGCAGACGCAACATCAAAAGATGGAGGATTAAGAAGAAGATCTCTAATATACCTACGTATCATAATAAAAAAGCAACTATCAACAACTAAAGCAAACACGTGAAAGAAATGGATTGCAAAAGTTCTGCCCCAAAGAGAAACTATGGTATCCCATACAAATGTAGTCCCATGTGCTACGATATAATGCATAGCATAGTGATACAGTTTTGGTGGTCTCTGCAAAAGGTGGTACAATTTAAGTAAAGAGCAGATGCAAAGGGCGACATGCAGTGATTCCTAAATGATGTCTCTTACCGTACTCAATGGCTCACTGCTTTAAAAATTCACAAGCAATAGGAGTTGGGATTACAAAACACAACTACATTTGAAAGTGGTGCTCCCACTGTTTCTTCTGTAAGGCCCATGCATCCAAGTTAAGGTGGACAACAATTACACCCAATAAAGTTGTGGATTATATGACAAAAGTGATATTATGGGGAAGACTTCTCAATATGAATCGTTGTATTATTTTTTGTCACATAACTCACATTTTAGGTAACTATATGCCACTGAAGTTTCAGAAACAACATTGGTATACAAGGACGCATGGGTCAGTCAACTGTTCAGTTAGTTACCTAGACGACTAGCATGCGAAGAAATCGTTACATAATTAGAATTGTTATTAACTAATGATGACCAAAAAATCATAAACAAAACAAGATTGTGGCCTCAAAGATATCGATGTAGTTGGTACCACAAGCATCGTTCTGCTGTTATTCTAGTTCTAGCAAATAACAACACTTACATTGATGGAAGCCCGCCACAGTTTGGAGGGAGTAGCATTTTTGGTAAACTGGGAATCCCTTCGGTTGGTATCACTCCTATGATAGCACATCAATTTCAGGAATAAGATTCCTACACTTAGAAGGCTCTTCAGAAAGATCAACAATAGCCAATAAGCATCTGCATACCAATTTGAGTAGCAGTTCCGAGATATAAAGGTTGAGGCCTCCCTTCCAATGAGATGGTGACATTGCGAAAACTAGTCTTCTCGTCCAGGCCATATATTTCTCTTACCTTGACAAATGAAAGCTTTTCGTTTTAAGAATTATGAACCAACATCAAAAGCTAATTGAGAAAATATAGAATTGATGGCACAATAATAACAACTGATCACAAAATATGGATTATAGAGATAACGATGAACATGCAGTTTAAACAATGTCATATTAATAAATGAGATACAGACCTTGCATAAAAGATCCTCAATAGGAGAACCATCAAACCAGTCAAAAGACTTTCCGCTGCACTCTCCCCACAAGAGCCCTCCCTCACCGAATTCTCCCCAGCGTGATGTCCCTATACCATGAGCAAATGACAGGAAATGTCTCCCATGAAAAGGTAGATAAGAAATCATACATAGATTATGGATATATGCTTCTCATCCTAATAACAAAAATATGCCTCCACAAATAACGATGTTGTTATCACAACGTTTCTTGCATTGACATC